>CM044056.1:16506250-17106250 GCA_024086825.1 Abrus pulchellus subsp. cantoniensis
TTCAGTTGGCCCGAGACGAGTTTCGCACGTCTTCCTTTTGCCAAAAGGGGAAGAAGGTGGTGAGAAAGCCTTCCTTTCAGTCCTAGGAGTGATATTGAAGGAGTTTCCGTGGGCTCGAGACGAGTTTCGCACGTCTTCCTTTGCCATTGAGCAAAATGTGACCAAAAGAGACCAAAACTGAACTTGAGTCCAAAGGCGACGTAAAGTGCCAAAAGGGGAGAAGGTGGTGAGAAAGCCTTCCTTTCGGTCCTAGGAGTGATATTGAAGGAGTTTCAGTGGCCTCGAGACGAGTTTCGCACGTCTTCCTTTTGCCATTGAGCAAAATGGGACCAAAAGAGACCAAACTGAACTTGAGTCCAAAGGCTTACGTAAAGTGCCAAAAGGGAAGAAGGTGGTGAGAAAGCCTTCCTTTCAGTCCCTAGGAGTGATATTTAAGGAGATTCAGTGGCCCGAGACGAAGTTTGGCACGTCTTCCTTTGCCATTGAGCAAAATGGGACCAAAAGAGACCAAAACTCGGAACTTGAGTCCAAAGGCGTTAAAAGCGCCAAAACGGGGAGAAGGTTGTGAGAAAGCTCTTCCTTTGAGCCCTAGGAGTGATATTGAAGGAGTTTCCGGGCCTCGAGACGAAGTTTCTGCACGTCTTCCTTTTGCCCTTGAGCAAAATGGGACCAAAAGAGACCAAAACTCGGAACATGGGTCCAAAGGCGCCGTAAAGCGCCAAAACGGGAGAAGGTTGTGAGAAAGCCTCTCCTTTTGAGCTCCTAGGGAGTGATATTGAAGGAGTTTCAGTGGGTCTCGAGACGAGTTTCTCGCACGTCTTCCTCCTTGCCATTGAGCAAAATGGGACCAAAAGAGACCAAAATCGGAACTTGAGTCCAAAGGCTACGTAAAGTGCCAAAAGGGGAGAAGGTGGTGAGAAAGCCTTCCTTTCAGTCCCTAGGAGTGATATTGAAGGTGTTTCTGCTGGCCCGAGAGGAGTTTCGCACGTCTTCCTTTGCCATTGAGCAAAATGGGACCAAAAGAGACCAAAACTGGAACTTGAGTCCAAAGGCGACAGAAAGCGCCAGAACGGGAGAAGGTTGTGAGAAAGCCTTCCTTTGAGCCCTAGGAGTGATATTGAAGGAGTTTCAGTGGCCTGAGACATGTTTCGCACGGCTTCCTTTGCCCTTGAGCAAAATGGGACCAAAAGAGACCAAAACTGGAACTTGAGTCCAAAGACGCCAGAAAGCGCCAGAACGGGAGAAGGGTGTGAGAAAGCCTTCTTTTGAGCCCTAGGAGTGATATTGAAGGAGTTTCAGTGGCCTGAGACGAGTTTCGCACGTCTTCCTTTGCCCTTGAGCAAAATGGGACCAAAAGAGACCAAAACTGGAACTTGAGACCAAAGGCGCCGTAAAGTGCCAAAAGGGGAGAAGCTGGTGAGAAAGCCTTCCTTTGAGCCCTAGGAGTGATATTGAAGGTGTTTCAGTGGCCTGAGACGAGTTTCGCACGTCTTCCTTTTGCATTGAGCTAAATGGGACCAAAAGAGACCAAAACCGGAACTTGAGTCCAAAGGCGACAGAAAGTGCCAAAAGGGGAAGAAGGTGGTGAGAAAGCCTTCCTTTCAGTCCTAGGAGTGATATTTAAGGTGTTTCAGTGGCCTGAGACGAGTTTCGCACGTCTTCCTTTGCCATTGAGCAAAATGGGACCAAAAGAGACCAAAATCGGAACTTGAGTCCAAAGGCGCCGTAAAGCGCCAAAAGGGGAAGAAGGTTGTGAGAAAAGCCTTCCTTTCGTGCCCTAGGAGTGATATTCAAGGAGTTTCAAAGGCCTGAGACGAGTTTTGCACGTCTTCCTTTGCCATTGAGCAAAATGGGACCAAAAGAGACCAAAACTGGAACTTGAGTCCAAAGGCGCCAGAAAGCGCCAGAACGGGAGAAGGTTGTGAGAAAGCCTTCCTTTGAGTCCTATGAGTATTATTCAAGGAGTTTCAGTGGCCTGAGACGAGTTTCGCACGTCTTCCTTTTGCCCTTGAGCAAAATGGGACCAAAAGAGACCAAAACTGGAACATGGGTCCAAAGGCGCTAGAAAGCGCCAGAACGGGAGAAGGTTGTGAGAAAGCCTTCCTTTGAGCCCTAGGAGTGATATTGAAGGAGTTTCAGTGGCCTGAGACGAGTTTCGCACGTCTTCCTTTGCCATTGAGCAAAATGGGACCAAAAGAGACCAAAACCGGAACTTGAGTCCAAAGGCGACGTAAAGTGCCAAAAGGGGAGAAGATGGTGAGAAAGCCTTCCTTTCAGTCCTAGGAGTGATATTGAAGGAGTTTCAAAGTGGCCCGAGACGAGTTTCGCACGTCTTCCTTTGCCATTGAGCAAAATGGGACCAAAAGAGACCAAAACCGGAACTTGAGTCCAAAGGCGCCGTAAAGCGCCAAAAGGGGAGAAGGTGGTGAGAAAGCCTTCCTTTGAGCCCTAGGACACATCTAGAAGCACATTCAGACCCCTGACACGAGTATCGCACGTCTTCCTTTGCCATTGAGCAAAATGGGACCAAAAGAGACCAAAACTGGAACTTGAGTCCAAAGGCGACAGAAAGTGCCAAAAGGGGAGAAGGTGGTGAGAAAGCCTTCCTTTCAGTCCTAGGAGTGATATTGAAGGAGTTTCAGTGGCCTGAGACGAGTTTCGCACGTCTTCCTTTGCCATTGAGCAAAATGGGACCAAAAGAGACCAAAACTGGAACTTGAGTCCAAAGGCGACATAAAGTGCCAGAAGGGGAAGAAGGTGGTGAGAAAGCCTTCCTTTGAGCCCTAGGAGTGATATTGAAGGAGTTTCAAGGCCCGAGACGAGTTTCGCACGTCTTCCTTTGCCCTTGAGCAAAATGGGACCAAAAGAGACCAAAATCGGAACTTGAGTCCAAAGGCGCCGTAAAGCGCCAACGGGAGAAGGTTGTGAGAAAGCCTTCCTTTGAGCCCTAGGAGTGATATTGAAGGAGTTTCAAAGTGGCTCGAGACGAAGTTTCGCACGTCTTCCTTTGCCCTTGAGCAAAATGGGACCAAAAGAGACCAAAACCGGAACTTGAGTCCAAAGGCGACGTAAAGCGCCAAAACGGGAGAAGGTGGTGAGAAAGCCTTCCTTTGAGCCCTAGGAGTGATATTGAAGGAGTTTCATGGCCCGAGACGAAGTTTCGCACGTCTTCCTTTGCCATTGAGCAAAATGGGACCAAAAGAGACCAAAACCGGAACTTGAGTCCAAAGGCGCCGTAAAGCGCCAAAAGGGGAAGAAGGTTGTGAGAAAGCCTTCCTTTGAGCCCTAGGAGTGATATTGAAGGAGTTTCAAAGTGGCCCGAGACGAGTTTCTCGCACGTCTTCCTTTGCCCTTGAGCAAAATGGGACCAAAAGAGACCAAAACTGGAACTTGAGTCCAAAGGCGCCAGAAAGCGCCAGAACGGGAGAAGGTTGTGAGAAAGCCTTCCTTTGAGCCCTAGGAGTGATATTGAAGGAGTTTCAATGGCCTGAGACGAGTTTCGCACGTCTTCCTTTGCCCTTGAGCAAAATGGGACCAAAAGAGACCAAAACTGGAACTTGAGTCCAAAGGCGCCAGAAAGCGCCAGAACGGGAGAAGGTTGTGAGAAAGCCTTCCTTTGAGCCCTAGGAGTGATATTGAAGGAGTTTCAGTGGCCTGAGACGAGTTTCGCACGTCTTCCTTTGCCCTTGAGCAAAATGGGACCAAAAGAGACCAAAATCGGAACTTGAGTCCAAAGGCGCCAGAAAGCGCCAGAACGGGAGAAGGTTGTGAGAAAGCCTTCCTTTGAGCCCTAGGAGTGATATTGAAGGAGTTTCAGTGGCTTGAGACGAGTTTCGCACGTCTTCCTTTGCCCTTGAGCAAAATCGGACCAAAAGAGACCAAAACTGGAACTTGAGTCCAAAGGCGACAGAAAGTGCCAAAAGGGGAGAAGGTGGTGAGAAAGCCTTCCTTTCAGACCTAGGAGTGATATTGAAGGTGTTTCAAAGTGGCTCCGAGACGAGTTTCGCACGTCTTCCTTTGCCATTGAGCAAAATGGGACCAAAAGAGACCAAAACCGGAACTTGAGTCCAAAGGCGCCGTAAAAGTGCCAAAGGGGAAGAAGGTTGTGAGAAAGCCTTCCTTTCAGCCCTAGGAGTGATATTGAAGGAGTTTCGGTGGCCCGAGACGAGTTTCGCACGTCTTCCTTTGCCCTTGAGCAAAATGGGACCAAAAGAGACCAAAACTCGGAACTTGAGTCCAAAGGCGCCGTAAAGCGCCAGAAGGGGAGAAGGTTGTGAGAAAGCCTTCCTTTGAGCCCTAGGAGTGATATTGAAGGAGTTTCGTGGCCCGAGACGAGTTTCCTCGCACGTCTTCCTTTGCCCTTGAGCAAAATGGGACCAAAAGAGACCAAAACCGGAACTTGAGTCCAAAGGCGACGTAAAGTGCCAAAAGGGGAGAAGGTGGTGAGAAAGCCTTCCTTTCGTCCCTAGGAGTGATATTGAAGGTGTTTCAGTGGCCTGAGACGAGTTTCGCACGTCTTCCTTTGCCATTGAGCAAAATGGGACCAAAAGAGACCAAAACTGGAACTTGAGTCCAAAGGCGCGACGAAGTGCCAAAAGGGGAAGAAGGTGGTGAGAAAGCCTTCCTTTCAGTCCTAGGAGTGATATTGAAGGAGATTCAGTGGCCTGAGACGAGTTTTGCACGTCTTCCTTTGCCATTGAGCAAAATGGGACCAAAAGAGACCAAAACTGGAACTTGAGTCCAAAGGCGACAGAAAGTGCCAAAAGGGGAGAAGGTGGTGAGAAAGCCTTCCTTTCAGTCCTAGGAGTGATATTGAAGGTGTTTCAGTGGCCTGAGACGAGTTTCGCACGTCTTCCTTTGCCATTGAGCAAAATGGGACCAAAAGAGACCAAAACTGGAACTTGAGTCCAAAGGCGCCATAAAGCGCCAGAACGGGAGAAGGTGGTGAGAAAGCCTTCCTTTGAGCCCTAGGAGTGATATTGAAGGAGTTTCAGTGGCCTGAGACGAGTTTCGCACGTCTTCCTTTGCCATTGAGCAAAATGGGACCAAAAGAGACCAAAACTGGAACTTGAGTCCAAAGGCGCCAGAAAGTGCCAAAAGGGGAAGAAGGTGGTGAGAAAGCCTTCCTTTGAGCCCTAGGAGTGATATTGAAGGAGTTTCAGTGGCCTGAGACGAGTTTCGCACGTCTTCCTTTGCCCTTGAGCAAAATGGGACCAAAAGAGACCAAAACTGGAACTTGAGTCCAAAGGCGCCAGAGCGCCAAAACGGGAGAAGGTTGTGAGAAAGCCTTCCTTTGAGCCCTAGGAGTGATATTGAAGGAGTTTCGTGGCTCCGAGACGAGTTTCGCACGTCTTCCTTTGCCCTTGAGCAAAATGGGACCAAAAGAGACCAAAACTGAACTTGAGTCCAAAGGCGACAGAAAAGCGCCAAAACGGGAGAAGATGGTGAGAAAGCCTTCCTTTGAGCCCTAGGAGTGATATTGAAGGAGTTTCAGTGGCCTGAGACGAGTTTCGCACGTCTTCCTTTGCCCTTGAGCAAAATGGGACCAAAAGAGACCAAAAATGGAACTTGAGTCCAAAGGCACTAGAAAGTGCCAAAAGGGGAGAAGATGGTGAGAAAGCCTTCCTTTGAGCCCTAGGAGTGATATTGAAGGAGTTTCAGTGGCCTGAGACGAGTTTCGCACGTCTTCCTTTGCCCTTGAGCAAAATGGGACCAAAAGAGACCAAAACTGGAACTTGAGTCCAAAGGCGACAGAAAGAAAAGGGGAGAAGATGGTGAGAAAGCCTTCCTTTGAGCCCTAGGAGTGATATTGAAGGAGTTTCAGTGGCCTGAGACGAGTTTCGCACGTCTTCCTTTGCCCTTGAGCAAAATGGGACCAAAAGAGACCAAAACTGGAACTTGAGTCCAAAGGCGCCAGAAAGTGCCAGAACGGGAGAAGGTTGTGAGAAAGCCTTCCTTTGAGCCCTAGGAGTGATATTGAAGGAGTTTCAGTGGCCTGAGACGAGTTTCGCACGTCTTCCTTTGCCCTTGAGCAAAATGGGACCAAAAGAGACCAAAACTGGAACTTGAGTCCAAAGGCGACAGAAAGTGCCAAAAGGGGAGAAGGTTGTGAGAAAGCCTTCCTTTCAGCCCTAGGAGTGATATTGAAGGAGTTTCAGTGGCCTGAGACGAGTTTCGCACGTCTTCCTTTGCCATTGAGCAAAATGGGACCAAAAGAGACCAAAAACGGAACTTGAGTCCAAAGGCGACGTAAAGTGCCAAAAGGGGAAGAAGGTGGTGAGAAAGCCTTCCTCTCAGCCCTAGGAGAGATATTGAAGGCGTTTCAGTGGCCCGAGACGAGTTTCGCACGTCTTCCTTTGCCCTTGAGCAAAATGGGACCAAAAGAGACCAAAACGGAACGTGAGTCCAACGGCGCCAGAAAGCGCCAGAACGGGAGAAGGTTGTGAGAAAGCCTTCCTTTGAGCCCTATGAGTATTATTCAAGGAGTTTCAGTGGCCTGAGACGAGTTTCGCACGTCTTCCTTTTGCCCTTGAGCAAAATGGGACCAAAAGAGACCAAAACTGGAACTTGGGACCAATGGCGCCAGTAAGCGCCAGAACGGGAGAAGGTGGTGAGAAAGCCTTCATGTGAGCCCTAGGAGTGATATTGAAGGTGTTTCGTGGCCTGAGACGAGTTTCGCACGTCTTCCTTTGCCATTGAGCAAAATGGGACCAAAAGAGACCAAAATTGGAACTTGAGTCCAAAGGCGACAGAAAGTGCCAAAAGGGGAAGAAGGTGGTGAGAAAGCCTTCCTTTCAGTCCTAGGAGTGATATTTAAGGAGTTTCAGTGGCCTGAGACGAGTTTTGCACGTCTTCCTTTGCTATTGAGCAAAATGGGACCAAAAGAGACCAAACCGGAACTTGAGTCCAAAGGCGCCGTAAAGTGCCAAACGGGAGAAGGTTGTGAGAAAGCCTTCCTTTGAGCCCTAGGAGTGATATTGAAGGAGTTTCAGTGGCCTGAGACGAGTTTCGCACGTCTTCCTTTGCCCTTGAGCAAAATGGGACCAAAAGAGACCAAAACTGGAACTTGAGTCCAAAGGCGACAGAAAGTGCCAAAAGGGGAGAAGGTTGTGAGAAAGCCTTCCTTTGAGCCCTAGGAGTGATATTGAAGGAGTTTCAGTGGCCTGAGACGAGTTTCGCACGTCTTCCTTTGCCCTTGAGCAAAATGGGACCAAAAGAGACCAAAACTCGGAACTTGAGTCCAAAGGCGCCGTAAAGCGCCAAAAGGGGAGAAGGTGGTGAGAAAGCCTTCCTTTGAGCCCTAGGAGTGATATTGAAGGAGTTTCATGGCTCGAGACGAGTTTCGCACGTCTTCCTTTTGCCATTGAGCAAAATGGGACCAAAAGAGACCAAACTGGAACTTGAGTCCAAAGGCGACGTAAAGCGCCATAAGGGGAGAAGGTTGTGAGAAAGCCTTCCTTTGTGCCCTAGGAGTGATATTGAAGGAGTTTCAAAGTGGCCCGAGACGAGTTTCGCACGTCTTCCTTTGCCCTTGAGCAAAATGGGACCAAAAGAGACCAAAACCGGAACTTGAGTCCAAAGGCGCCGTAAAGCGCCAAAACGGGAGAAGGTTGTGAGAAAGCCTTCCTTTGAGCCCTAGGAGTGATATTGAAGGAGTTTCGGTGGCCCGAGACGAGTTTCGCACGTCTTCCTTTGCCCTTGAGCAAAATGGGACCAAAAGAGACCAAAACCGGAACTTGAGTCCAAAGGCGACGTAAAGTGCCAAAAGGGGAGAAGGTTGTGAGAAAGCCTTCCTTTGAGCCCTAGGAGTGATATTTAAGGAGTTTCAGTGGCCTGAGACGATTTTCGCACGTCTTCCTTTGCCATTGAGCAAAATGGGACCAAAAGAGACCAAAACTGGAACTTGAGTCCAAAGGCGACAGAAAGTGCCAAAAGGGGAAGAAGGTGGTGAGAAAGCCTTCCTTTCAGCCCTAGGAGTGATATTGAAGGAGTTTCAGTGGCCTGAGACGAGTTTCGCACGTCTTCCTTTGCCCTTGAGCAAAATGGGACCAAAAGAGACCAACCCTGGACCCTGGGTCGAAAGGCCCCAGACCGCCAAAACGGGAGAAGGTTGTGAGAAAGCCTTCCTTTGAGCCCTAGGAGTGATATTGAAGGAGTTTCAGTGGCCTGAGACGAGTTTCGCACGTCTTCCTTTGCCCTTGAGCAAAATGGGACCAAAAGAGACCAAAACTGGAACTTGAGGTCCAAAGGCGCCGTAAAGCGCCAAAAGGGGAGAAGGTTGTGAGAAAGCCTTCCTTTGAGCCCTAGGAGTGATATTGAAGGAGTTTCGTGGCCCGAGACGAGTTTCGCACGTCTTCCTTTGCCATTGAGCAAAATGGGACCAAAAGAGACCAAAACTGGAACTTGAGTCCAAAGGCGACAAAAAGTGCCAAAAGGGGAGAAGGTGGTGAGAAAGCCTTCCTTTCAGTCCTAGGAGTGATATTGAAGGAGTTTCAGTGGCCTGAGACGAGTTTCGCACGTCTTCCTTTGCCATTGAGCAAAATGGGACCAAAAGAGACCAAAACTGGAACTTGAGTCCAAAGGCGCCGTAAAAGCGCCAAAACGGGAGAAGGTTGTGAGAAAGCCTTCCTTTGAGCCCTAGGAGTGATATTGAAGGTGTTTCAAGTGGCTCCGAGACGAGTTTCGCACGTCTTCCTTTGCCCTTGAGCAAAATGGGACCAAAAGAGACCAAAACCGGAACTTGAGTCCAAAGGCGACGTAAAGTGCCAAAAGGGGAGAAGGTTGTGAGAAAGCCTTCCTTTGAGTCCCTAGGAGTGATATTGAAGGAGTTTCAAAGGCCGAGACGAGTTTCGCACGTCTTCCTTTGCCCTTGAGCAAAATGGGACCAAAAGAGACCAAAACTGGAACTTGAGTCCAAAGGCGACAGAAAGTGCCAAAAGGGGAGAAGGTGGTGAGAAAGCCTTCCTTTCGTCCCTAGGAGTGATATTGAAGGTGTTTCAGTGGCCTGAGACGAGTTTCGCACGTCTTCCTTTGCCATTAAGCAAAATGGGACCAAAAGAGACCAAAACTGGAACTTGAGTCCAAAGGCGCCAGAAAGTGCTAGAACGGGAGAAGGTTGTGAGAAAGCCTTCCTTTGAGCCCTAGGAGTGATATTGAAGGAGTTTCAGTGGCCTGAGACGAGTTTTGCACGTCTTCCTTTGCCATTGAGCAAAATGGGACCAAAAGAGACCAAAATTGGAACTTGAGTCCAAAGGCGCCGTAAAGCGCCAAACGGGAGAAGGTTGTGAGAAACGACTCCCTTGAGCCCTAGGAGTGATATTGAAGGAGTTTCAGTGGCCTGAGACGAGTTTCGCACGTCTTCCTTTGCCCTTGAGCAAAATGGGACCAAAAGAGACCAAAACTGGAACATGGGTCCAAAGGCGCCAGAAAGCGCCAAAACGGGAGAAGGTTGTGAGAAAGCCTTCCTTTGAGCCCTAGGAGTGATATTGAAGGAGTTTCAGTGGCCTGAGACGAGTTTCGCACGTCTTCCTTTGCCCTTGAGCAAAATGGGACCAAAAGAGACCAAAACTGGAACTTGAGTCCAAAGGCGACAGAAAGTGCCAAAAGGGGAAGAAGGTGGTGAGAAAGCCTTCCTTTCAGCCCTAGGAGTGATATTGAAGGAGTTTCATGGCCCGAGACGAGTTTTGCACGTCTTCCTTTGCCATTGAGCAAAATGGGACCAAAAGAGACCAAAACCGGAACTTGAGTCCAAAGGCGCCGTAAAGCGCCAAAAGGGGAAGAAGGTTGTGAGAAAGCCTTCCTTTGAGCCCTAGGAGTGATATTGAAGGAGTTTCATGGCTCCGAGACGAGTTTCGCACGTCTTCCTTTGCCCTTGAGCAAAATGGGACCAAAAGAGACCAAAACTGGAACTTGAGTCCAAAGGTGCCAGAAAGCGCCAGAATGGGAGAAGGTTGTGAGAAAGCGTTCCTTTGAGCCCTAGGAGTGATATTGAAGGAGTTTCAGTGGCCTGAGACGAGTTTCGCACGTCTTCCTTTGCCCTTGAGCAAAATGGGACCAAAAGAGACCAAAACTGGAACTTGAGTCCAAAGGCGCCATAAAGCGCCAAAATGGGAGAAGGTTGTGAGAAAGCCTTCCTTTGAGCCCTAGGAGTGATATTGAAGGAGTTTCAGTGGCCTGAGACGAGTTTCGCACGTCTTCCTTTGCCATTGAGCAAAATGGGACCAAAAGAGACCAAAACTGGAACTTGAGTCCAAAGGCGACAGAAAGTGCCAAAAGGGGAGAAGGTGGTGAGAAAGCCTTCCTTTCAGTCCTAGGAGTGATATTGAAGGAGTTTCAGTGGCCTGAGACGAGTTTCGCACGTCTTCCTTTGCCATTGAGCAAAATGGGACCAAAAGAGACCAAAACTGGAACTTGAGTCCAAAGGCGCCAGAAAGCGCCAGAACGGGAGAAGGTTGTGAGAAAGCCTTCCTTTGAGCCCTAGGAGTGATATTGAAGGAGTTTCAGTGGCCTGAGACGAGTTTCGCACGTCTTCCTTTGCCCTTGAGCAAAATGGGACCAAAAGAGACCAAAACTGGAACTTGAGTCCAAAGGCGACAGAAAGTGCCAAAAGGGGAGAAGGTGGTGAGAAAGCCTTCCTTTCGTCCCTAGGAGTGATATTGAAGGTGTTTCAGTGGCCTGAGACGAGTTTCGCACGTCTTCCTTTGCCATTGAGCAAAATGGGACCAAAAGAGACCAAAACTGGAACTTGAGTCCAAAGGCGACAGAAAGTGCCAAAAGGGGAAGAAGGTGGTGAGAAAGCCTTCCTTTCAGTCCTAGGAGTGATATTTAAGGAGATTCAGTGGCCTGAGACGAGTTTTGCACGTCTTCCTTTGCCATTGAGCAAAATGGGACCAAAAGAGACCAAAACTGGAACTTGAGTCCAAAGGCGCCAGAAAGCGCCAGAACGGGAGAAGGTTGTGAGAAAGCCTTCCTTTGAGCCCTAGGAGTGATATTGAAGGAGTTTCAGTGGCCTGAGACGAGTTTCGCACGTCTTCCTTTGCCCTTGAGCAAAATGGGACCAAAAGAGACCAAAACTGGAACATGGGTCCAAAGGCGCCAGAGCGCCAAAACGGGAGAAGGTTGTGAGAAAGCCTTCCTTTGAGCCCTAGGAGTGATATTGAAGGAGTTTCAGTGGCCTGAGACGAGTTTCGCACGTCTTCCTTTGCCCTTGAGCAAAATGGGACCAAAAGAGACCAAAACTGGAACTTGAGTCCAAAGGCGACAGAAAGTGCCAAAAGGGGAAGAAGGTGGTGAGAAAGCCTTCCTTTCAGTCCTAGGAGTGATATTTAAGGAGATTCAGTGGCCTGAGACGAGTTTTGCACGTCTTCCTTTGCCATTGAGCAAAATGGGACCAAAAGAGACCAAAACTGGAACTTGAGTCCAAAGGCGCCAGAAAGCGCCAGAACGGGAGAAGGTTGTGAGAAAGCCTTCCTTTGAGCCCTAGGAGTGATATTGAAGGAGTTTCAGTGGCCTGAGACGAGTTTCGCACGTCTTCCTTTGCCCTTGAGCAAAATGGGACCAAAAGAGACCAAAACTAGAACATGGGTCCAAAGGCGCCAGAAAGCGCCAAAATGGGAGAAGGTTGTGAGAAAGCCTTCCTTTGTGCCCTAGGAGTGATATTGAAGGAGTTTCAGTGGCCTGAGACGAGTTTCGCACGTCTTCCTTTGCCCTTGAGCAAAATGGGACCAAAAGAGACCAAAACTGGAACTTGAGTCCAAAGGCGCCAGAAAGCGCCAAAATGGGAGAAGGTTGTGAGAAAGCCTTCCTTTGAGCCCTAGGAGTGATATTGAAGGAGTTTCAGTGGCCTGAGACGAGTTTCGCACGTCTTCCTTTGCCATTGAGCAAAATGGGACCAAAAGAGACCAAAACTGGAACTTGAGTCCAAAGGCGACAGAAAGTGCCAAAAGGGGAGAAGATGGTGAGAAAGCCTTCCTTTCAGCCCTAGGAGTGATATTGAAGGAGTTTCAGTGGCCTGAGACGAGTTTCGCACGTCTTCCTTTGCCATTGAGCAAAATGGGACCAAAAGAGACCAAAACTGGAACATGAGTCCAAAGGCGCCAGAAAGCGCCAGAACGGGAGAAGGTTGTGAGAAAGCCTTCCTTTGAGCCCTAGGAGTGATATTGAAGGAGTTTCAGTGGCCTGAGACGAGTTTCGCACGTCTTCCTTTGCCCTTGAGCAAAATGGGACCAAAAGAGACCAAAACTGGAACTTGAGTCCAAAGGCGACGTAAAAGTGCCAAAAGGGGAGAAGGTGGTGAGAAAGCCTTCCTTTCGTCCCTAGGAGTGATATTGAAGGTGTTTCAGTGGCCTGAGACGAGTTTCGCACGTCTTCCTTTGCCATTAAGCAAAATGGGACCAAACGAGACCAAAACTGGAACTTGAGTCCAAAGGCGACAAAAAGTGCCAAAAGGGGAAGAAGGTGGTGAGAAAGCCTTCCTTTCAGTCCTAGGAGTGATATTTAAGGAGATTCAGTGGCCTGATACGAGTTTTGCACGTCTTCCTTTGCCATTGAGCAAAATGGGACCAAAAGAGACCAAAACTGGAACTTGAGTCCAAAGGCGCCGTAAAGCGCCAACGGGAGAAGGTTGTGAGAAAGCCTTCCTTTGAGCCCTAGGAGTGATATTGAAGGAGTTTCAGTGGCCTGAGACGAGTTTCGCACGTCTTCCTTTGCCCTTGAGCAAAATGGGACCAAAAGAGACCAAAACTGGAACTTGAGTCCAAAGGCGCCAGAAAGCGCCAGAACGGGAGAAGGTTGTGAGAAAGCCTTCCTTTGAGCCCTAGGAGTGATATTGAAGGAGTTTCAGTGGCCTGAGACGAGTTTCGCACGTCTTCCTTTGCCATTGAGCAAAATGGGACCAAAAGAGACCAAAACTAGAACTTGAGTCCAAAGGCGCCAGAAAGCGCCAGAACGGGAGAAGGTTGTGAGAAAGCCTTCCTTTGAGCCCTAGGAGTGATATTGAAGGAGTTTCAGTGGCCTGAGACGAGTTTCGCACGTCTTCCTTTGCCCTTGAGCAAAATGGGACCAAAAGAGACCAAAACTGGAACTTGAGTCCAAAGGCGCCAGAGCGCCAAAACGGGAGAAGGTTGTGAGAAAGCCTTCCTTTGAGCCCTAGGAGTGATATTGAAGGAGTTTCAGTGGCCTGAGACGAGTTTCGCACGTCTTCCTTTGCCCTTGAGCAAAATGGGACCAAAAGAGACCAAAACTGGAACTTGAGTCCAAAGGCGACAGAAAGTGCCAAAAGGGGAGAAGGTGGTGAGAAAGCCTTCCTTTCAGCCCTAGGAGTGATATTGAAGGAGTTTCAGTGGCCTGAGACGAGTTTCGCACGTCTTCCTTTGCCATTGAGCAAAATGGGACCAAAAGAGACCAAAACTGGAACTTGAGTCCAAAGGCGACAGAAAGTGCCAAAAGGGGAAGAAGGTGGTGAGAAAGCCTTCCTTTCAGTCCTAGGAGTGATATTGAAGGTGTTTCAGTGGCCTGAGACGAGTTTCGCACGTCTTCCTTTGCCATTGAGCAAAATGGGACCAAAAGAGACCAAAACTGGAACTTGAGTCCAAAGGCGCCAGAAAGCGCCAGAACGGGAGAAGGTTGTGAGAAAGCCTTCCTTTGAGCCCTAGGAGTGATATTGAAGGAGTTTCAGTGGCCTGAGACGAGTTTCGCACGTCTTCCTTTGCCCTTGAGCAAAATGGGACCAAAAGAGACCAAAACTGGAACATGGGTCCAAAGGCGCCAGAAAGCGCCAAAACGGGAGAAGGTTGTGAGAAAGCCTTCCTTTGAGCCCTAGGAGTGATATTGAAGGAGTTTCAGTGGCCTGAGACGAGTTTCGCACGTCTTCCTTTGCCATTGAGCAAAATGGGACCAAAAGAGACCAAAACTAGAACTTGAGTCCAAAGGCGCCAGAAAGCGCCAGAACGGGAGAAGGTTGTGAGAAAGCCTTCCTTTGAGCCCTAGGAGTGATATTGAAGGAGTTTCAGTGGCCTGAGACGAGTTTCGCACGTCTTCCTTTGCCCTTGAGCAAAATGGGACCAAAAGAGACCAAAACTGGAACATGGGTCCAAAGGCGCAAGAGCGCCAAAACGGGAGAAGGTTTTGAGAAAGCCTTCCTTTGAGCCCTAGGAGTGATATTGAAGGAGTTTCAGTGGCCTGAGACGAGTTTCGCACGTCTTCCTTTGCCCTTGAGCAAAATGGGACCAAAAGAGACCAAAACTGGAACTTGAGTCCAAAGGCGACAGAAAGTGCCAAAAGGGGAGAAGGTGGTGAGAAAGCCTTCCTTTCAGTCCTAGGAGTGATATTGAAGGTGTTTCAGTGGCCTGAGACGAGTTTCGCACGTCTTCCTTTGCCATTGAGCAAAATGGGACCAAAAGAGACCAAAACTGGAACTTGAGTCCAAAGGCGAGAGAAAGTGCCAAAAGGGGAAGAAGGTGGTGAGAAAGCCTTCCTTTCAGTCCTAGGAGTGATATTTAAGGAGTTTCAGTGGCCTGAGACGAGTTTTGCACGTCTTCCTTTGCCATTGAGCAAAATGGGACCAAAAGAGACCAAAACTGGAACTTGAGTCCAAAGGCGCCAGAAAGCGCCAGAACGGGAGAAGGTTGTGAGAAAGCCTTCCTTTGAGCCCTAGGAGTGATATTGAAGGAGTTTCAGTGGCCTGAGACGAGTTTCGCACGTCTTCCTTTGCCCTTGAGCAAAATGGGACCAAAAGAGACCAAAACTGGAACATGGGTCCAAAGGCGCCAGAAAGCGCCAAAACGGGAGAAGGTTGTGAGAAAGCCTTCCTTTGAGCCCTAGGAGTGATATTGAAGGAGTTTCAGTGGCCTGAGACGAGTTTCGCACGTCTTCCTTTGCCCTTGAGCAAAATGGGACCAAAAGAGACCAAAACTGGAACTTGAGTCCAAAGGCGACAGAAAGTGCCAAAAGGGGAGAAGGTGGTGAGAAAGCCTTCCTTTCAGTCCTAGGAGTGATATTGAAGGTGTTTCAGTGGCCTGAGACGAGTTTCGCACGTCTTCCTTTGCCATTGAGCAAAATGGGACCAAAAGAGACCAAAACTAGAACTTGAGTCCAAAGGCGACAGAAAGTGCCAAAAGGGGAAGAAGGTGGTGAGAAAGCCTTCCTTTCAGCCCTAGGAGTGATATTTAAGGAGATTCAGTGGCCTGAGACGAGTTTTGCCCGTCTTCCTTTGCCATTGAGCAAAATGGGACCAAAAGAGACCAAAACTTGAGTCCAAAGGCGCCAGAAAGCGCCAGAACGGGAGAAGGTTGTGAGAAAGCCTTCCTTTGAGCCCTAGGAGTGATATTGAAGGAGTTTCAGTGGCCTGAGACGAGTTTCGCACGTCTTCCTTTGCCCTTGAGCAAAATGGGACCAAAAGAGACCAAAACTGGAACATGGGTCCAAAGGCGCCAGAAAGCGCCAGAACGGGAGAAGGTTGTGAGAAAGCCTTCCTTTGAGCCCTAGGAGTGATATTGAAGGAGTTTCAGTGGCCTGAGACGAGTTTCGCACGTCTTCCTTTGCCCTTGAGCAAAATGGGACCAAAAGAGACCAAAACTGGAACTTGAGTCCAAAGGCGCCAGAAAGCGCCAGAACGGGAGAAGGTTGTGAGAAAGCCTTCCTTTGAGCCCTAGGAGTGATATTGAAGGAGTTTCAGTGGCCTGAGACGAGTTTCGCACGTCTTCCTTTGCCCTTGAGCAAAATGGGACCAAAAGAGACCAAAACTGGAACTTGAGTCCAAAGGCGCCAGAAAGTGCCAAAACGGGAGAAGGTTGTGAGAAAGCCTTCCTTTGAGCCCTAGGAGTGATATTGAAGGAGTTTCGGTGGCTCGAGACGAGTTTCGCACGTCTTTCATTGCCATTGAGCAAAATGGGACCAAAAGAGACCAAAACTGGAACTTGAGTCCAAAGGCGACAGAAAGTGCCAAAAGGGGAAGAAGGTGGTGAGAAAGCCTTCCTTTCAGTCCTAGGAGTGATATTGAAGGTGTTTCAGTGGCCTGAGACGAGTTTTGCACGTCTTCCTTTGCCATTGAGCAAAATGGGACCAAAAGAGACCAAAGCTGGAACTTGAGTCCAAAGGCGCCAGAAAGCGCCAGAACGGAAGAAGGTTGTGAGAAAGCCTTCCTTTGTGCCCTAGGAGTGATATTGAAGGAGTTTCAGTGGCCTGAGACGAGTTTCGCACGTCTTCCTTTGCCCTTGAGCAAAATGGGACCAAAAGAGACCAAAACTGGAACTTGAGTCCAAAGGCGCCAGAAAGCGCCAAAATGGGAGAAGGTTGTGAGAAAGCCTTCCTTTGAGCCCTAGGAGTGATATTGAAGGAGTTTCAGTGGCCTGAGACGAGTTTCGCACGTCTTCCTTTGCCCTTGAGCAAAATGGGACCAAAAGAGACCAAAACTGGAACATGGGTCCAAAGGCGCCAGAAAGCGCCAAAATGGGAGAAGGTTGTGAGAAAGCCTTCCTTTGAGCCCTAGGAGTGATATTGAAGGAGTTTCAGTGGCCTGAGACGAGTTTCGCACGTCTTCCTTTGCCATTGAGCAAAATGGGACCAAAAGAGACCAAAACTGGAACTTGAGTCCAAAGGCGACAGAAAGTGCCAAAAGGGGAGAAGATGGTGAGAAAGCCTTCCTTTCAGTCCTAGGAGTGATATTGAAGGTGTTTCAGTGGCCTGAGACGAGTTTCGCACGTCTTCCTTTGCCATTGAGCAAAATGGGACCAAAAGAGACCAAAACTGGAACTTGAGTCCAAAGGCGACAGAAAGTGCCAAAAGGGGAAGAAGGTGGTGAGAAAGCCTTCCTTTCAGTCCTAGGAGTGATATTTAAGGAGATTCAGTGGCCTGAGACGAGTTTTGCACGTCTTCCTTTGCCCTTGAGCAAAATGGGACCAAAAGAGACCAAAACTGGAACTTGAGTCCAAAGGCGCCAGAAAGCGCCAGAACGGGAGAAGGTTGTGAGAAAGCCTTCCTTTGAGCCCTAGGAGTGATATTGAAGGAGTTTCAGTGGCCTGAGACGAGTTTCGCACGTCTTCCTTTGCCCTTGAGCAAAATGGGACCAAAAGAGACCAAAACTGGAACTTGAGTCCAAAGGCGACAGAAAGTGCCAAAAGGGGAGAAGGTGGTGAGAAAGCCTTCCTTTCAGTCCTAGGAGTGATATTGAAGGAGTTTCAGTGGCCTGAGACGAGTTTCGCACGTCTTCCTTTGCCCTTGAGCAAAATGGGACCAAAAGAGACCAAAACTGGAACTTGAGTCCAAAGGCGACAGAAAGTGCCAAAAGGGGAAGAAGGTGGTGAGAAAGCCTTCCTTTCAGTCCTAGGAGTGATATTTAAGGAGTTTCGGTGTTCGAGACGAGTTTTGCACGTCTTCCTTTGCCATTGAGCAAAATGGGACCAAAAGAGACCAAAACTGGAACTTGAGTCCAAAGGCGCCAGAAAGCGCCAGAACGGGAGAAGGTTGTGAGAAAGCCTTCCTTTGAGCCCTAGGAGTGATATTGAAGGAGTTTCAGTGGCCTGAGACGAGTTTCGCACGTCTTCCTTTGCCCTTGAGCAAAATGGGACCAAAAGAGACCAAAACTGGAACTTGAGTCCAAAGGCGCCAGAAAGCGCCAAAACGGGAGAAGGTTGTGAGAAAGCCTTCCTTTGAGCCCTAGGAGTGATATTGAAGGAGTTTCAGTGGCCTGAGACGAGTTTCGCACGTCTTCCTTTGCCCTTGAGCAAAATGGGACCAAAAGAGACCAAAACTGCAACTTGAGTCCAAAGGCGACGTAAAGTGCCAAAAGGGGAAGAAGGTGGTGAGAAAGCCTTCCTTTCAGTCCTAGGAGTGATATTGAAGGAGTTTCAGTGGCCTGAGACGAGTTTCGCACGTCTTCCTTTGCCATTGAGCAAAATGGGACCAAAAGAGACCAAAACTGGAACTTGAGTCCAAAGGCGACAGAAAGTGCCAAAAGGGGAGAAGGTGGTGAGAAAGCCTTCCTTTCAGTCCTAGGAGTGATATTTAAGGAGATTCAGTGGCCTGAGACGAGTTTTGCACGTCTTCCTTTGCCATTGAGCAAAATGGGACCAAAAGAGACCAAAACTGGAACTTGAGTCCAAAGGCGCCAGAAAGCGCCAGAACGGGAGAAGGTTGTGAGAAAGCCTTCCTTTGAGCCCTAGGAGTGATATTGAAGGAGTTTCAGTGGCCTGAGACGAGTTTCGCACGTCTTCCTTTGCCCTTGAGCAAAATGGGACCAAAAGAGACCAAAACTGGAACTTGAGTCCAAAGGCGCCAGAAAGCGCCAGAACGGGAGAAGGTTGTGAGAAAGCCTTCCTTTGAGCCCTAGGAGTGATATTGAAGGAGTTTCAGTGGCCTGAGACGAGTTTCGCACGTCTTCCTTTGCCCTTGAGCAAAATGGGACCAAAAGAGACCAAAACCGGAACTTGAGTCCAAAGGCGACGTAAAGTGCCACAAGGGGAGAAGGTGGTGAGAAAGCCTTCCTTTCAGCCCTAGGAGTGATATTGAAGGTGTTTCGTGGCCCGAGACGAGTTTCGCACGTCTTCCTTTGCCATTGAGCAAAATGGGACCAAAAGAGACCAAAACTGGAACTTGAGTCCAAAGGCGAGAGAAAGTGCCAAAAGGGGAAGAAGGTGGTGAGAAAGCCTTCCTTTCAGTCCTAGGAGTGATATTTAAGGAGTTTCAGTGGCCTGAGACGAGTTTTGCACGTCTTCCTTTGCTATTGAGCAAAATGGGACCAAAAGAGACCAAAACTGGAACTTGAGTCCAAAGGCGCCAGAAAGCGCCAGAACGGGAGAAGGTTGTGAGAAAGCCTTCCTTTGTGCCCTAGGAGTGATATTGAAGGAGTTTCAGTGCCCTGAGACGAGTTTCGCACGTCTTCCTTTGCCCTTGAGCAAAATGGGACCAAAAGAGACCAAAACTGGAACATGGGTCCAAAGGCGGCAGAAAGCGCCAAAACGGGAGAAGGTTGTGAGAAAGCCTTCCTTTGAGCCCTAGGAGTGATATTGAAGGAGTTTCAGGGGCCTGAGACGAGTTTCGCACGTCTTCCTTTGCCCTTGAGCAAAATGGGACCAAAAGAGACCAAAACTGGAACTTGAGTCCAAAGGCGCCAGAAAGCGCCAAAACGGGAGAAGGTTGTGAGAAAGCCTTCCTTTGAGCCCTAGGAGTGATATTGAAGGAGTTTCAAAGTGGCCCGAGACGAGTTTCGCACGTCTTCCTTTGCCCTTGAGCAAAATGGGACCAAAAGAGACCAAAACTGGAACTTGAGTCCAAAGGCGACAGAAAGTGCCAAAAGGGGAGAAGGTGGTGAGAAAGCCTTCCTTTCAGTCCTAGGAGTGATATTGAAGGTGTTTCAGTGGCCTGAGACGAGTTTCGCACGTCTTCCTTTGCCATTGAGCAAAATGGGACCAAAAGAGACCAAAACTGGAACTTGAGTCCAAAGGCGACAGAAAGTGCCAAAAGGGGAGAAGGTGGTGAGAAAGCCTTCCTTTCAGTCCTAGGAGTGATATTGAAGGAGTTTCAGTGGCCTGAGACGAGTTTTGCACGTCTTCCTTTGCCATTGAGCAAAATGGGACCAAAAGAGACCAAAACTAGAACTTGAGTCCAAAGGCGCCAGAAAGCGCCAGAACGGGAGAAGGTTGTGAGAAAGCCTTCCTTTGAGCCCTAGGAGTGATATTGAAGGAGTTTCAGTGGCCTGAGACGAGTTTCGCACGTCTTCCTTTGCCCTTGAGCAAAATGGGACCAAAAGAGACCAAAACTGGAACTTGAGTCCAAAGGCGACAGAAAGTGCCAAAAGGGGAGAAGGTGGTGAGAAAGCCTTCCTTTCAGCCCTAGGAGTGATATTGAATGTGTTTCAAGTGGCCCGAGACGAGTTTCGCACGTCTTCCTTTGCCATTGAGCAAAATGGGACCAAAAGAGACCAAAACTGGAACTTGAGTCCAAAGGCGAGAGAAAGTGCCAAAAGGGGAAGAAGGTGGTGAGAAAGCCTTCCTTTCAGTCCTAGGAGTGATATTTAAGGAGTTTCAGTGGCCTGAGACGAGTTTTGCACGTCTTCCTTTGCCATTGAGCAAAATGGGACCAAAAGAGACCAAAACTGGAACTTGAGTCCAAAGGCGCCAGAAAGCGCCAGAACGGGAGAAGGTTGTGAGAAAGCCTTCCTTTGAGCCCTAGGAGTGATATTGAAGGAGTTTCAGTGGCCTGAGACGAGTTTCGCACGTCTTCCTTTGCCCTTGAGCAAAATGGGACCAAAAGAGACCAAAACTGGAACTTGAGTCCAAAGGCGCCAGAAAGCGCCAGAACGGGAGAAGGTTGTGAGAAAGCCTTCCTTTGAGCCCTAGGAGTGATATTGAAGGAGTTTCAGTGGCCTGAGACGAGTTTCGCACGTCTTCCTTTGCCTTTGAGCAAAATGGGACCAAAAGAGACCAAAACTGGAACTTGAGTCCAAAGGCGACAGAAAGTGCCAAAAGGGGAGAAGGTGGTGAGAAAGCCTTCCTTTCAGTCCTAGGAGTGATATTGAAGGTGTTTCAGTGGCCTGAGACGAGTTTCGCACGTCTTCCTTTGCCATTGAGCAAAATGGGACCAAAAGAGACCAAAACTGGAACTTGAGTCCAAAGGCGACAAAAAGTGCCAAAAGGGGAAGAAGGTGGTGAGAAATCCTTCCTTTCAGTCCTAGGAGTGATATTTAAGGAGATTCAGTGGCCTGAGACGAGTTTTGCACGTCTTCCTTTGCCATTGAGCAAAATGGGACCAAAAGAGACCAAAACTGGAACTTGAGTCCAAAGGCGCCAGAAAGCGCCAGAACGGGAGAAGGTTGTGAGAAAGCCTTCCTTTGAGCCCTAGGAGTGATATTTAAGGAGTTTCAGTGGCCTGAGACGAGTTTCGCACGTCTTCCTTTGCCATTGAGCAAAATGGGACCAAAAGAGACCAAAACTGGAACATGGGTCCAAAGGCGCCAGAAAGCGCCAGAACGGGAGAAGGTTGTGAGAAAGCCTTCCTTTGAGCCCTAGGAGTGATATTGAAGGAGTTTCAGTGGCCTGAGACGAGTTTCGCACGTCTTCCTTTGCCATTGAGCAAAATGGGACCAAAAGAGACCAAAACTGGAACTTGAGTCCAAAGGCGACAGAAAGTGCCAAAAGGGGAGAAGGTGGTGAGAAAGCCTTCCTTTCAGTCCTAGGAGTGATATTGAAGGAGTGTCAGTGGCCTGAGACGAGTTTCGCACGTCTTCCTTTGCCATTGAGCAAAATGGGACCAAAAGAGACCAAAACCGGAACTTGAGTCCAAAGGCGACGTAAAGTGCCAAAAGGGGAGAAGGTGGTGAGAAAGCCTTCCTTTGGTCCCTAGGAGTGATATTGAATGTGTTTCAGTGGCCTGAGACGAGTTTCGCACGTCTTCCTTTGCCATTGAGCAAAATGGGACCAAAAGAGACCAAAACTCGGAACTTGAGTCCAAAGGCGACGTAAAGTGCCAAAAGGGGAAGAAGGTGGTGAGAAAGCCTTCCTTTCAGCCCTAGGAGTGATATTGAAGGAGTTTCAAGTGGCCCGAGACGAGTTTCGCACGTCTTCCTTTGCCCTTGAGCAAAATGGGACCAAAAGAGACCAAAACCGGAACTTGAGTCCAAAGGCGCCGTAAAGCGCCAAAACGGGAGAAGGTTGTGAGAAAGCCTTCCTTTGAGCCCTAGGAGTGATATTGAAGGAGTTTCAAAGTGGCCCGAGACGAGTTTCGCACGTCTTCCTTTGCCCTTGAGCAAAATGGGACCAAAAGAGACCAAGACAGGAACTTGAGTCCAAAGGCGACAAAAAGTGCCAAAAGGGGAGAAGGTGGTGAGAAAGCCTTCCTTTGAGTCCTAGGAGTGATATTGAAGGTGTTTCAGTGGCCTGAGACGAGTTTCGCACGTCTTCCTTTGCCCTTGAGCAAAATGGGACCAAAAGAGACCAAAACTGGAACTTGAGTCCAAAGGCGACGTAAAGTGCCAAAAGGGGAAGAAGGTGGTGAGAAAGCCTTCCTTTCAGTCCTAGGAGTGATATTTAAGGAGTTTCGTGGCCTGAGACGAGTTTTGCACGTCTTCCTTTGCCATTGAGCAAAATGGGACCAAAAGAGACCAAAACTGGAACTTGAGTCCAAAGGCGCCAGAAAGCGCCAGAACGGAAGAAGGTTGTGAGAAAGCCTTCCTTTGTGCCCTAGGAGTGATATTGAAGGAGTTTCAGTGGCCTGAGACGAGTTTCGCACGTCTTCCTTTGCCCTTGAGCAAAATGGGACCAAAAGAGACCAAAACTGGAACTTGAGTCCAAAGGCGCCAGAAAGCGCCAAAATGGGAGAAGGTTGTGAGAAAGCCTTCCTTTGAGCCCTAGGAGTGATATTGAAGGAGTTTCAATGGCCTGAGACGAGTTTCGCACGTCTTCCTTTGCCCTTGAGCAAAATGGGACCAAAAGAGACCAAAACTGGAACTTGAGTCCAAAGGCGCCAGAAAGCGCCAAAAGGGGAGAAGGTTGTGAGAAAGCCTTCCTTTGAGCCCTAGGAGTGATATTGAAGGAGTTTCAGTGGCCTGAGACGAGTTTCGCACGTCTTCCTTTGCCATTGAGCAAAATGGGACCAAAAGAGACCAAAACTGGAACTTGAGTCCAAAGGCGACAGAAAGTGCCAAAAGGGGAGAAGGTGGTGAGAAAGCCTTCCTTTCAGTCCTAGGAGTGATATTGAAGGAGTTTCAGTGGCCTGAGACGAGTTTCGCACGTCTTCCTTTGCCATTGAGCAAAATGGGACCAAAAGAGACCAAAACTGGAACTTGAGTCCAAAGGCGCCAGAAAGCGCCAAAACGGGAGAAGGTTGTGAGAAAGCCTTCCTTTGAGCCCTAGGAGTGATATTGAAGGAGTTTCAGTGGCCCGAGACGAGTTTCGCACGTCTTCCTTTGCCCTTGAGCAAAATGGGACCAAAAGAGACCAAAACTCGGAACTTGAGTCCAAAGGCGACGTAAAGTGCCAAAAGGGGAGAAGGTGGTGAGAAAGCCTTCCTTTCAGTCCCTAGGAGTGATATTGAAGGTGTTTCAATGGCCTGAGATGAGTTTCGCACGTCTTCCTGTGCCCTTGAGCAAAATGGGAGCAAAAGAGACCAACCCGGAACTTGAGTCCAAAGGCGACAGAAAGTGCCAAAAGGGGAAGAAGGTGGTGAGAAAGCCTTCCTTTCAGTCCTAGGAGTGATATTTAAGGAGATTCAGTGGCCTGAGACGAGTTTTGCACGTCTTCCTTTGCCATTGAGCAAAATGGGACCAAAAGAGACCAAAACAGGAACTTGAGTCCAAAGGCGCCAGAAAGCGCCAGAACGGGAGAAGGTTGTGAGAAAGCCTTCCTTTGAGCCCTAGGAGTGATATTGAAGGAGTTTCAGTGGCCTGAGACGAGTTTCGCACGTCTTCCTTTGCCCTTGAGCAAAATGGGACCAAAAGAGACCAAAACTGGAACTTGAGTCCAAAGGCGCCAGAAAGCGCCAGAACGGGAGAAGGTTGTGAGAAAGCCTTCCTTTGAGCCCTAGGAGTGATATTGAAGGAGTTTCAGTGGCCTGAGACGAGTTTCGCACGTCTTCCTTTGCCCTTGAGCAAAATGGGACCAAAAGAGACCAAAACTGGAACTTGAGTCCAAAGGCGACAGAAAGTGCCAAAAGGGGAAGAAGGTGGTGAGAAAGCCTTCCTTTCAGTCCTAGGAGTGATATTTAAGGAGATTCAATGGCCTGAGACGAGTTTTGCATGTCTTCCTTTGCCATTGAGCAAAATGGGACCAAAAGAGACCAAAACTGGAACTTGAGTCCAAAGGTGCCAAAAAGCGCCAGAACGGAAGAAGGTTGTGAGAAAGCCTTCCTTTGTGCCCTAGGAGTGATATTGAAGGAGTTTCAGTGGCCTGAGACGAGTTTCGCACGTCTTCCTTTGCCCTTGAGCAAAATGGGACCAAAAGAGACCAAAACTAGAACTTGAGTCCAAAGGCGCCAGAAAGCGCCAGAACGGGAGAAGGTTGTGAGAAAGCCTTCCTTTGAGCCCTAGGAGTGATATTGAAGGAGTTTCAGTGGCCTGAGACGAGTTTCGCACGTCTTCCTTTGCCCTTGAGCAAAATGGGACCAAAAGAGACCAAAACTGGAACTTGAGTCCAAAGGCGCCAGAAAGCGCCAAAACGGGAGAAGGTTGTGAGAAAGCCTTCCTTTGAGCCCTAGGAGTGATATTGAAGGTGTTTCAGTGGCCTGAGACGAGTTTCGCACGTCTTCCTTTGCCATTGAGCAAAATGGGACCAAAAGAGACCAAAACTGGAACTTGAGTCCAAAGGCGACAGAAAGTGCCAAAAGGGGAGAAGGTGGTGAGAAAGCCTTCCTTTCAGTCCTAGGAGTGATATTTAAGGAGATTCAGTGGCCTGAGACGAGTTTTGCACGTCTTCCTTTGCCATTGAGCAAAATGGGACCAAAAGAGACCAAAACTGGAACTTGAGTCCAAAGGCGCCAGAAAGCGCCAGAACGGGAGAAGGTTGTGAGAAAGCCTTCCTTTGAGCCCTAGGAGTGATATTGAAGGAGTTTCGGTGGCCTGAGACGAGTTTCGCACGTCTTCCTTTGCCCTTGAGCAAAATGGGACCAAAAGAGACCAAAACTGGAACTTGAGTCCAAAGGCGCCAGAAAGCGCCAAAACGGGAGAAGGTTGTGAGAAAGCCTTCCTTTGAGCCCTAGGAGTGATATTGAAGGAGTTTCAGTGGCCTGAGACGAGTTTCGCACGTCTTCCTTTGCCCTTGAGCAAAATGGGACCAAAAGAGACAAAACTAGAACTTGAGTCCAAAGGCGACAGAAAGTGCCAAAAGGGGAAGAAGGTGGTGAGAAAGCCTTCCTTTCAGTCCTAGGAGTGATATTTAAGGAGTTTCAGTGGCCTGAGACGAGTTTTGCACGTCTTCCTTTGCCATTGAGCAAAATGGGACCAAAAGAGACCAAAACTGGAACTTGAGTCCAAAGGCGCCAGAAAGCGCCAGAACGGAAGAAGGTTGTGAGAAAGCCTTCCTTTGAGCCCTAGGAGTGATATTGAAGGAGTTTCAGTGGCCTGAGACGAGTTTCGCACGTCTTCCTTTGCCCTTGAGCAAAATGGGACCAAAAGAGACCAAAACTAGAACTTGAGTCCAAAGGCGCCAGAAAGCGCCAGAACGGGAGAAGGTTGTGAGAAAGCCTTCCTTTGAGCCCTAGGAGTGATATTGAAGGAGTTTCAGTGGCCTGAGACGAGTTTCGCACGTCTTCCTTTGCCATTGAGCAAAATGGGACCAAAAGAGACCAAAACTGGAACTTGAGTCCAAAGGCGCCAGAAAGCGCCAGAACGGGAGAAGGTTGTGAGAAAGCCTTCCTTTGAGCCCTAGGAGTGATATTGAAGGAGTTTCAGTGGCCTGAGACGAGTTTCGCACGTCTTCCTTTGCCATTGAGCAAAATGGGACCAAAAGAGACCAAAACCGGAACTTGAGTCCAAAGGCGACAGAAAGTGCCAAAAGGGGAGAAGGTGGTGAGAAAGCCTTCCTTTGAGCCCTAGGAGTGATATTTAAGGAGTTTCAGTGGCCTGAGACGAGTTTTGCACGTCTTCCTTTGCCATTGAGCAAAATGGGACCAAAAGAGACCAAAACTGGAACTTGAGTCCAAAGGCGCCAGAAAGCGCCAGAACGGGAGAAGGTTGTGAGAAAGCCTTCCTTTGAGCCCTAGGAGTGATATTGAAGGAGTTTCAGTGGCCTGAGACGAGTTTCGCACGTCTTCCTTTGCCCTTGAGCAAAATGGGACCAAAAGAGACCAAAACGGAACTTGAGTCCAAAGGCGACGTAAAGTGCCAAAAGGGGAGAAGGTGGTGAGAAAGCCTTCCTTTCAGTCCCTAGGAGTGATATTGAAGGAGTTTCGGTGGCTCGAGACGAGTTTCGCACGTCTTCCTTTGCCATTGAGCAAAATGGGACCAAAAGAGACCAAAACGGAACTTGAGTCCAAAGGCGACGTAAAGTGCCAAAAGGGGAAGAAGGTGGTGAGAAAGCCTTCCTTTCAGCCCTAGGAGTGATATTTAAGGAGATTCAAAGTGGCCCGAGACGAGTTTTGCACGTCTTCCTTTGCCATTGAGCAAAATGGGACCAAAAGAGAGCAAAACCGGAACTTGAGTCCAAAGGCGCCATAAATCTCCAGTACGCGAGAAGGTTGTGAGAAAGCCTTCCTTTGAGCCCTAGGAGTGATATTGAAGGAGTTTCAGTGGCCTGAGACGAGTTTCGCACGTCTTCCTTTGCCCTTGAGCAAAATGGGACCAAAAGAGACCAAAACCGGAACTTGAGTCCAAAGGCGCCGTAAAGCGCCAAAACGGGAGAAG
Source organism: Abrus pulchellus subsp. cantoniensis (assembly GCA_024086825.1). NCBI lineage: Eukaryota > Viridiplantae > Streptophyta > Magnoliopsida > Fabales > Fabaceae > Abrus > Abrus pulchellus. Next base: position 16,532,577 of record CM044056.1, read on the forward strand.
GTTGTGAGAAAGCCTTCCTTTGAGCCCTAGGAGTGATATTGAAGGAGTTTCAAAGGGGCCCGAGACGAGTTTCGCACGTCTTCCTTTGCCCTTGAGCAAAATGGGACCAAAAGAGAGCAAAACGGAACTTGAGTCCAAAGGCGACGTAAAGTGCCAAAAGGGGAGAAGGTGGTGAGAAAGCCTTCCTTTCAGTCCCTAGGAGTGATATTGAAGGTGTTTCATGGCCTGAGACGAGTTTTGCACGTCTTCCTTTCCCATTGAGCAAAATGGGACCAAAAGAGACCAAAACTGGAACTTGAGTCCAAAGGCGACAGAAAGTGCCAAAAGGGGAAGAAGGGGGTGAGAAAGCCTTCCTTTCAGTCCTAGGAGTGATATTTAAGGAGTTTCAGTGGCCTGAGACGAGTTTCGCACGTCTTCCTTTGCCCTTGAGCAAAATGGGACCAAAAGAGACCAAAACTGGAACTTGAGTCCAAAGGCGACAGAAAGTGCCAAAAGGGGAGAAGGTGGTGAGAAAGCCTTCCTTTCAGTCCTAGGAGTGATATTGAAGGAGTTTCAGTGGCCTGAGACGAGTTTCGCACGTCTTCCTTTGCCATTGAGCAAAATGGGACCAAAAGAGACCAAAATCGGAACTTGAGTCCAAAGGCGACAGAAAGTGCCAAAAGGGGAAGAAGGTGGTGAGAAAGCCTTCCTTTCAGTCCTAGGAGTGATATTGAAGGAGTTTCAGTGGCCTGAGACGAGTTTCGCACGTCTTCCTTTGCCATTGAGCAAAATGGGACCAAAAGAGACCAAAACTGGAACTTGAGTCCAAAGGCGCCAGAAAGCGCCAGAACGGGAGAAGGTTGTGAGAAAGCCTTCCTTTGAGCCCTAGGAGTGATATTGAAGGAGTTTCGGTGGCCTGAGACGAGTTTCGCACGTCTTCCTTTGCCCTTGAGCAAAATGGGACCAAAAGAGACCAAACCGGAACTTGAGTCCAAAGGCGCCGTAAAGCGCCAAAACGGGAGAAGGTTGTGAGAAAGCCTTCCTTTGAGCCCTAGGAGTGATATTGAAGGAGTTTCGGTGGCCCGAGACGAGTTTCGCACGTCTTCCTTTGCCCTTGAGCAAAATGGGACCAAAAGAGACCAAAACGGAACTTGAGTCCAAAGGCGCAGTAAAGTGCCAAAAGGGGAGAAGGTGGTGAGAAAGCCTTCCTTTCAGTCCTAGGAGTGATATTGAAGGTGTTTCAGTGGCCTGAGACGAGTTTCGCACGTCTTCCTTTGCCATTGAGCAAAATGGGACCAAAAGAGACCAAAACTGGAACTTGAGTCCAAAGGCGACAGAAAGTGCCAAAAGGGGAAGAAGGTGGTGAGAAAGCCTTCCTTTCAGTCCTAGGAGTGATATTTAAGGAGATTCAGTGGCCTGAGACGAGTTTTGCACGTCTTCCTTTGCCATTGAGCAAAATGGGACCAAAAGAGACCAAAACTTGAGTCCAAAGGCGCCATAAAGCGCCAGAACGGGAGAAGGTTGTGAGAAAGCCTTCCTTTGAGCCCTAGGAGTGATATTGAAGGAGTTTCGTGGCCCGAGACGAGTTTCGCACGTCTTCCTTTGCCCTTGAGCAAAATGGGACCAAAAGAGACCAAAACTGGAACTTGAGTCCAAAGGCGCCGTAAAGCGCCAGAACGGGAGAAGGTTGTGAGAAAGCCTTCCTTTGAGCCCTAGGAGTGATATTGAAGGAGTTTCAGTGGCCTGAGACGAGTTTCGCACGTCTTCCTTTGCCCTTGAGCAAAATGGGACCAAAAGAGACCAAAACTGGAACTTGAGTCCAAAGGCGACAGAAAGTGCCAAAAGGGGAGAAGGTGGTGAGAAAGCCTTCCTTTCAGTCCTAGGAGTGATATTGAAGGAGTTTCAGTGGCCTGAGACGAGTTTCGCACGTCTTCCTTTGCCCTTGAGCAAAATGGGACCAAAAGAGACCAAAACTGGAACTTGAGTCCAAAGGTGCCAGAAAGCGCCAGAACGGGAGAAGGTTGTGAGAAAGCGTTCCTTTGAGCCCTAGGAGTGATATTGAAGGAGTTTCAAAGTGGCCCGAGACGAGTTTCGCACGTCTTCCTTTGCCCTAGCGCAAAATGGGACCAAAAGAGACCAAAACTAGAACTTGAGTCCAAAGGCGACAGAAAGTGCCAAAAGGGGAGAAGGTGGTGAGAAAGCCTTCCTTTCAGTCCTAGGAGTGATATTGAAGGTGTTTCAGTGGCCTGAGACGAGTTTCGCACGTCTTCCTTTGCCATTGAGCAAAATGGGACCAAAAGAGACCAAAACTAGAACTTGAGTCCAAAGGCGACATAAAGTGCCAAAAGGGGAAGAAGGTGGTGAGAAAGCCTTCCTTTCAGTCCTAGGAGTGATATTTAAGGAGATTCAGTGGCCTGAGACGAGTTTTGCACGTCTTCCTTTGCTTGAGCAAAATGGGACCAAAAGTGCCTAAAATCAGAACTTAGGTCCAAAGGCGACAGAAAGTGCCAGAAGGGGATAAGTTGGTAAGAAAGACTTCCTTTCACTCCCTAGAGTTATATTGAAAGAGTTTCAGTGGTTTTAGAGGAGTTTCGCATTTCTTCTTTTGCCCTTGAGCAAAATGGGACAAAAAGAGACCAAAACTGAAACATGGGTCCAAAGGCGCCAGAAAGCGCCAGAACGGGAGAAGGTTGTGAGAAAGCCTTCCTTTGAGCCCTAGGAGTGATATTGAAGGAGTTTCAGTGGCCTGAGACGAGTTTCGCACGTCTTCCTTTGCCCTTGAGCAAAATGGGACCAAAAGAGACCAAAATCGGAACTTGAGTCCAAAGGCGCCGTAAAGCGCCAAAGGGAGAAGGTTGTGAGAAAGCCTTCCTTTGAGCCCTAGGAGTGATATTGAAGGAGTTTCGGTGGCCCGAGACGAGTTTCGCACGTCTTCCTTTGCCCTTGAGCAAAATGGGACCAAAAGAGACCAAAACTGGAACTTGATTCCAAAGGCGACAGAAAGTGCCAAAAGGGGAGAAGGTGGTGAGAAAGCCTTCCTTTCAGTCCTAGGAGTGATATTGAAGGTGTTTCAGTGGCCTGAGACGAGTTTCGCACGTCTTCCTTTGCCATTGAGCAAAATGGGACCAAAAGAGACCAAAACTGTAACCTGAGTCCAAAGGCGACATAAAGTGCCAAAAGGGGAAGAAGGTGGTGAGAAAGCCTTCCTTTCAGTCCTAGGAGTGATATTTAAGGAGATTCAGTGGCCTGAGACGAGTTTTGCACGTCTTCCTTTGCCATTGAGCAAAATGGGACCAAAAGAGACCAAAACTGGAACTTGAGTCCAAAGGCGCCAGAAAGTGCCAAAAGGGGAGAAGGTGGTGAGAAAGCCTTCCTTTCACTCCCTAGGAGTGATATTGAAAGAGTTTCAGTGGTTTGAGACGAGTTTCGCACGTCTTCCTTTGCCCTTGAGCAAAATGGGACCAAAAGAGACCAAAACTTGAGTCCAAAGGCGCCGTAAAGCGCCAAACGGGAGAAGGTTGTGAGAAAGCCTTCCTTTGAGCCCTAGGAGTGATATTGAAGGAGTTTCGTGGCCCGAGACGAGTTTCGCACGTCTTCCTTTGCCCTTGAGCAAAATGGGACCAAAAGAGACCAAAACCGGAACATTGGTCCAAAGGCGCCAGAAAGCGCCAAAACGGGAGAAGGTTGTGAGAAAGCCTTCCTTTGAGCCCTAGGAGTGATATTGAAGGAGTTTCAGTGGCCTGAGACGAGTTTCGCACGTCTTCCTTTGCCCTTGAGCAAAATGGGACCAAAAGAGACCAAAACAGGAACTTGAGTCCAAAGGCGACGTAAAGTGCCAAAAGGGGAGAAGGTGGTGAGAAAGCCTTCCTTTCAGTCCTAGGAGTGATATTGAAGGTGTTTCAAAGGGCCCGAGACGAGTTTCGCACGTCTTCCTTTGCCATTGAGCAAAATGGGACCAAAAGAGACCAAAACTAGAACTTGAGTCCAAATGCGTCATAAAGTGGCAAAAGGGGTAGAAGGTGGTGAGAAAGCCTTCCTTTCAATCCTAGGAGTGATATTTAAGGAGATTCAAGGCCCGAGACGAGTTTTGCACGTCTTCCTTTGCCATTGAGCAAAATGGGACCAAAAGAGACCAAAATCGGAACTTAGGTCCAAAGGCGCCATAAAGTGCCGTAAGGGGATAAGGTGGTAAGAAAGACTTCCTTTCACTCCCTAAAGTTATATTCAAAGAGTTTCAGTGGCCTGAGACGAGTTTCGCACGTCTTCCTTTGCCCTTGAGCAAAATGGGACCAAAAGAGACCAAAACTAGAACATGGGTCCAAAGGCGCCAGAAAGCGCCAAAACGGGAGAAGGTTGTGAGAAAGCCTTCCTTTGAGCCCTAGGAGTGATATTGAAGGAGTTTCAGTGGCCTGAGACGAGTTTCGCACGTCTTCCTTTGCCCTTGAGCAAAATGGGACCAAAAGAGACCAAAACTGGAACTTGAGTCCAAAGGCGACAGAAAGTGCCAAAAGGGGAGAAGGTGGTGAGAAAGCCTTCCTTTCAGTCCTAGGAGTGATATTGAAGGTGTTTCAAAGGCCCGAGACGATTTTCGCACGTCTTCCTTTGCCATTGAGCAAAATGGGACCAAAAGAGACCAAAACTGGAACTTGAGTCCAAAGGCGACATAAAGTGCCAAAAGGGGAAGAAGGTGGTGAGAAAGCCTTCCTTTCAGTCCTAGGAGTGATATTTAAGGAGATTCAGTGGCCTGAGACGAGTTTTGCACGTCTTCCTTTGCCATTGAGCAAAATGGGACCAAAAGAGACCAAAACTGGAACTTGAGTCCAAAGGCGACAGAAAGTGCCAAAAGGGGAGAAGGTGGTGAGAAAGCCTTCCTTTCAGTCCTAGGAGTGATATTGAAGGAGTTTCGTGGCTCGAGACGAGTTTCGCACGTCTTCCTTTGCCATTGAGCAAAATGGGACCAAAAGAGACCAAAACTGGAACTTGAGTCCAAAGGCGACAGAAAGTGCCAAAAGGGGAGAAGGTGGTGAGAAAGCCTTCCTTTCAGTCCTAGGAGTGATATTTAAGGAGATTCAGTGGCCTGAGACGAGTTTTGCACGTCTTCCTTTGCCATTGAGCAAAATGGGACCAAAAGAGACCAAAACTGAAACTTGAGTCCAAAGGCGACAGAAAGTGCAAAAAGGGGAGAAGGTGGTGAGAAAGCCTTCCTTTCAGTCCTAGGAGTGATATTGAAGGTGTTTCGTTGGCCTGAGACGAGTTTCGCACGTCTTCCTTTGCCATTGAGCAAAATGGGACCAAAAGAGACCAAAACTGAAACTTGAGTCCAAAGGCGACAGAAAGTGCCAAAAGGGGAGAAGGTGGTGAGAAAGCCTTCCTTTCAGTCCTAGGAGTGATATTGAAGGTGTTTCAGTGGCCTGAGATGAGTTTCGCACGTCTTCCTTTGCCATTGAGCAAAATGGGACCAAAAAAGACCAAAACTGGAACATTGGTCCAAAGGCGCCAGAAAGCGCCAAAACGGGAGAAGATTGTGAGAAAGCCTTCCTTTGAGCCCTAGGAGTGATATTGAAGGAGTTTCAGTGGCCTGAGACGAGTTTCGCACGTCTTCCTTTGCCCTTGAGCAAAATGGGACCAAAAGAGACCAAAACTGGAACTTGAGTCCAAAGGCGACAGAAAGTGCCAAAAGGGGAAGAAGGTGGTGAGAAAGCCTTCCTTTCAGTCCTAGGAGTGATATTGAAGGAGTTTCAGTGGCCTGAGACGAGTTTCGCACGTCTTCCTTTGCCATTGAGCAAAATGGGACCAAAAGAGACCAAAACTGGAACTTGAGTCCAAAGGCGACAGAAAGTGCCAAAAGGGGAGAAGGTGGTGAGAAAGCCTTCCTTTCAGTCCTAGGAGTGATATTGAAGGTGTTTCAGTGGCCTGAGACGAGTTTCGCACGTCTTCCTTTGCCATTGAGCAAAATGGGACCAAAAGAGACCAAAACTAGAACTTGAGTCCAAAGGCGACAGAAAGTGCCAAAAGGGGAAGAAGGTGGTGAGAAAGCCTTCCTTTCAGTCCTAGGAGTGATATTTAAGGAGATTCAGTGGCCTGAGACGAGTTTTGCACGTCTTCCTTTGCCATTGAGCAAAATGGGACCAAAAGAGACCAAAACTGGAACTTGAGTCCAAAGGCGACAGAAAGTGCCAGAAGGGGATAAGGTGGTAAGAAAGACTTCCTTTCACTCCCTAGAGTTATATTCAAAGAGTTTCAGTGGTTTGAGAGGAGTTTCGCATGTCTTCTTTTGCCCTTGAGCAAAATGGGACCAAAAGAGACCAAAACTCGAACATGGGTCCAAAGGCGCCAGAAAGCGCCAAAACGGGAGAAGGTTGTGAGAAAGCCTTCCTTTGAGCCCTAGGAGTGATATTGAAGGAGTTTCAGTGGCCTGAGACGAGTTTCGCACGTCTTCCTTTGCCCTTGAGCAAAATGGGACCAAAAGAGACCAAAACTGGAACTTGAGTCCAAAGGCGACAGAAAGTGCCAAAAGGGGAGAAGGTGGTGAGAAAGCCTTCCTTTCAGTCCTACGAGTGATATTGAAGGTGTTTCAAAGGCCTGATACGAGTTTATCACGTCTTCCTTTGCCATTGATCAAAATTGGAACAAAAGAGACCAAAACTGGAACTTGAGTCCAAAGGCGAGAGAAAGTGCCAAAAGGGGAAGAAGGTGGTGAGAAAGCCTTCCTTTCAGTCCTAGGAGTGATATTTAAGGAGTTTCAGTGGCCTGAGACGAGTTTTGCACGTCTTCCTTTGCCATTGAGCAAAATGGGACCAAAAGAGACCCAAACTGGAACTTGAGTCCAAAGGCGACAGAAAGTGCCAAAAGGGGAAGAAGGTGGTGAGAAAGCCTTCCTTTCAGTCCTAGGAGTGATATTGAAGGAGTTTCAAAGGGTTCGAGACGAGTTTCGCACGTCTTCCTTTGCTATTGAGCAAAATGGGACCAAAAGAGACCAAAACTGGAACTTGAGTCCAAAGCCGACAGAAAGTGCCAAAAGGGGAGAAGGTGGTGAGAAAGCCTTCCTTTCAGTCCTAGGAGTGATATTTAAGGAGATTCAGTGGCCTGAGACGAGTTTTGCACGTCTTCCTTTGCCATTGAGCAAAATGGGACCAAAAGAGACCAAAACTGGAACTTGAGTCCAAAGGCGACAGAAAGTGCCAAAAGGGGAAGAAGGTGGTGAGAAAGCCTTCCTTTCAGTCCCTAGGAGTGATATTTAAGGAGTTTCAGTGGCCTGAGACGAGTTTCGCACGTCTTCCTTTGCCATTGAGCAAAATGGGACCAAAAGAGACCAAAACTGGAACTTGAGTCCAAAGGCGCCAGAAAGCGCCAAAACGGGAGAAGGTTGTGAGAAAGCCTTCCTTTGAGCCCTAGGAGTGATATTGAAGGAGTTTCAGTGGCCTGAGACGAGTTTCGCACGTCTTCCTTTGCCCTTGAGCAAAATGGGACCAAAAGAGACCAAAACTGGAACTTGAGTCCAAAGGCGACAGAAAGTGCCAAAAGGGGAGAAGGTGGTGAGAAAGCCTTCCTTTGAGCCCTAGGAGTGATATTGAAGGTGTTTCAGTGGCCTGAGACGAGTTTCGCACGTCTTCCTTTGCCATTGAGCAAAATGGGACCAAAAGAGACCAAAACTGGAACTTGAGTCCAAAGGCGACAGAAAGTGCCAAAAGGGGAAGAAGGTGGTGAGAAAGCCTTCCTTTCAGTCCTAGGAGTGATATTTAAGGAGATTCAGTGGCCTGAGACGAGTTTTGCACGTCTTCCTTTGCCATTGAGCAAAATGGGACCAAAAGAGACCAAAACTGGAACTTGAGTCCAAAGGCGCCAGAAAGCGCCAGAACGGGAGAAGGTTGTGAGAAAGCCTTCCTTTGAGCCCTAGGAGTGATATTGAAGGAGTTTCAGTGGCCTGAGACGAGTTTCGCACGTCTTCCTTTGCCCTTGAGCAAAATGGGACCAAAAGAGACAGAAACTGGAACTTGAGTCCAAAGGCGCCAGAAAGCGCCAGAACGGGAGAAGGTTGTGAGAAAGCCTTCCTTTGAGCCCTAGGAGTGATATTGAAGGAGTTTCAGTGGCCTGAGACGAGTTTCGCACGTCTTCCTTTGCCCTTGAGCAAAATGGGACCAAAAGAGACCAAAATTGGAACTTGAGTCCAAAGGCGACAGAAAGTGCCAAAAGGGGAGAAGGTGGTGAGAAAGCCTTCCTTTCAGTCCTAGGAGTGATATTGAAGGTGTTTCAGTGGCCTGAGACGAGTTTCGCACGTCTTCCTTTGCCATTGAGCAAAATGGGACCAAAAGAGACCAAAACTGGAACTTGAGTCCAAAGGCGACAGAAAGTGCCAAAAGGGGAGAAGGTGGTGAGAAAGCCTTCCTTTCAGTCCTAGGAGTGATATTGAAGGAGTTTCAGTGGCCTGAGACGAGTTTCGCACGTCTTCCTTTGCCATTGAGCAAAATGGGACCAAAAGAGACCAAAACGGAACTTGAGTCCAAAGGCGCCAGAAAGCGCCAGAACGGGAGAAGGTTGTGAGAAAGCCTTCCTTTGAGCCCTAGGAGTGATATTGAAGGAGTTTCAGTGGCCTGAGACGAGTTTCGCACGTCTTCCTTTGCCCTTGAGCAAAATGGGACCAAAAGAGACCAAAACTGGAACTTGAGTCCAAAGGCGAGAGAAAGTGCCAAAAGGGGAAGAAGGTGGTGAGAAAGCCTTCCTTTCAGTCCTAGGAGTGATATTTAAGGAGTTTCGTGGCTCGAGAGGAGTTTCGCACGTCTTCCTTTGCCATTGAGCAAAATGGGACCAAAAGAGACCAAAACTGAAACTTGAGTCCAAAGGCGACAGAAAGTGCCAAAAGGGGAGAAGGTGGTGAGAAAGCCTTCCTTTCAGTCCTAGGAGTGATATTGAAGGTGTTTCAGTGGCCTGAGACGAGTTTCGCACGTCTTCCTTTGCCATTGAGCAAAATGGGACCAAAAGAGACCAAAACTAGAACTTGAGTCCAAAGGCGACAGAAAGTGCCAAAAGGGGAAGAAGGTGGTGAGAAAGCCTTCCTTTCAGTCCTAGGAGTGATATTTAAGGAGATTCAGTGGCCTGAGACGAGTTTTGCACGTCTTCCTTTGCCATTGAGCAAAATGGGACCAAAAGAGACCAAAACTGGAACTTGAGTCCAAAGGCGCCATAAAGTGCAAAAAGGGGAGAAGGTGGTGAGAAAGCCTTCCTTTCAGTCCTAGGAGTGATATTGAAGGAGTTTCAGTGGCCTGAGACGAGTTTCGCACGTCTTCCTTTGCCCTTGAGCAAAATGGGACCAAAAGAGACCAAAACTAGAACTTGAGTCCAAAGGCGCCAGAAAGCGCCAGAACGGGAGAAGGTTGTGAGAAATCCTTCCTTTGAGCCCTAGGAGTGATATTGAAGGAGTTTTAGTGGCCTGAGACGAGTTTCGCACGTCTTCCTTTGCCCTTGAGCAAAATGGGACCAAAAGAGACCAAAACTGGAACTTGAGTCCAAAGGCGACAGAAAGTGCCAAAAGGGGAGAAGGTGGTGAGAAAGCCTTCCTTTCAGTCCTAGGAGTGATATTGAAGGTGTTTCAATGGCCCGAGACGAGTTTCGCACGTCTTCCTTTGCCATTGAGCAAAATGGGACCAAAAGAGACCAAAACTGGAACTTGAGTCCAAAGGCGACAGAAAGTGCCAAAAGGGGAAGAAGGTGGTGAGAAAGCCTTCCTTTCAGTCCTAGGAGTGATATTTAAGGAGATTCAGTGGCCTGAGACGAGTTTTGCACGTCTTCCTTTGCCATTGAGCAAAATGGGACCAAAAGAGACCAAAACTGGAACTTGAGTCCAAAGGCGACAGAAAGTGCCAAAAGGGGAGAAGGTGGTGAGAAAGCCTTCCTTTCAGTCCTAGGAGTGATATTGAAGGTGTTTCAGTGGCCTGAGACGAGTTTCGCACGTCTTCCTTTGCCATTGAGCAAAATGGGACCAAAAGAGACCAAAACTTGAGTCCAAAGGCGACGTAAAGTGCCAAAAGGGGAAGAAGGTGGTGAGAAAGCCTTCCTTTCAGTCCTAGGAGTGATATTTAAGGAGATTCAGTGGCGTGAGACGAGTTTTGCACGTCTTCCTTTGCCATTGAGCAAAATGGGACCAAAAGAGACCAAAATCGGAACTTAGGTCCAAAGGCTCCAGAAAATGCCAGAAGGGGATAAGGTGGTGAGAAAGCCTTCCTTTCACTCCCTAGGAGTGATATTCAAGGAGTTTCGTGGTTTGAGACGAGTTTCGCACGTCTTCCTTTTGTTGAGCAAAATGGGACCAAAAGAGACCAAAACTAGAACATGAGTCCAAAGGCGCCGTAAAGCGCCAAAACGGGAGAAGGTTGTGAGAAAGCCTTCCTTTGAGCCCTAGGAGTGATATTGAAGGAGTTTCAAAGTGGCTCCGAGACGAGTTTCGCACGTCTTCCTTTGCCCTTGAGCAAAATGGGACCAAAAGAGACCAAAACGGAACTTGAGTCCAAAGGCGACGTAAAGTGCCAAAAGGGGAGAAGGTGGTGAGAAAGCCTTCCTTTCAGTCCTAGGAGTGATATTGAAGGTGTTTCAGTGGCCTGAGACGAGTTTCGCACGTCTTCCTTTGCCATTGAGCAAAATGGGACCAAAAGAGACCAAAACTGGAACTTGAGCCCAAAGCCGAAATTAAGTGCCAAAAGGGGTAGAAGGTGGTGAGAAAGCCTTCCTTTCAGTCCTAGGAGTGATATTTAAGGAGTTTCAGTGGCCTGAGACGAGTTTTGCACGTCTTCCTTTGCCATTGAGCAAAATGGGACCAAAAGAGACCAAAACTGGAACTTGAGTCCAAAGGCGACGTAAAAGTGCCAAAAGTGGAAGAAGGTGGTGAGAAAGCCTTCCTTTCAGTCCTAGGAGTGATATTTAAGGAGTTTCAAAGGCCCGAGACGAGTTTTGCACGTCTTCCTTTGCCATTGAGCAAAATGGGACCAAAAGAGACCAAAACTGAACTTGAGTCCAAAGGCGCCGTAAAAGTGCCAAAAGGGGAGAAGGTGGTGAGAAAGCCTTCCTTTCAGCCCTAGGAGTGATATTGAAGGAGTTTCAAAGTGGCCCGAGACGAGTTTCGCACGTCTTCCTTTGCCATTGAGCAAAATGGGACCAAAAGAGACCAAAACCGGAACTTGAGTCCAAAGGCGACGTAAAGTGCCAAAAGGGGAAGAAGGTGGTGAGAAAGCCTTCCTTTCAGTCCTAGGAGTGATATTGAAGGAGATTCAAGGGCCTGAGACGAGTTTCGCACGTCTTCCTTTGCCATTGAGCAAAATGGGACCAAAAGAGACCAAAACTGGAACTTGAGTCCAAAGGCGACGTAAAGTGCCAAAAGGGGAAGAAGGTGGTGAGAAAGCCTTCCTTTCAGCCCTAGGAGTGATATTTAAGGAGTTTCAGTGGCTCGAGACGAGTTTTGCACGTCTTCCTTTGCCATTGAGCAAAATGGGACCAAAAGAGACCAAAACCGGAACTTGAGTCCAAAGGCGACGTAAAGTGCCAAAAGGGGAAGAAGGTGGTGAGAAAGCCTTCCTTTGAGCCCTAGGAGTGATATTTAAGGAGTTTCAGTGGCCTGAGACGAGTTTTGCACGTCTTCCTTTGCCATTGAGCAAAATGGGACCAAAAGAGACCAAAACTGGAACTTGAGTCCAAAGGCGACAGAAAGTGCCAAAAGGGGAGAAGGTGGTGAGAAAGCCTTCCTTTCGTCCCTAGGAGTGATATTGAAGGTGTTTCAGTGGCCTGAGACGAGTTTCGCACGTCTTCCTTTGCCATTGAGCAAAATGGGACCAAAAGAGACCAAAACTGGAACTTGAGTCCAAAGGCGACAGAAAGTGCCAAAAGGGGAAGAAGGTGGTGAGAAAGCCTTCCTTTCAGTCCTAGGAGTGATATTTAAGGAGATTCAGTGGCCTGAGACGAGTTTTGCACGTCTTCCTTTGCCATTGAGCAAAATGGGACCAAAAGAGACCAAAACTGGAACTTGAGTCCAAAGGCGACAGAAAGTGCCAAAAGGGGAAGAAGGTGGTGAGAAAGCCTTCCTTTCAGTCCTAGGAGTGATATTTAAGGAGTTTCAGTGGTTTGACACGAGTTTTGCACGTCTTCCTTTGCCATTGAGCAAAATGGGACCAAAAGAGACCAAAACTGGAACTTGAGTCCAAAGGCGACAGAAAGTGCCAAAAGGGGAGAAGGTGGTGAGAAAGCCTTCCTTTCAGTCCTAGGAGTGATATTGAAGGTGTTTCAGTGGCCTGAGACGAGTTTCGCACGTCTTCCTTTGCCATTGAGCAAAATGGGACCAAAAGAGACCAAAACTGGAACTTGAGTCCAAAGGCGACAGAAAGTGCCAAAAGGGGAAGAAGGTGGTGAGAAAGCCTTCCTTTCAGTCCTAGGAGTGATATTTAAGGAGATTCAGTGGCCTGAGACGAGTTTTGCACGTCTTCCTTTGCCATTGAGCAAAATGGGACCAAAAGAGACAAAAAAAAGAACATAGGTCCAAAGGCGCCATAAAGAGCCAGAAGGGGATAAGGTGGTGAGAAAGCCTTCCTTTCACTCCCTATGAGTATTATTCAAGGAGTTTCAGTGGCCTGAGACGAGTTTCGCACGTCTTCCTTTTGCCCTTGAGCAAAATGGGACCAAAAGAGACCAAAACTGGAACATGGGTCCAAAGGCGCCAGAAAGCGCCAAAACGGGAGAAGGTTGTGAGAAAGCCTTCCTTTGAGCCCTAGGAGTGATATTGAAGGAGTTTCAGTGGCCTGAGACGAGTTTCGCACGTCTTCCTTTGCCCTTGAGCAAAATGGGACCAAAAGAGACCAAAACTGGAACTTGAGTCCAAAGGCGACAGAAAGTGCCAAAAGGGGAGAAGGTGGTGAGAAAGCCTTCCTTTCAGTCCTAGGAGTGATATTGAAGGTGTTTCAAAGGGCTCGAGACGAGTTTCGCACGTCTTCCTTTGCCATTGAGCAAAATGGGACCAAAAGAGACCAAAACTGGAACTTGAGTCCAAAGGCGACATAAAGTGCCAAAAGGGGAAGAAGGTGGTGAGAAAGCCTTCCTTTCAGTCCTAGGAGTGATATTTAAGGAGATTCAGTGGCCTGAGAGGAGTTTTGCACGTCTTCCTTTGCCATTGAGCAAAATGGGACCAAAAGAGACCAAAACTGAAACTTGAGTCCAAAGGCGACAGAAAGTGCAAAAAGGGGAGAAGGTGGTGAGAAAGCCTTCCTTTCAGTCCTAGGAGTGATATTTAAGGAGTTTCAGTGGCCTGAGACGAGTTTTGCACGTCTTCCTTTGCCATTGAGCAAAATGGGACCAAAAGAGACCAAAACTGGAACTTGAGTCCAAAGGCGCCAGAAAGTGCCAAAAGGGGAGAAGGTGATGAGAAAGCCTTCCTTTCGAGCCCTAGGAGTGATATTGAAGGAGTTTCAAAGGGCTCGAGACGAGTTTCGCACGTCTTCCTTTGCCATTGAGCAAAATGGGACCAAAAGAGACCAAAACCGGAACTTGAGTCCAAAGGCGACGTAAAGTGCCAAAAGGGGAAGAAGGTGGTGAGAAAGCCTTCCTTTCAGTCCTAGGAGTGATATTGAAGGAGTTTCGGTGGCCCGAGACGAGTTTTGCACGTCTTCCTTTGCCATTGAGCAAAATGGGACCAAAAGAGACCAAAACTGAACTTGAGTCCAAAGGCGACGTAAAGTGCCAAAAGGGGAAGAAGGGGGTGAGAAAGCCTTCCTTTCAGTCCTAGGAGTGATATTTAAGGAGATTCAGTGGCCTGAGACGAGTTTTGCACGTCTTCCTTTGCCATTGAGCAAAATGGGACCAAAAGAGACCAAAACTGGAACTTGAGTCCAAAGGCGACAGAAAGTGCCAAAAGGGGAGAAGGTGGTGAGAAAGCCTTCCTTTCAGTCCTAGGAGTGATATTGAAGGAGTTTCAGTGGCCTGAGACGAGTTTCGCACGTCTTCCTTTGCCATTGAGCAAAATGGGACCAAAAGAGACCAAAACTGGAACTTGAGTCCAAAGGCGACAGAAAGTGCCAAAAGGGGAAGAAGGTGGTGAGAAAGCCTTCCTTTCAGTCCTAGGAGTGATATTTAAGGAGATTCAGTGGCCTGAGACGAGTTTTGCACGTCTTCCTTTGCCATTGAGCAAAATGGGACCAAAAGAGACCAAAACTTGAGTCCAAAGGCGCCAGAAAGCGCCAGACTGGGAGAAGGTTGTGAGAAAGCCTTCCTTTGAGCCCTAGGAGTGATATTGAAGGAGTTTCAGTGGCCTGAGACGAGTTTCGCACGTCTTCCTTTGCCCTTGAGCAAAATGGGACCAAAAGAGACCAAAACTGGAACTTGAGTCCAAAGGCGCCAGAACGGGAGAAGGTTGTGAGAAAGCCTTCCTTTGAGCCCTAGGAGTGATATTGAAGGAGTTTCAGTGGCCTGAGACGAGTTTCGCACGTCTTCCTTTGCCCTTGAGCAAAATGGGACCAAAAGAGACCAAAACTAGAACTTGAGTCCAAAGGCGCCAGAAAGCGCCAGAACGGGAGAAGGTTGTGAGAAAGCCTTCCTTTGAGCCCTAGGAGTGATATTGAAGGAGTTTCAGTGGCTTGAGACGAGTTTCGCACGTCTTCCTTTGCCCTTGAGCAAAATGGGACCAAAAGAGACCAAAATCGGAACTTGAGTCCAAAGGCGACGTAAAGTGCCAAAAGGGGAGAAGGTGGTGAGAAAGCCATCCTTTCAGTCCTAAGAGTGATATTGAAGGAGTTTCAGTGACCTGAGACGAGTTTCGCACGTCTTCCTTTGCCATTGAGCAAAATGGGACCAAAAGAGACCAAAACCGGAACTTGAGTCCAAAGGCGACATAAAGTGCCAAAAGGGGAAGAAGGTGGTGAGAAAGCCTTCCTTTCAGTCCTAGGAGTGATATTTAAGGAGTTTCAGTGGCCTGAGACGAGTTTTGCACGTCTTCCTTTGCTATTGAGCAAAATGGGACCAAAAGAGACCAAAAGAGGAACTTGTGTCGAAAGGCGACGTAAAGTGCCAAAAGGGGAAGAAGGTGGTGAGAAAGCCTTCCTTTCAGTCCTAGGAGTGATATTTAAGGAGATTCCAGTGGCTCGAGACGAGTTTTGCACGTCTTCCTTTGCCATTGAGCAAAATGGGACCAAAAGAGACCAAAACTCGGAACTTGAGTCCAAAGGCGCCAGAAAGCGCCAGAACGGGAGAAGGTTGTGAGAAAGCCTTCCTTTGAGCCCTAGGAGTGATATTGAAGGAGTTTCAGTGGCCTGAGACGAGTTTCGCACGTCTTCCTTTGCCCTTGAGCAAAATGGGACCAAAAGAGACCAAAACTGGAACTTGAGTCCAAAGGCGCCGGAAAGCGCCAAAACGGGAGAAGGTTGTGAGAAAGCCTTCCTTTGAGCCCTAGGAGTGATATTGAAGGAGTTTCAAAGTGGCTCGAGACGAGTTTCGCACGTCTTCCTTTGCCCTTGAGCAAAATGGGACCAAAAGAGACCAAAACCGGAACTTGAGTCCAAAGGCGACGTAAAGTGCCAAAAGGGGAGAAGGTGGTGAGAAAGCCTTCCTTTCAGTCCTAGGAGTGATATTGAAGGTGTTTCAGTGGCCTGAGACGAGTTTCGCACGTCTTCCTTTGCCATTGAGCAAAATGGGACCAAAAGAGACCAAAACTGGAACTTGAGTCCAAATGCGACATAGAGTGCCAAAAGGGGAAGAAGGTGGTGATAAAGCCTTCCTTTCAGTCCTAGGAGTGATATTTAAGGAGATTCTGTTCGAGACGAGTTTTGCACGTCTTCCTTTGCCATTGAGCAAAATGGGACCAAAAGAGACCCAAACCGGAACTTGAGTCCAAAGGCGCCGTAAAGCGCCAAAACGGGAGAAGGTTGTGAGAAAGCCTTCCTTTGAGCCCTAGGAGTGATATTGAAGGAGTTTCATGGCCCGAGACGAGTTTCGCACGTCTTCCTTTGCCCTTGAGCAAAATGGGACCAAAAGAGACCAAAACTTGAGTCCAAAGGCGCCGTAAAAGCGCCAAAACGGGAGAAGGTTGTGAGAAAGCCTTCCTTTGAGCCCTAGGAGTGATATTGAAGGAGTTTCAATGGCCTGAGACGAGTTTCGCACGTCTTCCTTTGCCCTTGAGCAAAATGGGACCAAAAGAGACCAAACCGGAACTTGAGTCCAAAGGCGACGTAAAGTGCCAAAAGGGGAGAAGGTGGTGAGAAAGCCTTCCTTTCAGTCCTAGGAGTGATATTGAAGGAGTTTCAGTGGCCTGAGACGAGTTTCGCACGTCTTCCTTTGCCATTGAGCAAAATGGGACCAAAAGAGACCAAAACTGGAACTTGAGTCCAAAGGCGACAGAAAGTGCCAAAAGGGGAGAAGGTGGTGAGAAAGCCTTCCTTTCAGTCCTAGGAGTGATATTGAAGGAGTTTCAGTGGCCTGAGACGAGTTTCGCACGTCTTCCTTTGCCATTGAGCAAAATGGGACCAAAAGAGACCAAAACTGGAACTTGAGTCCAAAGGCGAGAGAAAGTGCCAAAAGGGGAAGAAGGTGGTGAGAAAGCCTTCCTTTCAGTCCTAGGAGTGATATTTAAGGAGTTTCAGTGGCCTGAGACGAGTTTTGCACGTCTTCCTTTGCCATTGAGCAAAATGGGACCAAAAGAGACCAAAACTGGAACTTGAGTCCAAAGGCGCCAGAAAGCGCCAGAACGGGAGAAGGTTGTGAGAAAGCCTTCCTTTGAGCCCTAGGAGTGATATTGAAGGAGTTTCCGTGGCCTGAGACGAGTTTCGCACGTCTTCCTTTGCCCTTGAGCAAAATGGGACCAAAAGAGACCAAAACTGGAACTTGAGTCCAAAGGCGACAGAAAGCGCCAGAACGGGAGAAGGTTGTGAGAAAGCCTTCCTTTGAGCCCTAGGAGTGATATTGAAGGAGTTTCAGTGGCCTGAGACGAGTTTCGCACGTCTTCCTTTGCCCTTGAGCAAAATGGGACCAAAAGAGACCAAAACTGGAACTTGAGTCCAAAGGCGACAGAAAGTGCCAAAAGGGGAGAAGGTGGTGAGAAAGCCTTCCTTTCAGTCCTAGGAGTGATATTGAAGGTGTTTCAGTGGCCTGAGAGGAGTTTTGCACGTCTTCCTTTGCCATTGAGCAAAATGGGACCAAAAGAGACCAAAACTAGAACTTGAGTCCAAAGGCGACAGAAAGTGCCAAAAGGGGAAGAAGGTTGTGAGAAAGCCTTCCTTTGAGCCCTAGGAGTGATATTGAAGGAGTTTCAGTGGCCTGAGACGAGTTTCGCACGTCTTCCTTTGCCCTTGAGCAAAATGGGACCAAAAGAGACCAAAACTGGAACTTGAGTCCAAAGGCGACAGAAAGTGCCAAAAGGGGAGAAGGTGGTGAGAAAGCCTTCCTTTCAGTCCTAGGAGTGATATTGAAGGTGTTTCAGTGGCCTGAGACGAGTTTCGCACGTCTTCCTTTGCCATTGAGCAAAATGGGACCAAAAGAGACCAAAACTGGAACTTGAGTCCAAAGGCGACAGAAAGCGCCAGAACGGGAGAAGGTTGTGAGAAAGCCTTCCTTTGAGCCCTAGGAGTGATATTGAAGGAGTTTCAGTGGCCTGAGACGAGTTTCGCACGTCTTCCTTTGCCATTGAGCAAAATGGGACCAAAAGAGACCAAAACTGGAACTTGAGTCCAAAGGCGACAGAAAGTGCCAAAAGGGGAAGAAGGTGGTGAGAAAGCCTTCCTTTCAGTCCTAGGAGTGATATTTAAGGAGATTCAGTGGCCTGAGACGAGTTTTGCACGTCTTCCTTTGCCATTGAGCAAAATGGGACCAAAAGAGACCAAAACTGGAACTTGAGTCCAAAGGCGCCAGAAAGCGCCAGAACGGGAGAAGGTTGTGAGAAAGCCTTCCTTTGAGCCCTAGGAGTGATATTGAAGGAGTTTCAGTGGCCTGAGACGAGTTTCGCACGTCTTCCTTTGCCCTTGAGCAAAATGGGACCAAAAGAGACCAAAACTGGAACTTGAGTCCAAAGGCGACAGAAAGTGCCAAAAGGGGAGAAGGTGGTGAGAAAGCCTTCCTTTCAGTCCTAGGAGTGATATTGAAGGTGTTTCAGTGGCCTGAGACGAGTTTCGCACGTCTTCCTTTGCCATTGAGCAAAATGGGACCAAAAGAGACCAAAACTGGAACTTGAGTCCAAAGGCGACAGAAAGTGCCAAAAGGGGAAGAAGGTGGTGAGAAAGCCTTCCTTTCAGTCCTAGGAGTGATATTTAAGGAGATTCAGTGGCCTGAGACGAGTTTTGCACGTCTTCCTTTGCCATTGAGCAAAATGGGACCAAAAGAGACCAAAACTTGAGTCCAAAGGCGCCATAATGTGCCAGAACGGGAGAAGGTTGTGAGAAAGCCTTCCTTTGAGCCCTAGGAGTGATATTGAAGGAGTTTCAGTGGCCTGAGACGAGTTTCGCACGTCTTCCTTTGCCATTGAGCAAAATGGGACCAAAAGAGACCAAAACTGGAACTTGAGTCCAAAGGCGACAGAAAGTGCCAAAAGGGGAAGAAGGTTGTGAGAAAGCCTTCCTTTCAGTCCTAGGAGTGATATTTAAGGAGATTCAGTGGCCTGAGACGAGTTTTGCACGTCTTCCTTTGCCATTGAGCAAAATGGGACCAAAAGAGACCAAAACTGGAACTTGAGTCCAAAGGCGCCGTAAAGCGCCAACGGGAGAAGGTTGTGAGAAAGCCTTCCTTTGAGCCCTAGGAGTGATATTGAAGGAGTTTCAAAGGGCCTGAGACGAGTTTCGCACGTCTTCCTTTGCCCTTGAGCAAAATGGGACCAAAAGAGACCAAAACTGGAACTTGAGTCCAAAGGCGACAGAAAGTGCCAAACGGGGAGAAGGTGGTGAGAAAGCCTTCCTTTCAGCCCTAGGAGTGATATTGAAGGTGTTTCGTTGGCCTCGAGACGAGTTTCGCACGTCTTCCTTTGCCATTGAGCAAAATGGGACCAAAAGAGACCAAAACCGGAACTTGAGTCCAAAGGCGACGTAAAGTGCCAAAAGGGGAAGAAGGTGGTGAGAAAGCCTTCCTTTCAGTCCTAGGAGTGATATTTAAGGAGTTTCAGTGGCCTGAGACGAGTTTTGCACGTCTTCCTTTGCCATTGAGCAAAATGGGACCAAAAGAGACCAAAACGGAACTTGAGTCCAAAGGCGCCGTAAAGCGCCAGAACGGGAGAAGGTTGTGAGAAAGCCTTCCTTTGAGCCCTAGGAGTGATATTGAAGGAGTTTCAGTGGCCTGAGACGAGTTTCGCACGTCTTCCTTTGCCCTTGAGCAAAATGGGACCAAAAGAGACCAAAACTGGAACATGAGTCCAAAGGCGCCAGAAAGCGCCAAAACGGGAGAAGGTTGTGAGAAAGCCTTCCTTTGAGCCCTAGGAGTGATATTGAAGGAGTTTCAGTGGCCTGAGACGAGTTTCGCACGTCTTCCTTTGCCCTTGAGCAAAATGGGACCAAAAGAGACCAAAACTGGAACTTGAGTCCAAAGGCGACAGAAAGTGCCAAAAGGGGAGAAGGTGGTGAGAAAGCCTTCCTTTCAGTCCTAGGAGTGATATTGAAGGTGTTTCAGTGGCCTGAGACGAGTTTCGCACGTCTTCCTTTGCCATTGAGCAAAATGGGACCAAAAGAGACCAAAACTAGAACTTGAGTCCAAAGGCGACAGAAAGTGCCAAAAGGGGAAGAAGGTGGTGAGAAAGCCTTCCTTTCAGTCCTAGGAGTGATATTGAAGGAGTTTCAGTGGCCTGAGACGAGTTTCGCACGTCTTCCTTTGCCCTTGAGCAAAATGGGACCAAAAGAGACCAAAACTGGAACTTGAGTCCAAAGGCGCCAGAAAGCGCCAGAACGGGAGAAGGTTGTGAGAAAGCCTTCCTTTGAGCCCTAGGAGTGATATTGAAGGAGTTTCAGTGGCCTGAGACGAGTTTCGCACGTCTTCCTTTGCCCTTGAGCAAAATGGGACCAAAAGAGACCAAAACTGGAACTTGAGTCCAAAGGCGCCAGAAAGCGCCAGAACGGGAGAAGGTTGTGAGAAAGCCTTCCTTTGAGCCCTAGGAGTGATATTGAAGGAGTTTCGGTGGCGTGAGACGAGTTTCGCACGTCTTCCTTTGCCCTTGAGCAAAATCAGACCAAAAGAGACCAAAACTTGAGTCCAAAGGCGCCGTAAAAGCGCCAGAACGGGAGAAGGTTGTGAGAAAGCCTTCCTTTGAGCCCTAGGAGTGATATTGAAGGAGTTTCAGTGGCCTGAGACGAGTTTCGCACGTCTTCCTTTGCCATTGAGCAAAATGGGACCAAAAGAGACCAAAACTGGAACTTGAGTCCAAAGGCGACAGAAAGTGCCAAAAGGGGAAGAAGGTGGTGAGAAAGCCTTCCTTTCAGTCCTAGGAGTGATATTTAAGGAGATTCAGTGGCCTGAGACGAGTTTTGCACGTCTTCCTTTGCCATTGAGCAAAATGGGACCAAAAGAGACCAAAACTGGAACTTGAGTCCAAAGGCGCCAGAAAGCGCCAGAACGGGAGAAGGTTGTGAGAAAGCCTTCCTTTGAGCCCTAGGAGTGATATTGAAGGAGTTTCAGTGGCCTGAGACGAGTTTCGCACGTCTTCCTTTGCCCTTGAGCAAAATGGGACCAAAAGAGACCAAAACTGGAACTTGAGTCCAAAGGCGCCAGAAAGCGCCAGAACGGGAGAAGGTTGTGAGAAAGCCTTCCTTTGAGCCCTAGGAGTGATATTGAAGGAGTTTCAGTGGCCTGAGACGAGTTTCGCACGTCTTCCTTTGCCCTTGAGCAAAATGGGACCAAAAGAGACCAAAACTGGAACTTGAGTCCAAAGGCGACAGAAAGTGCCAAAAGGGGAGAAGGTGGTGAGAAAGCCTTCCTTTCAGTCCTAGGAGTGATATTGAAGGTGTTTCAGTGGCCTGAGAGGAGTTTTGCACGTCTTCCTTTGCCATTGAGCAAAATGGGACCAAAAGAGACCAAAACTAGAACTTGAGTCCAAAGGCGACAGAAAGTGCCAAAAGGGAAAGAAGGTTGTGAGAAAGCCTTCCTTTGAGCCCTAGGAGTGATATTGAAGGAGTTTCAGTGGCCTGAGACGAGTTTCGCACGTCTTCCTTTGCCCTTGAGCAAAATGGGACCAAAAGAGACCAAAACTGGAACTTGAGTCCAAAGGCGACAGAAAGAAAAGGGGAGAAGATGGTGAGAAAGCCTTCCTTTGAGCCCTAGGAGTGATATTGAAGGAGTTTCAGTGGCCTGAGACGAGTTTCGCACGTCTTCCTTTGCCCTTGAGCAAAATGGGACCAAAAGAGACCAAAACTGGAACTTGAGTCCAAAGGCGACAGAAAGCGCCAGAACGGGAGAAGGTTGTGAGAAAGCCTTCCTTTGAGCCCTAGGAGTGATATTGAAGGAGTTTCAGTGGCCTGAGACGAGTTTCGCACGTCTTCCTTTGCCATTGAGCAAAATGTGACCAAAAGAGACCAAAACTTGAACTTGAGTCCAAAGGCGACAGAAAGTGCCAAAAGGGGAAGAAGGTGGTGAGAAAGCCTTCCTTTCAGTCCTAGGAGTGATATTTAAGGAGATTCAGTGGCCTGAGACGAGTTTTGCACGTCTTCCTTTGCCATTGAGCAAAATGGGACCAAAAGAGACCAAAACTGGAACTTGAGTCCAAAGGCGCCAGAAAGCGCCAGAACGGGAGAAGGTTGTGAGAAAGCCTTCCTTTGAGCCCTAGGAGTGATATTGAAGGAGTTTCAGTGGCCTGAGACGAGTTTCGCACGTCTTCCTTTGCCCTTGAGCAAAATGGGACCAAAAGAGACCAAAACTCGAACTTGAGTCCAAAGGCGAACTAAAGTGCAAAATGGGGAGAAGGTGGTGAGAAAGCCTTCCTTTCAGTCCTAGGAGTGATATTGAAGGTGTTTCAGTGGCCTGAGACGAGTTTCGCACGTCTTCCTTTGCCATTGAGCAAAATGGGACCAAAAGAGACCAAAACTGGAACTTGAGTCCAAAGGCGACATAAAGTGCCAACAGGGGAAGAAGGTGGTGAGAAAGCCTTCCTTTCAGTCCTAGGAGTGATATTTAAGGAGATTCAGTGGCCTGAGACGAGTTTTGCACGTCTTCCTTTGCCATTGAGCAAAATGGGACCAAAAGAGACCAAAATCGGAACTTGAGTCCAAAGGCGCCGTAAAGCGCCAAACGGGAGAAGGTTGTGAGAAAGCCTTCCTTTGAGCCCTAGGAGTGATATTGAAGGAGTTTCAGTGGCCTGAGACGAGTTTCGCACGTCTTCCTTTGCCCTTGAGCAAAATGGGACCAAAAGAGACCAAAATTGGAACTTGAGTCCAAAGGCGCCGTAAAGCGCCAAAACGGGAGAAGGTTGTGAGAAAGCCTTCCTTTGAGCCCTAGGAGTGATATTGAAGGAGTTTCAGTGGCTTGAGACGAGTTTCGCACGTCTTCCTTTGCCCTTGAGCAAAATGGGACCAAAAGAGACCAAAACTGGAACTTGAGTCCAAAGGCGACAGAAAGTGCCAAAAGGGGAGAAGGTGGTGAGAAAGCCTTCCTTTCAGTCCTAGGAGTGATATTGAAGGTGTTTCAGTGGCCTGAGACGAGTTTCGCACGTCTTCCTTTGCCATTGAGCAAAATGGGACCAAAAGAGACCAAAACTAGAACTTGAGTCCAAAGGCGACGTAAAGTGCCAAAAGGGGAAGAAGGTGGTGAGAAAGCCTTCCTTTCAGTCCTAGGAGTGATATTTAAGGAGATTCGGTGGCTCGAGACGAGTTTTGCACGTCTTCCTTTGCCATTGAGCAAAATGGGACCAAAAGAGACCAAAATCGGAACTTGAGTCCAAAGGCGCCGTAAAGCGCCAACGGGAGAAGGTTGTGAGAAAGCCTTCCTTTGAGCCCTAGGAGTGATATTGAAGGAGTTTCATGGCCCGAGACGAGTTTCGCACGTCTTCCTTTGCCCTTGAGCAAAATGGGACCAAAAGAGACCAAAACTGGAACTTGAGTCCAAAGGCGCCAGAAAGCGCCAAAACGGGAGAAGGTTGTGAGAAAGCCTTCCTTTGAGCCCTAGGAGTGATATTGAAGGAGTTTCAGTGGCCTGAGACGAGTTTCGCACGTCTTCCTTTGCCCTTGAGCAAAATGGGACCAAAAGAGACCAAAACAGGAACTTGAGTCCAAAGGCGCCAGAAAGCGCCAAAACGGGAGAAGGTTGTGAGAAAGCCTTCCTTTGAGCCCTAGGAGTGATATTGAAGGAGTTTCAGTGGCCTGAGACGAGTTTCGCACGTCTTCCTTTGCCATTGAGCAAAATGGGACCAAAAGAGACCAAAACTGGAACTTGAGTCCAAAGGCGACAGAAAGTGCCAAAAGGGGAAGAAGGTTGTGAGAAAGCCTTCCTTTCAGTCCTAGGAGTGATATTTAAGGAGTTTCAGTGGCCTGAGACGATTTTCGCACCTCTTCCTTTGCCCTTGAGCAAAATGGGACCAAAAGAGACCAAAACTGGAACATGGGTCCAAAGGCGCCAGAGCGCCAAAACGGGAGAAGGTTGTGAGAAAGCCTTCCTTTGAGCCCTAGGAGTGATATTGAAGGAGTTTCAGTGGCCTGAGACGAGTTTCGCACGTCTTCCTTTGCCCTTGAGCAAAATGGGACCAAAAGAGACCAAAACTGGAACTTGAGTCCAAAGGCGACAGAAAGTGCCAAAAGGGGAGAAGGTGGTGAGAAAGCCTTCCTTTCAGTCCTAGGAGTGATATTGAAGGTGTTTCAGTGGCCTGAGACGAGTTTCGCACGTCTTCCTTTGCCATTGAGCAAAATGGGACCAAAAGAGACCAAAACTTGAGTCCAAAGGCGTCGAAAAGTGCCAAAAGGGGAAGAAGGTGGTGAGAAAGCTATCCTTTCAGTCCTAGGAGTGATATTTAAGGAGATTTAGTGGCCTGAGACGAGTTTTGCACGTCTTCCTTTGCCATTGAGCAAAATGGGACCAAAAGAGACCAAAACTGGAACTTGAGTCCAAAGGCGCCAGAAAGCGCCAGAACGGGAGAAGGTTGTGAGAAAGCCTTCCTTTGAGCCCTAGGAGTGATATTGAAGGAGTTTCAGTGGCCTGAGACGAGTTTCGCACGTCTTCCTTTGCCCTTGAGCAAAATGGGACCAAAAGAGACCAAAACTGGAACTTGAGTCCAAAGGCGCCAGAAAGCGCCAGAACGGGAGAAGGTTGTGAGAAAGCCTTCCTTTGAGCCCTAGGAGTGATATTGAAGGAGTTTCAGTGGCCTGAGACGAGTTTCGCACGTCTTCCTTTGCCCTTGAGCAAAATGGGACCAAAAGAGACCAAAACTGGAACTTGAGTCCAAAGGCGACAGAAAGTGCCAAAAGGGGAGAAGGTGGTGAGAAAGCCTTCCTTTCAGTCCTAGGAGTGATATTGAAGGTGTTTCAGTGGCCTGAGACGAGTTTCGCACGTCTTCCTTTGCCATTGAGCAAAATGGGACCAAAAGAGACCAAAACTGGAACTTGAGTCCAAAGGCGACAGAAAGTGCCAAAAGGGGAAGAAGGTGGTGAGAAAGCCTTCCTTTCAGTCCTAGGAGTGATATTTAAGGAGATTCAGTGGCCTGAGACGAGTTTTGCACGTCTTCCTTTGCCATTGAGCAAAATGGGACCAAAAGAGACCAAAACTGGAACTTGAGTCCAAAGGCGCCAGAAAGCGCCAGAACGGGAGAAGGTTGTGAGAAAGCCTTCCTTTGAGCCCTAGGAGTGATATTGAAGGAGTTTCAGTGGCCTGAGACGAGTTTCGCACGTCTTCCTTTGCCCTTGAGCAAAATGGGACCAAAAGAGACCAAAACTGGAACATGGGTCCAAAGGCGCCAGAAAGCGCCAGAACGGGAGAAGGTTGTGAGAAAGCCTTCCTTTGAGCCCTAGGAGTGATATTGAAGGAGTTTCAGTGGCCTGAGACGAGTTTCGCACGTCTTCCTTTGCCCTTGAGCAAAATGGGACCAAAAGAGACCAAAACTGGAACTTGAGTCCAAAGGCGCCAGAAAGCGCCAGAACGGGAGAAGGTTGTGAGAAAGCCTTCCTTTGAGCCCTAGGAGTGATATTGAAGGAGTTTCAGTGGCCTGAGACGAGTTTCGCACGTCTTCCTTTGCCATTGAGCAAAATGGGACCAAAAGAGACCAAAACTGGAACTTGAGTCCAAAGGCGACAGAAAGTGCCAAAAGGGGAGAAGGTGGTGAGAAAGCCTTCCTTTCAGTCCTAGGAGTGATATTTAAGGAGTTTCAGTGGCCTGAGACGAGTTTTGCACGTCTTCCTTTGCCATTGAGCAAAATGGGACCAAAAGTGACCAAAATGGGAACTTGAGTCCAAAGGCGCCAGAAAGCGCCAGAACGGGAGAAGGTTGTGAGAAAGCCTTCCTTTGAGCCCTAGGAGTGATATTGAAGGAGTTTCAGTGGCCTGAGACGAGTTTCGCACGTCTTCCTTTGCCCTTGAGCAAAATGGGACCAAAAGAGACCAAAACTGGAACTTGAGTCCAAAGGCGCCAGAAAGCGCCAGAACGGGAGAAGGTTGTGAGAAAGCCTTCCTTTGAGCCCTAGGAGTGATATTGAAGGAGTTTCAGTGGCCCGAGACGAGTTTCGCACGTCTTCCTTTGCCCTTGAGCAAAATGGGACCAAAAGAGACCAAAACTGGAACATGGGTCCAAAGGCGCCAGAAAGCGCCAGAACGGGAGAAGGTTGTGA
The DNA here is from genome assembly GCA_024086825.1 of Abrus pulchellus subsp. cantoniensis. Classification (NCBI taxonomy): domain Eukaryota; kingdom Viridiplantae; phylum Streptophyta; class Magnoliopsida; order Fabales; family Fabaceae; genus Abrus; species Abrus pulchellus. The sequence goes on from CM044056.1 coordinate 16,558,282, forward strand.
GAAAGCCTTCCTTTGAGCCCTAGGAGTGATATTGAAGGAGTTTCAGTGGCCTGAGACGAGTTTCGCACGTCTTCCTTTGCCCTTGAGCAAAATGGGACCAAAAGAGACCAAAACTGGAACTTGAGTCCAAAGGCGACAGAAAGTGCCAAAAGGGGAGAAGGTGGTGAGAAAGCCTTCCTTTCAGTCCTAGGAGTGATATTGAAGGAGTTTCAGTGGCCTGAGACGAGTTTCGCACGTCTTCCTTTGCCATTGAGCAAAATGGGACCAAAAGAGACCAAAACTGGAACTTGAGTCCAAAGGCGACAGAAAGTGCCAAAAGGGGAAGAAGGTGGTGAGAAAGCCTTCCTTTCAGTCCTAGGAGTGATATTTAAGGAGATTCAGTGGCCTGAGACGAGTTTTGCACGTCTTCCTTTGCCATTGAGCAAAATGGGACCAAAAGAGACCAAAACGGAACTTGAGTCCAAAGGCGCCGTAAAAGCGCCAAAACGGGAGAAGGTTGTGAGAAAGCCTTCCTTTGAGCCCTAGGAGTGATATTGAAGGAGTTTCTGTGGGCTGAGACAAGTTTCGCACGTCTTCCTTTGCCCTTGAGCAAAATGGGACCAAAAGAGACCAAAACTCGGAACATGGGTCCAAAGGCGCCGTAAAGTGCCAAAAGGGGAGAAGGTTGTGAGAAAGCCTTCCTTTGAGCCCTAGGAGTGATATTGAAGGAGTTTCAGTGGCCTGAGACGAGTTTCGCACGTCTTCCTTTGCCCTTGAGCAAAATGGGACCAAAAGAGACCAAAACTGGAACTTGAGTCCAAAGGCGACAGAAAGTGCCAAAAGGGGAGAAGGTGGTGAGAAAGCCTTCCTTTCAGTCCTAGGAGTGATATTGAAGGTGTTTCAGTGGCCTGAGACGAGTTTCGCACGTCTTCCTTTGCCATTGAGCAAAATGGGACCAAAAGAGACCAAAACTGGAACTTGAGTCCAAAGGCGACAGAAAGTGCCAAAAGGGGAAGAAGGTGGTGAGAAAGCCTTCCTTTCAGTCCTAGGAGTGATATTTAAGGAGATTCAGTGGCCTGAGACGAGTTTTGCACGTCTTCCTTTGCCGGTAAGCAAAAAAGGACCAAAAGTGCCTAAAATCAGAACTTAGGTCGAAAGGCGCCATAAAGTGCCAGAAGGGGATAAGGTGGTAAGAAAGACTTCCTTTCACTCCCTAAAGTTATATTCAAAGAGTTTCAGTGGTTTGAGAGGAGTTTCGCATGTCTTCTTTTGCCAGTAAGCAAAAAGGGGACCAAAAGAGACCAAAACTGGAACATGGGTCCAAAGGCGCCAGAAAGCGCCAGAACGGGAGAAGGTTGTGAGAAAGCCTTCCTTTGAGCCCTAGGAGTGATATTGAAGGAGTTTCAGTGGCCTGAGACGAGTTTCGCACGTCTTCCTTTGCCCTTGAGCAAAATGGGACCAAAAGAGACCAAAACTGGAACTTGAGTCCAAAGGCGACAGAAAGTGCCAAAAGGGGAGAAGGTGGTGAGAAAGCCTTCCTTTCAGTCCTAGGAGTGATATTGAAGGTGTTTCAGTGGCTTGAGACGAGTTTCGCACGTCTTCCTTTGCCATTGAGCAAAATGGGACCAAAAGAGACCAAAACTGGAACTTGAGTCCAAAGGCGACGTAAAGTGCCAAAAGGGGAAGAAGGTGGTGAGAAAGCCTTCCTTTCAGTCCTAGGAGTGATATTGAAGGAGATTCGTGGCATGAGACGAGTTTTGCACGTCTTCCTTTGCCATTGAGCAAAATGGGACCAAAAGAGACCAAAATCGGAACTTGAGTCCAAAGGCGCCGTAAAGCGCCAAACGGAGAAGGTTGTGAGAAAGCCTTCCTTTGAGCCCTAGGAGTGATATTGAAGGAGTTTCAGTGGCCTGAGACGAGTTTCGCACGTCTTCCTTTGCCCTTGAGCAAAATGGGACCAAAAGAGACCAAAACTGGAACATGGGTCCAAAGGCGACAGAAAGAAAAGGGGAGAAGGTGGTGAGAAAGCCTTCCTTTGAGTCCTAGGAGTGATATTAAAGGTGTTTCAGTGGCCTGAGACGAGTTTCGCACGTCTTCCTTTGCCATTGAGCAAAATGGGACCAAAAGAGACCAAAACTGGAACTTGAGTCCAAAGGCGACAGAAAGTGCCAAAAGGGGAAGAAGGTGGTGAGAAAGCCTTCCTTTCAGTCCTAGGAGTGATATTTAAGGAGATTCAGTGGCCTGAGACGAGTTTTGCACGTCTTCCTTTGCCATTGAGCAAAATGGGACCAAAAGAGACCAAAACTGGAACTTGAGTCCAAAGGCGCCAGAAAGCGCCAAAACGGGAGAAGGTTGTGAGAAAGCCTTCCTTTGAGCCCTAGGAGTGATATTGAAGGAGTTTCAGTGGCCTGAGACGAGTTTCGCACGTCTTCCTTTGCCCTTGAGCAAAATGGGACCAAAAGAGACCAAAACTGGAACTTGAGTCCAAAGGCGCCAGAAAGCGCCAGAACGGGAGAAGGTTGTGAGAAAGCCTTCCTTTGAGCCCTAGGAGTGATATTGAAGGAGTTTCAGTGGCCTGAGACGAGTTTCGCACGTCTTCCTTTGCCCTTGAGCAAAATGGGACCAAAAGAGACCAAAACTGGAACTTGAGTCCAAAGGCGACAGAAAGTGCCAAAAGGGGAGAAGGTGGTGAGAAAGCCTTCCTTTCAGTCCTAGGAGTGATATTGAAGGTGTTTCAGTGGCCTGAGACGAGTTTCGCACGTCTTCCTTTGCCATTGAGCAAAATGGGACCAAAAGAGACCAAAACTAGAACTTGAGTCCAAAGGCGACAGAAAGTGCCAAAAGGGGAAGAAGGTGGTGAGAAAGCCTTCCTTTCAGTCCTAGGAGTGATATTTAAGGAGATTCAGTGGCCTGAGACGAGTTTTGCACGTCTTCCTTTGCCATTGAGCAAAATGGGACCAAAAGAGACCAAAACTGGAACTTGAGTCCAAAGGCGCCAGAAAGCGCCAGAACGGGAGAAGGTTGTGAGAAAGCCTTCCTTTGAGCCCTAGGAGTGATATTGAAGGAGTTTCAGTGGCCTGAGACGAGTTTCGCACGTCTTCCTTTGCCCTTGAGCAAAATGGGACCAAAAGAGACCAAAACTGGAACTTGAGTCCAAAGGCGCCAGAAAGCGCCAGAACGGGAGAAGGTTGTGAGAAAGCCTTCCTTTGAGCCCTAGGAGTGATATTGAAGGAGTTTCAGTGGCCTGAGACGAGTTTCGCACGTCTTCCTTTGCCCTTGAGCAAAATGGGACCAAAAGAGACCAAAACTGGAACTTGAGTCCAAAGGCGCCAGAAAGCGCCAGAACGGGAGAAGGTTGTGAGAAAGCCTTCCTTTGAGCCCTAGGAGTGATATTGAAGGAGTTTCAGTGGCCTGAGACGAGTTTCGCACGTCTTCCTTTGCCATTGAGCAAAATGGGACCAAAAGAGACCAAAACTGGAACTTGAGTCCAAAGGCGACAGAAAGTGCCAAAAGGGGAAGAAGGTGGTGAGAAAGCCTTCCTTTCAGTCCTAGGAGTGATATTTAAGGAGATTCAGTGGCCTGAGACGAGTTTTGCACGTCTTCCTTTGCCATTGAGCAAAATGGGACCAAAAGAGACCAAAACTGGAACTTGAGTCCAAAGGCGCCAGAAAGCGCCAGAACGGGAGAAGGTTGTGAGAAAGCCTTCCTTTGAGCCCTAGGAGTGATATTGAAGGAGTTTCAGTGGCCTGAGACGAGTTTCGCACGTCTTCCTTTGCCCTTGAGCAAAATGGGACCAAAAGAGACCAAAACTGGAACTTGAGTCCAAAGGCGCCAGAAAGCGCCAGAACGGGAGAAGGTTGTGAGAAAGCCTTCCTTTGAGCCCTAGGAGTGATATTGAAGGAGTTTCAGTGGCCTGAGACGAGTTTCGCACGTCTTCCTTTGCCCTTGAGCAAAATGGGACCAAAAGAGACCAAAACTGGAACATGGGTCCAAAGGCGCCAGAAAGCGCCAGAACGGGAGAAGGTTGTGAGAAAGCCTTCCTTTGAGCCCTAGGAGTGATATTGAAGGAGTTTCAGTGGCCTGAGACGAGTTTCGCACGTCTTCCTTTGCCCTTGAGCAAAATGGGACCAAAAGAGACCAAAACTGGAACTTGAGTCCAAAGGCGACAGAAAGTGCCAAAAGGGGAGAAGGTGGTGAGAAAGCCTTCCTTTCAGTCCTAGGAGTGATATTAAAGGTGTTTCAGTGGCCTGAGACGAGTTTCGCACGTCTTCCTTTGCCATTGAGCAAAATGGGACCAAAAGAGACCAAAACTGGAACTTGAGTCCAAAGGCGACAGAAAGTGCCAAAAGGGGAAGAAGGTGGTGAGAAAGCCTTCCTTTCAGTCCTAGGAGTGATATTTAAGGAGATTCAGTGGCCTGAGACGAGTTTTGCACGTCTTCCTTTGCCATTGAGCAAAATGGGACCAAAAGAGACCAAAACTGGAACTTGAGTCCAAAGGCGCCAGAAAGCGCCAGAACGGGAGAAGGTTGTGAGAAAGCCTTCTTTTGAGCCCTAGGAGTGATATTGAAGGAGTTTCAGTGGCCTGAGACGAGTTTCGCACGTCTTCCTTTGCCCTTGAGCAAAATGGGACCAAAAGAGACCAAAACTGGAACATGGGTCCAAAGGCGCCAGAAAGCGCCAAAACGGGAGAAGGTTGTGAGAAAGCCTTCCTTTGAGCCCTAGGAGTGATATTGAAGGAGTTTCAGTGGCCTGAGACGAGTTTCGCACGTCTTCCTTTGCCCTTGAGCAAAATGGGACCAAAAGAGACCAAAACTGGAACTTGAGTCCAAAGGCGACAGAAAGTGCCAAAAGGGGAGAAGGTGGTGAGAAAGCCTTCCTTTCAGTCCTAGGAGTGATATTGAAGGTGTTTCAGTGGCCTGAGATGAGTTTCGCACGTCTTCCTTTGCCATTGAGCAAAATGGGACCAAAAGAGACCAAAACTGGAACTTGAGTCCAAAGGCGACAGAAAGTGCCAAAAGGGGAAGAAGGTGGTGAGAAAGCCTTCCTTTCAGTCCTAGGAGTGATATTTAAGGAGATTCAGTGGCCTGAGACGAGTTTTGCACGTCTTCCTTTGCCGGTAAGCAAAAAAGGACCAAAAGTGCCTAAAATCAGAACTTAGGTCGAAAGGCGCCATAAAGTGCCAGAAGGGGATAAGGTGGTAAGAAAGACTTCCTTTCACTCCCTAAAGTTATATTCAAAGAGTTTCAGTGGTTTGAGAGGAGTTTCGCATGTCTTCTTTTGCCGGTAAGCAAAATGGGGACCAAAAGAGACCAAAACTGGAACATGGGTCCAAAGGTGCCAGAAAGCGCCAGAACGGGAGAAGGTTGTGAGAAAGCCTTCCTTTGAGCCCTAGGAGTGATATTGAAGGAGTTTCAGTGGCCTGAGACGAGTTTCGCACGTCTTCCTTTGCCCTTGAGCAAAATGGGACCAAAAGAGACCAAAACTGGAACTTGAGTCCAAAGGCGACAGAAAGTGCCAAAAGGGGAGAAGGTGGTGAGAAAGCCTTCCTTTCAGTCCTAGGAGTGATATTGAAGGTGTTTCAGTGGCTTGAGACGAGTTTCGCACGTCTTCCTTTGCCATTGAGCAAAATGGGACCAAAAGAGACCAAAACTGGAACTTGAGTCCAAAGGCGACAGAAAGTGCCAAAAGGGGAAGAAGGTGGTGAGAAAGCCTTCCTTTCAGTCCTAGGAGTGATATTTAAGGAGATTCAGTGGCCTGAGACGAGTTTTGCACGTCTTCCTTTGCCATTGAGCAAAATGGGACCAAAAGAGACCAAAACTGGAACTTGAGTCCAAAGGCGCCAGAAAGCGCCAGAACGGATGAAGGTGATGGGAAAGCCTTCCTTTGTGCCCTAGGAGTGATATTGAAGGAGTTTCAGTGGCCTGAGACGAGTTTCGCACGTCTTCCTTTGCCATTGAGCAAAATGGGACCAAAAGAGACCAAAACTGGAACTTGAGTCCAAAGGCGACAGAAAGTGCCAAAAGGGGAGAAGGTGGTGAGAAAGCCTTCCTTTCAGTCCTAGGAGTGATATTGAAGGTGTTTCAGTGGCCTGAGACGAGTTTCGCACGTCTTCCTTTGCCATTGAGCAAAATGGGACCAAAAGAGACCAAAACTAGAACTTGAGTCCAAAGGCGACAGAAAGTGCCAAAAGGGGAGAAGGTGGTGAGAAAGCCTTCCTTTCAGTCCTAGGAGTGATATTGAAGGTGTTTCAGTGGCCTGAGACGAGTTTCGCACGTCTTCCTTTGCCATTGAGCAAAATGGGACCAAAAGAGACCAAAACTGGAACTTGAGTCCAAAGGCGACAGAGAGTGCCAAAAGGGGAAGAAGGTGGTGATAAAGCCTTCCTTTCAGTCCTAGGAGTGATATTTAAGGAGATTCAGTGGCCTGAGACGAGTTTTGCACGTCTTCCTTTGCCATTGAGCAAAATGGGACCAAAAGAGACCAAAACTTGAGTCCAAAGGCGCCAGAAAGCGCCAAAACGGGAGAAGGTTGTGAGAAAGCCTTCCTTTGAGCCCTAGGAGTGATATTGAAGGAGTTTCAGTGGCCTGAGACGAGTTTCGCACGTCTTCCTTTGCCCTTGAGCAAAATGGGACCAAAAGAGACCAAAACTGGAACATGGGTCCAAAGGCGCCGAGAAGCGCCAAAACGGGAGAAGGTTGTGAGAAAGCCTTCCTTTGAGCCCTAGGAGTGATATTGAAGGAGTTTCAGTGGCCTGAGACGAGTTTCGCACGTCTTCTTTTGCCCTTGAGCAAAATGGGACCAAAAGAGACCAAAACTGGAACTTGAGTCCAAAGGCGACAGAAAGTGCCAAAAGGGGAGAAGGTGGTGAGAAAGCCTTCCTTTCAGTCCTAGGAGTGATATTGAAGGTGTTTCAGTGGCCTGAGACGAGTTTCGCACGTCTTCCTTTGCCATTGAGCAAAATGGGACCAAAAGAGACCAAAACTAGAACTTGAGTCCAAAGGCGACAGAAAGTGCCAAAAGGGGAGAAGGTGGTGAGAAAGCCTTCCTTTCAGTCCTAGGAGTGATATTGAAGGTGTTTCAGTGGCCTGAGACGAGTTTCGCACGTCTTCCTTTGCCATTGAGCAAAATGGGACCAAAAGAGACCAAAACTGGAACTTGAGTCCAAAGGCGACAGAGAGTGCCAAAAGGGGAAGAAGGTGGTGATAAAGCCTTCCTTTCAGTCCTAGGAGTGATATTTAAGGAGATTCAGTGGCCTGAGACGAGTTTTGCACGTCTTCCTTTGCCATTGAGCAAAATGGGACCAAAAGAGACCAAATCTGGAACTTGAGTCCAAAGGCGCCAGAAAGCGCCAGAACGGGAGAAGGTTGTGAGAAAGCCTTCCTTTGAGCCCTAGGAGTGATATTGAAGGAGTTTCAGTGGCCTGAGACGAGTTTCGCACGTCTTCCTTTGCCCTTGAGCAAAATGGGACCAAAAGAGACCAAAACTGGAACATGGGTCCAAAGGCGCCAGAAAGCGCCAAAACGGGAGAAGGTTGTGAGAAAGCCTTCCTTTGAGCCCTAGGAGTGATATTGAAGGAGTTTCAGTGGCCTGAGACGAGTTTCGCACGTCTTCTTTTGCCCTTGAGCAAAATGGGACCAAAAGAGACCAAAACTGGAACTTGAGTCCAAAGGCGACAGAAAGTGCCAAAAGGGGAGAAGGTGGTGAGAAAGCCTTCCTTTCAGTCCTAGGAGTGATATTGAAGGTGTTTCAGTGGCCTGAGACGAGTTTCGCACGTCTTCCTTTGCCATTGAGCAAAATGGGACCAAAAGAGACCAAAACTAGAACTTGAGTCCAAAGGCGACAGAAAGTGCCAAAAGGGGAAGAAGGTGGTGAGAAAGCCTTCCTTTCAGTCCTAGGAGTGATATTTAAGGAGATTCAGTGGCCTGAGACGAGTTTTGCACGTCTTCCTTTGCCATTGAGCAAAATGGGACCAAAAGAGACCAAAACTGGAACTTGAGTCCAAAGGCGACAGAAAGTGCCAAAAGGGGAAGAAGGTGGTGAGAAAGCCTTCCTTTCAGTCCTAGGAGTGATATTTAAGGAGATTCAGTGGCCTGAGACGAGTTTTGCACGTCTTCCTTTGCCGGTAAGCAAAAAAGGACCAAAAGTGCCTAAAATCAGAACTTAGGTCGAAAGGCGCCATAAAGTGCCAGAAGGGGATAAGGTGGTAAGAAAGACTTCCTTTCACTCCCTAAAGTTATATTCAAAGAGTTTCAGTGGTTTGAGAGGAGTTTCGCATGTCTTCTTTTGCCGGTAAGCAAAAAGGGGACCAAAAGAGACCAAAACTGGAACATGGGTCCAAAGGCGCCAGAAAGCGCCAGAACGGGAGAAGGTTGTGAGAAAGCCTTCCTTTGAGCCCTAGGAGTGATATTGAAGGAGTTTCAGTGGCCTGAGACGAGTTTCGCACGTCTTCCTTTGCCCTTGAGCAAAATGGGACCAAAAGAGACCAAAACTGGAACTTGAGTCCAAAGGCGACAGAAAGTGCCAAAAGGGGAGAAGGTGGTGAGAAAGCCTTCCTTTCAGTCCTAGGAGTGATATTGAAGGTGTTTCAGTGGCCTGAGACGAGTTTCGCACGTCTTCCTTTGCCATTGAGCAAAATGGGACCAAAAGAGACCAAAACTGGAACTTGAGTCCAAAGGCGACAGAAAGTGCCAAAAGGGGAAGAAGGTGGTGAGAAAGCCTTCCTTTCAGTCCTAGGAGTGATATTTAAGGAGATTCAGTGGCATGAGACGAGTTTTGTACGTCTTCCTTTGCCATTGAGCAAAATGGGACCAAAAGAGACCAAAACTGGAACTTGAGTCCAAAGGCGCCAGAAAGCGCCAGAACGGATGAAGGTTATGGGAAAGCCTTCCTTTGTGCCCTAGGAGTGATATTGAAGGAGTTTCAGTGGCCTGAGACGAGTTTCGCACGTCTTCCTTTGCCCTTGAGCAAAATGGGACCAAAAGAGACCAAAACTGGAACATGGGTCCAAAGGCGACAGAAAGTGCCGAAAGGGGAGAAGGTGGTGAGAAAGCCTTCCTTTCAGTCCTAGGAGTGATATTGAAGGTGTTTCAGTGGCCTGAGACGAGTTTCGCACGTCTTCCTTTGCCATTGAGCAAAATGGGACCAAAAGAGACCAAAACTGGAACTTGAGTCCAAAGGCGACAGAAAGTGCCAAAAGGGGAGAAGGTGGTGAGAAAGCCTTCCTTTCAGTCCTAGGAGTGATATTGAAGGTGTTTCAGTGGCCTGAGACGAGTTTCGCACGTCTTCCTTTGCCATTGAGCAAAATGGGACCAAAAGAGACCAAAACTGGAACTTGAGTCCAAAGGCGACAGAAAGTGCCAAAAGGGGAAGAAGGTGGTGAGAAAGCCTTCCTTTCAGTCCTAGGAGTGATATTTAAGGAGATTCAGTGGCCTGAGACGAGTTTTGCACGTCTTCCTTTGCCGGTAAGCAAAAAAGGACCAAAAGTGCCTAAAATCAGAACTTAGGTCGAAAGGCGCCATAAAGTGCCAGAAGGGGATAAGGTGGTAAGAAAGACTTCCTTTCACTCCCTAAAGTTATATTCAAAGAGTTTCAGTGGTTTGAGAGGAGTTTCGCATGTCCTCTTTTGTTGGTAAGCAAAAAGGGGACCAAAAGAGACCAAAACTGGAACATGGGTCCAAAGGCGCCAGAAAGCGCCAGAACGGGAAAAGGTTGTGAGAAAGCCTTCCTTTGAGCCCTAGGAGTGATATTGAAGGAGTTTCAGTGGCCTGAGACGAGTTTCGCACGTCTTCCTTTGCCCTTGAGCAAAATGGGACCAAAAGAGACCAAAACTGGAACTTGAGTCCAAAGGCGACAGAAAGTGCCAAAAGGGGAGAAGGTGGTGAGAAAGCCTTCCTTTCAGTCCTAGGAGTGATATTTAAGGAGATTCAGTGGCCTGAGACGAGTTTTGCACGTCTTCCTTTGCCATTGAGCAAAATGGGACCAAAAGAGACCAAAACTGGAACTTGAGTCCAAAGGCGCCAGAAAGCGCCAAAACGGGAGAAGGTTGTGAGAAAGCCTTCCTTTGAGCCCTAGGAGTGATATTGAAGGAGTTTCAGTGGCCTGAGACGAGTTTCGCACGTCTTCCTTTGCCCTTGAGCAAAATGGGACCAAAAGAGACCAAAACTGGAACTTGAGTCCAAAGGCGCCAGAAAGCGCCAGAACGGGAGAAGGTTGTGAGAAAGCCTTCCTTTGAGCCCTAGGAGTGATATTGAAGGAGTTTCAGTGGCCTGAGACGAGTTTCGCACGTCTTCCTTTGCCCTTGAGCAAAATGGGACCAAAAGAGACCAAAACTGGAACTTGAGTCCAAAGGCGACAGAAAGTGCCAAAAGGGGAGAAGGTGGTGAGAAAGCCTTCCTTTCAGTCCTAGGAGTGATATTGAAGGTGTTTCAGTGGCCTGAGAGGAGTTTCGCACGTCTTCCTTTGCCATTGAGCAAAATGGGACCAAAAGAGACCAAAACTGGAACTTGAGTCCAAAGGCAACAGAAAGTGCCAAAAGGGGAGAAGGTGGTGAGAAAGCCTTCCTTTCAGTCCTAGGAGTGATATTGAAGGTGTTTCAGTGGCCTGAGACGAGTTTCGCACGTCTTCCTTTGCCATTGAGCAAAATGGGACCAAAAGAGACCAAAACTAGAACTTGAGTCCAAAGGCGACAGAAAGTGCCAAAAGGGGAGAAGGTGGTGAGAAAGCCTTCCTTTCAGTCCTAGGAGTGATATTGAAGATGTTTCAGTGGCCTGAGACGAGTTTCGCACGTCTTCCTTTGCCATTGAGCAAAATGGGACCAAAAGAGACCAAAACTGGAACTTGAGTCCAAAGGCGACAGAGAGTGCCAAAAGGGGAAGAAGGTGGTGATAAAGCCTTCCTTTCAGTCCTAGGAGTGATATTTAAGGAGATTCAGTGGCCTGAGACGAGTTTTGCACGTCTTCCTTTGCCATTGAGCAAAATGGGACCAAAAGAGACCAAAACTTGAGTCCAAAGGCGCCAGAAAGCGCCAGAACGGGAGAAGGTTGTGAGAAAGCCTTCCTTTGAGCCCTAGGAGTGATATTGAAGGAGTTTCAGTGGCCTGAGACGAGTTTCGCACGTCTTCCTTTGCCCTTGAGCAAAATGGGACCAAAAGAGACCAAAACTGGAACATGGGTCCAAAGGCGCCAGAAAGCGCCAAAACGGGAGAAGGTTGTGAGAAAGCCTTCCTTTGAGCCCTAGGAGTGATATTGAAGGAGTTTCAGTGGCCTGAGACGAGTTTCGCACGTCTTCTTTTGCCCTTGAGCAAAATGGGACCAAAAGAGACCAAAGCGGAACTTGAGTCCAAAGGCGACAGAAAGTGCCAAAAGGGGAGAAGGTGGTGAGAAAGCCTTCCTTTCAGTCCTAGGAGTGATATTGAAGGTGTTTCAGTGGCCTGAGAGGAGTTTCGCACGTCTTCCTTTGCCATTGAGCAAAATGGGACCAAAAGAGACCAAAACTAGAACTTGAGTCCAAAGGCGACAGAAAGTGCCAAAAGGGGAGAAGGTGGTGAGAAAGCCTTCCTTTCAGTCCTAGGAGTGATATTGAAGGTGTTTCAGTGGCCTGAGACGAGTTTCGCACGTCTTCCTTTGCCATTGAGCAAAATGGGACCAAAAGAGACCAAAACTGGAACTTGAGTCCAAAGGCGACAGAGAGTGCCAAAAGGGGAAGAAGGTGGTGATAAAGCCTTCCTTTCAGTCCTAGGAGTGATATTTAAGGAGATTCAGTGGCCTGAGACGAGTTTTGCACGTCTTCCTTTGCCATTGAGCAAAATGGGACCAAAAGAGACCAAAACTGGAACTTGAGTCCAAAGGCGCCAGAAAGCGCCAGAACGGGAGAAGGTTGTGAGAAAGCCTTCCTTTGAGCCCTAGGAGTGATATTGAAGGAGTTTCAGTGGCCTGAGACGAGTTTCGCACGTCTTCCTTTGCCCTTGAGCAAAATGGGACCAAAAGAGACCAAAACTGGAACATGGGTCCAAAGGCGCCAGAAAGCGCCAAAACGGGAGAAGGTTGTGAGAAAGCCTTCCTTTGAGCCCTAGGAGTGATATTGAAGGAGTTTCAGTGGCCTGAGACGAGTTTCGCACGTCTTCCTTTGCCCTTGAGCAAAATGGGACCAAAAGAGACCAAAACTGGAACTTGAGTCCAAAGGCGACAGAAAGTGCCAAAAGGGGAGAAGGTGGTGAGAAAGCCTTCCTTTCAGTCCTAGGAGTGATATTGAAGGTGTTTCAGTGGCCTGAGAGGAGTTTCGCACGTCTTCCTTTGCCATTGAGCAAAATGGGACCAAAAGAGACCAAAACTAGAACTTGAGTCCAAAGGCGACAGAAAGTGCCAAAAGGGGAAGAAGGTGGTGAGAAAGCCTTCCTTTCAGTCCTAGGAGTGATATTTAAGGAGATTCAGTGGCCTGAGACGAGTTTTGCACGTCTTCCTTTGCCATTGAGCAAAATGGGACCAAAAGAGACCAAAACTGGAACTTGAGTCCAAAGGCGCCAGAAAGCGCCAGAACGGGAGAAGGTTGTGAGAAAGCCTTCCTTTGAGCCCTAGGAGTGATATTGAAGGTGTTTCAGTGGCCTGAGACGAGTTTCGCACGTCTTCCTTTGCCATTGAGCAAAATGGGACCAAAAGAGACCAAAACTGGAACTTGAGTCCAAAGGCGACAGAGAGTGCCAAAAGGGGAAAAAGGTGGTGATAAAGCCTTCCTTTCAGTCCTAGGAGTGATATTTAAGGAGATTCAGTGGCCTGAGACGAGTTTTGCACATCTTCCTTTGCCATTGAGCAAAATGGGACCAAAAGAGACCAAAACTGGAACTTGAGTCCAAAGGCGCCGAAAGCGCCAAAACGGGAGAAGGTTGTGAGAAAGCCTTCCTTTGAGCCCTAGGAGTGATATTGAAGGAGTTTTAGTGGCCTGAGACGAGTTTCGCACGTCTTCCTTTGCCATTGAGCAAAATGGGACCAAAAGAGACCAAAACTGGAACATGGGTCCAAAGGCGCCAGAAAGCGCCAAAACGGGAGAAGGTTGTGAGAAAGCCTTCCTTTGAGCCCTAGGAGTGATATTGAAGGAGTTTCAGTGGCCTGAGACGAGTTTCGCACGTCTTCCTTTGCCCTTGAGCAAAATGGGACCAAAAGAGACCAAAACTGGAACTTGAGTCCAAAGGCGACAGAAAGTGCCAAAAGGGGAGAAGGTGGTGAGAAAGCCTTCCTTTCAGTCCTAGGAGTGATATTGAAGGTGTTTCAGTGGCCTGAGAGGAGTTTCGCACGTCTTCCTTTGCCATTGAGCAAAATGGGACCAAAAGAGACCAAAACTGGAACTTGAGTCCAAAGGCGACAGAAAGTGCCAAAAGGGGAAGAAGGTGGTGAGAAAGCCTTCCTTTCAGTCCTAGGAGTGATATTTAAGGAGATTCAGTGGCCTGAGACGAGTTTTGCACGTCTTCCTTTGCCGGTAAGCAAAAAAGGACCAAAAGTGCCTAAAATTAGAACTTAGGACGAAAGGCGCCATAAAGTGCCAGAAGGGGATAAGGTGGTAAGAAAGACTTCCTTTCACTCCCTAGAATTATATTCAAAGAGTTTCAGTGGTTTGAGAGGAGTTTCGCATGTTTTCTTTTGCCGGTAAGCAAAAAGGGGACCAAAAGAGACCAAAACTGGAACATGGGTCCAAAGGCGCCAGAAAGCACCAAAACGGGAGAAGGTTGTGAGAAAGCCTTCCTTTGAGCCCTAGGAGTGATATTGAAGGAGTTTCAGTGGCCTGAGACGAGTTTCGCACGTCTTCCTTTGCCCTTGAGCAAAATGGGACCAAAAGAGACCAAAACTGGAACTTGAGTCCAAAGGTGACAGAAAGTGCCAACAGGGAAGAAGGTGGTGAGAAAGCCTTCCTTTCAGTCCTAGGAGTGATATTGAAGGAGTTTCAGTGGCCTGAGACGAGTTTCGCACGTCTTCCTTTGCCATTGACGAAAATGGGACCAAAAGAGACCAAAACTGGAACTTGAGTACAAAGGCGACAGAAAGTGCCAAAAGGGGAGAAGGTGGTGAGAAAGCCTTCCTTTCAGTCCTAGGAGTGATATTGAAGGAGTTTCAGTGGCCTGAGACGAGTTTCGCACGTCTTCCTTTACCATTGAGCAAAATGGGACCAAAATAGACCAAAACTGGAACTTGAGTCCAAAGGCGACAGAAAGTGCCAAAAGGGAAGAAGGTGGTGAGAAAGCCTTCCTTTAAGTCCTAGGAGTGATATTGAAGGAGTTTCAGTGGCCTGAGACGAGTTTCGCACGTCTTCCTTTGCCATTGAGCAAAATGGGACCAAAATAGACCAAAACTGGAACTTGAGTGCAAAGGCGACAGAAAGTGCCAAAAGGGGAGAAGGTTGTGAGAAAGCCTTCCTTTGAGTCTTAGGAGTGATATTGAAGGAGTTTCAGTGGCTTGAGACGAGTTTCGTACGTCTTCCTTTGCCATTGACCAAAATGGGACCAAAATAGACCAAAACTGGAACTTTAGTCCAAAGGCGACAGAAAGTGCCAAAAGGGAAGAAGGTGGTGAGAAAGCCTTCCTTTCAGTCCTAGGAGTGATATTGAAGGAGTTTCAGTGGCCTGAGACGAGTTTCGCACGTCTTCCTTTGCAATTGAGCAAAATGGGACCAAAATAGACCAAAACTGGAACTTGAGTCCAAAGGCGACAGAAAGTGCCAAAAGGGAAGAAGGTGGTGAGAAAGCCTTCCTTTCAGTCCTAGGAGTGATATTGAAGGAGTTTCAGTGGCCTGAGACGAGTTTCGCACGTCTTCCTTTGCCATTGAGCAAAATGGGACCAAAAGAGACCAAAACTGGAACTTAAGTACAAAGGCGACAGACAGTGCCAAAAGGGGAGAAGGTGGTGAGAAAGCCTTCCTTTCAGTCCTAGGAGTGATATTGAAGGAGTTTCAGTGGCCTGAGACGAGTTTCGCACGTCTATCCTTGCCGGTAAGCAAAAAGGGACCAAAAGTGCCTAAAATCAGAACTTGGGTCCAAAGGCGCCAGAAAGTGCCAGAAGGGGAGAAGTAGGTGAGAAAGCCTTCCTTTCACTCCAAAGGGTGATATTCAAGGAGTTTCAGTAGCCTGAGACGAGTTTCACACATCTTCCTTTGCCGGTGAGCAAAAGGAGGCCAAAAGAGACCACAACTGGAACTTGGGTCCAAGGGCGACAGAAGGTGCCAGAAGGGGAGAAGGTGGTGAGAAAGCCTTCCTTTCAGTCCTAGGAGTGATATTGAAGGAGTTTCAGTGGCCTGAGACGAGTTTCGCACGTCTTCCTTTGCAATTGAGCAAAATGGGACCAAAATAGACCAAAACTGGAACTTGAGTCCAACGGCGACAGAAAGTGCCAAAAGGGAAGAAGGTGGTGAGAAAGCCTTCCTTTCAGTCCTAGGAGTGATATTGAAGGAGTTTCAGTGGCCTGAGACGAGTTTCGCACGTCTTCCTTTGCCATTGAGCAAAATGGGACCAAAAGAGACCAAAACTGGAACTTAAGTACAAAGGCGACAGACAGTGCCAAAAGGGGAGAAGGTTGTGAGAAAGCCTTCCTTTCAGTCCTAGGAGTGATATTGAAGGAGTTTCAGTGGCCTGAGACGAGTTTCGCACGTCTTCCTTTGCCATTGAGCAAAATGGGACCAAAATAGACCAAAACTGGAACTTTAGTCCAAAGGCGACAGAAAGTGCCAAAAGGGAAGAAGGTGGTGAGAAAGCCTTCCTTTCAGTCCTAGGAGTGATATTGAAGGAGTTTCAGTGGCCTGAGACGAGTTTCGCACGTCTTCCTTTGCCATTGAGCAAAATGGGACCAAAATAGACCAAAACTGAAACTTGAGTCCAAAGGCGACAGAAAGTGCCAAAAGGGAAGAAGGTGGTGAGAAAGCCTTCCTTTCAGTCCTAGGAGTGATATTTAAGGAGTTTCAGTGGCCTGGGACGTGTTTTGCACGTCTATCCTTGCCGGTAAGCAAAAAGGGACCAAAAGTGCCTAAAATCAGAACTTGGGTCCAAAGGCGCCAGAAAGTGCCAGAAGGGGAGAAGTAGGTGAGAAAGCCTTCCTTTCACTCCAAAGGGTGATATTCAAGGAGTTTCAGTAGCCTGAGACGAGTTTCACACATCTTCCTTTGCCGGTGAGCAAAAGGAGGCCAAAAGAGACCACAACTGGAACTTGGGTCCAAGGGCGACAGAAGGTGCCAGAAGGGGAGAAGGTGGTGAGAAAGCCTTCCTTTCAGTCCTAGGAGTGATATTTAAGGAGTTTGAAAGGCCTGAGACGAGTTTTGCACGTCTTCCTTTGACGTTAAGCAAAAAAGGACCAAAAGTGCCTAACATCGGAACTTAGGTCGAAAGGCGCCAGAAATTGGCAGAAGGGGATAAGGTGGTAAGAAAGACTTCCTTTCTCTCCCTAGAGTGATATTCAAAGAGTTTCAGTGGTTTGAGAGGAGTTTCGCATGTCTTCCTTTGCCGGTAAGCAAAACGGGGACCAAAAGAGACCAAAACTGGAACATGGGTCCAAAGGCGGCAGAAAGCGCCAGAACGGGAGAAGGTTGTGAGAAAGCCTTCCTTTGAGTCCTAGGAGTGATATTGAAGGAGTTTCAGTGGCTTGAGACGAGTTTCGCACGTCTTCCTTTGCCATTGAGCAAAATGGGACCAAAATAGACCAAAACTGGAACTTTAGTCCAAAGGCGACAGAAAGTGCCAAAAGGGAAGAAGGTGGTGAGAAAGCCTTCCTTTCAGTCCTAGGAGTGATATTGAAGGAGTTTCAGTGGCCTGAGACGAGTTTCGCATGTCTTCTTTTGCCATTGAGCAAAATGGGACCAAAATAGACCAAAACTGGAACTTGAGTACAAAGGCGACAGAAAGTGCCAAAAGGGGAGAAGGTTGTGAGAAAGCCTTCCTTTGAGTCCAAGGAGTGATATTGAAGGAGTTTCAGTGGCTTGAGACGAGTTTCGCACGTCTTCGTTTGCCATTGAGCAAAATGGGACCAAAAGAGACCAAAACTGGAACTTGAGTACAAAGGCGACAGAAAGTGCCAAAAGGGGAGAAGGTGGTGAGAAAGCCTTCCTTTCAGTCCTAGGAGTGATATTGAAGGAGTTTCAGTGGCCTCAGACGAGTTTCGCACGTCTTCCTTTGCCATTGAGCAAAATGGGACCAAAATAGACCAAAACTGGAACTTTAGTCCAAAGGCGACAGAAAGTGCCAAAAGGGAAGAAGTTGGTGAGAAAGCCTTCCTTTCAGTCCTAGGAGTGATATTGAAGGAGTTTCAGTGGCCTGAGACGAGTTTCGCACGCCTTCCTTTGCCGTTGAGCAAAATGGGACCAAAATCGACCAAAACTGGAACTTGAGTACAAAGGCGACAGAAAGTGCCAAAAGGGGAGAAGGTTGTGAGAAAGCCTTCCTTTGAGTCCTAGGAGTGATATTGAAGGAGTTTCAGTGGCTTGAGACGAGTTTCGCACGTCTTCCTTTGCCATTGAGCAAAATGGGACCAAAATAGACCAAAACTGGAACTTTAGTCCAAAGGCGACAGAAAGTGCCAAAAGGGAAGAAGGTGGTGAGAAAGCCTTCCTTTCAGTCCTAGGAGTGATATTGAAGGAGTTTCAGTGGCCTGAGACGAGTTTCGCACGTCTTCCTTTGCCATTGAGCAAAATGGGACCAAAAGAGACCAAAACTGAAACTTGAGTCCAAAGGCGACAGAAAGTGCCAAAAGGGAAGAAGGTGGTGAGAAAGCCTTCCTTTCAGTCCTAGGAGTGATATTTAAGAAGTTTCAGTGGCCTGAGACGAGTTTGGCACGTCTTCCTTTGCCGGTAAGGAAAAAGGGACCAAAAGTGCTGAAAATCAGAACTTGGGTCTAAAGGCGCCAGAAAGTGCCAGAAGGGGAGCAGTAGGTGAGAAAGCCTTCCTTTCCGTCCTAGGAGTGATATTTAAGGAGTTTCAGCGGCCTGAGACGAGTTTTGCACGTCTTCCTTTGCCGCCGGTAAGGAAAAAGGTACCAAAAGTGCCTAAAATCGAAACTTAGGTCCAAAGGCGACAGAAAGTGCCAAAAGGGAAGAAGGTGGTGAGAAAGCCTTCCTTTCTGTCCTTGGAGTGATATTTAAGGAGTTTGAGTGGCCTGAGACGAGTTTTGCACGTCTTCCTTTGCCGGTAAGCAAAAAAGGACGAAAAGTGCCTAAAATCGGAACTTAGGTCGAAAGGCGCCAGAAAGTGCCAGAAGGGGATAAGGTGGTAAGAAAGACTTCCTTTCTCTCCTAGGGGTGATATTCAAGGAGTTTCAGTAGCCTGAGACGAGTTTCACACATCTTCCTTTGCCGGTAAGCAAAATGAGACCAAAAGAGACCAAAACTGGAACTTGAGTCCAAAGGCGACAAAAAGTGCCAAAAGGGGAGAAGGTGGTGAGAAAGCCTTCCTTTCAGTCCTAGGAGTGATATTTAAGAAGTTTCAGTGGCCTGAGACGAGTTTGGCACGTCTTCCTTTGCCGGTAAGGAAAAAGGGACCAAAAGTGCTGAAAATCGGAACTTGGGTCAAAAGGCGCCAGAAAGTGCCAGAAGGGGAGCAGTACGTGAGAAAGCCTTCCTTTCCGTCCTAGGAGTGATATTTAAGGAGTTTCAGCGGCCTGAGACGAGTTTTGCACGTCTTCCTTTGCCGCCGGTAAGGAAAAAGGTACCAAAAGTGCCTAAAATCGAAACTTAGGTCCAAAGGCGACAGAAAGTGCCAAAAGGGAAGAAGGTGGTGAGAAAGCCTTCCTTTCTGTCCTTGGAGTGATATTTAAGGAGTTTGAGTGGCCTGAGACGAGTTTTGCACGTCTTCCTTTGCCGGTAAGCAAAAAAGGACGAAAAGTGCCTAAAATCGGAACTTAGGTCGAAAGGCGCCAGAAAGTGCCAGAAGGGGATAAGGTGGTAAGAAAGACTTCCTTTCTCTCCTAGGGGTGATATTCAAGGAGTTTCAGTAGCCTGAGACGAGTTTCACACATCTTCCTTTGCCGGTAAGCAAAATGAGACCAAAAGAGACCAAAACTGGAACTTGAGTCCAAAGGCGACAAAAAGTGCCAAAAGGGGAGAAGGTGGTGAGAAAGCCTTCCTTTCAGTCCTAGGAGTGATATTTAAGAAGTTTCAGTGGCCTGAGACGAGTTTCGCACGTCTTCCTTTGCCGGTAAGGAAAAAGGGACCAAAAGTGCTGAAAATCGAAACTTGGGTCCAAAGGCGCCAGAAAGTGCCAGAAGGGGAGCAGTAGGTGAGAAAGCCTTCCTTTCCGTCCTAGGAGTGATATTTAAGGAGTTTCAGTGGCCTGAGACAAGTTTTGCACGTCTTCCTTTGCCGGTAAGGAAAAAGGTAGCAAAAGTGCCTAAAATCGGAACTTGGGTCCAAAGGCGCCAGAAAGTACCAGAAGAGGAGAAGTAGGTGAGAAAGCCTTCCTTTCAGTCCTAGGGGTGATATTTAAGGAGTTTGAGTGGCCTGAGACGAGTTTTGCACGTCTTCCTTTGCCGGTCAGCAAAAAAGGACCAAAAGTGCCTAAAATCGGAACTTAGGTCGAAAGGCGCCATAAAGTGCCAGAAGGGGATAAGGTGGTAAGAAAGACTTCCTTTCTCTCCCTAGAGTGATATTCAAAGAGTTTCAGTGGTTTGAGAGGAGTTTCGCATGTCTTCCTTTGCTGGTAAGCAAAACGGGGAGCAAAAGAGACCAAAACTGGAACATGGGTCCAAAGGCGCCAGAAAGCGCCAAAACGGGAGAAAGTTATGAGAAAGCCTTCCTTTGAGTCCTATGAGTGATATTGAAGGAGTTTCAGTGGCTTGAGACGAGTTTCGCACGTCTTCCTTTGCCATTGAGCAAACTGGGACCAAAAGAGACCAAAACTGGAACTTGAGTACAAAGGCGACAGAAAGTGCCAAAAGGGGAGAAGGTGGTGAGAAAGCCTTCCTTTCAGTCCTAGGAGTGATATTAAAGAAGTTTCAGTGGCCTGAGACGAGTTTCGCACATCTTCCTTTGCCATTGAGCAAAATGGGACCAAAAGAGACCAAAACTGGAACTTGAGTCCAAAGGCGACAGAAAGTGCCAGAAGGGGAGAAGGTGGTGAGAAAGCCTTCCTTTTAGTCCTAGGAGTGATATTGAAGGTGTTTCAGTGGCCTGAGATGAGTTTCGCACGTCTTCCTTTGCCATTGAGCAAAATGGGACCAAAAGAGACCAAAACTGGAACTTGAGTACAAAGGCGACAGAAAGTGCCAAAAGGGGAGAAGGTGGTGAGAAAGCCTTCCTTTCAGTCCTAGGAGTGATATTGAAGGAGTTTCAGTGGCCTGAGACGAGTTTCGCACGTCTTCCTCTGCCATTGAGCAAAATGGGACCAAAATAGACCAAAACTGGAACTTGAGTCCAAAGGCGACAGAAAGTGCCAAAAGGGAAGAAGGTGGTGAGAAAGCCTTCCTTTCAGTCCTAGGAGTGATATTTAAGGAGTTTCAGTGGCCTGGGACGTGTTTTGCACGTCTTTCCTTGCCGGTAAGCAAAAAGGGACCAAAAGTGCCTAAAATCGGAACTTGGGTCCAAAGGCGCCAGAAAGTGCCAGAAGGGGAGAAGTAGGTGAGAAAGCCTTCCTTTCAGTCCAAAGGGTGATATTCAAGGAGTTTCAGTAGCCTGAGACGAGTTTCACACATCTTCCTTTGCCGGTAAGCAAAAGGAGGCCAAAAGAGACCACAACTGGAACTTGGGTCCAAGGGCGATAGAAAGTGCCAGAAGGGGAGAAGGTGGTGAGAAAGCCTTCCTTTCAGTCCTAGTAGTTATATTTAAGGAGTTTGAGTGGCCTGAGACGAGTTTTGCACGTCTTCCTTTGCCGGTAAGCAAAAAAGGACTAAAAGTGCCTAAAATCGGAACTTAGGTCGAAAGGCGCCAGAAATTGCCAGAAGGGGATAAGGTGGTAAGAAAGACTTCCTTTCTCTCCCTAGAGTGATATTCAAAGAGTTTCAGTAGTTTGAGAGGAGTTTCGCATGTCTTCCTTTGCCGGTAAGCAAAACGGGGACCAAAAGAGACCAAAACTGGAACATGGGTCCAAAGGCGGCAGAAAGCGCCAGAACGGGAGAAGGTTGTGAGAAAGCCTTCCTTTGAGTCCTAGGAGTGATATTGAAGGAGTTTCTGTGGCTTGAGACGAGTTTCGCACGTCTTCCTTTGCCATTGAGCAAAATGGGACCAAAATAGACCAAAACTGGAACTTTAGTCCAAAGGCGACAGAAAGTGCCAAAAGGGAAGAAGGTGGTGAGAAAGCCTTCCTTTCAGTCCTAGGAGTGATATTGAAGGAGTTTCAGTGGCCTGAGACGAGTTTCGCACGTCTTCCTTTGCCATTGAGGAAAATGGGACCAAAATAGACCAAAACTGGAACTTGAGTACAAAGGGGACAGAAAGTGCCAAAAGGGGAGAAGGTGGTGAGAAAGCCTTCCTTTGAGTCCTAGGAGTGATATTGAAGGAGTTTCAGTGGCTTGAGACGAGTTTCGCACGTCTTCCTTTGCCATTGAGCAAAATGGGACCAAAATAGACCAAAACTGGAACTTGAGTCCAAAGGCGACAGAAAGTGCCAAAAGGGAAGAAGGTGGTGAGAAAGCCTTCCTTTGAGTCCTAGGAGTGATATTGAAGGAGTTTCAATGGCCTGAGACGAGTTTTGCACGTCTTCCTTTGCCATTGAGCAAAATGGGACCAAAAGAGACCAAAACTGGAACTTAAGTACAAAGGCGACAGAAAGTGCCAAAAGGGGAGAAGGTGGTGAGAAAGCCTTCCTTTCAGTCCTAGGAGTGAAATTGAAGGAGTTTCAGTGGCCTGAGACGAGTTTCGCACGTCTTCCTTTGCCATTGAGCAAAATGGGACCAAAAGAGACCAAAACTGGAACTTGGGTCCAAAGGCGCCAGAAAGTACCAGAAGAGGAGAAGTAGGTGAGAAAGCCTTCCTTTCAGTCCCAGGAGTGATATTGAAGGAGTTTCAGTGGCCTGAGACGAGTTTCGCACGTCTTCCTTTGCCATTGAGCAAAATGGGACCAAAAGAGACCAAAACTGAAACTTGAGTCCAAAGGCGCCAGAAACCGCCAGAACGGGAGAAGGTTGTGAGAAAGCCTTCCTTTGAGCCCTAGGAGTGATATTGAAGGAGTTTCAGTGGCCTGAGATGAGTTTCGCACGTCTTCCTTTGCCATTGAGCAAAATGGGACCAAAAGAGACCAAAACTGGAACTTGGGTCCAAAGGCGCCAGAAAGTACCAGAAGAGGAGAAGTAGGTGAGAAAGCCTTCCTTTCAGTCCCAGGAGTGATATTGAAGGAGTTTCAGTGGCCTGAGACGAGTTTCGCACGTCTTCCTCTGCCATTGAGCAAAATGGGACCAAAATAGACCAAAACTGGAACTTGAGTCCAAAGGCGACAGAAAGTGCCAAAAGGGAAGAAGGTGGTGAGAAAGCCTTCCTTTCAGTCCTAGGAGTGATATTTAAGGAGTTTCAGTGGCCTGGGACGTGTTTTGCACGTCTTTCCTTGCCGGTAAGCAAAAAGGGACCAAAAGTGCCTAAAATTGGAACTTGGGTCCAAAGGCGCCAGAAAGTGCCAGAAGGGGAGAAGTAGGTGAGAAAGCCTTCCTTTCAGTCCAAAGGGTGATATTCAAGGAGTTTCAGTAGCCTGAGACGAGTTTCACACATCTTCCTTTGCCGGTAAGCAAAAGGAGGCCAAAAGAGACCACAACTGGAACTTGGGTCCAAGGGCGATAGAAAGTGCCAGAAGGGGAAAAGGTGGTGAGAAAGCCTTCCTTTCAGTCCTAGTAGTGATATTTAAGGAGTTTGAGTGGCCTGAGACGAGTTTTGCACGTCTTCCTTTGCCGGTAAGCAAAAAAGGACTAAAAGTGCCTAAAATCGGAACTTAGGTCGAAAGGCGCCAGAAATTGCCAGAAGGGGATAAGGTGGTAAGAAAGACTTCCTTTCTCTCCCTAGAGTGATATTCAAAGAGTTTCAGTAGTTTGAGAGGAGTTTCGCATGTCTTCCTTTGCCGGTAAGCAAAACGGGGACCAAAAGAGACCAAAACTGGAACATGGGTCCAAAGACGGCAGAAAGCGCCAGAACGGGAGAAGGTTGTGAGAAAGCCTTCCTTTGAGTCCTAGGAGTGATATTGAAGGAGTTTCTGTGGCTTGAGACGAGTTTCGCACGTCTTCCTTTGCCATTGAGCAAAATGGGACCAAAATAGACCAAAACTGGAACTTTAGTCCAAAGGCGACAGAAAGTGCCAAAAGGGAAGAAGGTGGTGAGAAAGCCTTCCTTTCAGTCCTAGGAGTGATATTGAAGGAGTTTCAGTGGCCTGAGACGAGTTTCGCACGTCTTCCTTTGCCATTGAGGAAAATGGGACCAAAATAGACCAAAACTGGAACTTGAGTACAAAGGCGACAGAAAGTGCCAAAAGGGGAGAAGGTGGTGAGAAAGCCTTCCTTTGAGTCCTAGGAGTGATATTGAAGGAGTTTCAGTGGCTTGAGACGAGTTTCGCACGTCTTCCTTTGCCATTGAGCAAAATGGGACCAAAATAGACCAAAACTGGAACTTTAGTCCAAAGGCGACAGAAAGTGCCAAAAGGGAAGAAGGTGGTGAGAAAGCCTTCCTTTCAGTCCTAGGAGTGATATTGAAGGAGTTTCAGTGGCCTGAGACGAGTTTCGCACGTCTTCCTTTGCCATTGAGCAAAATGGGACCAAAAGAGACCAAAACTGGAACTTGGGTCCAAAGGCGCCAGAAAGTACCAGAAGAGGAGAAGTAGGTGAGAAAGCCTTCCTTTCAGTCCCAGGAGTGATATTGAAGGAGTTTCAGTGGCCTGAGACGAGTTTCGCACGTCTTCCTTTGCCATTGAGCAAAATGGGACCAAAATAGACCAAAACTGAAACTTGAGTCCAAAGGCGACAGAAAGTGCCAAAAGGGAAGAAGGTGGTGAGAAAGCCTTCCTTTCAGTCCTAGGAGTGATATTTAAGGAGTTTCAGTGGCCTGGGACGTGTTTTGCACGTCTTTCCTTGCCGGTAAGCAAAAAGGGACCAAAAGTGCCTAAAATTGGAACTTGGGTCCAAAGGCGCCAGAAAGTGCCAGAAGGGGTGAAGTAGGTGAGAAAGCCTTCCTTTCAGTCCAAAGGGTGATATTCAAGGAGTTTCAGTAGCCTGAGACGAGTTTCACATATCTTCCTTTGCCGGTAAGCAAAAGGAGGCCAAAAGAGACCACAACTGGAACTTGGGTCCAAGGGCGACAGAAGGTGCCAGAAGGGGAGAAGGTGGTGAGAAAGCCTTCCTTTCAGTCCTAGGAGTGATATTTAAGGAGTTTGAAAGGCCTGAGACGAGTTTTGCACGTCTTCCTTTGATGTTAAGCAAAAAGGGACCAAAAGTGCCTAACATCGGAACTTAGGTCGAAAGGTGCCAGAAATTGCCAGAAGGGGATAAGGTGGTAAGAAAGACTTCCTTTCTCTCCCTAGAGTGATATTCAAAGAGTTTCAGTGGTTTGGGAGGAGTTTCGCATGTCTTCCTTTGCCGGTAAGCAAAACGGGGAGCAAAAGAGACCAAAACTGGAACATAGGTCCAAAGGCGCCAGAAAGCGCCAGAACGGGAGAAGGTTGTGAGAAAGCCTTCCTTTGAGTCCTAGCAGTGATATTGAAGGAGTTTCAGTGGCTTGAGACGAGTTTCGCACGTCTTCCTTTGCCATTGAGCAAAATGGGACCAAAATAGACCAAAACTGGAACTTTAGTCCAAAGGCGACCGAAAGTGCCAAAAGGGAAGAAGGTGGTGAGAAAGCCTTCCTTTCAGTCCTAGGAGTGATATTGAAGGAGTTTCAGTGGCCTGAGACGAGTTTCGCACGTCTTCCTTTGCCATTGAGCAAAATGGGACCAAAATAGACCAAAACTGGAACTTTAGTCCAAAGGCGACCGAAAGTGCCAAAAGGGAAGAAGGTGGTGAGAAAGCCTTCCTTTCAGTCCTAGGAGTGATATTGAAGGAGTTTCAGTGGCCTGAGACGAGTTTCGCACGTCTTCCTTTGCCATTGAGCAAAATGGGACCAAAATAGACCAAAACTGGAACTTTAGTCCAAAGGCGACAGAAAGTGCCAAAAGGGAAGAAGGTGGTGAGAAAGCCTTCCTTTCAGTCCTAGGAGTGATATTGAAGGAGTTTCAGTGGCCTGAGACGAGTTTCGCACGTCTTCCTTTGCCATTGAGCAAAATGGGACCAAAAGAGACCAAAACTGGAACTTGGGTCCAAAGGCGCCAGAAAGTACCAGAAGAGGAGAAGTAGGTGAGAAAGCCTTCCTTTCAGTCCCAGGAGTGATATTGAAGGAGTTTCAGTGGCCTGAGACGAGTTTCGCACGTCTTCCTTTGCCATTGAGCAAAATGGGACCAAAATAGACCAAAACTGAAACTTGAGTCCAAAGGCGACAGAAAGTGCCAAAAGGGAAGAAGGTGGTGAGAAAGCCTTCCTTTCAGTCCTAGGAGTGATATTTAAGGAGTTTCAGTGGCCTGGGACGTGTTTTGCACGTCTTTCCTTGCCGGTAAGCAAAAAGGGACCAAAAGTGCCTAAAATTGGAACTTGGGTCCAAAGGCGCCAGAAAGTGCCAGAAGGGGTGAAGTAGGTGAGAAAGCCTTCCTTTCAGTCCAAAGGGTGATATTCAAGGAGTTTCAGTAGCCTGAGACGAGTTTCACATATCTTCCTTTGCCGGTAAGCAAAAGGAGGCCAAAAGAGACCACAACTGGAACTTGGGTCCAAGGGCGACAGAAGGTGCCAGAAGGGGAGAAGGTGGTGAGAAAGCCTTCCTTTCAGTCCTAGGAGTGATATTTAAGGAGTTTGAAAGGCCTGAGACGAGTTTTGCACGTCTTCCTTTGATGTTAAGCAAAAAGGGACCAAAAGTGCCTAACATCGGAACTTAGGTCGAAAGGTGCCAGAAATTGCCAGAAGGGGATAAGGTGGTAAGAAAGACTTCCTTTCTCTCCCTAGAGTGATATTCAAAGAGTTTCAGTGGTTTGGGAGGAGTTTCGCATGTCTTCCTTTGCCGGTAAGCAAAACGGGGAGCAAAAGAGACCAAAACTGGAACATAGGTCCAAAGGCGCCAGAAAGCGCCAGAACGGGAGAAGGTTGTGAGAAAGCCTTCCTTTGAGTCCTAGCAGTGATATTGAAGGAGTTTCAGTGGCTTGAGACGAGTTTCGCACGTCTTCCTTTGCCATTGAGCAAAATGGGACCAAAATAGACCAAAACTGGAACTTTAGTCCAAAGGCGACCGAAAGTGCCAAAAGGGAAGAAGGTGGTGAGAAAGCCTTCCTTTCAGTCCTAGGAGTGATATTGAAGGAGTTTCAGTGGCCTGAGACGAGTTTCGCACGTCTTCCTTTGCCATTGAGCAAAATGGGACCAAAATAGACCAAAACTGGAACTTTAGTCCAAAGGCGACCGAAAGTGCCAAAAGGGAAGAAGGTGGTGAGAAAGCCTTCCTTTCAGTCCTAGGAGTGATATTGAAGGAGTTTCAGTGGCCTGAGACGAGTTTCGCACGTCTTCCTTTGCCATTGAGCAAAATGGGACCAAAATAGACCAAAACTGGAACTTGAGTACAAAGGCGACAGAAAGTGCCAAAAGGGGAGAAGGTGGTGAGAAAGCCTTCCTTTGAGTCCTAGGAGTGATATTGAAGGAGTTTCAGTGGCTTGAGACGAGTTTCGCACGTCTTCCTTTGCCATTGAGCAAAATGGGACCAAAATAGACCAAAACTGGAACTTGAGTCCAAAGGCGACAGAAAGTGCCAAAAGGGAAGAAGGTGGTGAGAAAGCCTTCCTTTCAGTCCTAGGAGTGATATTGAAGGAGTTTCAGTGGCCTGAGACGAGTTTCGCACGTCTTCCTTTGCCATTGAGCAAAATGGGACCAAAAGAGACCAAAACTGGAACTTGATTACAAAGGCGACAGAAAGTGCCAAAAGGGGAGAAGGTGGTGAGAAAGCCTTCCTTTCAGTCCTAGGAGTGATATTGAAGGAGTTTCAGTGGCCTGAGACGAGTTTCGCACGTCTTCCTTTGCCATTGAGCAAAATGGGACCAAAATAGACCAAAACTGAAACTTGAGTCCAAAGGCGACAGAAAGTGCCAAAAGGGAAGAAGGTGGTGAGAAAGCCTTCCTTTCAGTCCTAGGAGTGATATTTAAGGAGTTTCAGTAGCCTGAGACTAGTTTCACACATCTTCCTTTGCCGGTAAGCAAAAGGAGGCCAAAAGAGACCACAACTGGAACTTGGGTCCAAGGGCGACAGAAGGTGCCAGAAGCGGAGAAGGTGGTGAGAAAGCCTTCCTTTCAGTACACATCTTCCTTTGCCGGTAAGCAAAAGGAGGCCAAAAGAGACCACAACTGGAACTTGGGTCCAAGGGCGACAGAAGGTGCCAGAAGCGGAGAACGTGGTGAGAAAGCCTTCCTTTCAGTCCTAGGAGTGATATTTAAGGAGTTTGAAAGGCCTGAGACGAGTTTTGCACGTCTTCCTTTGACGTTAAGCAAAAAAGGACCAAAAGTGCCTAACATCGGAACTTAGGTCGAAAGGCGCCAGAAATTGCCAGAAGGGGATAAGGTGGGAAGAAAGACTTCCTTTCTCTCCCTAGAGTGTTATTCAAAGAGTTTCAGTGGTTTGGGAGGAGTTTCGCATGTCTTCCTTTGCCGGTAAGCAAAACGGGGAGCAAAAGAGACGAAAACTGGAACATGGGTCCAAAGGCGCCAGAAAGCGCCAGAACGGGAGAAGGTTGTGAGAAAGCCTACCTTTCAGTCCTAGGAGTGATATTGAAGGAGTTTCAGTGGCCTGAGACGAGTTTCGCACATCTTCCTTTGCCATTGAGCAAAATGGGACCAAAAGAGACCAAAACTGGAACTTGAGTCCAAAGGAGACAAAAAGTGCCAAAAGGGGAGAAGGTGGTGAGAAAGCCTTCCTTTCAGTCCTAGGAGTGATATTAAAGGAGTTTGAGTTGCCTGAGACGAGTTTCGCATGTCTTCCTTTTCCGGTAAGCAAAAAGGTACCAAAAGTGCCTAAAATCGGAACTTGGGTCCAAAGGCGCCAGAAAGTGCCAAAAGTGGAGAAGGTGGTGAGAAAGCTTTCCTTTCAGTCCTAGGAGTGATATTTAAGGAGTTTGAGTGGCCTGAGACGAGTTTTGCACGTCTTTCTTTGCCGGTAAGCCAAACGGGGACCAATAGAGACCAAAACTGGAACATGGGTCCAAAGGCGCCAGAAAGCGCCAGAACGGGAGAAGGTTGTGAGAAAGTCTTCCTTTGAGCCCTAGGAGTGATATTGAAGGAGTTTCGGTGGCCTGAGACGAGTTTCGCACGTCTTCCTTTGCCATTGAGCAAACTGGGACCAAAAGAGACCAAAACTGGAACTTGAGTACAAAGGCGGCAGAAAGTGCCAA
Source organism: Abrus pulchellus subsp. cantoniensis (assembly GCA_024086825.1). Taxonomy (NCBI): domain Eukaryota; kingdom Viridiplantae; phylum Streptophyta; class Magnoliopsida; order Fabales; family Fabaceae; genus Abrus; species Abrus pulchellus. The sequence goes on from CM044056.1 coordinate 16,586,627, forward strand.
AAGGAGAGAAGGTGGTGAGAAAGCCTTCCTTTCAGTCCTAGGAGTGATATTGAAGGAGTTTCAGTGGCCTGAGAGGAGTTTTGCACGTATTCCTTTGCCATTGAGCAAAATGGGACCAAAAGAGACCAAAACTGGAACTTGAGTCCAAAGGCGAAAGAAAGTACCAAAAGGGGAGAAGGTAGTGAGAACGTCTTCCTTTCAGTCCTAGGAGTGATATTTAAGGAGTTTCAGTGGCCTGAGACGAGTTTCGCACGACTTCCTTTGCCATTGAGCAAAATGGGACCAAAAGAGACCAAAACTGGAACTTGAGTCCAAAGGCGACAGAAAGTGCCAAAAGGGAAGAAGGTGGTGAAAAAGCCTTCCTTTAAGTCCTAGGAGTGATATTTAAGGAGTTTCAGTGGCCTGAGACGAGTTTCGCACGTCTTCCTTTGCCATTGAGCAAAATGGGACCAAAAGAGACCAAAACTGGAACTTGAGTCCAAAGGCGACAGAAAGCGCCAAAAGGGAAGAAGGTGGTGAAAAAGCCTTCCTTTCAGTCCTAGAAGTGATATTTAAGGAGTTTCAGTGGCCTGAGACGAGTTTCGCAGGTCTTCCTTTGCCATTGAGCAAAACGGGACCACAAGAGACCAAAACTGAAACTTGAGTCCAAAGGCGACAGAAACTGCCAAAAGGGGAGAAGTTGGTGAGAAAGCCTTCCTTTCAATCCTAGGAGTGATATTGAAGGAGTTTCAGTGGCCTGAGACGAGTTTCGCACGTCTTTCTTTGCCATTGAGCAAAATAGGACCACAAGAGATCAAAACTGGAACTTGAGTCCAAAGGCGACAGAAACTGCCAAAAGGGGAGAAGTTGGTGAGAAAGCCTTCCTTTCAATCCTAGGAGTGATATTGAAGGAGTTTCAGTGGCCTGAGACGAGTTTCGCACGTCTTCCTTTGCGATTGAGCAAACTAGGACCAAAAGAGACCAAAACTGGAACTTGAGTACAAAGGCGACAGAAAGTGCCAAAAGGGGAGAAGGTGGTGAGAAAGCCTTCCTTTCAGTCCTAGGAGTGTTATTGAAGGAGTTTCAGTGGCCTGAGATGAGTTTCGCACGTCTTCCTTTTCCATTGAGCAAAATGGGACCAAAATAGACCAAAACTAGAACTTGAGTCCAAAGGTGACAGAAAGTGCCAAAAGGGAAAAAGGTGGTAAGAAAGCCTTCCTTTCAGTCCTAGAAGTGATATTTAAGGAGTTTCAGTGGCCTGAGACCAGTTTCGCACGTCTTCCTTTGCCATTGAGCAAAATGGGACCAAAAGAGACCAAAACTGGAACTTGAGTCCAAAGGCGACAGAAAGTGCCAAAAGGGAAGAAGGTGGTGAAAAAGCCTTCCTTTAAGTCCTAGGAGTGATATTTAAGGAGTTTCAGTGGCCTGAGACGAGTTTCGAACGTCTTCCTTTGCCATTGAGCAAAAGGGGACCAAAAGAGACCAAAACTGGAACTTGAGTCCAAAGGCGACAGAAAGCGCCAAAAGGGAAGAAGGTGGTGAAAAAGCCTTCCTTTAAGTCCTAGGAGTGATATTTAAGGAGTTTCAGTGGCCTGAGACGAGTTTCGCACGTCTTCCTTTGCAATTGAGCAAACTAGGACCAAAAGAGACCAAAACTGGAACTTGAGTACAAAGGCGACAGAAAGTGCCAAAAGGGGAGAAGGTGGTGAGAAAGCCTTCCTTTCAGTCCTAGGAGTGTTATTGAAGGAGTTTCAGTGGCCTGAGATGAGTTTCGCACGTCTTCCTTTTCCATGGAGCAAAATGGGACCAAAATAGACCAAAACTGGAACTTGAGTCCAAAGGTCACAGAAACTGCCAAAAGGGAAAAAGGTGGTGAGAAAGCCTTCCTTTCAGTCGTAGAAGTGATATTTAAGGAGTTTCAGTGGCCTGAGACGAGTTTCGCACGTCTTCCTTTGCCATTGAGCAAAATGGGACCAAAAGAGACCAAAACTGGAACTTGAGTCCAAAGGCGAAAGAAAGTGCCAAAAGGGGAGAAGGTGGTGAGAACGCCTTCCTTTCCGTCCTAGGAGTGATATTTAAGGAGTTTCAATGGCTTGGGTCGTGTTTTACACGTCTTTCTTTGCCTGTAAGCAAAAAGGGACCAAAAGTGCCGAAAATCGGAACTTGGGTCCAAAGGCGCCAGAAAGTGCCAGAAGGGGAGAAGTAGGTGAGAAAGCCTTCCTTTCAGTCCTAGGGGTGATATTCAAGGAGTTTCAGTAGCCTGAGAGGAGTTTCACACATCTTCCTTTGCCGGTAAGCAAAAGGAGGCCAAAAGAGACCAAAACTGGAACTTGGGTCCAAGGACGACAGAAAGTGCCAGAAGGGGAGAAGGTGGTGAGAAAGCCTTCCTTTCAGTCCTAGGAGTGATATTTAAGGATTTTGAGTCGCCTGAGACGAGTTTTACACGTCTTCCTTTGCCGGTAAGCAAAAAAGGACCAAAAGTGCCTAAAATCGAAACTTAGGTCGAAAGGCGCCAGAAAGTGCCAGAAGGGGATAAGGTGGTAAGAAAGACTTCCTTTCACTCCCTAGAGTGATATTCAAAGAGTTTTAGTGGTTTGAGAGGAGTTTCGCATGTCTTCCTTTGCCGGTAAGCAAAACGGGGACCAAACGAGACCAAAACTGGAACATGGGTCCAAAGGCGCCAGAAAGCGCCAGAACGGGAGAAGGTTGTGAGAAAGCCTTCCTTTGAGCCCTAGGAGTGATATTGAAGGACTTTCAGCGGCCTGAGACGAGTTTCGCACGTCTTCCTTTGCCATTGAGCAAACTGGGACCAAAAGAGACCAAAACTGGAACTTGAGTACAAAGGCGACAGAAAGTGCCAAAAGGGGAGAAGGTGGTAAGAAAGCCTTCCTTTTAGTCCTAGGAGTGATATTGAAGGAGTTTCAGTGGCCTGAGACGAGTTTCGCACGTCTTCCTTTGCCATTGAGCAAAATGGGACCAAAAGAGACCAAAACTGGAACTTGAGTCCAAAGGCGACAGAAAGTGCCAAAAGGGAAGAAGGTGGTGAGAAAGCCTTCCTTTCAGTCCTAGGAGTGATATTGAAGGAGTTTCAGTGGCCTGAGACGAGTTTCGCACGTCTTCCTTTGCCATTGAGCAAAATGGGACCAAAAGAGACCAAAACTGGAACTTGAGTCCAAAGGCGACAGAAAGTGCCAAAAGGGAAGAAGGTGGTGAGAAAGCCTTCCTTTCAGTCCTAGGAGTGATATTTAAGGTGTGTCAGTGGCCTGAGACGAGTTTTGCACGTCTTCCTTTACCGGTAAGCAAAAAGGGACCAAAAGTGCCTAAAATCGGAACTTGGGTCCAAAGGCGCCAGAAAGTGCCAGAAGGGGAGAAGTAGGTGAGAAAGCCTTCCTTTCAGTCCTAGGGGTGATATTCAAGGAGTTTCAGTAGCCTGAGACGAGTTTCACACATCTTCCTTTGCCGGTAAGCAAGAGGAGGCCAAAAGAGAACAAAACTGGAACTTGGGTCCAAGGGCGACAGAAAGTGCCAGAAGGGGAGAAGGTGGTGAGAAAGCCTTCCTTTGAGCCCTAGGAGTGATATTGAAGGAGTTTCAGTGGCCTGAGACGAGTTTCGCACGTCTTTCTTTGCCATTGAGCAAACTGGGACCTAAAGAGACCAAAACTGGAACTTGAGTACAAAGGCGACAGAAAGCGCCCGAACGGGAGAAGGTTGTGAGAAAGCCTTCCTTTGAGCCCTAGGAGTGATATTGAAGGAGTTTCAGTGGCCTGAGACGAGTTTCGCACGTCTTCCTTTGCCATTGAGCAAAATTGGACCAAAAGAGACCAAAACTGGAACTTGAGTCCAAAGGCGACAGAAAGTGCCGAAAGGGGAGAAGGTGGTGAGAAAGCCTTCCTTTCAGTCCTAGGAGTGATATTGAAGGAGTTTCAGTAGCCTGAGACGAGTTTCGCACGTCTTCCTTTGCCATTGAGCAAAATGGGACCAAAAGAGACCAAAACTGGAACTTGAGTCCAAAGGCGATAGAAAGTGCCAAAAGGGGAGAAGGTGGTGAAAAAGCCTTCCTTTCAGTCCTAGGGGTGATATTCAAGGAGTTTCAGTAGCCTGAGACGAGTTTCACACATCTTCCTTTGCCGGTAAGCAAAAGGAGGCCAAAAGAGACCAAAACTGGAACTTGGGTCCAAGGACGACAGAAAGTGCCAGAAGGGGAGAAGTAGGTGAGAAAGCCTTCCTTTCAGTCCTCGGGGTGATATCCAAGGAGTTTCAGTAGCCTGAGACGAGTTTCACACATCTTCCTTTGCCGGTAAGGAATAGGAGGCCAAAGGAGAACAAAACTGGAAGTTGGGTCCAAGGGCGACAGAAAGTGGCAGAAGGGGAGAAGGTGGTGAGAAAGCTTTCCTTTCGGTCCTAGGAGTGATATTTAAGGATTTTGAGTGGCCTGAGACGAGTTTTGCACGTCTTCCTTTGCCAGTAAGCAAAAAAGGACCAAAAGTGCCTAAAATCGGAACTTAGGTCGAAAGGCGCAAGAAAGTGCCTGAAGGGGATAAGTTGGTAAGAAAGACTTCCTTTCAGTCCTAAGGGTGATATTGAAGGAGTTTCAGTGGCCTGAGACGAGTTTCGCACGTCTTCCTTTGCCATTGAGCAAACTGGGACCAAAAGAGACCAAAACTGGAACTTGAGTACAAAGGCGACAGAAAGTGACAAAAGGGGAGAAGGTGGTGAGAAAGCCTTCCTTTCAGTCCTAGGAGTGATATTTAAGGAGTTTGAGTGGCCTGAGACGAGTTTTGCACATCTTCCATTGCCAGTAAGCAAAAAAGGACCAAAAGTGCCTAAAATCGGAACTTAGGTCGAAAGTAGCCAGAAAGTTCCAGAAGGGGATAAGGTGGTAAGAAAGACTTCCTTTCACTCCCTAGAGTGATGTTCAAAGAGTTTCAGTGGTTTGACAGGAGTTTCGCATGCCTTCCTTTGCCGGTAAGTAAAAAGGGGACCAAAAGAGACCAAAACTGGAACATGGGTCCAAAGGCGCCAGAAAGCACAAGAACGGGAGAAGGTTGTAAGAAAGCCTTCCTTTGAGCCCTAGGAGTGATATTGAAGGAGTTTCAGTAGCCTGAGACGAGTTTCATACATCTTTCTTTGCCGGTAAGCAAAAGGAGGCCAAAAGAGACCAAAACTGGAACTTGGGTCCAAGGGCGACAGAAAGTGCCAGAAGCGGAGAAGGTGGTAAGAAAGCCTTCCTTTCAGTTCTAGGAGTGATATTAAAGGAGTTTCAGTGGCCTGAGACGAGTTTTGCACGTCTTCCTTTGCCGGTAAGCAAAAAGGGACCAAAAGTGCCAAAAATCGGAACTTGGGTCCAAAGGCGCCAGAAAGTGCCAAAAGTAGGTGAGAAAGCCTTCCTTTCAGTCCTAGGGGTGATATCCAAGGAGTTTCTGTAGCCTGAGATGAGTTTCACACATCTTCCTTTGCCGGTAAGCAAGAGGAGGCCAAAAGAGAACAAAAGTGGAACTTGGGTCCAAGGGCGACAGAAAGTGCCAAAAGGGGAGAAGGTGGTGGGAAAGCCTTCCTTTCAGTCCTAGGAGTGATATTTAAGGAGTTTCAGTGGCCTGAGACGAGTTTTGCACGTCTTCCTTTGCCGGTAAGCCAAAAGGGACCAAAAGTGCCTAAAATCGTAACTTGGGTCCAAAAGCGCCAGAAAGTGCCAAAAGGGGAGAAGTAGGTGAGAAAGCCTTCCTTTTAGTCCTAAGGGTGATATTCAAGGAGTTTCAGTAGCCTGAGACGAGTTTCACACATCTTCCTTTGCCGGTAAGCAAAAGGAGGCCAAAAGGGAACAAAATTGGAACTTCGGTCGAAGGGCGACAGAAAGGGCCAGAAGCGGAGAAGGTGGTGAGAAAGCCTTCCTTTCAGTCCTAAGAGTGATATTTAAGGAGTTCGAGTGGCCTGAGACGAGTTTTGCACGTCTTCCTTTGCCGGTAAGCAAAAAAGGACCAAAAGTGCCTAAAATCAGAACTTAGGTCGAAAGGCGCCAGAAAGTGCCTGAAGGGGATAAGGTGGTAAGAAAGACTTCCTTTCACTCCCTAGAGTGATATTCAAAGAGTTTCAGTGGTTTGAGGGGAGTTTCACATGCCTTGCTTTGCCGGTAAGCAAAAAGGGGACCAAAAGAGACCAAAATTGGAACATGGGTCCAAAGGCGCCAGAAAGCACCAGAACGGGAGAAGGTTGTGAGAAAGCCTTCCTTTGAGCCCTAGGAGTGATATTGAAGGAGTTTCAGTGGCCTGAGACGAGTTTCGCACGTCTTCCTTTGCCATTGAGCAAACTGGGACCAAAAGAGACCAAAACTGGAACTTGAGTACAAAGGCGACAGAAAGTGCCAAAAGGGGAGATGGTGGTGGGAAAGCCTTCCTTTCAGTCCTAGGAGTGATATTGAAGGAGTTTCAGTGGCCTGAGACGAGTTTCGCACGTCTTCCTTTGCCATTGAGCAAACTGGGACCAAAAGAGACCAAAACTGGAACTTGAGTACAAAGGCGACAGAAAGTGCCAAAAGGAGAGAAGGTGGTGAGAAAGCCTTCCTTTCAGTCCTAGGAGTGATATTGAAGGAGTTTCAGTGGCCTGAGACGAGTTTCGCACGTCTTCCTTTGCCATTGAGCAAAATGGGACCAAAAGAGACCAAAACTGGAATTTGAGTCCAAAGGCGAAAGAAAGTGCCAAAAGGGGAGAAGGTGGTGAGAACGCCTTCCTTTCAGTCCTAGGAGTGATATTGAAGGAGTTTCAGTGGCCTGAGAGGAGTTTCGCACGTCTTCCTTTGCCGGTAAGCAAAAAAGGACCAAAAGTGCCTAAAATCGGAACTTAGGTCGAAAGGCGCCAGAAAGTGCCAGAAGGGGATAAGGTGGTAAGAAAGACTTCCTTTCACTCCCTAGAGTGATATTCAAAAAGTTTTAGTGGTTTGAGAGTAGTTTCGCATGTCTTCCTTTGCCGGTAAGCAAAACGGGGACCAATAGAGACCAAAACTGGAACATGGGTCCAAAGGCTCCAGAAAGCGCCAGAACGGGAGAAGGTTGTGAGAAAGTCTTCCTTTGAGCCCTAGGAGTGATATTGAAGGAGTTTCGGTGGCCTGAGACGAGTTTCGCACGTCTTCCTTTGCCATTGAGCAAACTGGGACCAAAAGAGACCAAAACTGGAACTTGAGTACAAAGGCGACAGAAAGTGCCAAAAGGAGAGAAGGTGGTGAGAAAGCCTTCCTTTCAATCCTAGGAGTGATATTGAAGGAGTTTCAGTGGCCTGAGACGAGTTTCGCACGTCTTCCTTTGCCATTGAGCAAAATGGGACCAAAAGAGACCAAAACTGGAACTTGAGTCCAAAGGCGACAGAAAGTGCCAAAAGGGAAGAAGGTGGTGAGAAAGCCTTCCTTTCAGTCCTAGGAGTGATATTGAAGGAGTTTCAGTGGCCTGAGAGGAGTTTCGCACGTCTTCCTTTGCCATTGAGCAAAATGGGACCAAAAGAGACCAAAACTGGAACTTGAGCCCAAAGGCGACAGAAAGTGCGAAAAGGGGAGAAGGTGGTGAGAAAGCCTTCCTTTCAGTCCTAGGAGTGATATTGAAGGAGTTTCAGTGGCCTGAGACGAGTTTCGCACGTCTTCCTTTGCCATTGAGCAAAATGGGACAAAAAGAGACCAAAATTGGAACTTGAGTCCAAAAGCGAAAGAAAGTGCCAAAAGGGGAGAAGGTGGTGAGAACGCCTTCCTTTCAGTCCTAGGAGTGATATTTAAGAAGTTTCAGTGGCTTGGGTCGTGTTTTGCACGTCTTCCTTTGCCGGTAAGCAAAAAGGGACCAAAAGTGCCTAAAATCGGAACTTGAGTCCAAAGGCGCCAGAAAGTGCCAGAAGGGGAGAAGTAGGTGAGAAAGCCTTCCTTTCAGTCCTAGGGGTGATATTCAAGGAGTTTCAGTAGCCTGAGACGAGTTTCACACATCTTCCTTTGCCGGTAAGCAAAAGGAGGCCAAAAGAGACCAAAACTGGAACTTGGGTCCAAGGACGACAGAAAGTGCCAGAAGGGGAGAAGGTGGTGAGAAAGCCTTCCTTTAAGTCCTAGGAGTGATATTTAAGGATTTTGAGTGGCCTGAGACGAGTTTTGCACGTCTTCCTTTGCCGGTAAGCAAAAAAGGACCAAAAGTGCCTAAAATCGGAACTTAGGTCGAAAGGCTCCAGAAAGTGCCAGAAGGGGATAAGGTGGTAAGAAAGACTTCCTTTCACTCCCTAGAGTGATATTCAAAGAGTTTTAGTGGTTTGAGAGGAGTTTCGCACGTCTTCCTTTGCCATTGAGCAAACTGGGACCAAAAGAGACCAAAACTGGAACTTGAGTACAAAGGCGACAGAAAGTGCCAAAAGGAGAGAAGGTGGTGAGAAAGCCTTCCTTTCAGTCCTAGGAGTGATATTGAAGGAGTTTCAGTGGCCTGAGAGGAGTTTCGCACGTCTTCCTTTGCCATTGAGCAAAATGGGACCAAAAGAGACCAAAACTGGAACTTGAGTACAAAGGCGACAGAAAGTGCCAAAAGGAGAGAAGGTGGTGAGAAAGCCTTCCTTTCAGTCCTAGGAGTGATATTGAAGGAGTTTCAGTGGCCTGAGAGGAGTTTCGCACGTCTTCCTTTGCCATTGAGCAAAATGGGACCAAAAGAGACCAAAACTGGAACTTGAGTCCAATGGCGACAGAAAGTGCCAAAAGGGAAGAAGGTGGTGAAAAAGCCTTCCTTTCAGTCCTAGGAGTGATATTTAAGGAGTTTCAGTGGTCTGAGACGAGTTTCGCACGTCTTCCTTTGCCATTGAGCAAAATGGGACCACAAGAGACCAAAACTGGAACTTGAGTCCAAATGCGACAGAAACTGCCAAAAGGGGAGAAGTTGGTGAGAAAGCCTTCCTTTCAATCCTAGGAGAGATATTGAAGGAGTTTCAGTGGCCTGAGACGAGTTTCGCACGTCTTCCTTTGCCATTGAGCGAAATGGGACCAAAAGAGACCAAAACTGGAACTTTGGTCCAAAGGCGACAGAAAGTGCAAAAGGGGAGAAGGTGGTGAGAAAGCCTTCCTTTCAGTCCTAGGAGTGATATTTAAGGAGTTTCAGTGGCCTGAGACGAGTTTCGCATGTCTTCCTTTGCCATTGTGCAAAATGGGACCACAAGAGACCAAAACTGGAACTTGAGTCCAAAGGCGACAGAAACTGCCAAAAGGGGAGAAGTTGGTGAGAAAGCCTTCCTTTCAATCCTAGGAGTGATATTGAAGGAGTTTCAGTGGCCTGAGACGAGTTTCGCACGTCTTCCTTTGCCATTGAGCAAAATGGGACCACAAGAGACCAAAACTGGAACTTGAGTCCAAAGGCGACAGAAACTGCCAAAAGGGGAGAAGTTGGTGAGAAAGCCTTCCTTTCAATCCTAGGAGTGATATTGAAGGAGTTTCAGTGGCCTGAGACGAGTTTCGCACGTCTTCCTTTGCCATTGAGCAAACTAGGACCAAAAGAGACCAAAACTGGAACTTGAGTACAAAGGCGACAGAAAGTGCCAAAAGGGGAGAAGGTGGTGAGAAAGCCTTCCTTTCAGTCCTAGGAGTGATATTTAAGAAGTTTTAGTGGCCTAAGACGAGTTTTGCACGTCTTCCTTTGCCAGTAAGCAAAAACGGACCAAAAGTGCCTAAAATCGGAACTTGGGTCCAAAGGCGACAGAATGTGCCAGAAGGGGAGAAGTAGGTGAGAAAGCCTTCCTTTATGTCCTAGGGGTGATATTCAAGGAGTTTCAGTAGCGTGAGACGAGTTTCACACATCTTCCTTTACGGGTAAGCAAAAGGAGGCCAAAAGAGATCAAAACTGGAACTTGGGTCCAAGGGCGACAGAAAGTGCCAGAAGGAGAGAAGGTGGTGAGAAAGCCTTCCTTTCGGTCCTAGGAGTGATATTTAAGGAGTTTCAGTGGCCTGAGACGAGTTTTGCACGTCTTCCTTTGCCGGTAAGCAAAAAGGGACCAAAAGTGCCAAAAATCGGAACTTGAATCCAAAGGCACCAGAAAGTGCCAAAAATAGGTGAGAAAGCCTTCCTTTCAGTCCTAGGGGTGATATCCAAGGAGTTTCAGTAGCCTGAGACGAGTTTCACACATCTTCCTTTGCCGGTAAGCAAGAGGAGGCCAAAAGAGAACAAAAGTGGAACTTGGGTCCAAGGGCGACACAAAGTGCCAGAAGGGGAGAAGGTGGTGAGAAAGCTTTCCTTTCAGTCCTAGGAGTGATATTTAAGGAGTTTGAGTGGCTTGAGACGAGTTTTGCACGTCTTCCTTTGCCAGTAAGCAAAAAAGGACCAAAAGTGCCTAAAATCGGAACTTAGGTCGAAAGGCGCCAGAAAGTGCCAGAAGGGGATAAGGTGGTAAGAAAGACTTCATTTCACTCCCTAGAGTGATATTCAAAGAGTTTTAGTGGTTTGAGAGGAGTTTCGCATGCCTTCCTTTGCCAGTAAGCAAAAATGGGACCAAAAGAGACCAAAACTGGAACATGGGTCCAAAGGCGCCAGAAAGCGCCAGAGCGGGAGAAGGTTGTGAGAAAGTCTTTCTTTGAGACCTAGGAGTGATATTGAAGGAGTTTCAGTGGCCTGAGACGAGTTTCGCACGTCTTCCGTTGCCATTGAGCAAACTGGGACCAAAAGAGACCAAAACTGGAACTTGAGTACAAAGGCGACAGAAAGTGCCAAAAGGGGAGAAGGTGGTGGGAAAGCCTTCCTTTCAGTCCTAGGAGTGATATTGAAGGAGTTTCAGTGGCCTGAGACGAGTTTCGCACGTCTTCCTTTGCCATTGAGCAAACTGGGACCAAAAGACACCAAAACTGGAACTTGAGTACAAAGGCGATAGAGAGTGCCAAAAGGGGAGAAGGTGGTGGGAGAGCCTTCCTTTCAGTCCTAGGAGTGATATTGAAGGAGTTTCAGTGGCCTGAGACGAGTTTCGCACGTCTTCCTTTGCCATTGAGCAAAATGGGACAAAAGAGACCAACACTGGAACTTGAGTCCAAAGGCGACAGAAAGTGCCAAAAGGGAAGAAGGTGGTGAGAAAGCCTTCCTTTCAGTCCTAGGAGTGATATTTAAGGAGTTTCAGTGGCCTGAGACGAGTTTTGCACGTCTTCCTTTGCCGGTAAGCAAAAAGGGACCAAAAGTGCCAAAAATCGGAACTTGGGTTCAAAGGCGCCAGAAAGTGCCAAAAGTAGGTGAGAAAGCCTTCCTTTCAGTCCTAGGGGTGATATCCAAGGAGTTTCAGTAGCTTGAGACGAGTTTCACACATCTTTCTTTGCCGGTAAGCAAGAGGAGGCCAAAAGAGAACAAAAGTGGAACTTGGGTCCAAGGGCGACAGAAAGTGCCAAAAGGGGAGATGGTGGTGGGAAAGCCTTCCTTTCAGTCCTAGGAGTGATATTGAAGGAGTTTCAGTGGCCTGAGACGAGTTTCGCACGTCTTCCTTTGCCATTGAGCAAAATGGGACCAAAAGAGACCAAAACTGGAACGTGAGTCCAAAGGCGAAAGAAAGTGCCAAAAGGGGAGAAGGTGGTGAGAACGCCTTCCTTTCAGTCCTAGGAGTGATATTTAAGGAGTTTCAGTGGCTTGGGTCGTGTTTTGCACGTCTTCCTTTGCCGGTAAGCAAAAAGAGACCAAAAGTGCCTAAAATCGGAACTTGAGTCCAAAGGCGCCAGAAAGTGCCAGAAGGGGAGAAGTAGGTGAGAAAGCCTTCCTTTCAGTCCTAGGGGTGATATTCAAGGAGTTTCAGTAGCCTGAGACGAGTTTCACACATCTTCCTTTGCCGGTAAGCAAAAGGAGGCCAAAAGAGACCAAAACTGGAACTTGGGTCCAAGGACGACAGAAAGTGCCAGAAGGGGAGAAGGTGGTGAGAAAGCCTTCCTTTCAGTCCTAGGAGTGATATTTAAGGATTTTGAGTGGCCTGAGACGAGTTTTGCACGTCTTCCTTTGCCGGTAAGCAAAAAAGGACCAAAAGTGCCTAAAATCGGAACTTAGGTCGAAAGGCGCCAGAAAGTGCCAGAAGGGGATAAGGTGGTAAGAAAGACTTCCTTTCCTTCCCTAGAGTGATATTCAAAAAGTTTTAGTGGTTTGAGAGTAGTTTCGCATGTCTTCCTTTGCCGGTAAGCAAAACGGGGACCAATAGAGACCAAAACTGGAACATGGGTCCAAAGGCGCCAGAAAGCGCCAGAACGGGAGAAGGTTGTGAGAAAGTCTTCCTTTGAGCCCTAGGAGTGATATTGAAGGAGTTTCGGTGGCCTGAGACGAGTTTCGCACGTCTTCCTTTGCCATTGAGCAAACTGGGACCAAAAGAGACCAAAACTGGAACTTGAGTACAAAGGCGACAGAAAGTGCCAAAAGGAGAGAAGGTGGTGAGAAAGCCTTTCTTTCAGTCCTAGGAGTGATATTGAAGGAGTTTCAGTGGCCTGAGACGAGTTTCGCACGTCTTCCTTTGCCATTAAGCAAAATGGGACCAAAAGAGACCAAAACTGGAACTTGAGTCCAAAGGCGACAGAAAGTGCCAAAAGGGAAGAAGGTGGTGAGAAAGCCTTCCTTTCAGTCCTAGGAGTGATATTGAAGGAGTTTCAGTGGCCTGAGAGGAGTTTCGCACGTCTTCCTTTGCCATTGAGCAAAATGGGACCAAAAGAGACCAAAACTGGAACTTGAGCCCAAAGGCGACAGAAAGTGCGAAAAGGGGAGAAGGTGGTGAGAAAGCCTTCCTTTCAGTCCTAGGAGTGATATTGAAGGAGTTTCAGTGGCCTGAGACGAGTTTCGCACGTCTTCCTTTGCCATTGAGCAAAATGGGACAAAAAGAGACCAAAATTGGAACTTGAGTCCAAAAGCGAAAGAAAGTGCCAAAAGGGGAGAAGGTGGTGAGAACGCCTTCCTTTCAGTCCTAGGAGTGATATTTAAGGAGTTTCAGTGGCTTGGGTCGTGTTTTGCACGTCTTCCTTTGCCGGTAAGCAAAAAGGGACGAAAAGTGCCTAAAATCGGAACTTGAGTCCAAAGGCGCCAGAAAGTGCCAGAAGGGGAGAAGTAGGTGAGAAAGCCTTCCTTTCAATCCTAGGAGTGATATTGAAGGAGTTTCAGTGGCCTGAGACGAGTTTCGCACGTCTTCCTTTGCAATTGAGCAAACTAGGACCAAAAGAGACCAAAACTGGAACTTGAGTACAAAGGCGACAGAAAGTGCCAAAAGGGGAGAAGGTGGTGAGAAAGCCTTCCTTTCAGTCCTAGGAGTGATATTTAAGAAGTTTTAGTGGCCTAAGACGAGTTTTGCACGTCTTCCTTTGCCAGTAAGCAAAAACGGACCAAAAGTGCCTAAAATCGGAACTTGGGTCCAAAGGCGACAGAATGTGCCAGAAGGGGAGAAGTAGGTGAGAAAGCCTTCCTTTATGTCCTAGGGGTGATATTCAAGGAGTTTCAGTAGCGTGAGACGAGTTTCACACATCTTCCTTTACGGGTAAGCAAAAGGAGGCCAAAAGAGACCAAAACTGGAACTTGGGTCCAAGGGCGACAGAAAGTGCCAGAAGGAGAGAAGGTGGTGAGAAAGCCTTCCTTTCGGTCCTAGGAGTGATATTTAAGGAGTTTCAGTGGCCTGAGACGAGTTTTGCACGTCTTCCTTTGCCGGTAAGCAAAAAGGGACCAAAAGTGCCAAAAATCGGAACTTGAATCCAAAGGCGCCAGAAAGTGCCAAAAGTAGGTGAGAAAGCCTTCCTTTCAGTCCTAGGGGTGATATCCAAGGAGTTTCAGTAGCCTGAGACGAGTTTCACACATCTTCCTTTGCCGGTAAGCAAGAGGAGGACAACAGAGAACAAAAGTGGAACTTGGGTCCAAGGGCGACAGAAAGTGCCAGAAGGGGAGAAGGTGGTGAGAAAGCTTTCCTTTCAGTCCTAGGAGTGATATTTAAGGAGTTTGAGTGGCCTGAGACGAGTTTTGCACGTCTTCCTTTGCCAATAAGCAAAAAAGGACCAAAAGTGCCTAAAATCGGAACTTAGGTCGAAAGGCGCCAGAAAGTGCCAGAAGGGGATAAGGTGGTAAGAAAGACTTCCTTTCACTCCCTAGAGTGATATTCAAAGAGTTTCAGTGGTTTGAGAGGAGTTTCGCATGCCTTCCTTTGCCAGTAAGCAAAAATGGGACCAAAAGAGACCAAAACTGGAACATGGGTCCAAAGGCGCCAGAAAGCGCCAGAACGGGAGAAGGTTGTGAGAAAGCCTTCCTTTGAGACCTAGGAGTGATATTGAAGGAGTTTCAGTGGCCTGAGACGAGTTTCGCACGTCTTCCGTTGCCATTGAGCAAACTGGGACCAAAAGAGACCAAAACTGGAACTTGAGTACAAAGGCGACAGAAAGTGCCAAAAGGGGAGAAGGTGGTGGGAAAGCCTTCCTTTCAGTCCTAGGAGTGATATTGAAGGAGTTTCAGTGGCCTGAGACGAGTTTCGCACGTCTTCCTTTGCCATTGAGCAAACTGGGACCAAAAGACACCAAAACTGGAACTTGAGTACAAAGGCGATAGAGAGTGCCAAAAGGGGAGAAGGTGGTGGGAGAGCCTTCCTTTCAGTCCTAGGAGTGATATTGAAGGAGTTTCAGTGGCCTGAGACGAGTTTCGCACGTCTTCCTTTGCCATTGAGCAAAATGGGACCAAAAGAGACCAACACTGGAACTTGAGTCCAAAGGCGACAGAAAGTGCCAAAAGGGAAGAAGGTGGTGAGAAAGCCTTCCTTTCAGTCCTAGGAGTGATATTTAAGGAGTTTCAGTGGCCTGAGACGAGTTTTGCACGTCTTCCTTTGCCGGTAAGCAAAAAGGGACCAAAAGTGCCAAAAATCGGAACTTGGGTTCAAAGGCGCCAGAAAGTGCCAAAAGTAGGTGAGAAAGCCTTCCTTTCAGTCCTAGGGGTGATATCCAAGGAGTTTCAGTAGCTTGAGACGAGTTTCACACATCTTCCTTTGCCGGTAAGCAAGAGGAGGCCAAAAGAGAACAAAAGTGGAACTTGGGTCCAAGGGCGACAGAAAGTGCCAAAAGGGGAGAAGGTGGTGGGAAAGCCTTCCTTTCAGTCCTAGGAGTGATATTTAAGGAGTTTCAGTGGCCTGAGACGAGTTTTGCACGTCTTCCTTTGCCGGTAAGCCAAAAGGGACCAAAAGTGCCTAAAATCGTAACTTGGGTCCAAAAGCGCCAGAAAGTGCCAGAAGGGGAGAAGTAGGTGAGAAAGCCTTCCTTTCAGTCCTAGGGGTGATATTCAAGGAGTTTCAGTAGCCTGAGACGAGTTTCACACATCTTCCTTTGCCGATAAGCAAAAGGAGGCCAAAAGGGAACAAAATTGGAACTTCGGTCAAAGGGCGACAGAAAGGGCCAGAAGGGGAGAAGGTGGTGAGAAAGCTTTCCTTTTAGTCCTAGGAGTGATATTTAAGGAGTTTGAGTGGCCTTAGACGAGTTTTGCACGTCTTCCTTTGCCAGTAAGCAAAAAAGGACCAAAAGTGCCTAAAATCGAAACTTAGGTCGAAAGGTGCCAGAAAGTGCCAGAAGGGGATAAGGTGGTAAGAAAGACTTCCTTTCACTCCCTAGAGTGATATTCAAAGAGTTTCAGTGGTTTGAGAGGAGTTTCGCATGCCTTCCTTTGCCGGTAAGCAAAAATGGGACCAAAAGAGACCAAAAGTGGAACATGGGTCCAAAGGCGCCAGAAAGCGCCAGAACGGGAGAAGGTTGTGAGAAAGCCTTCCTTTGAGCCCTAGGAGTGATATTGAAGGAGTTTCAGTGGTTTGAGACGAGTTTCGCACGTCTTCCTTTGCCATTGAGCAAACTGGGACCAAAAGAGACCAAAACTGGAACTTGAGTACAAAGGCGACAGAAAGTGCCAAAAGGGGAGAAGGTGGTGGGAAAGCCTTCCTTTCAGTACTAGGAGTGATATTGAAGGAGTTTCAGTGGCCTGAGACGAGTTTCGCACGTCTTCCTTTGCCATTGAGCAAACTGGGACCAAAAGACACAAAAACTGGAACTTGAGTACAAAGGCGACAGAAAGTGCCAAAAGGGGAGAAGGTGGTGGGAGAGCCTTCCTTTCAGTCCTAGGAGTGATATTGAAGGAGTTTCAGTGGCCTGAGACGAGTTTCGCACGTCTTCCTTTGCCGGTAAGCAAAAAGGGACCAAAAGTGCCTAAAATCGAAACTTAGGTCGAAAGGTGCCAGAAAGTTCCAGAAGGGGATAAGGTGATAAGAAAGACTTCCTTTCACTCCCTAGAGTGATGTTCAAAGAGTTTCAGCGGTTTGAGAGGAGTTTCGCATGCCGTCCTTTGCCGGTAAGTAAAAAGGGGACCAAAAGAGACCAAAACTGGAACATGGGTCCAAAGGCGCCAGAAAGCGCCAGAACGGGAGAAGGTTGTGAGAAAGCCTTCCTTTGAGCCCTAGGAGTGATATTGAAGGAATTTCAGTGTCCTGAGACGAGTTTCGCACGTCTTCCTTTGCCATTGAGCAAACTGGGACCAAAAGAGACCAAAACTGGAACTTGAGTACAAAGGTGACAGAAAGTGCCAAAAGGGAAGAAGGTGGTGAGAAAGGCTTCCTTTTAGTCCTAGGAGTGATATTGAAGGAGTTTCAGTGGCCTGAGACGAGTTTCGCACGTCTTCCTTTGCCATTGAGCAAAATGGGTCCAAAAGAGACCAAAACTGGAACTTGAGTCTAAGGGCGACAGAAAGTGCCGGAAGGGGAGAAGGTGGTGAGAAAGCCTTCCTTTCAGTCCTAGGAGTGATATTTAAGGAGTTTGAGTGGTCTGAGACGAGTTTTGCACGTCTTCCTTTGCCAGTAAGCAAAAACGGACCAAAAGTGCCTAAAATCGGAACTTGGGTCCAAAGGCGACAGAATGTGCCAAAAGGGGAGAAGGTGGTGAGAAAGCCTTCCTTTCAGTCCTAGGAGTGATATTTAAGAAGTTTTAGTGGCCTAAGACGAGTTTTGCACGTCTTCCTTTGCCAGTAAGCAAAAACGGACCAAAAGTGCCTAAAATCGGAACTTGGGTCCAAAGGCGACAGAATGTGCCAGAAGGGGAGAAGTAGGTGAGAAAGCCTTCCTTTAAGTCCTAGGGGTGATATTCAAGGAGTTTCAGTAGCGTGAGACGAGTTTCACACATCTTCCTTTACGGGTAAGCAAAAGGAGGCCAAAAGAGACCAAAACTGGAACTTGGGTCCAAGGGCGACAGAAAGTGCCTGAAGGGGAGAAGGTGGTGACAAAGCCTTCCTTTCGGTCCTAGGAGTGATATTTAAGGAGTTTCAGTGGCCTGAGACGAGTTTTGCACGTCTTCCTTTGCCGGTAAGCAAAAAGGGACCAAAAGTGCCAAAAATCGGAACATGAATCCAAAGGCGCCAGAAAGTGCCAAAAGTAGGTGAGAAAGCGTTCCTTTCAGTCCTAGGGGTGATATCTAAGGAGTTTCAGTAGCCTGAGACGAGTTTCACACATCTTCCTTTGCCGGTAAGCAAGAGGAGGCCAAAAGAGAACAAAAGTGGAACTTGGGTCCAAGGGCGACATAAAGTGCCAGAAGGGGAGAAGGTGGTGAGAAAGCTTTCCTTTCAGTCCTAGGAGTGATATTTAAGGAGTTTGAGTGGCCTGAGACGAGTTTTGCACGTCTTCCTTTGCCAGTAAGCAAAAAAGGACCAAAAGTGCCTAAAATCGGAAGTTAGGTCGAAAGGCGCCAGAAAGTGCCAGAAGGGGATAAGGTGGTAAGAAAGACTTCCTTTCACTCCCTAGAGTGATATTCAAAGAGTTTCAGTGGTTTGAGAGGAGTTTCGCATGCCTTCCTTTGCCAGTAAGCAAAAATGGGACCAAAAGAGACCAAAACTGGAACATGGGTCCAAAGGCGCTAGAAAGCGCCAGAACGGGAGAAGGTTGTGAGAAAGCCTTCCTTTGAGCCCTAGGAGTGATATTGAAGGAGTTTCAGTGGCCTGAGACGAGTTTCGCACGTCTTCCTTTGCCATTGAGCAACCGGGACCAAAAGAGACCAAAGCGGAACTTGAGTACAAAGGCGACAGAAAGTGCCATAAGGGTATAAGGTGGTGAGAAAGGCTTCCTTTCAGTCCTAGGAGTGATATTGAAGGAGTTTCAGTGGCCTGAGACCAGTTTCGCACGTCTTCCTTTGCCATTGAGCAAACTGGGACCAAAAGAGACCAAAACTGGAACTTGAGTACAAAGGCGACAGAAAGTGCCAAAAGGGAAAAAGGTGGTGAGAAAGGCTTCCTTTCAGTCCTAGGAGTGATATTGAAGGAGTTTCAGTGGCCTGAGACCAGTTTCGCACGTCTTCCTTTGCCATTGAGCAAAATAGGACCAAAAGAGACCAAAACTGGAACTTGAGTCTAAGGGCGACAGAAAGTGCCGGAAGGGGAGAAGGTGGTGAGAAAGCCTTCCTTTCAGTCCTAGGAGTGATATTTAAGGAGTTTGAGTGGCCTGAGACGAGTTTTGCACGTCTTCCTTTGCCAGTAAGCAAAAACGGACCAAAAGTGCCTAAAATCGGAACTTGGGTCCAAAGGCGACAGAATGTGCCAGAAGGGGAGAAGTAGGTGAGAAAGCCTTCCTTTAAGTCCTAGGGGTGATATTCAAGGAGTTTCAGTAGCGTGAGACGAGTTTCACACATCTTCCTTTACGGGTAAGCAAAAGGAGGCCAAAAGAGACCAAAACTGGAACTTGGGTCCAAGGGCGACAGAAAGTGCCTGAAGGGGAGAAGGTGGTGACAAAGCCTTCCTTTCGGTCCTAGGAGTGATATTTAAGGAGTTTCAGTGGCCTGAGACGAGTTTTGCACGTCTTCCTTTGCCGGTAAGCAAAAAGGGACCAAAAGTGCCAAAAATCGGAACATGAATCCAAAGGCGCCAGAAAGTGCCAAAAGTAGGTGAGAAAGCGTTCCTTTCAGTCCTAGGGGTGATATCTAAGGAGTTTCAGTAGCCTGAGACGAGTTTCACACATCTTCCTTTGCCGGTAAGCAAGAGGAGGCCAAAAGAGAACAAAAGTGGAACTTGGGTCCAAGGGCGACAGAAAGTGCCAGAAGGGGAGAAGGTGGTGAGAAAGCTTTCCTTTCAGTCCTAGGAGTGATATTTAAGGAGTTTGAGTGGCCTGAGACGAGTTTTGCACGTCTTCCTTTGCCAGTAAGCAAAAAAGGACCAAAAGTGCCTAAAATCGGAAGTTAGGTCGAAAGGCGCCAGAAAGTGCCAGAAGGGGATAAGGTGGTAAGAAAGACTTCCTTTCACTCCCTAGAGTGATATTCAAAGAGTTTCAGTGGTTTGAGAGGAGTTTCGCATGCCTTCCTTTGCCAGTAAGCAAAAATGGGACCAAAAGAGACCAAAACTGGAACATGGGTCCAAAGGCGCCAGAAAGCGCCAGAACGGGAGAAGGTTGTGAGAAAGCCTTCCTTTGAGCCCTAGGAGTGATATTGAAGGAGTTTCAGTGGCCTGAGACGAGTTTCGCACGTCTTCCTTTGCCATTGAGCAAACTGGGACCAAAAGAGACCAAAACTGGAACTTGAGTACAAAGGCGACAGAAAGTGCCAAAAGGGAAAAAGGTGGTGAGAAAGGCTTCCTTTCAGTCCTAGGAGTGATATTGAAGGAGTTTCAGTGGCCTGAGACCAGTTTCGCACGTCTTCCTTTGCCATTGAGCAAACTGGGACCAAAAGAGACCAAAACTGGAACTTGAGTACAAAGGCGACAGAAAGTGCCAAAAGGGAAAAAGGTGGTGAGAAAGGCTTCCTTTCAGTCCTAGGAGTGATATTGAAGGAGTTTCAGTGGCCTGAGACCAGTTTCGCACGTCTTCCTTTGCCATTGAGCAAAATAGGACCAAAAGAGACCAAAACTGGAACTTGAGTCTAAGGGCGACAGAAAGTGCCGGAAGGGGAGAAGGTGGTGAGAAAGCCTTCCTTTCAGTCCTAGGAGTGATATTTAAGGAGTTTGAGTGGCCTGAGACGAGTTTTGCACGTCTTCCTTTGCCAGTAAGCAAAAACGGACCAAAAGTGCCTAAAATCGGAACTTGGGTCCAAAGGCGACAGAATGTGCCAGAAGGGGAGAAGTAGGTGAGAAAGCCTTCCTTTAAGTCCTAGGGGTGATATTCAAGGAGTTTCAGTAGCGTGAGACGAGTTTCACACATCTTCCTTTACGGGTAAGCAAAAGGAGGCCAAAAGAGACCAAAACTGGAACTTGGGTCCAAGGGCGACAGAAAGTGCCTGAAGGGGAGAAGGTGGTGACAAAGCCTTCCTTTCGGTCCTAGGAGTGATATTTAAGGAGTTTCAGTGGCCTGAGACGAGTTTTGCACGTCTTCCTTTGCCAGTAAGCAAAAAAGGACCAAAAGTGCCTAAAATCGGAAGTTAGGTCGAAAGGCGCCAGAAAGTGCCAGAAGGGGATAAGGTGGTAAGAAAGACTTCCTTTCACTCCCTAGAGTGATATTCAAAGAGTTTCAGTGGTTTGAGAGGAGTTTCGCATGCCTTCCTTTGCCAGTAAGCAAAAATGGGACCAAAAGAGACCAAAACTGGAACATGGGTCCAAAGGCGCTAGAAAGCGCCAGAACGGGAGAAGGTTGTGAGAAAGCCTTCCTTTGAGCCCTAGGAGTGATATTGAAGGAGTTTCAGTGGCCTGAGACGAGTTTCGCACGTCTTCCTTTGCCATTGAGCAAACTGGGACCAAAAGAGACCAAAACTGGAACTTGAGTACAAAGGCGACAGAAAGTGCCAAAAGGGAAAAAGGTGGTGAGAAAGGCTTCCTTTCAGTCCTAGGAGTGATATTGAAGGAGTTTCAGTGGCCTGAGACCAGTTTCGCACGTCTTCCTTTGCCATTGAGCAAACTGGGACCAAAAGAGACCAAAACTGGAACTTGAGTACAAAGGCGACAGAAAGTGCCAAAAGGGAAAAAGGTGGTGAGAAAGGCTTCCTTTCAGTCCTAGGAGTGATATTGAAGGAGTTTCAGTGGCCTGAGACCAGTTTCGCACGTCTTCCTTTGCCATTGAGCAAAATAGGACCAAAAGAGACCAAAACTGGAACTTGAGTCTAAGGGCGACAGAAAGTGCCGGAAGGGGAGAAGGTGGTGAGAAAGCCTTCCTTTCAGTCCTAGGAGTGATATTTAAGGAGTTTGAGTGGCCTGAGACGAGTTTTGCACGTCTTCCTTTGCCAGTAAGCAAAAACGGACCAAAAGTGCCTAAAATCGGAACTTGGGTCCAAAGGCGACAGAATGTGCCAGAAGGGGAGAAGTAGGTGAGAAAGCCTTCCTTTAAGTCCTAGGGGTGATATTCAAGGAGTTTCAGTAGCGTGAGACGAGTTTCACACATCTTCCTTTACGGGTAAGCAAAAGGAGGCCAAAAGAGACCAAAACTGGAACTTGGGTCCAAGGGCGACAGAAAGTGCCTGAAGGGGAGAAGGTGGTGACAAAGCCTTCCTTTCGGTCCTAGGAGTGATATTTAAGGAGTTTCAGTGGCCTGAGACGAGTTTTGCACGTCTTCCTTTGCCGGTAAGCAAAAAGGGACCAAAAGTGCCAAAAATCGGAACATGAATCCAAAGGCGCCAGAAAGTGCCAAAAGTAGGTGAGAAAGCGTTCCTTTCAGTCCTAGGGGTGATATCTAAGGAGTTTCAGTAGCCTGAGACGAGTTTCACACATCTTCCTTTGCCGGTAAGCAAGAGGAGGCCAAAAGAGAACAAAAGTGGAACTTGGGTCCAAGGGCGACGTAAAGTGCCGAAGGGGAGAAGGTGGTGAGAAAGCTTTCCTTTCTGTCCTAGGAGTGATATTTAAGGAGTTTGAGTGGCCTGAGACGAGTTTTGCACGTCTTCCTTTGCCAGTAAGCAAAAAAGGACCAAAAGTGCCTAAAATCGGAAGTTAGGTCGAAAGGCGCCAGAAAGTGCCAGAAGGGGATAAGGTGGTAAGAAAGACTTCCTTTCACTCCCTAGAGTGATATTCAAAGAGTTTCGGTGGTTTGAGAGGAGTTTCGCATGCCTTCCTTTGCCGGTAAGCAAAAATGGGACCAAAAGAGACCAAAAACTGGAACATGGGTCCAAAGGCGCTAGAAAGCGCCGTAACGGGAGAAGGTTGTGAGAAAGCCTTCCTTTGAGCCCTAGGAGTGATATTGAAGGAGTTTCGGTGGCCCGAGACGAGTTTCGCACGTCTTCCTTTGCCATTGAGCAACCGGGACCAAAAGAGACCAAAACGGAACTTGAGTACAAAGGCGACAGAAAGTGCCAAAAGGGAAAAAGGTGGTGAGAAAGGCTTCCTTTCAGTCCTAGGAGTGATATTGAAGGAGTTTCAGTGGCCTGAGACCAGTTTCGCACGTCTTCCTTTGCCATTGAGCAAACTGGGACCAAAAGAGACCAAAACTGGAACTTGAGTACAAAGGCGACAGAAAGTGCCAAAAGGGAAAAAGGTGGTGAGAAAGGCTTCCTTTCAGTCCTAGGAGTGATATTGAAGGAGTTTCAGTGGCCTGAGACCAGTTTCGCACGTCTTCCTTTGCCATTGAGCAAAATAGGACCAAAAGAGACCAAAGCGGAACTTGAGTCTAAGGGCGACAGAAAGTGCCGGAAGGGGAGAAGGTGGTGAGAAAGCCTTCCTTTCAGTCCTAGGAGTGATATTTAAGGAGTTTGAGTGGCCTGAGACGAGTTTTGCACGTCTTCCTTTGCCAGTAAGCAAAAACGGACCAAAAGTGCCTAAAATCGGAACTTGGGTCCAAAGGCGACAGAATGTGCCAGAAGGGGAGAAGTAGGTGAGAAAGCCTTCCTTTAAGTCCTAGGGTTGATATTCAAGGAGTTTCAGTAGCGTGAGACGAGTATCACACATCTTCCTTTACGGGTAAGCAAAAGGAGGCCAAAAGAGACCAAAACTGGAACTTGGATCCAAGGGCGACAGAAAGTGCCAGAAGGGGAGAAGGTGGTGAGAAAGCCTTCCTTTCGGTCCTAGGAGTGATATTTAAGGAGTTTCAGTGGCCTGAGACGAGTTTTGCACGTCTTCCTTTGCCGGTAAGCAAAAAGGGACCAAAAGTGCCAAAAATCGGAACTTGGGTCCAAAGGCGACAGAAAGTGCCAAAAGGGGAGAAGGTGCTGAGAAAGCCTTCCTTTCAGTCCTAGGAGTGATATTTAAGAAGTTTTAGTGGCCTAAGACGAGTTTTGCACGTCTTCCTTTGCCAGTAAGCAAAAACGGACCAAAAGTGCCTAAAATCGGAACTTGGGTCCAAAGGCGACAGAATGTGCCAGAAGGGGAGAAGTAGGTGAGAAAGCCTTCCTTTAAGTCCTAGGGGTGATATTCAAGGAGTTTCAGTAGCGTGAGACGAGTTTCACACATCTTCCGTTACGGGTAAGCAAAAGGAGGCCAAAAGAGACCAAAACTGGAACTTGGGTCCAAGGGCGACAGAAAGTGCCTGAAGGGGAGAAGGTGGTGACAAAGCCTTCCTTTCGGTCCTAGGAGTGATATTTAAGGAGTTTCAGTGGCCTGAGACGAGTTTTGCACGTCTTCCTTTGCCGGTAAGCAAAAAGGGACCAAAAGTGCCAAAAATCGGAACATGAATCCAAAGGCGCCAGAAAGTGCCAAAAGTAGGTGAGAAAGCCTTCCTTTCAGTCCTAGGGGTGATATCCAAGGAGTTTCAGTAGCCTGAGACGAGTTTCACACATCTTCCTTTGCCGGTAAGCAAGAGGAGGCCAAAAGAGAACAAAAGTGGAACTTGGGTCCAAGGGCGACAGAAAGTGCCAGAAGGGGAGAAGGTGGTGAGAAAGCTTTCCTTTCAGTCCTAGGAGTGATATTTAAGGAGTTTGAGTGGCCTGAGACGAGTTTTGCACGTCTTCCTTTGCCAGTAAGCAAAAAAGGACCAAAAGTGCCTAAAATCGGAAGTTAGGTCGAAAGGCGCCAGAAAGTGCCAGAAGGGGATAAGGTGGTAAGAAAGACTTCCTTTCACTCCCTAGAGTGATATTCAAAGAGTTTCAGTGGTTTGAGAGGAGTTTCGCATGCCTTCCTTTGCCAGTAAGCAAAAATGGGACCAAAAGAGACCAAAACTGGAACATGGGTCCAAAGGCGCTAGAAAGCGCCAGAACGGGAGAAGGTTGTGAGAAAGCCTTCCTTTGAGCCCTAGGAGTGATATTGAAGGAGTTTCAGTGGCCTGAGACGAGTTTCGCACGTCTTCCTTTGCCATTGAGCAACCGGGACCAAAAGACACCAAAGCGGAACTTGAGTACAAAGGCGACAGAAAGTGCCAAAAGGGAAAAAGGTGGTGAGAAAGGCTTCCTTTCAGTCCTAGGAGTGATATTGAAGGAGTTTCAGTGGCCTGAGACCAGTTTCGCACGTCTTCCTTTGCCATTGAGCAAACTGGGACCAAAAGAGACCAAAGCGGAACTTGAGTACAAAGGCGACGAGAAAGTGCCAAAAGGGAAAAAGGTGGTGAGAAAGGCTTCCTTTCAGTCCTAGGAGTGATATTGAAGGAGTTTCAGTGGCCTGAGACCAGTTTCGCACGTCTTCCTTTGCCATTGAGCAAAATAGGACCAAAAGAGACCAAAACTGGAACTTGAGTCTAAGGGCGACAGAAAGTGCCGGAAGGGGAGAAGGTGGTGAGAAAGCCTTCCTTTCAGTCCTAGGAGTGATATTTAAGGAGTTTGAGTGGCCTGAGACGAGTTTTGCACGTCTTCCTTTGCCAGTAAGCAAAAACGGACCAAAAGTGCCTAAAATCGGAACTTGGGTCCAAAGGCGACAGAATGTGCCAGAAGGGGAGAAGTAGGTGAGAAAGCCTTCCTTTAAGTCCTAGGGGTGATATTCAAGGAGTTTCAGTAGCGTGAGACGAGTTTCACACATCTTCCTTTACGGGTAAGCAAAAGGAGGCCAAAAGAGACCAAAACTGGAACTTGGGTCCAAGGGCGACAGAAAGTGCCTGAAGGGGAGAAGGTGGTGACAAAGCCTTCCTTTCGGTCCTAGGAGTGATATTTAAGGAGTTTCAGTGGCCTGAGACGAGTTTTGCACGTCTTCCTTTGCCAGTAAGCAAAAAAGGACCAAAAGTGCCTAAAATCGGAAGTTAGGTCGAAAGGCGCCAGAAAGTGCCAGAAGGGGATAAGGTGGTAAGAAAGACTTCCTTTAACTCCCTAGAGTGATATTCAAAGAGTTTCAGTGGTTTGAGAGGAGTTTCGCATGCCTTCCTTTGCCAGTAAGCAAAAATGGGACCAAAAGAGACCAAAACTGGAACATGGGTCCAAAGGCGCTAGAAAGCGCCAGAACGGGAGAAGGTTGTGAGAAAGCCTTCCTTTGAGCCCTAGGAGTGATATTGAAGGAGTTTCAGTGGCCTGAGACGAGTTTCGCACGTCTTCCTTTGCCATTGAGCAAACTGGGACCAAAAGAGACCAAACCGGAACTTGAGTACAAAGGCGACGTAAAGTGCCAAAAGGGAAAAAGGTGGTGAGAAAGGCTTCCTTTCAGTCCTAGGAGTGATATTGAAGGAGTTTCAGTGGCCTGAGACCAGTTTCGCACGTCTTCCTTTGCCATTGAGCAAACTGGGACCAAAAGAGACCAAAACTGGAACTTGAGTACAAAGGCGACAGAAAGTGCCAAAAGGGAAAAAGGTGGTGAGAAAGGCTTCCTTTCAGTCCTAGGAGTGATATTGAAGGAGTTTCAGTGGCCTGAGACCAGTTTCGCACGTCTTCCTTTGCCATTGAGCAAAATAGGACCAAAAGAGACCAAAACTGGAACTTGAGTCTAAGGGCGACAGAAAGTGCCGGAAGGGGAGAAGGTGGTGAGAAAGCCTTCCTTTCAGTCCTAGGAGTGATATTTAAGGAGTTTGAGTGGCCTGAGACGAGTTTTGCACGTCTTCCTTTGCCAGTAAGCAAAAACGGACCAAAAGTGCCTAAAATCGGAACTTGGGTCCAAAGGCGACAGAATGTGCCAGAAGGGGAGAAGTAGGTGAGAAAGCCTTCCTTTCAGTCCTAGGAGTGATATTTAAGGAGTTTGAGTGGCCTGAGACGAGTTTTGCACGTCTTCCTTTGCCAGTAAGCAAAAACGGACCAAAAGTGCCTAAAATCGGAACTTGGGTCCAAAGGCGACAGAATGTGCCAGAAGGGGAGAAGTAGGTGAGAAAGCCTTCCTTTAAGTCCTAGGGTTGATATTCAAGGAGTTTCAGTAGCGTGAGACGAGTATCACACATCTTCCTTTACGGGTAAGCAAAAGGAGGCCAAAAGAGACCAAAACTGGAACTTGGATCCAAGGGCGACAGAAAGTGCCAGAAGGGGAGAAGGTGGTGAGAAAGCCTTCCTTTCGGTCCTAGGAGTGATATTTAAGGAGTTTCAGTGGCCTGAGACGAGTTTTGCACGTCTTCCTTTGCCGGTAAGCAAAAAGGGACCAAAAGTGCCAAAAATCGGAACTTGGGTCCAAAGGCGACAGAAAGTGCCAAAAGGGGAGAAGGTGCTGAGAAAGCCTTCCTTTCAGTCCTAGGAGTGATATTTAAGAAGTTTTAGTGGCCTAAGACGAGTTTTGCACGTCTTCCTTTGCCAGTAAGCAAAAACGGACCAAAAGTGCCTAAAATCGGAACTTGGGTCCAAAGGCGACAGAATGTGCCAGAAGGGGAGAAGTAGGTGAGAAAGCCTTCCTTTAAGTCCTAGGGGTGATATTCAAGGAGTTTCAGTAGCGTGAGACGAGTTTCACACATCTTCCGTTACGGGTAAGCAAAAGGAGGCCAAAAGAGACCAAAACTGGAACTTGGGTCCAAGGGCGACAGAAAGTGCCTGAAGGGGAGAAGGTGGTGACAAAGCCTTCCTTTCGGTCCTAGGAGTGATATTTAAGGAGTTTCAGTGGCCTGAGACGAGTTTTGCACGTCTTCCTTTGC
Source organism: Abrus pulchellus subsp. cantoniensis (assembly GCA_024086825.1). Classification (NCBI taxonomy): domain Eukaryota; kingdom Viridiplantae; phylum Streptophyta; class Magnoliopsida; order Fabales; family Fabaceae; genus Abrus; species Abrus pulchellus. The sequence goes on from CM044056.1 coordinate 16,613,378, forward strand.
CGGTAAGCAAAAAGGGACCAAAAGTGCCAAAAATCGGAACATGAATCCAAAGGCGCCAGAAAGTGCCAAAAGTAGGTGAGAAAGCCTTCCTTTCAGTCCTAGGGGTGATATCCAAGGAGTTTCAGTAGCCTGAGACGAGTTTCACACATCTTCCTTTGCCGGTAAGCAAGAGGAGGCCAAAAGAGAACAAAAGTGGAACTTGGGTCCAAGGGCGACGTAAAGTGCCGAAGGGGAGAAGGTGGTGAGAAAGCTTTCCTTTCGGTCCTAGGAGTGATATTTAAGGAGTTTGAGTGGCACGAGACGAGTTTTGCACGTCTTCCTTTGCCCAAGCAAAAAAGGACCAAAAGTGCCTAAAATCGGAAGTTAGGTCGAAAGGCGCCGAAAGTGCCGAAGGGGATAAGGTGGTAAGAAAGACTTCCTTTCACTCCCTAGAGTGATATTCAAAGAGTTTCAGTGGTTTGAGAGGAGTTTCGCATGCCTTCCTTTGCCAGTAAGCAAAAATGGGACCAAAAGAGACCAAAACTGGAACATGGGTCCAAAGGCGCTAGAAAGCGCCAGAACGGGAGAAGGTTGTGAGAAAGCCTTCCTTTGAGCCCTAGGAGTGATATTGAAGGAGTTTCAGTGGCCTGAGACGAGTTTCGCACGTCTTCCTTTGCCATTGAGCAAACTGGGACCAAAAGAGACCAAAAACTGGAACTTGAGTACAAAGGCGACAGAAAGTGCCAAAAGGGAAAAAGGTGGTGAGAAAGGCTTCCTTTCAGTCCTAGGAGTGATATTGAAGGAGTTTCAGTGGCCTGAGACCAGTTTCGCACGTCTTCCTTTGCCATTGAGCAAACTGGGACCAAAAGAGACCAAAACTGGAACTTGAGTACAAAGGCGACAGAAAGTGCCAAAAAGGAAAAAGGTGGTGAGAAAGGCTTCCTTTCAGTCCTAGGAGTGATATTGAAGGAGTTTCAGTGGCCTGAGACCAGTTTCGCACGTCTTCCTTTGCCATTCAGCAAAATGGGACCAAAAGAGACCAAAACTGGAACTTGAGTCTAAGGGCGACAGAAAGTGCCGGAAGGGGAGAAGGTGGTGAGAAAGCCTTCCTTTCAGTCCTAGGAGTGATATTTAAGGAGTTTGAGTGGCCTGAGACGAGTTTTGCACGTCTTCCTTTGCCAGTAAGCAAAAACGGACCAAAAGTGCCTAAAATCGGAACTTGGGTCCAAAGGCGACAGAATGTGCCAGAAGGGGAGAAGTAGGTGAGAAAGCCTTCCTTTAAGTCCTAGGGGTGATATTCAAGGAGTTTCAGTAGCGTGAGACGAGTTTCACACATCTTCCTTTACGGGTAAGCAAAAGGAGGCCAAAAGAGACCAAAACTGGAACTTGGGTCCAAGGGCGACAGAAAGTGCCTGAAGGGGAGAAGGTGGTGACAAAGCCTTCCTTTCGGTCCTAGGAGTGATATTTAAGGAGTTTCAGTGGCCTGAGACGAGTTTTGCACGTCTTCCTTTGCCGGTAAGCAAAAAGGGACCAAAAGTGCCAAAAGTAGGTGAGAAAGCCTTCCTTTCAGTCCTAGGGGTGATATCCAAGGAGTTTCAGTAGCCTGAGACGAGTTTCACACATCTTCCTTTGCCGGTAAGCAAGAGGAGGCCAAAAGAGAACAAAAGTGGAACTTGGGTCCAAGGGCGACAGAAAGTGCCAGAAGGGGAGAAGGTGGTGAGAAAGCTTTCCTTTCAGTCCTAGGAGTGATATTTAAGGAGTTTGAGTGGCCTGAGACGAGTTTTGCACGTCTTCCTTTGCCAGTAAGCAAAAAAGGACCAAAAGTGCCTAAAATCGGAAGTTAGGTCGAAAGGCGCCAGAAAGTGCCAGAAGGGGATAAGGTGGTAAGAAAGACTTCCTTTCACTCCCTAGAGTGATATTCAAAGAGTTTCAGTGGTTTGAGAGGAGTTTCGCATGCCTTCCTTTGCCAGTAAGCAAAAATGGGACCAAAAGAGACCAAAACTGGAACATGGGTCCAAAGGCGCTAGAAAGCGCCAGAACGGGAGAAGGTTGTGAGAAAGCCTTCCTTTGAGCCCTAGGAGTGATATTGAAGGAGTTTCAGTGGCCTGAGACGAGTTTCGCACGTCTTCCTTTGCCATTGAGCAAACTGGGACCAAAAGAGACCAAAACTGGAACTTGAGTACAAAGGCGACAGAAAGTGCCAAAAGGGAAAAAGGTGGTGAGAAAGGCTTCCTTTCAGTCCTAGGAGTGATATTGAAGGAGTTTCAGTGGCCTGAGACCAGTTTCGCACGTCTTCCTTTGCCATTGAGCAAACTGGGACCAAAAGAGACCAAAACTGGAACTTGAGTACAAAGGCGACAGAAAGTGCCAAAAGGGAAAAAGGTGGTGAGAAAGGCTTCCTTTCAGTCCTAGGAGTGATATTGAAGGAGTTTCAGTGGCCTGAGACCAGTTTCGCACGTCTTCCTTTGCCATTCAGCAAAATGGGACCAAAAGAGACCAAAACTGGAACTTGAGTCTAAGGGCGACAGAAAGTGCCGGAAGGGGAGAAGGTGGTGAGAAAGCCTTCCTTTCAGTCCTAGGAGTGATATTTAAGGAGTTTGAGTGGCCTGAGACGAGTTTTGCACGTCTTCCTTTGCCAGTAAGCAAAAACGGACCAAAAGTGCCTAAAATCGGAACTTGGGTCCAAAGGCGACAGAATGTGCCAGAAGGGGAGAAGTAGGTGAGAAATCCTTCCTTTAAGTCCTAGGGGTGATATTCAAGGAGTTTCAGTAGCGTGAGACGAGTTTCACACATCTTCCTTTACGGGTAAGCAAAAGGAGGCCAAAAGAGACCAAAACTGGAACTTGGGTCCAAGGGCGACAGAAAGTGCCAGAAGGGGAGAAGGTGGTGAGAAAGCCTTCCTTTCGGTCCTAGGAGTGATATTTAAGGAGTTTCAGTGGCCTGAGACGAGTTTTGCACGTCTTCCTTTGCCGGTAAGCAAAAAGGGACCAAAAGTGCCAAAAATCGGAACTTGAATCCAAAGGCGCCAGAAAGTGCCAAAAGTAGGTGAGAAAGCCTTCCTTTCAGTCCTAGGGGTGATATCCAAGGAGTTTCAGTAGCCTGAGACGAGTTTCACACATCTTCCTTTGCCGGTAAGCAAGAGGAGGCCAAAAGAGAACAAAAGTGGAACTTGGGTCCAAGGGCGACAGAAAGTGCCAGAAGGGGAGAAGGTGGTGAGAAAGCTTTCCTTTCAGTCCTAGGAGTGATATTTAAGGAGTTTGAGTGGCCTGAGACGAGTTTTGCACGTCTTCCTTTGCCAGTAAGCAAAAAAGGACCAAAAGTGCCTAAAATCGGAAGTTAGGTCGAAAGGCGCCAGAAAGTGCCAGAAGGGGATAAGGTGGTAAGAAAGACTTCCTTTAACTCCCTAGAGTGATATTCAAAGAGTTTCAGTGGTTTGAGAGGAGTTTCGCATGCCTTCCTTTGCCAGTAAGCAAAAATGGGACCAAAAGAGACCAAAACTGGAACATGGGTCCAAAGGCGCTAGAAAGCGCCAGAACGGGAGACGGCTGTGAGAAAGCCTTCCTTTGAGCCCTAGGAGTGATATTGAAGGAGTTTCAGTGGCCTGAGACGAGTTTCGCACGTCTTCCTTTGCCATTGAGCAAACTGGGACCAAAAGAGACCAAAACTGGAACTTGAGTACAAAGGCGACAGAAAGTGCCAAAAGGGAAAAAGGTGGTGAGAAAGGCTTCCTTTCAGTCCTAGGAGTGATATTGAAGGAGTTTCAGTGGCCTGAGACCAGTTTCGCACGTCTTCCTTTGCCATTGAGCAAAATGGGACCAAAAGAGACCAAAACTGGAACTTGAGTCTAAGGGCGACAGAAAGTGCCGGAAGGGGAGAAGGTGGTGAGAAAGCCTTCCTTTCAGTCCTAGGAGTGATATTTAAGGAGTTTGAGTGGCCTGAGACGAGTTTTGCATGTCTTCCATTGCCAGTAAGCAAAAAAGGACCAAAAGTGCCTAAAATCGGAACTTAGGTCGAAAGGCGCCAGAAAGTGCCTGAAGGGGAAAAGGTGGTAAGAAATACTTCCTTTCACTCCCTAGCGTGATATTCAAAGAGTTTGAGTGGTTTGAGAGGAGTTTCGCATGCCTTCCTTTGCCGGTAAGCAAAAATGGGACCGAAAGAGACCAAAACTGGAACATGGGTCCAAAGGCGCCAGAAAGCGCCAGAACGGGAGAAGGTTGTGAGAAAGCCTTCCTTTGAGCCCTAGGAGTGATATTGAAGGAGTTTCAGTGGCCTGACACGAGTTTCGCACGTCTTCCTTTGCCATTGAGCAAAATGAGACCAGAAGAGATCAAAACTGGAACTTGAGTCCAAAGGCGACAGAAAGTGCCAAAAGGGAAGAAGGTGGTGAGAAAGCCTTCCTTTCAGTCCTAGGAGTGATATTTAAGGAGTTTCAGTGGCCTGAGACGAGTTTTGCACGACTTCCTTTGCCGGTAAGGAAAAAGGGACCAAAAGTGCCTAAAATCGTAACTTGGGTCCAAAAGCGCCAGAAAGTGCCAGAAGGGGAGAAGTAGATGAGAAAGCCTTCCTTTCAGTCCTAGGGGTGATATTCAAGGAGTTTCAGTAGCCTGAGACGAGTTTCACACATCTTCCTTTGCCGGTAAGCAAAAGGAGGCCAAAAGGGAACAAAATTGGAACTTTGGTCGAAGGGCGACAGAAAGGGCCAGAAGGGGAGAAGGTGGTGAGAAAGCCTTCCTTTCAGTCCTAGGAGTGATATTTAAGGAGTTTGAGTGGCCTGAGACGAGTTTTGCACGTCTTCCTTTGCCATTGAGCAAAATGGGACCAAAAGAGACCAAAACTGGAACTTGAGTCTAAGGGCGACAGAAAGTGCCGGAAGGGGAGAAGGTGGTGAGAAAGCCTTCCTTTCAGTCCTAGGAGTGATATTTAAGGAGCTTGAGTGGCCTGAGACGAGTTTTGCACGTCTTCCTTTGCCAGTAAGCAAAAACGGACCAAAAGTGCCTAAAATCGGAACTTGGGTCCAAAGGCGACAGAATGTGCCAGAAGGGGAGAAGTAGGTGAGAAAGCCTTCCTTTAAGTCCTAGGGGTGATATTCAAGGAGTTTCAGTAGCGTGAGACGAGTTTCACATATCTTCCTTTACGGGTAAGCAAAAGGAGGCCAAAAGAGACCAAAACTGGAACTTGGGTCCAAGGGCGACAGAAAGTGCCAGAATGGGAGAAGGTGGTGAGAAAGCCTTCCTTTCGGTCCTAGGAGTGATATTTAAGGAGTTTCAGTGGCCTGAGACGAGTTTTGCACGTCTTCCTTTGCCGGTAAGCAAAAAGGGACCAAAAGTGCCAAAAATCGGAACTTGGGTCCAAAGATGTCAGAAAGTGCCAAAAGGGGAGAAGGTGGTGAGAAAGCCTTCCTTTCAGTCCTAGGAGTGATATTTAAGAAGTTTTAGTGGCCTAAGACGAGTTTTGCACGTCTTCCTTTGCCAGTAAGCAAAAACGGACCAAAAGTGCCTAAAATCGGAACTTGGGTCCAAAGGCGACAGAATGTACCAGAAGGGGAGAAGTAGGTGAGAAAGCCTTCCTTTAAGTCCTAGGGGTGATATTCAAGGAGTTTCAGTAGCGTGAGACGAGTTTCACACATCTTCCTTTACGGGTAAGCAAAAGGAGGCCAAAAGAGACCAAAACTGGAAGTTGGGTCCAAGGGCGACAGAAAGTGCCAGAAGGGGAGAAGGTGGTGAGAAAGCCTTCCTTTCGGTCCTAGGAGTGATATTTAAGGAGTTTGAGTGGCCTGAGACGAGTTTTGCACGTCTTCCTTTGCCAGTAAGCAAAAAAGGACCAAAAGTGCCTAAAATCGGAAGTTAGGTCGAAAGGCGCCAGAAAGTGCCAGAAGGGGATAAGGTGGTAAGAAAGACTTCCTTTAACTCCCTAGAGTGATATTCAAAGAGTTTCAGTGGTTTGAGAGGAGTTTCGCATGCCTTCCTTTGCCAGTAAGCAAAAATGGGACCAAAAGAGACCAAAACTGGAACATGGGTCCAAAGGCGCTAGAAAGCGCCAGAACGGGAGAAGGCTGTGAGAAAGCCTTCCTTTGAGCCCTAGGAGTGATATTGAAGGAGTTTCAGTGGCCTGAGACGAGTTTCGCACGTCTTCCTTTGCCATTGAGCAAACTGGGACCAAAAGAGACCAAAACTGGAACTTGAGTACAAAGGCGACAGAAAGTGCCAAAAGGGAAAAAGGTGGTGAGAAAGGCTTCCTTTCAGTCCTAGGAGTGATATTGAAGGAGTTTCAGTGGCCTGAGACCAGTTTCGCACGTCTTCCTTTGCCATTGAGCAAAATGGGACCAAAAGAGACCAAAACTGGAACTTGAGTCTAAGGGCGACAGAAAGTGCCGGAAGGGGAGAAGGTGGTGAGAAAGCCTTCCTTTCAGTCCTAGGAGTGATATTTAAGAAGTTTTAGTGGCCTAAGACGAGTTTTGCACGTCTTCCTTTGCCAGTAAGCAAAAACGGACCAAAAGTGCCTAAAATCGGAACTTGGGTCCAAAGGCGACAGAATGTACCAGAAGGGGAGAAGTAGGTGAGAAAGCCTTCCTTTAAGTCCTAGGGGTGATATTCAAGGAGTTTCAGTAGCGTGAGACGAGTTTCACACATCTTCCTTTACGGGTAAGCAAAAGGAGGCCAACAGAGACCAAAACTGGAAGTTGGGTCCAAGGGCGACAGAAAGTGCCAGAAGGGGAGAAGGTGGTGAGAAAGCCTTCCTTTCGGTCCTAGGAGTGATATTTAAGGAGTTTCAGTGGCCTGAGACGAGTTTTGCACGTCTTCCTTTGCCGGTAAGCAAAAAGGGACCAAAAGTGCCAAAAATCGGAACTTGAATCCAAAGGCGCCAGAAAGTGCCAAAAGTAGGTGAGAAAGCCTTCCTTTCAGTCCTAGGGGTGATATCCAAGGAGTTTCAGTAGCCTGAGACGAGTTTCACACATCTTCCTTTGCCGGTAAGCAAGAGGAGGCCAAAAGAGAACAAAAGTGGAACTTGGGTCCAAGGGCGACGTAAAGTGCCGAAGGGGAGAAGGTGGTGAGAAAGCTTTCCTTTCTTCCTAGGAGTGATATTTAAGGAGTTTGAGTGGCCTGAGACGAGTTTTGCACGTCTTCCTTTGCCAGTAAGCAAAAAAGGACCAAAAGTGCCTAAAATCGGAAGTTAGGTCGAAAGGCGCCAGAAAGTGCCAGAAGGGGATAAGGTGGTAAGAAAGACTTCCTTTAACTCCCTAGAGTGATATTCAAAGAGTTTCAGTGGTTTGAGAGGAGTTTCGCATGCCTTCCTTTGCCAGTCAGCAAAAATGGGACCAAAAGAGACCAAAACTGGAACATGGGTCCAAAGGCGCTAGAAAGCGCCAGAACGGGAGAAGGTTGTGAGAAAGCCTTCCTTTGAGCCCTAGGAGTGATATTGAAGGAGTTTCAGTGGCCTGAGACGAGTTTTGCATGTCTTCCTTTGCCGGTAAGCAGAAGGGGAGAAGTAGGAGAGAAAGCCTTCCTTTCAGTCCTAGGGGTGATATTCAAGGAGTTTCAGTAGCCTGAGATGAGTTTCACACATCTTCCTTTGCCGGTAAGCAAAAGGAGGCCAAAAGGGAACAAAATTGGAAATTCGGTCGAAGGGCGACAGAAAGGGCCAGAAGGGGAGAAGGTGGTGAGAAAGCCTTCCTTTCAGTCCTAAGAGTGATATTTAAGGACTTTGAGTGGCCTGAGACGAGTTTTGCACGTCTTCCTTTGCCGGTAAGCAAAAAAGGACCAAAAGTGCCTAAAATCGGAACTTAGGTCGAAAGGCGCCAGAAAGTGCCTGAAGGGGATAAGGTGGTAAGAAAGACTTCCTTTCACTCCCTAGAGTGATATTCAAAGAGTTTCAGTGGTTTGAGAGGAGTTTCACATGCCTTCCTTTGCCGGTAAGCAAAAAGGGGACCAAAAGAGACCAAAACTGGAACATGGGTCCAAAGGCGCCAGAAAGCGCAAGAACGGGAGAAGGTTGTGAGAAAGCCTTCCTTTGAGCCCTAGGAGTGATATTGAAGGAGTTTCAGTGGCCTGAGACGAGTTTCGCACGTCTTCCTTTGCCATTGAGCAAAATGGGACCAAAAGAGACCAAAACTGGAACTTGACTCCAAAGGCGACAGAAAGTGCCAAAAGGGGAGAAGGTGGTGAGAAAGCCTTCCTTTCAGTCCTAGGAGTGATATTGAAGGAGTTTCAGTGGCCTGAGACGAGTTTTGCACGTCTTCCTTTGCCAGTAAGCAAAAAGGGACCAAAAGTGCCTAAAATCGGAACTTGGGTCCAAAGGCGACAGAATGTGCCAGAAAGGGAGAAGTAGGTGAGAAAGCCTTCCTTTCAGTCCTAGGGGTGATATTCAAGGAGTTTCAGTAGCGTGAGACGAGTTTCACACATCTTCCTTTACCGGTAAGCAAAAGGAGGCCAAAAGAGACCAAAACTGGAACTTGGGTCCAAGGGCGACAGAAAGTGCCAGAAGGGGAGAAGGTGGTGAGAAAGCCTTCCATTCGGTCCTAGGAGTGATATTTAACGAGTTTCAGTGGCCTGAGACGAGTTTTGCACGTCTTCCTTTGCCATTGAGCAAACTAGGACCAAAAGACACCAAAACTGGAACTTGAGTACAAAGGCGACAGAAAGTGCCAAAAGGGGAGAAGGTGGTGGGAAAGCCTTCCTTTCAGTCCTAGGAGTGATATTGAAGGAGTTTCAGTGGCCTGAGACAAGTTTCGCACGTCTTCCTTTGCCATTGAGCAAAATGGGACCAAAAGAGACCAAAACTGGAACTTGAGTCCAAAGGCGACAGAAAGTGCCAAAAGGGAAGAAGGTGGTGAGAAAGCCTTCCTTTCAGTCCTAGGCGTGATATTTAAGGAGTTTGAGTGGCCTGAGACGAGTTTTGCACGTCTTGCTTTGCCGGTAAGCAAAAAAGGACAAAAAGTGCCTAAAATCGGAACTTAGGTCGAAAGGCGCCAGAAAGTGCCTGAAAGGGATAAGGTGGTAAGAAAGACTTCCTTTCACTCCCTAGAGTGATATTCAAAGAGTTTCAGTGGTTTGAGAGGAGTTTTGCATGCCTTCCTTTGCTGGTAAGCAAAAAGGGGACCAAAAGAGACCAAAACTGGAACATGGGTCCAAAGGCGCCAGAAAACGGCAGAACGGGAGAAGGTTGTGAGAAAGCCTTCCTTTGAGCCCTAGGAGTGATATTGAAGGAGTTTCAGTGGCCTGAGACGAGTTTCGCACGTCTTTCTTGCCATTGAGCAAAATGGGACCAAAAGAGACCAAAACTGGAACTTGAGTCCAAAGGCGACAGAAAGTGCCAAAAGGGGAGAAGGTGGTGAGAAAGCCTTCCTTTCAGTCCTAAGAGTGATATTGAAGGAGTTTCAGTGGCCTGAGACGAGTTTCGCACGTCTTCCTTTGCCATGGAGCAAAATGGGACCAAAAGAGACCAAAACTCCAACTTGAGTCCAAAGGCGACAGAAAGTGCCAAAAGGGGAGAAGGTGGTGAGAAAGCCTTCCTTTCAGTCCTAGGAGTGATATTGAAGGAGTTTCAGTGGCCTGAGACGAGTTTCGCACGTGTTCCTTTGCCATTGAGCAAACTGGGACCAAAAGAGACCAAAACTGGAACTTTAGTCCAAAGGCGACAGAAAGTGCCAAAAGTGGAGAAGGTGGTGGGAAAGCCTTCCTTTCAGTCCTAGGAGTGATATTGAAGGAGTTTCAATTGCCTGAGTCGAGTTTCGCACGTCTTCCTTTGCCATTGAGCAAAATGGGACCAAAAGAGACCAAAACTGGAACTTGAGTCCAACGGCGACAGAAAGTGCCAAAAGGGAAGAAGGTGGCGAGAAAGCCTTCCTTTCAGTCCTAGGAGTGATATTTAAGGAGTTTCAGTGGCCTGAGACGAGTTTTGCTCGTCTTCCTTTGCCGGTAAGCAAAAAGGGACCAAAAGTGCCTAAAATGGGAACTTAGGTCGAAAGGCGCCAGAAAGTTCCAGAAGGGGATAAGGTAGTAAGAAAGACTTCCTTTCACTCCCTAGAGTGATGTTCAAAGAGTTTCAGCGGTTTGAGAGGAGTTTCGCATGCCTTCCTTTGCCGGTAAGTAAAAAGGGGACCAAAAGAGACCAAAACTGGAACATGGGTCCAAAGGCGCCAGAAAGCGCCAGAACGGGAGAAGATTGTGAGAAAGCCTTCCTTTGAGCCTTAGGAGTGATATTGAAGGAGTTTCAGTGGCCTGAGACGAGTTTCGTACGTCTTCCTTTGCCACTGAGCAAACTGGGACCAAAAGAGACCAAAACTGGAACTTGAGTACAAAGGCGACAGAAAGTGCCAAAAGGGGAGAAGGTGGTGAGAAAGCCTTCCTTTCAGTCCTAGGAGTGATATTGAGGGAGTTTCAGTGGCCTGAGACCAGTTTCGCACGTCTTCCTTTGCCATTGAGCAAAATGGGACCAAAAGAGACCAAAACTGGAACTTGAGTCTAAGGGCGACAGAAAGTGCCAGAAGGGGAGAAGGTGGTGAGAAAGCCTTCCTTTCAGTCCTAGGAGTGATATTTAAGGAGTTTGAGTGGCCTGAGACGAGTTTTGCACGTCTTCCATTGCCAGTAAGGAAAAAAGGACCAAAAGTTCCTAAAATCGGAACTTAGGTTGAAAGCCGCCAGAAAGTGCCTGAAGGGGATAAGGTGGTAAGAAAGACTTCCTTTCACTCCCTAGAGTGATATTCAAAGAGTTTCAGTGGTTTGAGAGGAGTTTCACTTGCCTTCCTTTGCCGGTACGCAAAAATGGGACCAAAAGAGACCAAAACTGGAACATGGGTCCAAAGGCGCCAGAAAGCGCCAGAACGGGAGAAGGTTGTGAGAAAGCCTTCCTTTGAGCCCTAGGAGTGATATTGAAGGAGTTTCAGTGGCCTGAGATGAGTTTCGCACGTCTTCCTTTGCCGATAAGCAAAAGGAGGCCAAAAGAGAACAAAACTGGAACTTCGGTCGAAGGGCGACAGAAAGTGCCAGAAGGGGGAAGGTGGTGAGAAAGCCTTCCTTTCAGTCCTAGGAGTGATATTTAAGGAGTTTGAGTGGCCTGAGATGAGTTTTGCACGTCTTCCTTTGCCATTGAGCAAAATGGGAGCAAAAGAGACCAAAACTGAAACTTGAGTCCAAAGGCGACAGAAAGTGCCAAAAGGGGAGAAGGTGGTGAGAAAGCCTTCCTTTCAGTCCTAGGAGTGATATTGAAGGAGTTTCAGTGGCCTGAGACGAGTTTCGCACGTCCTCCTTTGCCATGGAGCAAAATGGGACCAAAAGAGACCAAAACTCGAACTTGAGTCCAAAGGCGACAGAAAGTGCCAAAAGGGGAGATGGTGGTGAGAAAGCCTTCCTTTCAGTCCTAGGAGTGATATTCAAGAAGTTTTAGTGGCCTGAGACGAGTTTTGCACGTCTTCCTTTGCCAGTAAGCAAAAAGGGATCAAAAGTGCCTAAAATCGGAACTTGGGTCCAAAGGCGACAGAATGTGCCAGAAGGGGAGAAGTAGGTGAGAAAGCCTTCCTTTCAGTCCTAGGGGTGATATTAAAGGAGTTTCAGTAGCGTGAGACGAGTTTCACACATCTTCCTTTGCCGGTAAGCAAGAGGCCAAAAGAGAACAAAACTGGAACTTGGGTCCAAGGGTGACAGAAAGTGCCAGAAGGGGAGAAGGTGGTGAGAAAGCTTTCCTTTCAGTCCTAGGAGTGATATTAAAGGAGTTTGAGTGGCCTGAGACGAGTTTTGCTCGTCCTCCTTTGCCAGTAAGCAAAAAAGGACCAAAAGTGCCTAAAATCGGAACTTAGGTCGAAAGGTGCCAGAAAGTGCCAGAAGGGGATAAGGTGGTAAGAAAGACTTCCTTTCACTCCCTAGAGTGATATTCAAAGAGTTTCAGTGGTTTGAGAGGAGTTTCACATGCCTTCCTTTGCCGGTAAGCAAAAATGGGACCAAAAGAGACCAAAACTGGAACATGGGTCCAAAGGCGCCAGAAAGCGCCAGAACGGGAGAAGGTTGTGAGAAAGCCTTCCTTTGAGCCCTAGGAGTGATATTGAAGGAGTTTCAGTGGCCTGAGACGAGTTTCGCACGTCTTCCTTTGCCATTGAGCAAACTGGGACCAAAAGAGACCAAAACTGGAACTTGAGTCCAAAGGCGACAGAAAGTGCCAAAAGGGAAGAAGGTGGCGAGAAAGCCTTCCTTTCAGTCCATGGAGTGATATTTAAGGAGTTTCAGTGGCCTGAGACGAGTTTCGCACGTCTTCCTTTGCCATTGAGCAAACTGGGACCAAAAGACACCAAAATTGGAACTTGAGTACAAAGGCGACAGAAAGTGCCAAAAGGGGAGAAGGTGGTGGGAAAGCCTTCCTTTCAGTCCTAGGAGTGATATTGAAGGAGTTTCAGTGGCCTGAGACGAGTTTCGCACGTCTTCCTTTGCCATGGAGTAAAATGGGACCAAAAGAGACCAAAACTCGAACTTGAGTCCAAAGGCGACAGAAAGTGCCAAAAGGGGAGAAGGTGGTGGGAAAGCCTTCCTTTCAGTCCTAGGAGTGATATTGAAGGAGTTTCAGTGGCCTGAGACGAGTTTCGCACGTCTTCCTTTGCCATGGAGCAAAATGGGACCAAAAGAGACCAAAACTCGAACTTGAGTCCAAAGGCGACAGAAAGTGCCAAAAGGGGAGAAGGTGGTGAGAAAGCCTTCCTTTCAGTCCTAGGAGTGATATTCAAGAAGTTTTAGTGGCCTGAGACGAGTTTTGCACGTCTTCCTTTGCCAGTAAGCAAAAAGGGACCAAAAGTGCCTAAAATCGGAACTTGAGTACAAAGGCGATAGAAAGTGCCAAAAGGGGAGAAGGTGGTGGGAAAGCCTTCCTTTCAGTCCTAGGAGTGATATTGAAGGAGTTTCAGTGGCCTGAGACGAGTTTCGCACGTCTTCCTTTGCCATTGAGCAAACTGGGACCAAAAGACACCAAAACTGGAACTTGAGTCCAAAGGCGACAGAAAGTGCCAAAAGGGAAGAAGGTGGCGAGAAAGCCTTCCTTTCAGTCCTAGGAGTGATATTTAAGGAGTTTCAGTGGCCTGAGACGAGTTTTGCTCGTCTTCCTTTGCGGGTAAGCAAAAAAGGACCAAAAGTGCCTAAAATCAGAACTTAGGTCGAAAGGCGCCAGAAAGTTCCAGAAGGGGATAAGGTGGTAAGAAAGACATCCTTTCACTCCCTAGAGTGATGTTCAAAGAGTTTCAGTGGTTTGAGAGGAGTTTCGCATGCCTTCCTTTGCCGGTAAGTAAAAAGGGGACCAAAAGAGACCAAAACTGGAACATGGGTCCAAGGGCGACAGAAAGTGCCAGAAGGGGAGAGGGTGGTGAGAAAGCGTTTCTTTCAGTCCTAGGAGTGATATTTAAGGAGTTTGAGTGGCCTGAGACGAGTTTTGCACGTCTTCCTTTGCGGGTAAGCAAAAAAGGACCAAAAGTGCCTAAAATCGAAACTTAGGTAGAAAGGTGCAAGAAAGTGCCAGAAGGGTATAAGGTGGTAAGAAAGACTTCCTTTCACTCCCTAGAGTGATATTCAAAGAGTTTTAGTGGTTTGAGAGGAGTTTCGCATGCCTTCCTTTACCGGTAAGCAAAAAAGGGACCAAAAGAGACCAAAATTGGAACATGGGTCCAAAGGAGCCAGAAAGCGCCAGAACGGGAGAAGGTTGTGAGAAAGCCTTCCTTTGAGCCCTAGGAGTGATATTGAAGGAGTTTTAGTGGCCTGAGACGAGTTTCGCACGTCTTCCTTTGCCATTGAGCAAAATGGGACCAAAAGAGACCAAAACTAGAACTTGAGTCCAAAGGCGACAGAAAGTGCCAAAAGGGGAGAAGGTGGTGAGAAAGCCTTCCTTTCAGTCCTAGGAGTGATATTGAAGGAGTTTCAGTGGCCTGAGACGAGTTTCGCACGTCTTCCTTTGCCATGGAGCAAAATGGGACCAAAAGAGACCAAAACTCGAACTTGAGTCCAAAGGCGACAGAAAGTGCCAAAAGGGGAGAAGGTGGTGAGAAAGCCTTCCTTTCAGTCCTAGGAGTGATATTCAAGAAGTTTTAGTGGCCTGAGACGAGTTTTGCACGTCTTCCTTTGCCAGTAAGCAAAAAGGGACCAAAAGTGCCTAAAATCGGAACTTGAGTCCAAAGGCGACAGAATGTGCCAGAAGGGGAGAAGTAGGTGAGAAAGCCTTCCTTTCAGTCCTAGGGGTGATATTCAAGGAGTTTCAGTAGCGTGAGACGAGTTTCACACATCTTCCTTTGCCGGTAAGCAAAAGGAGGCCAAAAGAGACCAAAACTGGAACTTGGGTCCAAGGGCGACAGAGAGTGCCAGAAGGGGAGAAGGTGGTGAGAAAGCCTTCCTTTCGGTCCTAGGAGTGATATTTCAGGAGTTTCAGTGGCCTGAGACGAGTTTTGCACGTCTTCCTTTGCCGGTAAGCAAAAAGGGACCAAAAGTGCCAAAAATCGGAACTTGTGTCCAAAGGCGCCAGAAAGTGCCAAAAGTAGGTGAGAAAGCCTTCCTTTCAGTCCTAGGGGTGATATCCAAGGAGTTTCAGTAGCCTGAGACGAGTTTCACACATCTTCCTTTGCCGGTAAGCAAAAGGAGGCCAAAAGAGACCAAAACTGGAACTTGGGTCCAAGGGCGACAAAAAGTGCCAGAAGGGGAGAAGGTGGTGAGAAAGCCTTCCTTTCGGTCCTAGGAGTGATATTTAAGGAGTTTCAGTGGCCTGAGATGAGTTTTGCACGTCTTCCTTTGCCGGTAAGCAAAAAGGGACCAAAATGGCCAAAAATCGGAACTTGTGTCCAAAGGCGCCAGAGAGTGCCAAAAGTAGGTGAGAAAGCCTTCCTTTCAGTCCTAGGGGTGATATCCAAGGAGTTTCAGTAGCCTGAGACGAGTTTCACACATCTTCCTTTGCCGGTAAGCAAGAGGAGGCCAAAAGAGAACAAAACTGGAACTTGGGTCCAAGGGTGACAGAAAGAGCCAGAAGGGGAGAAGGTGGTGAGAAAGCTTTCCTTTCAGTCCTAGGAGTGATATTTAAGGAGTTTGAGTGGCCTGAGACGAGTTTTGCACGTCTTCCTTTGCCAGTAAGCAAAAAAGGACCAAAAGTGCCTAAAAGAAAGTGCCAGAAGGGGATAAGGTGGTAAGAAAGACTTCCTTTCACTCCCTAGAGTGATATTCAAAGAGTTTCAGTGGTTTGAGAGGAGTTTCGCATGCCTTCCTTTGCCGGTAAGCAAAAATGGGACCAAAAGAGACCAAAACTGGAACATGGGTCCAAAGGCGCCAAAAAGCGCCAGAACGGGAGAAGGTTGTGAGAAAGCCTTCCATTGAGCCCTAGGAGTGATATTGAAGGAGTTTCAGTGGCCTGAGACGAGTTTCGCACATCTTCCTTTGCCATGGAGCAAAATGGGACCAAAAGAGACCAAAACTCGAACTTGAGTCCAAAGGCGACAGAAAGTGCCAAAAGGGTAGAAGGTGGTGAGAAAGCCTTCCTTTCAGTCCTAGGAGTGATATTCAAGAAGTTTTAGTGGCCTGAGACGAGTTTTGCACGTCTTCCTTTGCCAGTAAGCAAAAAGGGACCAAAAGTGCCTAAAATCGGAACTTGGGTCCAAAGGCGACAGAATGTGCCAGAAGGGGAGAAGTAGGTGAGAAAGCCTTCCTTTCAGTCCTAGGGGTGATATTCAAGGAGTTTCAGTAGCGTGAGACGAGTTTCACACATCTTCCTTTGCCGGTAAGCAAAAGGAGGCCAAAAGAGACCAAAACTGGAACTTGGGTCCAAGGGCGACAGAAAGTGCCAGAAGGGGAGAAGGTGGTGAGAAAGCCTTCCTTTCGGTCCTAGGAGTGATATTTAAGGAGTTTCAGTGGCCTGAGACGAGTTTTGCACGTCTTCCTTTGCCGGTAAGCAAAAAGGGACCAAAAGTGCCAAAAATCGGAGCTTGTGTCCAAAGGCGCCAGAAACTGCCAAAAGTAGGTGAGAAAGCCTTCCTTTCAGTCCTAGGGGTGATATCAAAGGAGTTTCAGTAGCCTGAGACGAGTTTCACACATCTTCCTTTGCCGGTAAGCAAGAGGAGGCCAAAAGAGAACAAAACTGGAACTTGGGTCCAAGGGTGACAGAAAGAGCCAGAAGGGGAGAAGGTGGTGAGAAAGCTTTCCTTTCAGTCCTAGGAGTGATATTTAAGGAGTTTGAGTGGCCTGAGACGAGTTTTGCAGGTCTTCCTTTGCCAGTAAGCAAAAAAGGACCAAAAGTGCCTAAAAGAAAGTGCCAGAAGGGGATAAGGTGGTAAGAAAGACTTCCTTTCACTCCCTAGAGTGATATTCAAAGAGTTTCAGTGGTTTGAGAGGAGTTTCGCATGCCTTCCTTTGCCGGTAAGCAAAAATGGGACCAAAAGAGACCAAAACTGGAACATGGGTCCAAAGGCGCCAAAAAGCGCCAGAACGGGAGAAGGTTGTGAGAAAGCCTTCCTTTGAGCCCTAGGAGTGATATTGAAGGAGTTTCAGTGGCCTGAGACGAGTTTCGCACGTCTTCCTTTGCCATTGAGCAAAATGGGACCAAAAGAGACCAAAACTGGAACTTGAGTCCAAAGGCGATAGAAAGTGCCAAAAGGGAAGAAGGTGGCGAGAAAGCCTTCCTTTCAGTCCTAGGAGTGATATTTAAGGAGTTTCAGTGGCCTGAGACGAGTTTCGCACGTCTTCCTTTGCCATTGAGCAAACTGGGACCAAAAGACGCCAAAATTGGAACTTGAGTACAAAGGCGACAGAAAGTGCCAAAAGGGGAGAAGGTGGTGGGAAAGCCTTCCTTTCAGTCCTAGGAGTGATATTGAAGGAGTTTCAGTGGCCTGAGACGAGTTTCGCACGTCTTCCTTTGCCATGGAGCAAAATGGGACCAAAAGAGACCAAAACTCGAACTTGAGTCCAAAGGCGACAGAAAGTGCCAAAAGGGGAGAAGGTGGTGAGAAAGCCTTCCTTTCAGTCCTAGGAGTGATATTCAAGAAGTTTTAGTGGCCTGAGACGAGTTTTGCACGTCTTCCTTTGCCAGTAAGCAAAAAGGGACCAAAAGTGCCTAAAATCGGAACTTGAGTACAAAGGCGACAGAAAGTGCCAAAAGGGGAGAAGGTGGTGGGAAAGCCTTCCTTTCAGTCCTAGGAGTGATATTGAAGGAGTTTCAGTGGCCTGAGACGAGTTTCGCACGTCTTCCTTTGCCATTGAGCAAACTGGGACCAAAAGACACCAAAACTGGAACTTGAGTCCAAAGGCGACAGAAAGTGCCAAAAGGGAAGAAGGTGGCGAGAAAGCCTTCCTTTCAGTCCTAGGAGTGATATTTAAGGAGTTTCAGTGGCCTGAGACGAGTTTTGCACGTCTTCCTTTGCCGGTAAGCAAAAAGGGACCAACAGTGCCTAAAATCGGAAATTAGGTCGAAAGGCGCCAGAAAGTTCCAGAAGGGGATAAGGTGGTAAGAAAGACATCCTTTCACTCCCTAGAGTGATGTTCAAAGAGTTTCAGTGGTTTGAGAGGAGTTTCGCATGCCTTCCTTTCTTAGGTAAGTAAAAAGGGGACCAAAAGAGACCAAAACTGGAACATGGGTCCAAAGGAGCCAGAAAGCGCCAGAACGGGAGAAGGTTGTGAGAAAGCCTTCCTTTGAGCCCTAGGAGTGATATTGAAGGAGTTTTAGTGGCCTGAGACGAGTTTCACACATCTTCCTTTGCCATTGAGCAAAATGGGACCAAAAGAGACCAAAACTGGAACTTGAGTCCAAAGGCGACAGAAAGTGCCAAAAGGGGAGAAGGTGGTGAGAAAGCCTTCCTTTCAGTCCTAGGAGTGATATTGAAGGAGTTTCAGTGGCCTGAGACGAGTTTCGCACGTCTTCCTTTGCCATTGAGCAAACTGGGACCAAAAGAGACCAAAACTGGAACTTGAGTCCAAAGGCGACAGAAAGTGCCAAAAGGGGAGGTGGTGAGAAAGCCTTCCTTTCAGTACTAGAAGTGATATTTAAGAAGTTTCAGTGGCCTGAGACGAGTTTTGCACGTCTTCCTTTGCCAGTAAGCAAAAAAGCACCAAAAGTGCCTAAAATCGAAACTTGGGTCCAAAGGCGCCAGAATGTGCCAGAAGGGGAGAAGTAGGTGAGAAAGCCTTCCTTTCAGTCCTAGGGGTGATATTCAAGGAGTTTCAGTAGCCTGAGACGGGTTTCACACATCTTCCTTTGCCGGTAAGCAAAAGGAGGCCATAAGAGACCAAAACTGGAACTTGGGTCTAAGGGCGACAGAAAGTGCCAGAAGGGGATAAGGTGGTGAGAAAGCTTTCCTTTCAGTCCTAGGAGTGATATTTAAGGAGTTTGAGTGGCATGAGACGAGTTTTGCACGTCTTCCTTTGCCAGTAAGCAAAAAAGGACCAAAAGTGCCTAAAATCGGAACTTAGGTCGAAAGCCGCCAGAAAGTGCCTGAAGGGGTTAAGGTGGTCAGAAAGACTTCCTTTCACTCCCTAGAGTGATATTCAAAGAGTTTCAGTGGTTTGAGAGGAGTTTCGCATGCCTTCCTTTGCCAGTAAGCAAAAATGGGACCAAAAGAGACCAAAACTGGAACATGGGTCCAAAGGCGCCAGAAAGCGCCAGAACGGGAGAAGGTTGTGAGAAAGCCTTCCTTTGAGCCCTAGAAGTGATATTGAAGGAGTTTCAGTGGCCTGAGACGAGTTTCGCACGTCTTCCTTTGCCATTGAGCAAACTGGGACCAAAAGAGACCAAAACTGGAACTTGAGTACAAAGGCGACAGAAAGTGCCAAAAGGGGAGAAGGTGGTGAGAAAGGCTTCCTTTCAGTCCTAGGAGTGATATTGAAGGAGTTTCAGTGGCCTGAGACCAGTTTCGCACGTCTTCCTTTGCCATTGAGCAAAATGGGACCAAAAGAGACCAAAACTGGAACTTGAGTCTAAGGGCGACAGAAAGTGCCAGAAGGGGAGAAGGTGGTGAGAAAGCCTTCCTTTCAGTCCTAGGAGTGATATTTAAGGAGTTTGAGTGGCCTGAGACGAGTTTTGCACGTCTTCCATTGCCAGTAAGCAAAAAAGGACCAAAAGTGCCGAAAATCGGAACTTAGGTCGAAAGCCGCCAGAAAGTGACTGAAGGGGATAAGGTGGTCAGAAAGACTTCCTTTCACTCCCTAGAGTGATATTCAAAGAGTTTCAGTGGTTTGAGAGGAGTTTCACATGCCTTCCTTTGCCGGTAAGCAAAAATGGGACCAAAAGAGACCAAAACTGGAACATGGGTCCAAAGGCGCCAGAAAGCGCCAGAACGGGAGAAGGTTGTGAGAAAGCCTTCCTTTGAGCCCTAGGAGTGATATTGAAGGAGTTTCAGTGGCCTGAGACGAGTTTCGCACGTCTTCCTTTGCCATTGAGCAAACTGGGACCAAAAGAGACCAAAACTGGAACTTGAGGCCAAACGCGACAGAAAGTGCCAAAAGGAAAGAAGGTGGTGAGAAAGCCTTCCTTTCAGTCCTAGGAGTGATATTTAAGGAGTTTCAGTGGCCTGAGACGAGTTTTGCACGTCTTCCTTTGCCGGTAAGCAAAAAGGGACCAAAAGTGCCTAAAATCGTAACTTGGGTCCAAAAGCGCCAGAAAGTGCCAGAAGGGGAGAAGTAGGTGAGAAAGCCTTCCTTTCAGTCCTAGGGGTGATATTCAAGGAGTTTCAGTAGCATGAGACGAGTTTCGCACAACTTCCTTTGCCATTGAGCAACATGGGACTAAAAGAGACCAAAACTCGAACTTGAATCCAAAGGCAACAGAAAGTGCCAAAAGGGGATAAGGTGGTGAGAAAGCCTTCCTTTCAGTCCTAGGAGTGATATTTAAGATGTTTTAGTGGCCTGAGACGAGTTTTGCACGTCTTCATTTGCCGGTAAGCAAAAAAGGACCAAAAGTGCCTAAAATCGGAACTTAGGTCGAAAGGCGCCGTAAAGTGCTCGAAGGGGATAAGGTGGTAAGAAAGACTTCCTTTCACTCCCTAGAGTGATATTCAAAGAGTTTCGGTGGTTTGAGAGGAGTTTCACATGCCTTCCTTTGCCGATAAGCAAAAAGGGGACCAAAAGAGACCAAAATCGGAACATGGGTCCAAAGGCGCCGTAAAGCGCCGAACGGGAGAAGGTTGTGAGAAAGCCTTCCTTTGAGCCCTAGGAGTGATATTGAAGGAGTTTCGGTGGCGAGACGAGTTTCGCACGTCTTCCTTTGCCATTGAGCAACCGGGGACCAAAAGAGACCAAAACCGGAATTTGAGTACAAAGGCGACGTAAAGTGCCAAAAGGGGAGAAAGTGGTGAGAAAGCCTTCCTTTCAGTCCTAGGAGCGATATTGAAGGAGTTTCAGTGGCCTGAGACCAGTTTCGCACGTCTTCCTTTGCCATTGAGCAAAATGGGACCAAAAGAGACCAAAACTGGAACTTGAGTCTAAGGGCGACCGAAAGTGCCAGAAGGGGAGAAGGTGGTGAGAAAGCCTTCCTTTCAGTCCTAGGAGTGATATTTAAGGAGTTTGAGTGGCCTGAGACGAGTTTTGCACGTCTTCCATTGCCAGTAAGCAAAAAAGCACCAAAAGTGCCTAAAATCGGAACTTGGGTCCAAAGGCGCCAGAATGTGCCAGAAGGGGAGAAGTAGGTGAGAAAGCCTTCCTTTCAGTCCTAGGGGTGATATTCAAGGAGTTTCAGTAGCCTGAGACGGGTTTCACACATCTTCCTTTGCCGGTAAGCAAAAGGAGGCCAAAAGAGACCAAAACTGGAACTTGGGTCTAAGGGCGACAGAAAGTGCCAGAAGGGGAGAAGGTGGTGAGAAAGCCTTCCTTTGAGCCCTAGGAGTGATATTGAAGGAGTTTCAGTGGCCTGAGACGAGTTTCGCACGTCTTTCTTTGCCATTGAGCAAAATGGGACCAAAAGAGATCAAAACTGGAACTTGAGTCCAAATGCGACAGAAAGTGCCAAAAGGGAAGAAGGTGGTGAGAAAGCCTTCCTTTCAGTCCTAGGAGTGATATTTAAGGAGTTTCAGTGGCCTGAGACGAGTTTTGCACGTCTTCCTTTGCCGGTAAGCAAAAAGGGACCAAAAGTGCCTAAAATCGTAACTTGGGTCCAAATGCGCCAGAAAGTGCCAGAAGGGGAGAAGTAGGTGAGAAAGCCTTCCTTTCAGTCCTAGGGGTGATATTCAAGGAGTTTCAGTAGCCTGAGATGAGTTTCGCACAACTTCCTTTGCCATTGAGCAACATGGGACTAAAAGAGACCAAAACTGGAACTTGGGTCCAAAGGCGCCAAAAAGCGCCAGAACGGGAGAAGGTTGTGAGAAAGCCTTCCTTTGAGCCCTAGGAGTGATATTGAAGGAGTTTCAATGGCCTGAGACGAGTTTCGCACGTCTTTCTTTGCCATTGAGCAAAATGGGACCAAAAGAGATCAAAACTGGAACTTGAGTCCAAGGGCGACAGAAAGTGCCAGAAGGGGAGAAGTAGGTGAGAAAGCCTTCCTTTCAGTCCTAGGGGTGATATTTAAGAAGTTTCAGTGGCCTGAGACGAGTTTTGCACGTCTTCCCTTCCCAGTAAGCAAAAAAGCACCAAAAGTGCCTAAAATCGGAACTTGGGTCCAAGGGCGCCAGAAAGTGCCAGAAGGGGAGAAGTAGGTGAGAAGGCCTTCCTTTCAGTCCTAGGGGTGATATTCAAGGAGTTTCAGTAGCCTGAGACGAGTTTCACACATCTTCCTTTGCCGGTAAGCAAACGGAGGCCAAAAGAAACCCAAACTGGAACTTGGGTCCAAGGGCGACAGAAAGTGCCAGAAGGGGAGAAGGTGGTGACAAAGCCTTCCTTTCAGTCCTAGGAGTGATATTTAAGGAGTTTGAGTCGCCTGAGACGAGTTTTGCACGTATTCCTTTGCCGGTAAGCAAAAAAGGACCAAAAGTGCCTAAAATCAGAACTTAGGTCGAAAGGCGCCAGAAAGTGCCAGAAGGGGATAAGGTGGTAAGAAAGACTTCCTTTCACTCCCTAGAGTGATATTCAAAGAGTTTTAGTGGTCTGAGAGGAGTTTCGCATGTCTTCCTTTGCCGGTAAGCAAAAAAGGGAGCAAAAGAGACCAAAACTGGAACATGGGTCCAAAGACGCCAGAAAGCGCCAGAACGGGAGAAGGTTGTGAGAAAGCCTTCCTTTGAGTCCTAGGAGTGATATTGAAGGATTTTCAGTGGCCTGAGACGAGTTTCGCACGTCTTCCTTTGCCATTGAGCAAAATGGGACAAAAAGACACCAAAACTGGAACTTGAGTCCAAAGGCGACAGAAAGTGCCAAAAGGGGAGAATGTGGTGAGAAAGCCTTCCTTTCAGTCCTAGGAGTGATATTGAAGGAGTTTCAGTGGCCTGAGACGAGTTTCGCGCGTCTTCCTTTGCCATTGAGCAAAATGGGACCAAAAGAGACCAAAATTGGAACTTGAGTCCAAAGGCGACAGAAAGTGCCAAAAGGGGATAAGGTAGTGAGAAAGCCTTCCTTTGAGTCCTAGGAGTGATATTTAAGGAGTTTCAGTGGCCTGAGACGAGTTTTGCACGTCTTCCTTTGCCGGTAAGGAAAAAGGGACCAAAAGTGCCTAAAATCGGAACTTGGGTCCAAAGTCGCCAGAAAGTGCCAGAAAGGGAGAAGTAGGTGAGAAGGCCTTCCTTTCAGTCCTAGGGGTGACATTCAAGGAGTTTCAGTAGCCTGAGACGAGTTTTACACATCTTCCTTTCCCGGTAAGCAAAAGGAGGCCAAAAGAGATCAAAACTGGAACTTGGGTCCAAGGGTGATGAGGACATGACCATGAGCAAAGGCAAGGATCCTCTTGAAGGACTTGGAGGACCTATGACAAGGGCTAGAGGAAGGAGAGCAAAGGAAGCTCTTCAACAAGTGTTGTCCATATTAATTGAATACAAGCCCATGTTTCAAGGAGAAAAGACCAAGGTTGTGAATTGTATCATGGCCCAAATGGAGGAGAACTAAGGCGCCACTTTGCTTCAGTTTTTAAGTTTTTAATTTGTTTTAAATAATTGCCCAATCCTTTGTAAAGTTGGCTGACCAAATTATGTTTTGCGGTTAATCAACTAATGGGCTTTGGTTTGGTTTTATTTCAAGTTGTAATAAGGGCCCAATTGGCAACTTAGGCATCAGCCTTTGGGAGACCAAGAGGCGCATAGCTAGTGGCTGTTGGGTGACTTTTTGGTTGCCACAATTTCAGTTACAATCAGCCATCAAGTAGCTTTATTTCCTAGCTTAGTGGATCATTATCTAAGTGGAATAAATTTTCCGTTACGGAACCTTTGTAATTCTGATGGTAAAGCTTCTATATAAGCTGAACCATTCTTATCAATAAGACAAGTTAAGTTTGATTTAGAAATATTAGAGTTTATCTCTTTTATCTTAGTGAGAGTGATTCTCCTAAGTTCTTGAGTGATTCAAGAACAACTTGGCTGTATCAAAGGGCTTTCACATCCCTTTGTGTGTTGCCTTCCTTGGAAAGAGTGATTCTTTCCTTCCCCCATTCAATTCTTCACCAAAATTCCAAAAAAACTCAAATCAGCCCAGAATTATCCCGTTATCATAAGTCCCGTTCTACTTAGCCAAATTGAGTGATTCTTTAGCCTAAATTGAATTTCAGAACGAGAACTTTCACCTCGTTTTGGAATCACCTCAATTGGAGTTTTATAACTCGAGATACCGTCATTTCTAAAATTCTGTCCAGCCACCACCAAACCAGCGTTTTTGCTTACTTTTTTCCTCACTCATTTTAACACCATGGACCAACACCTAATTTGCCCAGAAATTAATCACTAAATTTTCAAATTTTTCTACAAGGTTCTAACCCTAAAGATCCTAAGTCAGCCTTTGTGCAAATAGGGTTCATATCAAACGGCGACAGAAAGTGCCAGAAGGGGAGAAGGTTGTGAGAAAGCCTTCCTTTCAGCGCTAGGAGTGATATTGAAGGAGTTTCGGTGGCCTGAGACGAGTTTTGCAGGTCTTCCTTTGCCATTGAGCAAAATGGGACCAAAAGTGCCAAAAATCGGAACTTGGGTCCAAAGATGTCAGAAAGTGCCAAAAGGGGAGAAGGTGGTGAGAAAGCCTTCCTTTCAGTCCTAGGAGTGATATTTAAGAAGTTTTAGTGGCCTAAGACGAGTTTTGCACGTCTTCCTTTGCCAGTAAGCAAAAAGGGATCAAAAGTGCCTAAAATCAGAACTTGGGTCCAAAGGCGCCAGAAAGTGCCAAAAGTAGGTGAGAAAGCCTTCCTTTCAGTCCTAGGGGTGATATCCAAGGAGTTTCAGTAGCCTGAGACGAGTTTCACACATCTTCCTTTGCCGGTAAGCAAGAGGAGGCCAAAAGAGAACAAAACTGGAACTTGGGTCCAAGGGTGACAGAAAGTGCCAGAAGGGGAGAAGGTGGTGAGAAAGCTTTCCTTTCAGTCCTAGGAGTGATATTAAAGGAGTTTGAGTGGCCTGAGACGAGTTTTGCTCGTCCTCCTTTGCCAGTAAGCAAAAAAGGACCAAAAGTGCCTAAAATCGGAACTTAGGTCGAAAGGTGCCAGAAAGTGCCAGAAGGGGATAAGGTGGTAAGAAAGACTTCCTTTCACTCCCTAGAGTGATATTCAAAGAGTTTCAGTGGTTTGAGAGGAGTTTCACATGCCTTCCTTTGCCGGTAAGCAAAAATGGGACCAAAAGAGACCAAAACTGGAACATGGGTCCAAAGGCGCCAGAAAGCGCCAGAACGGGAGAAGGTTGTGAGAAAGCCTTCCTTTGAGCCCTAGGAGTGATATTGAAGGAGTTTCAGTGGCCTGAGACGAGTTTCGCACGTCTTCCTTTGCCATTGAGCAAACTGGGACCAAAAGAGACCAAAACTGGAACTTGAGTCCAAAGGCGACAGAAAGTGCCAAAAGGGAAGAAGGTGGCGAGAAAGCCTTCCTTTCAGTCCTAGGAGTGATATTTAAGGAGTTTCAGTGGCCTGAGACGAGTTTCGCACGTCTTCCTTTGCCATTGAGCAAACTGGGACGAAAAGACACCAAAATTGGAACTTGAGTACAAAGGCGACAGAAAGTGCCAAAAGGGGAGAAGGTGGTGGGAAAGCCTTCCTTTCAGTCCTAGGAGTGATATTGAAGGAGTTTCAGTGGCCTGAGACGAGTTTCGCACGTCTTCCTTTGCCATGGAGTAAAATGGGACCAAAAGAGACCAAAACTCGAACTTGAGTCCAAAGGCGACAGAAAGTGCCAAAAGGGGAGAAGGTGGTGGGAAAGCCTTCCTTTCAGTCCTAGGAGTGATATTGAAGGAGTTTCAGTGGCCTGAGACGAGTTTCGCACGTCTTCCTTTGCCATGGAGCAAAATGGGACCAAAAGAGACCAAAACTCGAACTTGAGTCCAAAGGCGACAGAAAGTGCCAAAAGGGGAGAAGGTGGTGAGAAAGCCTTCCTTTCAGTCCTAGGAGTGATATTCAAGAAGTTTTAGTGGCCTGAGACGAGTTTTGCACGTCTTCCTTTGCCAGTAAGCAAAAAGGGACCAAAAGTGCCTAAAATCGGAACTTGAGTACAAAGGCGATAGAAAGTGCCAAAAGGGGAGAAGGTGGTGGGAAAGCCTTCCTTTCAGTCCTAGGAGTGATATTGAAGGAGTTTCAGTGGCCTGAGACGAGTTTCGCACGTCTTCCTTTGCCATGGAGCAAAATGGGACCAAAAGAGACCAAAACTCGAACTTGAGTCCAAAGGCGACAGAAAGTGCCAAAAGGGGAGAAGGTGGTGAGAAAGCCTTCCTTTCAGTCCTAGGAGTGATATTCAAGAAGTTTTAGTGGCCTGAGACGAGTTTTGCTCGTCTTCCTTTGCGGGTAAGCAAAAAAGGACCAAAAGTGCCTAAAATCAGAACTTAGGTCGAAAGGCGCCAGAAAGTTCCAGAAGGGGATAAGGTGGTAAGAAAGACATCCTTTCACTCCCTAGAGTGATGTTCAAAGAGTTTCAGTGGTTTGAGAGGAGTTTCGCATGCCTTCCTTTGCCGGTAAGTAAAAAGGGGACCAAAAGAGACCAAAACTGGAACATAGGTCCAAGGGCGACAGAAAGTGCCAGAAGGGGAGAGGGTGGTGAGAAAGCGTTTCTTTCAGTCCTAGGAGTGATATTTAAGGAGTTTGAGTGGCCTGAGACGAGTTTTGCACGTCTTCCTTTGCGGGTAAGCAAAAAAGGACCAAAAGTGCCTAAAATCGAAACTTAGGTAGAAAGGTGCAAGAAAGTGCCAGAAGGGTATAAGGTGGTAAGAAAGACTTCCTTTCACTCCCTAGAGTGATATTCAAAGAGTTTTAGTGGTTTGAGAGGAGTTTCGCATGCCTTCCTTTACCGGTAAGCAAAAAAGGGACCAAAAGAGACCAAAATTGGAACATGGGTCCAAAGGAGCCAGAAAGCGCCAGAACGGGAGAAGGTTGTGAGAAAGCCTTCCTTTGAGCCCTAGGAGTGATATTGAAGGAGTTTTAGTGGCCTGAGACGAGTTTCGCACGTCTTCCTTTGCCATTGAGCAAAATGGGACCAAAAGAGACCAAAACTAGAACTTGAGTCGAAAGGCGACAGAAAGTGCCAAAAGGGGAGAAGGTGGTGAGAAAGCCTTCCTTTCAGTCCTAGGAGTGATATTGAAGGAGTTTCAGTGGCCTGAGACGAGTTTCGCACGTCTTCCTTTGCCATGGAGCAAAATGGGACCAAAAGAGACCAAAACTCGAACTTGAGTCCAAAGGCGACAGAAAGTGCCAAAAGGGGAGAAGGTGGTGAGAAAGCCTTCCTTTCAGTCCTAGGAGTGATATTCAAGAAGTTTTAGTGGCCTGAGACGAGTTTTGCACGTCTTCCTTTGCCAGTAAGCAAAAAGGGACCAAAAGTGCCTAAAATCGGAACTTGGGTCCAAAGGCGACAGAATGTGCCAGAAGGGGAGAAGTAGGTGAGAAAGCCTTCCTTTCAGTCCTAGGGGTGATATTCAAGGAGTTTCAGTAGCGTGAGACGAGTTTCACACATCTTCCTTTGCCGGTAAGCAAAAGGAGGCCAAAAGAGACCAAAACTGGAACTTGGGTCCAAGGGCGACAGAGAGTGCCAGAAGGGGAGAAGGTGGTGACAAAGCCTTCCTTTCGGTCCTAGGAGTGATATTTAAGGAGTTTCAGTGGCCTGAGACGAGTTTTGCACGTCTTCCTTTGCCGGTAAGCAAAAAGGGACCAAAAGTGCCAAAAATCGGAACTTGTGTCCAAAGGCGCCAGAAAGTGCCAAAAGTAGGTGAGAAAGCCTTCCTTTCAGTCCTAGGGGTGATATCCAAGGAGTTTCAGTAGCCTGAGACGAGTTTCACACATCTTCCTTTGCCGGTAAGCAAAAGGAGGCCAAAAGAGACCAAAACTGGAACTTGGGTCCAAGGGCGACAAAAAGTGCCAGAAGGGGAGAAGGTGGTGAGAAAGCCTTCCTTTCGGTCCTAGGAGTGATATTTAAGGAGTTTCAGTGGCCTGAGATGAGTTTTGCACGTATTCCTTTGCCGGTAAGCAAAAAGGGACCAAAAGTGCCAAAAATCGGAACTTGTGTCCAAAGGCGCCAGAGAGTGCCAAAAGTAGGTGAGAAAGCCTTCCTTTCAGTCCTAGGGGTGATATCCAAGGAGTTTCAGTAGCCTGAGACGAGTTTCACACATCTTCCTTTGCCGGTAAGCAAGAGGAGGCCAAAAGAGAACAAAACTGGAACTTGGGTCCAAGGGTGACAGAAAGAGCCAGAAGGGGAGAAGGTGGTGAGAAAGCTTTCCTTTCAGTCCTAGGAGTGATATTTAAGGAGTTTGAGTGGCCTGAGACGAGTTTTGCAGGTCTTCCTTTGCCAGTAAGCAAAAAAGGACCAAAAGTGCCTAAAAGAAAGTGCCAGAAGGGGATAAGGTGGTAAGAAAGACTTCCTTTCACTCCCTAGAGTGATATTCAAAGAGTTTCAGTGGTTTGAGAGGAGTTTCGCATGCCTTCCTTTGCCGGTAAGCAAAAATGGGACCAAAAGAGACCAAAACTGGAACATGGGTCCAAAGGCGCCAAAAAGCGCCAGAACGGGAGAAGGTTGTGAGAAAGCCTTCCTTTGAGCCCTAGGAGTGATATTGAAGGAGTTTCAGTGGCCTGAGACGAGTTTCGCACGTCTTCCTTTGCCATTGAGCAAAATGGGACCAAAAGAGACCAAAACTGGAACTTGAGTCCAAAGGCGATAGAAAGTGCCAAAAGGGAAGAAGGTGGCGAGAAAGCCTTCCTTTCAGTCCTAGGAGTGATATTTAAGGAGTTTCAGTGGCCTGAGACGAGTTTCGCACGTCTTCCTTTGCCATTGAGCAAACTGGGACCAAAAGACACCAAAATTGGAACTTGAGTACAAAGGCTACAGAAAGTGCCAAAAGGGGAGAAGGTGGTGGGAAAGCCTTCCTTTCAGTCCTAGGAGTGATATTGAAGGAGTTTCAGTGGCCTGAGACGAGTTTCGCACGTCTTCCTTTGCCATGGAGCAAAATGGGACCAAAAGAGACCAAAACTCGAACTTGAGTCCAAAGGCGACAGAAAGTGCCAAAAGGGGAGAAGGTGGTGAGAAAGCCTTCCTTTCAGTCCTAGGAGTGATATTCAAGAAGTTTTAGTGGCCTGAGACGAGTTTTGCACGTCTTCCTTTGCCAGTAAGCAAAAAGGGACCAAAAGTGCCTAAAATCGAAACTTGAGTACAAAGGCGACAGAAAGTGCCAAAAGGGGAGAAGGTGGTGGGAAAGCCTTCCTTTCAGTCCTAGGAGTGATATTGAAGGAGTTTCAGTGGCCTGAGACGAGTTTCGCACGTCTTCCTTTGCCATTGAGCAAACTGGGACCAAAAGACACCAAAACTGGAACTTGAGTCCAAAGGCGACAGAAAGTGCCAAAAGGGAAGAAGGTGGCGAGAAAGCCTTCCTTTCAGTCCTAGGAGTGATATTTAAGGAGTTTCAGTGGCCTGAGACGAGTTTTGCTCGTCTTCCTTTGCCGGTAAGCAAAAAGGGACCAAAAGTGCCTAAAATCGGAGCTTAGGTCGAAAGGCGCTAGAAAGTTCCAGAAGGGGATAATGTGGTAAGAAAGACTTCCTTTCACTCCCTAGAGTGACGTTCAAAGAGTTTCAGCGGTTTGAGAGGAGTTTCGCATGCCTTCCTTTGCCGGTAAGTAAAAAGGGGACCAAAAGAGACCAAAACTGGAACATGGGTCCAAAGGCGCCAGAAAGCGCCAGAACGGGAGAAGGTTGTGAGAAAGCCTTCCTTTGAGCCCTAGGAGTGATATTGAAGGAGTTTCAGTGGCCTGAGACGAGTTTCGCACGTCTTCCTTTGCCATTGAGCAAACTGGGACCAAAAGAGACCAAAACTGGAACTTAAGTACAAAGGCGACAGAAAGTGCCAAAAGGGGAGAAGGTGGTGAGAAAGCCTTCCTTTCAGTCCTAGGAGTGATATTGAAGGAGTTTCAGTGGCCTGAGACCAGTTTCGCACGTCTTCCTTTGCCATTGAGCAAAATGGGACCAAAAGAGACCAAAACTGGAACTTGAGTCTAAGGGCGACAGAAAGTGCTAGAAGGGGAGAAGGTGGTGAGAAAGCCTTCCTTTCAGTCCTAGGAGTGATATTTAAGGAGTTTGAGTGGCCTGAGACGAGTTTTGCACGTCTTCCATTGCCAGTAAGCAAAAAAGGACAAAAAGTTCCTAAAATCGGAACTTAGGTCGAAAGCCGCAAGAATGTGCCTGAAGGGGATAAGATGGTAAGAAAGACTTCCTTTCACTCCCTAGAGTGATATTCAAAGAGTTTCAGTGGTTTGAGAGGAGTTTCACATGCCTTCCTTTGCCGGTAAGCAAAAATGGGACCAAAAGAGACCAAAACTGGAACATGGGTCCAAAGGCGACAGAATGCGCCAGAAGGGGAGAAGTAGGTGAGAAAGCTTTCCTTTCAGTCCTAGGGGTGATATTCAAGGAGTTTGAGTGGCCTGAGATGAGTTTTGCACGTCTTCCTTTGCCATTGAGCAAAGTGGGACCAAAAGAGACCAAAACTGGAACTTGAGTCCAAAGGCGACAGAAAGTGCCAAAAGGGGAGAAGGTGGTGAGAAAGCCTTCCTTTCAGTCCTAGGAGTGATATTGAAGGAGTTTCAGTGGCCTGAGACGAGTTTCGCACGTCTTCCTTTGCCCTGGAGCAAAATGGGACCAAAAGAGACCAAAACTCGAACTTGAGTCCAAAGGCGACAGAAAGTGCCAAAAGGGGAGAAGGTGGTGAGAAAGCCTTCCTTTCAGTCCTAGGAGTGATCTTCATGAAGTTTTAGTGGCCTGAGACGAGTTTTGCACGTCTTCCTTTGCCAGTAAGCAAAAAGGGACCAAAAGTGCCTAAAATCGGAACTTGGGTCCAAAGGCGACAGAATGCGCCAGAAGGGGAGAAGTAGGTGAGAAAGCCTTCCTTTCAGTCCTAGGGGTGATATTCAAGGAGTTTCAGTAGCGTGAGACGAGTTTCACACATCTTCCTTTGCCGGTAAGCAAAAGAAGGCCAAAAGAGACCAAAACTGGAACTTGGGTCCAAGGGCGACAGAAAGTGCCAGAAGGGGAGAAGGTGGTGAGAAAGCCTTCCTTTCGGTCCTAGGAGTGATATTTAAGGAGTTTCAGTGGCCTGAGACGACTTTTGCACGTCTTACTTTGCCGGTAAGCAAAAAGGGACCAAAAGTGCCAAAAATCGGAACTTGGGTCCAAAGGCGCCAGAAAGTGCCAAAAGTAGGTGAGAAAGCCTTCCTTTCAGTCCTAGGGGTGATATCCAAGGAGTTTCAGTAGCCTGAGACGAGTTTCACAGATCATCCTTTGCCGGTAAGCAAGAGGAGGCCAAAAGAGAACAAAACTGGAACTTGGGTCCAAGGGCGACAGAAAGTGCCAGAAGGGGAGAAGGTGGTGAGAAAGCTTTCCTTTCAGTCCTAGGAGTGATATTTAAGGAGTTTGAGTGGCCTGAGACGAGTTTTGCACGTCTTCCTTTGCCAGTAAGCAAAAAAGGACCAAAAGTGCCTAAAATCGGAACTTAGGTCGAAAGGCGCCAGAAAGTGCCAGAAGGGGATAAGGTGGTAAGAAAGACTTCCTTTCACTCCCTAGAGTGATATTCAAAGAGTTTCAGTGGTTTGAGAGGAGTTTCGCATGCCTTCCTTTGCCGGTAAGCAAAAATGGGACCAAAAGAGACCAAAACTGGAACATGGGTCCAAAGGCGCCAGAAAGCGCCAGAACGGGAGAAGGTTGTGAGAAAGCCTTCCTTTGAGCCCTAGGAGTGATATTGAAGGAGTTTTAGTGGCCTGAGACGAGTTTCGCACATCTTCCTTTGCCATTGAGCAAAATGGGACCAAAAGAGACCAAAACTGGAACTTGAGTCCAAAGGCGACAGAAAGTGCCAAAAGGGGAGAAGGTGGTGAGAAAGCCTTCCTTTCAGTCCTAGGAGTGATATTGAAGGAGTTTCAGTGGCCTGAGACGAGTTTCGCACGTCTTCCTTTGCCATTGAGCAAACTGGGACCAAAAGACACCAAAACTGGAACTTGAGTCCAAAGGCGACAGAAAGTGCCAAAAGGGAAGAAGGTGGTGAGCAAGCCTTCCTTTCAGTCCTAGGAGTGATATTTAAGGAGTTTCAGTGGCCTGAGACGAGTTTTGCACGTCTTCCTTTGCCGGTAAGCAAAAAGGGACCAACAGTGCCTAAAATCGGAAATTAGGTCGAAAGGCGCCAGAAAGTTCCAGAAGGGGATAAGGTGGTAAGAAAGACATCCTTTCACTCCCTAGAGTGATGTTCAAAGAGTTTCAGTGGTTTGAGAGGAGTTTCGCATGCCTTCCTTTGCCGGTAAGTAAAAAGGGGACCAAAAGAGACCAAAACTGGAACATGGGTCCAAAGGAGCCAGAAAGCGCCAGAACGGGAGAAGGTTGTGAGAAAGCCTTCCTTTGAGCCCTAGGAGTGATATTGAAGGAGTTTTAGTGGCCTGAGACGAGTTTCGCACATCTTCCTTTGCCATTGAGCAAAATGGGACCAAAAGAGACCAAAACTGGAACTTGAGTCCAAAGGCGACAGAAAGTGCCAAAAGGGGAGAAGGTGGTGAGAAAGCCTTCCTTTCAGTCCTAGGAGTGATATTGAAGGAGTTTCAGTGGCCTGAGACGAGTTTCGCACGTCTTCCTTTGCCATTGAGCAAACTGGGACCAAAAGAGACCAAAACTGGAACTTGAGTCCAAAGGCGACAGAAAGTGCCAAAAGGGGAGGTGGTGAGAAAGCCTTCCTTTCAGTACTAGAAGTGATATTTAAGAAGTTTCAGTGGCCTGAGACGAGTTTTGCACGTCTTCCTTTGCCAGTAAGCAAAAAAGCACCAAAAGTGCCTAAAATCGAAACTTGGGTCCAAAGGCGCCAGAATGTGCCAGAAGGGGAGAAGTAGGTGAGAAAGCCTTCCTTTCAGTCCTAGGGGTGATATTCAAGGAGTTTCAGTAGCCTGAGACGGGTTTCACACATCTTCCTTTGCCGGTAAGCAAAAGGAGGCCATAAGAGACCAAAACTGGAACTTGGGTCTAAGGGCGACAGAAAGTGCCAGAAGGGGATAAGGTGGTGAGAAAGCTTTCCTTTCAGTCCTAGGAGTGATATTTAAGGAGTTTGAGTGGCATGAGACGAGTTTTGCACGTCTTCCTTTGCCAGTAAGCAAAAAAGGACCAAAAGTGCCTAAAATCGGAACTTAGGTCGAAAGCCGCCAGAAAGTGCCTGAAGGGGATAAGGTGGTAAGAAAGACTTCCTTTCACTCCCTAGAGTGATATTCAAAGAGTTTCAGTGGTTTGAGAGGAGTTTCGCATGCCTTCCTTTGCCAGTAAGCAAAAATGGGACCAAAAGAGACCAAAACTGGAACATGGGTCCAAAGGCGCCAGAAAGCGCCAGAACGGGAGAAGGTTGTGAGAAAGCCTTCCTTTGAGCCCTAGAAGTGATATTGAAGGAGTTTCAGTGGCCTGAGACGAGTTTCGCACGTCTTCCTTTGCCATTGAGCAAACTGGGACCAAAAGAGACCAAAACTGGAACTTGAGTACAAAGGCGACAGAAAGTGCCAAAAGGGGAGAAGGTGGTGAGAAAGGCTTCCTTTCAGTCCTAGGAGTGATATTGAAGGAGTTTCAGTGGCCTGAGACCAGTTTCGCACGTCTTCCTTTGCCATTGAGCAAAATGGGACCAAAAGAGACCAAAACTGGAACTTGAGTCTAAGGGCGACAGAAAGTGCCAGAAGGGGAGAAGGTGGTGAGAAAGCCTTCCTTTCAGTCCTAGGAGTGATATTTAAGGAGTTTGAGTGGCCTGAGACGAGTTTTGCACGTCTTCCATTGCCAGTAAGCAAAAAAGGACCAAAAGTGCCGAAAATCGGAACTTAGGTCGAAAGCCGCCAGAAAGTGACTAAAGGGGATAAGGTGGTCAGAAAGACTTCCTTTCACTCCCTAGAGTGATATTCAAAGAGTTTCAGTGGTTTGAGAGGAGTTTCACATGCCTTCCTTTGCCGGTAAGCAAAAATGGGACCAAAAGAGACCAAAACTGGAACATGGGTCCAAAGGCGCCAGAAAGCGCCAGAACGGGAGAAGGTTGTGAGAAAGCCTTCCTTTGAGCCCTAGGAGTGATATTGAAGGAGTTTCAGTGGCCTGAGACGAGTTTCGCACGTCTTCCTTTGCCATTGAGCAAACTGGGACCAAAAGAGACCAAAACTGGAACTTGAGGCCAAACGCGACAGAAAGTGCCAAAAGGAAAGAAGGTGGTGAGAAAGCCTTCCTTTCAGTCCTAGGAGTGATATTTAAGGAGTTTCAGTGGCCTGAGACGAGTTTTGCACGTCTTCCTTTGCCGGTAAGCAAAAAGGGACCAAAAGTGCCTAAAATCGTAACTTGAGTCCAAAAGCGCCAGAAAGTGCCAGAAAGGGAGAAGTAGGTGAGAAAGCCTTCCTTTCAGTCCTAGGGGTGATATTCAAGGAGTTTCAGTAGCATGAGACGAGTTTCGCACAACTTCCTTTGCCATTGAGCAACATGGGACTAAAAGAGACCAAAACTCGAACTTGAATCCAAAGGCAACAGAAAGTGCCAAAAGGGGATAAGGTGGTGAGAAAGCCTTCCTTTCAGTCCTAGGAGTGATATTTAAGATGTTTTAGTGGCCTGAGACGAGTTTTGCACGTCTTCATTTGCCGGTAAGCAAAAAAGGACCAAAAGTGCCTAAAATCGGAACTTAGGTCGAAAGGCGCCAGAAAGTGCCTGAAGGGGATAAGGTGGTAAGAAAGACTTCCTTTCACTCCCTAGAGTGATATTCAAAGAGTTTCAGTGGTTTGAGAGGAGTTTCACATGCCTTCCTTTGCCGATAAGCAAAAAGGGGACCAAAAGAGACCAAAACTGGAACATGGGTCCAAAGGCGCCAGAAAGCGCCAGAACGGGAGAAGGTTGTGAGAAAGCCTTCCTTTGAGCCCTAGGAGTGATATTGAAGGAGTTTCAGTGGCCTGAGACGAGTTTCGCACGTCTTCCTTTGCCATTGAGCAAACTGGGACCAAAAGAGACCAAAACTGGAATTTGAGTACAAAGGCGACAGAAAGTGCCAAAAGGGGAGAAAGTGGTGAGAAAGCCTTCCTTTCAGTCCTAGGAGCGATATTGAAGAAGTTTCAGTGGCCTGAGACCAGTTTCGCACGTCTTCCTTTGCCATTGAGCAAAATGGGACCAAAAGAGACCAAAACTGGAACTTGAGTCTAAGGGCGACCAAAAGTGCCAGAAGGGGAGAAGGTGGTGAGAAAGCCTTCCTTTCAGTCCTAGGAGTGATATTTAAGGAGTTTGAGTGGCCTGAGACGAGTTTTGCACGTCTTCCATTGCCAGTAAGCAAAAAAGCACCAAAAGTGCCTAAAATCGGAACTTGGGTCCAAAGGCGCCAGAATGTGCCAGAAGGGGAGAAGTAGGTGAGAAAGCCTTCCTTTCAGTCCTAGGGGTGATATTTAAGAAGTTTCAGTGGCCTGAGACGAGTTTTGCACGTCTTCCCTTCCCAGTAAGCAAAAAAGCACCAAAAGTGCCTAAAATCGGAACTTGGGTCCAAAGGCGCCAGAATGTGCCAGAAAGGGAGAAGTAGGTGAGAAAGCCTTCCTTTCAGTCCTAGGGGTGATATTCAAGGAGTTTCAGTAGCCTGAGACGGGTTTCACACATCTTCCTTTGCCGGTAAGCAAAAGGAGGCCAAAAGAGACCAAAACTGGAACTTGGGTCTAAGGGCGACAGAAAGTGCCAGAAGGGGAGAAGGTGGTGAGAAAGCCTTCCTTTCAGTCCTAGGAGTAATATTTAAGGAGTTTGAGTGGCCTGAGACGAGTTTTGCACGTTTTCCATTGCCAGTAAGCAAAAAAGGGACGAAAAGTGCCTAAAATCGGAACTTAGGTCGAAAGGCGCTTGAAAGTGCCTGAAGGGGATAAGGTGGTAAGAAAGACTTCCTTTCACTCCCTAGAGTGATATTCAAAGAGTTTCAATGGTTTGAGAGGAGTTTCGCATGCCTTCCTTTCCCGATAAGCAAAAATGGGACCAAAAGAGACCAAAACTGGAACTTGGGTCCAAAGGCGCCAGAAAGCGCCAGAACGGGAGAAGGTTGTGAGAAAGCCTTCCTTTGAGCCCTAGGAGTGATATTGAAGGAGTTTCAGTGGCCTGAGACGAGTTTCGCACGTCTTTCTTTGCCATTGAGCAAAATGGGACCAAAAGAGATCAAAACTGGAACTTGAGTCCAAAGGCGACAGAAAGTGCCAAAAGGGAAGAAAGTGGTGAGAAAGCCTTCCTTTCAGTCCTAGGAGTGATATTTAAGGAGTTTCAGTGGCCTGAGACGAGTTTTGCACGTCTTCCTTTGCCGGTAAGCAAAAAGGGACCAAAAGTGCCTAAAATCGTAACTTGGGTCCAAAAGCGCCAGAAAGTGCCAGAAGGGGAGAAGTAGGTGAGAAAGCCTTCCTTTCAGTCCTAGGGGTGATATTCAAGGAGTTTCAGTAGCCTGAGACGAGTTTCGCACAACTTCCTTTGCCATTGAGCAACATGGGACTAAAAGAGACCAAAACTGGAACTTGGGTCCAAAGGCACCAAAAAGCGCCAGAACGGGAGAAGGTTGTGAGAAAGCCTTCCTTTGAGCCCTAGGAGTGATATTGAAGGAGTTTCAATGGCCTGAGACGAGTTTCGCACGTCTTTCTTTGCCATTGAGCAAAATGGGACCAAAAGAGATCAAAACTGGAACTTGAGTCCAAGGGCGACAGAAAGTGCCAGAAGGGGAGAAGTAGTGGAGAAAGCCTTCCTTTCAGTCCTAGGGGTGATATTTAAGAAGTTTCAGTGGCCTGAGACGAGTTTTGCACGTCTTCCCTTCCCAGTAAGCAAAAAAGCACCAAAAGTGCCTAAAATCGGAACTTGGGTCCAAGGGCGCCAGAAAGTGCCAGAAGGGGAGAAGTAGGTGAGAAGGCCTTCCTTTCAGTCCTAGGGGTGATATTCAAGGAGTTTCAGTAGCCTGAGACGAGTTTCACACATCTTCCTTTGCCGGTAAGCAAACGGAGGCCAAAAGAAACCCAAACTGGAACTTGGGTCCAAGGGCGACAGAAAGTGCCAGAAGGGGAGAAGGTGGTGACAAAGCCTTCCTTTCAGTCCTAGGAGTGATATTTAAGGAGTTTCAGTGGCCTGAGACGAGTTTTGCACGTCTTCCTTTGCCGGTAAGCAAAAAGGGACCAACAGTGCCTAAAATCGGAAATTAGGTCGAAAGGCGCCAGAAAGTTCCAGAAGGGGATAAGGTGGTAAGAAAGACATCCTTTCACTCCCTAGAGTGATGTTCAAAGAGTTTCAGTGGTTTGAGAGGAGTTTCGCATGCCTTCCTTTGCCGGTAAGTAAAAAGGGGACCAAAAGAGACCAAAACTGGAACATGGGTCCAAAGGAGCCAGAAAGCGCCAGAACGGGAGAAGGTTGTGAGAAAGCCTTCCTTTGAGCCCTAGGAGTGATATTGAAGGAGTTTTAGTGGCCTGAGACGAGTTTCGCACATCTTCCTTTGCCATTGAGCAAAATGGGACCAAAAGAGACCAAAACTGGAACTTGAGTCCAAAGGCGACAGAAAGTGCCAAAAGGGGAGAAGGTGGTGAGAAAGCCTTCCTTTCAGTCCTAGGAGTGATATTGAAGGAGTTTCAGTGGCCTGAGACGAGTTTCGCACGTCTTCCTTTGCCATTGAGCAAACTGGGACCAAAAGACACCAAAACTGGAACTTGAGTCCAAAGGCGACAGAAAGTGCCAAAAGGGAAGAAGGTGGTGAGCAAGCCTTCCTTTCAGTCCTAGGAGTGATATTTAAGGAGTTTCAGTGGCCTGAGACGAGTTTTGCACGTCTTCCTTTGCCGGTAAGCAAAAAGGGACCAACAGTGCCTAAAATCGGAAATTAGGTCGAAAGGCGCCAGAAAGTTCCAGAAGGGGATAAGGTGGTAAGAAAGACATCCTTTCACTCCCTAGAGTGATGTTCAAAGAGTTTCAGTGGTTTGAGAGGAGTTTCGCATGCCTTCCTTTGCCGGTAAGTAAAAAGGGGACCAAAAGAGACCAAAACTGGAACATGGGTCCAAAGGAGCCAGAAAGCGCCAGAACGGGAGAAGGTTGTGAGAAAGCCTTCCTTTGAGCCCTAGGAGTGATATTGAAGGAGTTTTAGTGGCCTGAGACGAGTTTCGCACATCTTCCTTTGCCATTGAGCAAAATGGGACCAAAAGAGACCAAAACTGGAACTTGAGTCCAAAGGCGACAGAAAGTGCCAAAAGGGGAGAAGGTGGTGAGAAAGCCTTCCTTTCAGTCCTAGGAGTGATATTGAAGGAGTTTCAGTGGCCTGAGACGAGTTTCGCACGTCTTCCTTTGCCATTGAGCAAACTGGGACCAAAAGAGACCAAAGCGGAACTTGAGTCCAAAGGCGACGAGAAAAGTGCCAAAAGGGGAGGTGGTGAGAAAGCCTTCCTTTCAGTACTAGAAGTGATATTTAAGAAGTTTCAGTGGCCTGAGACGAGTTTTGCACGTCTTCCTTTGCCAGTAAGCAAAAAAGCACCAAAAGTGCCTAAAATCGAAACTTGGGTCCAAAGGCGCCAGAATGTGCCAGAAGGGGAGAAGTAGGTGAGAAAGCCTTCCTTTCAGTCCTAGGGGTGATATTCAAGGAGTTTCAGTAGCCTGAGACGGGTTTCACACATCTTCCTTTGCCGGTAAGCAAAAGGAGGCCATAAGAGACCAAAACTGGAACTTGGGTCTAAGGGCGACAGAAAGTGCCAGAAGGGGATAAGGTGGTGAGAAAGCTTTCCTTTCAGTCCTAGGAGTGATATTTAAGGAGTTTGAGTGGCATGAGACGAGTTTTGCACGTCTTCCTTTGCCAGTAAGCAAAAAAGGACCAAAAGTGCCTAAAATCGGAACTTAGGTCGAAAGCCGCCAGAAAGTGCCTGAAGGGGATAAGGTGGTAAGAAAGACTTCCTTTCACTCCCTAGAGTGATATTCAAAGAGTTTCAGTGGTTTGAGAGGAGTTTCGCATGCCTTCCTTTGCCAGTAAGCAAAAATGGGACCAAAAGAGACCAAAACTGGAACAATGGGTCCAAAGGCGCCAGAAAGCGCCAGAACGGGAGAAGGTTGTGAGAAAGCCTTCCTTTGAGCCCTAGAAGTGATATTGAAGGAGTTTCAGTGGCCTGAGACGAGTTTCGCACGTCTTCCTTTGCCATTGAGCAAACTGGGACCAAAAGAGACCAAAACTGGAACTTGAGTACAAAGGCGACAGAAAGTGCCAAAAGGGGAGAAGGTGGTGAGAAAGGCTTCCTTTCAGTCCTAGGAGTGATATTGAAGGAGTTTCAGTGGCCTGAGACCAGTTTCGCACGTCTTCCTTTGCCATTGAGCAAAATGGGACCAAAAGAGACCAAAACTGGAACTTGAGTCTAAGGGCGACAGAAAGTGCCAGAAGGGGAGAAGGTGGTGAGAAAGCCTTCCTTTCAGTCCTAGGAGTGATATTTAAGGAGTTTGAGTGGCCTGAGACGAGTTTTGCACGTCTTCCATTGCCAGTAAGCAAAAAAGGACCAAAAGTGCCGAAAATCGGAACTTAGGTCGAAAGCCGCCAGAAAGTGACTAAAGGGGATAAGGTGGTCAGAAAGACTTCCTTTCACTCCCTAGAGTGATATTCAAAGAGTTTCAGTGGTTTGAGAGGAGTTTCACATGCCTTCCTTTGCCGGTAAGCAAAAATGGGACCAAAAGAGACCAAAACTGGAACATGGGTCCAAAGGCGCCGTAAAAGCGCCGTAACGGGAGAAGGTTGTGAGAAAGCCTTCCTTTGAGCCCTAGGAGTGATATTGAAGGAGTTTCAGTGGCCTGAGACGAGTTTCGCACGTCTTCCTTTGCCATTGAGCAAACTGGGACCAAAAGAGACCAAAACTGGAACTTGAGGCCAAACGCGACAGAAAGTGCCAAAAGGAAAGAAGGTGGTGAGAAAGCCTTCCTTTCAGTCCTAGGAGTGATATTTAAGGAGTTTCAGTGGCCTGAGACGAGTTTTGCACGTCTTCCTTTGCCGGTAAGCAAAAAGGGACCAAAAGTGCCTAAAATCGTAACTTGAGTCCAAAAGCGCCAGAAAGTGCCAGAAAGGGAGAAGTAGGTGAGAAAGCCTTCCTTTCAGTCCTAGGGGTGATATTCAAGGAGTTTCAGTAGCATGAGACGAGTTTCGCACAACTTCCTTTGCCATTGAGCAACATGGGACTAAAAGAGACCAAAACTCGAACTTGAATCCAAAGGCAACAGAAAGTGCCAAAAGGGGATAAGGTGGTGAGAAAGCCTTCCTTTCAGTCCTAGGAGTGATATTTAAGATGTTTTAGTGGCCTGAGACGAGTTTTGCACGTCTTCCTTTGCCGGTAAGCAAAAAAGGACCAAAAGTGCCTAAAATCGGAACTTAGGTCGAAAGGCGCCAGAAAGTGCCTGAAGGGGATAAGGTGGTAAGAAAGACTTCCTTTCACTCCCTAGAGTGATATTCAAAGAGTTTCAGTGGTTTGAGAGGAGTTTCACATGCCTTCCTTTGCCGGTAAGCAAAAAGGGGACCAAAAGAGACCAAAACTGGAACATGGGTCCAAAGGCGCCAGAAAGCGCCAGAACGGGAGAAGGTTGTGAGAAAGCCTTCCTTTGAGCCCTAGGAGTGATATTGAAGGAGTTTCAGTGGCCTGAGACGAGTTTCGCACGTCTTCCTTTGCCATTGAGCAAACTGGGACCAAAAGAGACCAAAACTGGAATTTGAGTACAAAGGCGACAGAAAGTGCCAAAAGGGGAGAAAGTGGTGAGAAAGCCTTCCTTTCAGTCCTAGGAGCGATATTGAAGAAGTTTCAGTGGCCTGAGACCAGTTTCGCACGTCTTCCTTTGCCATTGAGCAAAATGGGACCAAAAGAGACCAAAGCGGAACTTGAGTCTAAGGGCGACCAAAAGTGCCAGAAGGGGAGAAGGTGGTGAGAAAGCCTTCCTTTCAGTCCTAGGAGTGATATTTAAGGAGTTTGAGTGGCCTGAGACGAGTTTTGCACGTCTTCCATTGCCAGTAAGCAAAAAAGCACCAAAAGTGCCTAAAATCGGAACTTGGGTCCAAAGGCGCCAGAATGTGCCAGAAGGGGAGAAGTAGGTGAGAAAGCCTTCCTTTCAGTCCTAGGGGTGATATTTAAGAAGTTTCAGTGGCCTGAGACGAGTTTTGCACGTCTTCCCTTCCCAGTAAGCAAAAAAGCACCAAAAGTGCCTAAAATCGGAACTTGGGTCCAAAGGCGCCAGAATGTGCCAGAAAGGGAGAAGTAGGTGAGAAAGCCTTCCTTTCAGTCCTAGGGGTGATATTCAAGGAGTTTCAGTAGCCTGAGACGGGTTTCACACATCTTCCTTTGCCGGTAAGCAAAAGGAGGCCAAAAGAGACCAAAACTGGAACTTGGGTCTAAGGGCGACAGAAAGTGCCAGAAGGGGAGAAGGTGGTGAGAAAGCCTTCCTTTCAGTCCTAGGAGTAATATTTAAGGAGTTTGAGTGGCCTGAGACGAGTTTTGCACGTCTTC
Organism: Abrus pulchellus subsp. cantoniensis; assembly: GCA_024086825.1. Lineage (NCBI taxonomy): Eukaryota > Viridiplantae > Streptophyta > Magnoliopsida > Fabales > Fabaceae > Abrus > Abrus pulchellus. Next base: position 16,654,315 of record CM044056.1, read on the forward strand.
CATTGCCAGTAAGCAAAAAAGGGACGAAAAGTGCCTAAAATCGGAACTTAGGTCGAAAGGCGCTTGAAAGTGCCTGAAGGGGATAAGGTGGTAAGAAAGACTTCCTTTCACTCCCTAGAGTGATATTCAAAGAGTTTCAATGGTTTGAGAGGAGTTTCGCATGCCTTCCTTTCCCGATAAGCAAAAATGGGACCAAAAGAGACCAAAACTGGAACTTGGGTCCAAAGGCGCCAGAAAGCGCCAGAACGGGAGAAGGTTGTGAGAAAGCCTTCCTTTGAGCCCTAGGAGTGATATTGAAGGAGTTTCAGTGGCCTGAGACGAGTTTCGCACGTCTTTCTTTGCCATTGAGCAAAATGGGACCAAAAGAGATCAAAACTGGAACTTGAGTCCAAAGGCGACAGAAAGTGCCAAAAGGGAAGAAAGTGGTGAGAAAGCCTTCCTTTCAGTCCTAGGAGTGATATTTAAGGAGTTTCAGTGGCCTGAGACGAGTTTTGCACGTCTTCCTTTGCCGGTAAGCAAAAAGGGACCAAAAGTGCCTAAAATCGTAACTTGGGTCCAAAAGCGCCGAGAAAGTGCCAGAAGGGGAGAAGTAGGTGAGAAAGCCTTCCTTTCAGTCCTAGGGGTGATATTCAAGGAGTTTCAGTAGCCTGAGACGAGTTTAGCACAACTTCCTTTGCCATTGAGCAACATGGAACTAAAAGAGACCAAAGCGGAACTTGGGTCCAAAGGCACCAAAAGCTCGAACGGGAGAAGGTTGTGAGAAAGCCTTCCTTTGAGCCCTAGGAGTGATATTGAAGGAGTTTCAATGGCCTGAGACGAGTTTCGCACGTCTTTCTTTGCCATTGAGCAAAATGGGACCAAAAGAGATCAAAACTGGAACTTGAGTCCAAGGGCGACAGAAAGTGCCAGAAGGGGAGAAGTAGTGGAGAAAGCCTTCCTTTCAGTCCTAGGGGTGATATTTAAGAAGTTTCAGTGGCCTGAGACGAGTTTTGCACGTCTTCCCTTCCCAGTAAGCAAAAAAGCACCAAAAGTGCCTAAAATCGGAACTTGGGTCCAAGGGCGCCAGAAAGTGCCAGAAGGGGAGAAGTAGGTGAGAAGGCCTTCCTTTCAGTCCTAGGGGTGATATTCAAGGAGTTTCAGTAGCCTGAGACGAGTTTCACACATCTTCCTTTGCCGGTAAGCAAACGGAGGCCAAAAGAAACCCAAGCGGAACTTGGGTCCAAGGGCGACGTAAAGTGCCGGAAGGGAGAAGGTGGTGACAAAGCCTTCCTTTCAGTCCTAGGAGTGATATTTAAGGAGTTTGAGTCGCCTGAGACGAGTTTTGCACGTATTCCTTTGCCGGTAAGCAAAAAAGGACCAAAAGTGCCTAAAATCAGAACTTAGGTCGAAAGGCGCCAGAAAGTGCCAGAAGGGGATAAGGTGGTAAGAAAGACTTCCTTTCACTCCCTAGAGTGATATTCAAAGAGTTTTAGTGGTCTGAGAGGAGTTTCGCATGTCTTCCTTTGCCGGTAAGCAAAAAAGGGAGCAAAAGAGACCAAAACTGGAACATGGGTCCAAAGACGCCAGAAAGCGCCAGAACGGGAGAAGGTTGTGAGAAAGCCTTCCTTTGAGTCCTAGGAGTGATATTGAAGGATTTTCAGTGGCCTGAGACGAGTTTCGCACGTCTTCCTTTGCCATTGAGCAAAATGGGACAAAAAGACACCAAAACTGGAACTTGAGTCCAAAGGCGACAGAAAGTGCCAAAAGGGGAGAATGTGGTGAGAAAGCCTTCCTTTCAGTCCTAGGAGTGATATTGAAGGAGTTTCAGTGGCTTGAGACGAGTTTCGCGCGTCTTCCTTTGCCATTGAGCAAAATGGGACCAAAAGAGACCAAAATTGGAACTTGAGTCCAAAGGCGACAGAAAGTGCCAAAAGGGGATAAGGTAGTGAGAAAGCCTTCCTTTGAGTCCTAGGAGTGATATTTAAGGAGTTTCAGTGGCCTGAGACGAGTTTTGCACGTCTTCCTTTGCCGGTAAGGAAAAAGGGACCAAAAGTGCCTAAAATCGGAACTTGGGTCCAAAGTCGCCAGAAAGTGCCAGAAAGGGAGAAGTAGGTGAGAAGGCCTTCCTTTCAGTCCTAGGGGTGACATTCAAGGAGTTTCAGTAGCCTGAGACGAGTTTTACACATCTTCCTTTCCCGGTAAGCAAAAGGAGGCCAAAAGAGATCAAAACTGGAACTTGGGTCCAAGGGTGATGAGGACATGACCATGAGCAAAGGCAAGGATCCTCTTGAAGGACTTGGAGGACCTATGACAAGGGCTAGAGGAAGGAGAGCAAAGGAAGCTCTTCAACAAGTGTTGTCCATATTAATTGAATACAAGCCCATGTTTCAAGGAGAAAAGACCAAGGTTGTGAATTGTATCATGGCCCAAATGGAGGAGAACTAAGGCGCCACTTTTCTTAATTTTTTTTGTTTTTAATTTGTTTTAAATAATTGCCCAATCCTTTGTAAAGTTGGCTGACCAAATTATGTTTTGCGGTTAATCAACTAATGGGCTTTGGTTTGGTTTTATTTCAAGTTGTAATAAGGGCCCAATTGGCAACTTAGGCATCAGCCTTTGGGAGACCAAGAGGCGCATAGCTAGTGGCTGTTGGGTGACTTTTTGGTTGCCACAATTTCAGTTACAATCAGCCATCAAGTAGCTTTATTTCCTAGCTTAGTGGATCATTATCTAAGTGGAATAAATTTTCCGTTACGGAACCTTTGTAATTACGATGGTAAAGCTTCTATATAAGTTTGAACCATTCTTATCAATAAGACAAGTTAAGTTTGATTTAGAAATATTAGAGTTTATCTCTTTTATCTTAGTGAGAGTGATTCTCCTAAGTTCTTGAGTGATTCAAGAACAACTTGGCTGTATCAAAGGGCTTTCACATCCCTTTGTGTGTTGCCTTCCTTGGAAAGAGTGATTCTTTCCTTCCCCCATTCAATTCTTCACCAAAATTCCAAAAAAACTCAAATCAGCCCAGAATTATCCCGTTATCATAACTCCCGTTCTACTTAGCCAAATTGAGTGATTCTTTAGCCTAAATTGAATTTCAGAACGAGAACTTTCACCTCGTTTTGGAATCACCTCAATTGGAGTTTTATAACTCGAGATACCGTCATTTCTAAAATTCTGTCCAGCCACCACCAAACCAGCGTTTTTGCTTACTTTTTTCCTCACTCATTTTAACACCATGGACCAACACCTAATTTGCCCAGAAATTAATCACTAAATTTTCAAATTTTTCTACAAGGTTCTAACCCTAAAGATCCTAAGTCAGCCTTTGTGCAAATAGGGTTCATATCAAACGGCGACAGAAAGTGCCAGAAGGGGAGAAGGTTGTGAGAAAGCCTTCCTTTCAGCGCTAGGAGTGATATTGAAGGAGTTTCGGTGGCCTGAGACGAGTTTTGCAGGTCTTCCTTTGCCATTGAGCAAAATGGGACCAAAAGAGACCAAAACTGGAACTTGAGTCCAAAGGCGACAGAAAGTGCCAAAACGGGAGAAGGTGGTGAGAAAGCCTTCCATTCAGTCCTAGGAGTGATATTGAAGGAGTTTCAGTGGCCTGAGACGAGTTTCGCACGTCTTCCTTTGCCATTGAGCAAAATGGGACCAAAAGAGACCAAAACTGGAACTTGAGTCCAAAGGCAACAGAAATTGCCAGAAGGAGAGAAGGTGGTGAGAAAGCCTTCCTTTCAGTCCTAGGAGTGATATTTAAGGAGTTTCAGTGGCCTGAGACGAGTTTCGCACGTCTTCCTTTGCCATGGACAAAATGGGACCAAAAGAGACCAAAACTCGAACTTGAGTCCAAAGGCGACAGAAAGTGCCAAAAGGGGAGAAGGTGGTGAGAAAGCCTTCCTTTCAGTCCTAGGAGTGATATTCAAGGAGTTTCAGTGGCCTGAGACGAGTTTCGCATGTCTTCCTTTGCCATTGAGCAAAATGGGACCAAAAGAGACCAAAACTAGAACTTGAGTCCAAAGGCGACAGAAAGTGCCAAAAGAGGAGAAGGTGGTGAGAAAGCCTTCCTTTCAGTCCTAGGAGTGATATTGAAGGAGTTTCAGTGGCCTGAGACGAGTTTCGCACGTTTTCCTTTGCCATGGACAAAATGGGACCAAAAGAGACCAAAACTCGAACTTGAGTCCAAAGGCAACAGAAAGTGCCAAAAGGGGAGAAGGTGGTGAGAAAGCCTTCCTTTCAGTCCTAGGAGTGATATTTAAGGAGTTTCAGTGGCCTGAGACGCGTTTTGCACGTCTTCCTTTGCCGGTAAGCAAAAAGGGACCAAAAAAGCCTAAAATCGAAACTTAGGTCGAAAGGCGCCAAAAAGTGCCAGAAGGGGATAAGGTGGTAAGAAAGACTTCCTTTCACTCCCTAGAGTGATATTCAAAGAGTTTCAGTGGCTTGAGAGGAGTTTCGCATGTCTTCCTTTGCCGGTAAGCAAAAAGGGGACCAAAAGAGACCAAAACTGGAACATGGGTCCAAAGGCACCAGAAAGCGCCAGAACGGGAGAAGGTTGTGAGAAAGCCTTCCTTTGAGCCCTAGGAGTGATATTGAAGGAGTTTTAGTGGCCTGAGACGAGTTTCGCACGTCTTCCTTTGCCATTGACCAAAATGGTACCAAAAGAGACCAAAACTGGAACATGGGTCCAAAGGCGACAGAAAGTGCCAAAAGGGGAGAAGGTGGTGAGAAAGCCTTCCTTTCAGTCCTAGGAGTGATATTGAAGGAGTTTCAGTGGCCTGAGACGAGTGTCGCACGTCTTCCTTTGCCATTGAGCAAAATGAGACCAAAAGAGACGAAAACTGGAACTTGAGTCCAAAGGCGACAGAAAGTGCCAAAAGGGGAGAAGGTGGTGAGAAAGCCTTCCTTTCAGTCCTAGGAGTGATATTTAAGTAGTTTCAGTGGCCTGAGACGAGTTTTGCACGTCTTCCTTTGTCGGTAAGGAAAAAGGGACCAAAAGTGCCTAAAATCAGAACTTGGGTCGAAAGGCGCGAGAAAGTGCCAGAAGGGGAGAAGTAGGTGAGAAAGCCTTCGTTTCAGTCCTAGGGGTGATATTCAAGGAGTTTCAGTGGCCTGAGACGAGTTTTGCACGTCTTCCTTTGCCGGTAAGCAAAAAGGGACCAAAAAAGCCTAAAATCGGAACTTAGGTCCAAAGGCGCGAGAAAGTGCCAGAAGGGAAGAAGTAGGTGAGAAAGCCTTCGTTTCAGTCCTAAGGGTGATATTCGAGGAGTTTCAGTGCTTTAAGAAGAGTTTTGCATGCCTTCCTTTGCCGGTAAGCAAAAAGGGGACCAAAAGAGACCAAAACTAGAACATGGGTCCAAAGGCGCCAGAAAGCGCCAGAACGGGAGAAGGTTGTGAGAAACCTTCCTTTGAGCCCTAGGAGGGATATTGAAGGAGTTTCAGTGGCCTGAGACGAGTTTCGCACGTCTTCCTTTGCCATTGAGCAAAATGGGACCAAAAGAGACCAAAACGGGAACTTGAGTCCAAGGGCGACAGAAAGTGCCAAAAGGGGAGAAGGTGGTTAGAAAGCCTTCCTTTCAGTCCTAGGAGTGATATTTAAGGAGTTTCAGTGGCCTGAGACGAGTTTTGCACGTCTTCCTTTGCCGGTAAGCAAAAAGGGACCAATAGTTCCTAAAATCGGAACTTGGGTCCAAAGGTGCCAGAAAGTGCCAGAAGGGGAGAAGTAGGTGAGAAAGCCTTCCTTTCAGTCCTAAGGGTGATATTCAAGGAGTTTCAGTAGCCTGAGACGAGTTTCACACATCTTCCTTTGCCGGTAAGCAAAAGGAGGCCAAAAGAGACCAAAACTGGAACTTGGGTCCAATGGCGACAGAAAGTGCCAGAAGGGGAGAAGGTGGTGAGAAAGCCTTCCTTTCAGTCCTAAGAGTGATATTAAAGGAGTTTCAGTGGCCTGAGACGAGTTTCGCACGTCTTCCTTTGCCATTGAGCAAAATGGGACCAAAAGAGACCAAAACTGGAACTTGAGTCCAAAGGCGACAGAAAGTGCCAAAAGGGGAGAAGGTGGTGAGAAAGCCTTCCTTTCAGTCCTAGGAGTGATATTGAAGGAGTTTCAGTGGCCTGACACAAGTTTCGCACGTCTTCCTTTGCCATTGAGCAAAATGGGACCAAAAGAGACCAAAACTGGAACTTGAGTCCAAAGGCGACAAAAAGTGCCAAAAGGGGAGAAGGTGGTGAGAAAGCCTTCCTTTTAGTCCTAGGAGTGATATTGAAGGAGTTTCAGTGGCCTGAGACGAGTGTCGCACGTCTTCCTTTGCCATTGAGCAAAATGGGACCAAAAGAGACGAAAACTGGAACTTGAGTCCAAAGGCGACAGAAAGTGCCAAAAGGGGAGAAGGTGGTGAGAAAGCCTTCCTTTCAGTCCTAGGAGTGATATTTAAGTAGTTTCAGTGGCCTGAGACGAGTTTTGCACGTCTTCCTTTGTCGGTAAGGAAAAAGGGACCAAAAGTGCCTAAAATCGGAACTTGGGTCCAGAGGCGCGAGAAAGTGCCAGAAGGGAAGAAGTAGGTGAGAAAGCCTTCGTTTCACTCCTAGGGGTGATATTCAAGGAGTTTCAGTAGCCTGAGACGAGTTTCACACATCTTCCTTTGCCGGTAAGCAAAAGGAAGCCAAAAGAGACCAAAACTGGAACTTGGGTCCAAAGGCGCCAGAACGGGAGAAGGTTGTGAGAAAGCCTTCCTTTCAGTCCTAGGAGTGGTATTGAAGGAGTTTCAGTGGCCTGAGACGAGTTTTGAACGTCTTCCATTGCCGGTAAGCGAAAAAGGACCAAAAGTGCCTAAAATCGGAACTAGGTCGAAAGGCGCCAGAAAGTGCCAGGAGGGGATAAGGTGGTAAGCAAGACTTCCTTTCACTCCCTAGAGTGATATTCAAAGAGTTTCAGTGGTTTAAGAAGAGTTTTGCATGACTTCCTTTGCCGGTAAGCAAAAATGGGACCAAAAGAGACCAAAACTAGAACATGGGCCCAAAGGCGCCAGAAAGCGCCAGAACGGGAGAAGGTTGTGAGAAACCTTCCTTTGAGCCCTAGGAGGGATATTGAAGGAGTTTCAGTGGCCTGAGACGAGTTTCGCACGTCTTCCTTTGCCATTGAGCAAAATGGGACCAAAAGAGACCAAAACGGGAACTTGAGTCCAAGGGCGACAGAAAGTGCCAAAAGGGGAGAGGGTGGTGAGAAAGCCTTCCTTTCAGTCCTAGGAGTGATATTTAAGGAGTTTCAGTGGTCTGAGACGAGTTTTGCACGTCTTTCTTTGCTGGTAAGCAAAAAGGGACCAATAAATCCTAAAATTGGAACTTGGGTCCAAAGGTGCCAGAAAGTGCCAGAAGGGGAGAAGTAGGTGAGAAAGCCTTCCTTTCAGTCCTAGGGGTGATATTCAAGGAGTTTCAGTAGCCTGAGACGAGTTTCACACATCTTCCTTTAACGGTAAGCAAAAGGAGGCCAAAAGAGACCAAAACTGGAACTTGGGTCCAATGGCGACAGAAAGTGCCAGAAGGGGAGAAGGTGGTGAGAAAGTCTTCCTTTCAGTCCTAAGAGTGATATTAAAGGAGTTTCAGTGGCCTGAGACGAGTTTCGCACGTCTTCCTTTGCCATTGAGCAAAATGGGACCAAAAGAGACCAAAACTGGAACTTGAGTCCAAAGGCGACAGAAAGTGCCAAAAGGGGAGAAGGTGGTGAGAAAGCCTTCCTTTCAGTCCTAGGAGTGATATTGAAGGAGTTTCAGTGGCCTGACACAAGTTTCGCACGTCTTCCTTTGCCATTGAGCAAAATGGGACCAAAAGAGACCAAAACTGGAACTTGAGTCCAAAGGCGACAGAAAGTGCTAAAAGGGGAGAAGATGGTGAGAAAGCCTTCCTTTCAGTCCTAGGAGTGATATTGAAAGTGTTTCAGTGGCCTGACACGAGTTTCGCACGTCTTCCTTTGCCATTGAGCAAAATGGGACCAAAAGAGACCAAAACTGGAACTTGAGTCCAAGGGCGACAGAAAGTTCCAAAAGGGGAGAAGGTGGTGAGAAAGCCTTCCTTTCAGTCATAGGAGTGATATTGAAGGAGTTTCAGTGGCCTGAGACGAGTTTCGCACGTCTTCCTTTGCCATTGAGCAAAATGGGACAAAAAGAGACCAAAACTGGAACTTGAGTCCAAAGGCGACAGAAAGTGCCAAAAGGGGAGAAGGTGGTGAGAAAGCCTTCCTTTCAGTCCTAGGAGTGATTTTTATGGAGTTTCAGTGGCCTGAGACGAGTTTTGCATGTCTTCCTTTGCCGGTAAGCAAAAAGGGACCAAAAGTTCCTACAATCGGAACTTGGGTCCAAAGGCGCCAGAAAGTGCCAGAAGGGGAGAAGTAGGTGAGAAAGCCTTCCTTTCAGTCCTAAGAGTGATATTTAAGGAGTTTCAGTGGCCTGAGACGAGTTTCGCACGTCTTCCTTTGCCATTGGGCAAAATGGGACCAAAAGAGACCAAAACTGGAACTTGAGTCCGAAGGCGACAGAAAGTGCCAAAAGGGGAGAAGGTGGTGAGAAAGCCTTCCTTTCAGTCAGTCCTAGGAGTGATATGTAAGGAGTTTCAGTAGCCTGGGACGAGTTTCACACATCTTCCTTTGCCGGTAAGCAAAAGGAGGCCAAAAGAGACCAAAACTGGAACTTGGGTCCAACGGCGACAGAAAGGGCCAGAAGGGGAGAAGGTGGTGAGAAAGCCTTCCTTTCAGTCCTAAGAGTGATATTTAAGGAGTTTCAGTGGCCTGAGACGAGTTTCGCACGTCTTTCTTTGCCATTGAGCAAAATGGGACCAAAAGAGACCAAAACTGGAACTTGAGTCTGAAGGCGACAGAAAGTGCCAAAAGGGGAGAAGGTGGTGAGAAAGCCTTCCTTTCAGTCAGTCCTAGGAGTGATATGTAAGGAGTTTCAGTGGCCTGGGAGGAGTTTTGCACGTCTTCCTTTGCCGGTAAGCAAAAAGGGACCAATAGTTCCTAAAATCGGAACTTGGGTCAAAAGGCGCCAGAAAGTGCCAGAAGGGGAGAAGTAGGTGAGAAAGCTTTCCTTTCAGTCCTAGGGGTGATATTCAAGGAGTTTCAGTAGCCTGAGACGAGCTTCACACATCTTCCTTTGCCGGTAAGCAAAAGGAGGCCAAAAGAGACCAAAACTGGAACTTGGGTCCAACGGCGACAGAAAGGGCCAGAAGGGGAGAAGGTGGTGAGAAAGCCTTCCTTTCAGTCCTAAGAGTGATATATAAGGAGTTTCAGTGGCCTGAGACGAGTTTTGCACGTCTTCCTTTGCCGGTAAGCAAAAAGGGACCAAAAGTGCCTAAAATCGGAACTTGGGTCCAAAGGCGCCAGAAAGTGCCAAAAGGGGAGAAGTAGGTGAGAAAGCCTTCCTTTCAGTCCTAGGGGTGATATTCAAGGAGTTTCAGTAGCCTGGGACGAGTTTCACACATCTTCCTTTGCCGGTAAGCAAAAGGAGGCCCAAAGAGACCAAAACTGGAACTTGGGTCCAACGGCGACAGAAAGGGCCAGAAGGGGAGAAGGTGGTGAGAAAGCCTTCCTTTCAGTCCTAAGAGTGATATTTAAGGAGTTTCAGTGGCCTGAGACGAGTTTCGCACGTCTTTCTTTGCCATTGAGCAAAATGGGACCAAAAGAGACCAAAACTGGAACTTGAGTCTGAAGGCGACAGAAAGTGCCAAAAGGGGAGAAGGTGGTGAGAAAGCCTTCCTTTCAGTCAGTCCTAGGAGTGATATGTAAGGAGTTTCAGTGGCCTGGGAGGAGTTTTGCACGTCTTCCTTTGCCGGTAAGCAAAAAGGGACCAATAGTTCCTAAAATCGAAACTTGGGTCCAAAGGCGCCAGAAAGTGCCAAAAGGGGAGAAGTAGGTGAGAAAGCCTTCCTTTCAGTCCTAGGGGTGATATTCAAGGAGTTTCAGTAGCCTGAGACGAGCTTCACACATCTTCCTTTGCCGGTAAGCAAAAGGAGGCCAAAAGAGACCAAAACTGGAACTTGGGTCCAACGGCGACAGAAAGGGCCAGAAGGGGAGAAGGTGGTGAGAAAGCCTTCCTTTCAGTCCTAAGAGTGATATATAAGGAGTTTCAGTGGCCTGAGACGAGTTTTGCACGTCTTCCTTTGCCGGTAAGCAAAAAGGGACCAAAAGTGCCTAAAATTGGAACTTGGGTCCAAAGGCGCCAGAAAGTGCCAGAAGGGGAGAAGTAGGTGAGAAAGTCTTCCTTTCAGTTCAAGGAGTTTCGGTAGCCTGAGACGAGTTTCACACATCTTCCTTTGCCGGTAAGCAAAAGGAGGCCAAAAGAGACCAAAACAGGAACTTGGGTCCAAGGGCGACAGAAAGTGCCAGAAGGGGAGAAGGTGGTGAGAAAGCCTTCCTTTCAGTCCTAGGAGTGATATTTAAGGAGTTTTAGTGGCCTGAGACGAGTTTCGCACGTCTTCCTTTGCCATTGAGCAAAATGGGATCAAAAGAGACCAAAACTGGAACTTGAGTCCAAAGGCGACAGAAAGTGCCAAAAGGGGAGAAGGTGGTAAGAAAGCCTTCCTTTCAGTCCTAGGAGTGATATTTAAGGAGTTTCAGTGGCCTGAGACGAGTTTTGCACGTCTTCCTTTGCCGGTAAGCAAAAAGGGACCAAAAAAGCCTAAAATCGAAACTTAGGTCGAAAGGCGCAAAAAAGTGCCAGAAGGGGATAAGGTGGTAAGAAAGACTTCCTTTCACTCCCTAGAGTGATATTCAAAGAGTTTCAGTGGCTTGAGAGGAGTTTCGCATGTCTTCCTTTGCCGGTAAGCAAAAAGGGGACCAAAAGAGACCAAAACTGGAACATGGGTCCAAAGGCACCAGAAAGCGCCAGAACGGGAGAAGGTTGTGAGAAAGCCTTCCTTTGAGCCCTAGGAGTGATATTGAAGGAGTTTTAGTGGCCTGAGACGAGTTTCGCACGTCTTCCTTTGCCATTGAGCAAAATGGTACCAAAAGAGACCAAAACTGGAACATGGGTCCAAAGGCGACAGAAAGTGCCAAAAGGGGAGAAGGTGGTGAGAAAGCCTTCCTTTCAGTCCTAGGAGTGATATTGAAGGAGTTTCAGTGGCCTGAGACGAGTGTCGCACGTCTTCCTTTGCCATCAAGCAAAATGAGACCAAAAGAGACGAAAACTGGAACTTGAGTCCAAAGGCGACAGAAAGTGCCAAAAGGGGAGAAGGTGGTGAGAAAGCCTTCCTTTCAGTCCTAGGAGTGATATTTAAGTAGTTTCAGTGGCCTGAGACGAGTTTTGCACGTCTTCCTTTGTCGGTAAGGAAAAAGGGACCAAAAGTGCCTAAAATCAGAACTTGGGTCGAAAGGCGCGAGAAAGTGCCAGAAGGGGAGAAGTAGGTGAGAAAGCCTTCGTTTCAGTCCTAGGGGTGATATTCAAGGAGTTTCAGTGGCCTGAGACGAGTTTTGCACGTCTTCCTTTGCCGGTAAGCAAAAAGGGACCAAAAAAGCCTAAAATCGGAACTTGGGTCCAAAGGCGCGAGAAAGTGCCAGAAGGGAAGAAGTAGGTGAGAAAGCCTTCGTTTCAGTCCTAAGGGTGATATTCAAGGAGTTTCAGTGGTTTAAGAAGAGTTTTGCATGCCTTCCTTTGCCGGTAAGCAAAAAGGGGACCAAAAGAGACCAAAACTAGAACATGGGTCCAAAGGCGCCAGAAAGCGCCAGAACGGGAGAAGGTTGTGAGAAACCTTCCTTTGAGCCCTAGGAGGGATATTGAAGGAGTTTCAGTGGCCTGAGACGAGTTTCGCACGTCTTCCTTTGCCATTGAGCAAAATGGGACCAAAAGAGACCAAAACGGGAACTTGAGTCCAAGGGCGACAGAAAGTGCCAAAAGGGGAGAAGGTGGTTAGAAAGCCTTCCTTTCAGTCCTAGGAGTGATATTTAAGGAGTTTCAGTGGCCTGAGACGAGTTTTGCACGTCTTCCTTTGCCGGTAAGCAAAAAGGGACCAATAGTTCCTAAAATCGGAACTTGGGTCCAAAGGTGCCAGAAAGTGCCAGAAGGGGAGAAGTAGGTGAGAAAGCCTTCCTTTCAGTCCTAAGGGTGATATTCAAGGAGTTTCAGTAGCCTGAGACGAGTTTCACACATCTTCCTTTGCCGGTAAGCAAAAGGAGGCCAAAAGAGACCAAAACTGGAACTTGGGTCCAATGGCGACAGAAAGTGCCAGAAGGGGAGAAGGTGGTGAGAAAGCCTTCCTTTCAGTCCTAAGAGTGATATTAAAGGAGTTTCAGTGGCCTGAGACGAGTTTCGCACGTCTTCCTTTGCCATTGAGCAAAATGGGACCAAAAGAGACCAAAACTGGAACTTGAGTCCAAAGGCAACAGAAATTGCCAGAAGGAGAGAAGGTGGTGAGAAAGCCTTCCTTTCAGTCCTACGAGTGATATTTAAGGAGTTTCAGTGGCCTGAGACGAGTTTTGCACGTCTTTCTTTGCTGGTAAGCAAAAAGGGACCAATAGTTCCTAAAATCGGAACTTGGGTACAAGGGTGCCAGAAAGTGCCAGAAGGGGAGAAGTAGGTGAGAAAGCCTTCCTTTCAGTCCTAGGGGTGATATTCAAGGAGTTTTAGTAGCCTGAGACGAGTTTCACACATCTTCCTTTAACGGTAAGCAAAAGGAGGCCAACAGAGACCAAAACTGGAACTTGGGTCCAATGGCGACAGAAAGTGCCAGAAGGGGAGAAGGTGGTGAGAAAGTCTTCCTTTCAGTCCTAAGAGTGATATTAAAGGAGTTTCAGTGGCCTGAGACGAGTTTCGCACGTCTTCCTTTGCCATTGAGCAAAATGGGACCAAAAGAGACCACAACTGGAACTTGAGTCCAAAGGCGACAGAAAGTGCCAAAAGGGGAGAAGGTGGTGAGAAAGCCTTCCTTTCAGTCCTAGGAGTGATATTGAAGGAGTTTCAGTGGCCTGACACAAGTTTCGCACGTCTTCCTTTGCCATTGAGCAAAATGGGACCAAAAGAGACCAAAACTGGAACTTGAGTCCAAAGGCGACAGAAAGTGCTAAAAGGGGAGAAGATGGTGAGAAAGCCTTCCTTTCAGTCCTAGGAGTGATATTGAAAGTGTTTCAGTGGCCTGACACGAGTTTCGCACGTCTTCCTTTGCCATTGAGCAAAATGGGACCAAAAGAGACCAAAACTGGAACTTGAGTCCAAGGGCGACAGAAAGTGCCAAAAGGGGAGAAGGTGGTGAGAAAGCCTTCCTTTCAGTCATAGGAGTGATATTGAAGGAGTTTCAGTGGCCTGAGACGAGTTTCGCACGTCTTCCTTTGCCATTGAGCAAAATGGGACAAAAAGAGACCAAAACTGGAACTTGAGTCCAAAGGCGACAGAAAGTGCCAAAAGGGGAGAAGGTGGTGAGAAAGCCTTCCTTTCAGTCCTAGGAGTGATTTTTATGGAGTTTCAGTGGCCTGAGACGAGTTTTGCATGTCTTCCTTTGCCGGTAAGCAAAAAGGGACCAAAAGTTCCTACAATCGGAACTTGGGTCCAAAGGCGCCAGAAAGTGCCAGAAGGGGAGAAGTAGGTGAGAAAGCCTTCCTTTCAGTCCTAAGAGTGATATTTAAGGAGTTTCAGTGGCCTGAGGCGAGTTTCGCACGTCTTCCTTTGCCATTGGGCAAAATGGGACCAAAAGAGACCAAAACTGGAACTTGAGTCCGAAGGCGACAGAAAGTGCCAAAAGGGGAGAAGGTGGTGAGAAAGCCTTCCTTTCAGTCAGTCCTAGGAGTGATATGTAAGGAGTTTCAGTGGCCTGAGACGAGTTTTGCACGTCTTCCTTTGCCGGTAAGCAAAAAGGGACCAATAGTTCCTAAAATCGGAACTTGGGTCCAAAGGCGCCAGAAAGTGCCAGAAGGGGAGAAGTAGGTGAGAAAGCCTTCCTTTCAGTCCTAGGGGTGATCTTCAAGGAGTTTCAGTAGCCTGAGACGATTTTCACACATCTTCCTTTGCCGGTAAGCAAAAGGAGGCCAAAAGAGACCAAAACTGGAACTTGGGTCCAACGGCGACAGAAAGGGCCAGAAGGGGAGAAGGTGGTGAGAAACCCTTCCTTTCAGTCCTAAGAGTGATATTTAAGGAGTTTCAGTGGCCTGAGACTAGTTTCGCACGTCTTCCTTTGCTATTGAGCAAAATGGGACCAAAAGAGACCAAAACTGGAACTTGAGTCCAAAGGCGACAGAAAGTGCCAAAAGGGGAGAAGGTGGTGAGAAACCCTTCCTTTCAGTCCTAGGAGTAATATGTAAGGAGTTTCAGTGGCCTGAGACGAGTTTTGCACGTCTTCCTTTGCCGGTAAGCAAAAAGGGGCCAATAGTTCCTAAAATCGAAACTTGGGTCCAAAGGCGCCAGAAAGTGCCAAAAGGGGAGAAGTAGGTGAGAAAGCCTTCCTTTCAGTCCTAGGGGTGATATTCAAGGAGTTTCAGTAGCCTGGGACGAGTTTCACACATCTTCCTTTGCCGGTAAGCAAAAGGAGGCCAAAAGAGACCAAAACTGGAACTTGGGTCCAACGGCGACAGAAAGGGCCAGAAGGGGAGAAGGTGGTGAGAAAGCCTTCCTTTCAGTCCTAAGAGTGATATTTAAGGAGTTTCAGTGGCCTGAGACGAGTTTCGCACGTCTTTCTTTGCCATTGAGCAAAATGGGACCAAAAGAGACCAAAACTGGAACTTGAGTCTGAAGGCGACAGAAAGTGCCAAAAGGGGAGAAGGTGGTGAGAAAGCCTTCCTTTCAGTCAGTCCTAGGAGTGATATTTAAGGAGTTTCAGTGGCCTGAGACTAGTTTCGCACGTCTTCCTTTGCTATTGAGCAAAATGGGACCAAAAGAGACCAAAACTGGAACTTGAGTCCAAAGGCGACAGAAAGTGCCAAAAGGGGAGAAAGTGGTGAGAAACCCTTCCTTTCAGTCCTAGGAGTAATATGTAAGGAGTTTCAGTGGCCTGAGACGAGTTTTGCACGTCTTCCTTTGCCGGTAAGCAAAAAGGGGCCAATAGTTCCTAAAATCGAAACTTGGGTCCAAAGGCGCCAGAAAGTGCCAAAAGGGGAGAAGTAGGTGAGAAAGCCTTCCTTTCAGTCCTAGGGGTGATATTCAAGGAGTTTCGGTAGCACGGGACGAGTTTCACACATCTTCCTTTGCTTAGGTAAGCAAAAGGAGGCCAAAAGAGACCAAAACTGGAACTTGGGTCCAACGGCGACAGAAAGGGCCAGAAGGGGAGAAGGTGGTGAGAAAGCCTTCCTTTCAGTCCTAAGAGTGATATTTAAGGAGTTTCAGTGGCCTGAGACGAGTTTCGCACGTCTTTCTTTGCCATTGAGCAAAATGGGACCAAAAGAGACCAAAACTGGAACTTGAGTCTGAAGGCGACAGAAAGTGCCAAAAGGGGAGAAGGTGGTGAGAAAGCCTTCCTTTCAGTCAGTCCTAGGAGTGATATGTAAGGAGTTTCAGTGGCTGGGAGGAGTTTTGCACGTCTTCCTTTCTTAGGTAAGCAAAAAGGGGCCAATAGTTCCTAAAATCGAAACTTGGGTCCAAAGGCGCCAGAAAGTGCCAGAAGGGGAGAAGTAGGTGAGAAAGCCTTCCTTTCAGTCCTAGGGGTGATATTCAAGGAGTTTCAGTAGCCTGAGACGAGCTTCACACATCTTCCTTTGCCGGTAAGCAAAAGGAGGCCAAAAGAGACCAAAACTGGAACTTGGGTCCAACGGCGACAGAAAGGGCCAGAAGGGGAGAAGGTGGTGAGAAAGCCTTCCTTTCAGTCCTAAGAGTGATATATAAGGAGTTTTAGTGGCCTGAGACGAGTTTTGCACGTCTTCCTTTGCCGGTAAGCAAAAAGGGACCAAAAGTGCCTAAAATCGGAACTTGGGTCCAAAGGCGCCAGAAAGTGCCAGAAGGGGAGAAGTAGGTGAGAAAGTCTTCCTTTCAGTTCAAGGAGTTTCAGTAGCCTGAGACGAGTTTCACACATCTTCCTTTGCCGGTAAGCAAAAGGAGGCCAAAAGAGACCAAAACAGGAACTTGGGTCCAAGGGCGACAGAAAGTGCCAGAAGGGGAGAAGGTGGTGAGAAAGCCTTCCTTTCAGTCCTAGGAGTGATATTTAAGGAGTTTTAGTGGCCTGAGACGAGTTTCGCACGTCTTCCTTTGCCATTGAGCAAAATGGGATCAAAAGAGACCAAAACTGGAACTTGAGTCCAAAGGCGACAGAAAGTGCCAAAAGGGGAGAAGGTGGTAAGAAAGCCTTCCTTTCAGTCCTAGGAGTGATATTTAAGGAGTTTCAGTGGCCTGAGACGAGTTTTGCACGTCTTCCTTTGTCGGTAAGCAAAAAGGGACCAATAGTTCCTAAAATCGGAACTTGGGTCCAAAGGAGCCAGAAAGTGCCAGAAGGGGAGAAGTAGGTGAGAAAGCCTTCCTTTCAGACCTAGGGGTGATATTCAAGGAGTTTCAGTAGCCTGAGACGAGTTTCACACATCTTCCTTTGCCGGTAAGCAAAAGGAGGCCAAAAGAGACCAAAACTGGAACTTGGGTCCAACGGCGACAGAAAGTGCCAGAAGGGGAGAAGGTGGTGAGAAAGCCTTCCTTTCAGTCCTAAGAGTGATATTTAAGGAGTTTCAGTGGCCTGAGACGAGTTTCGCACGTCTTCCTTTGCCATTGAGCAAAATGGGACCAAAAGAGACCAAAACTGGAACTTGAGTCCAAAGGCGACAGAAAGTGCCAAAAGGGGAGAAAGTGGTGACAAAGCCTTCCTTTCAGTCCTAGGAGTGATATTGAAGGAGTTTCAGTGGCCTGAGACGAGTTTCGCACGTCTTCCTTTGCCATTGAGAAAAATGGGACCAAAAGAGACCAAAACTGGAACTTGGGTCCAAAGGCGCCAGAAAGTGCCAGAAAGGGAGAAGTAGGTGAGAAAGCCTTCCTTTCAGTCCTAGGAGTGATATTTAAGGAGTTTCAGTGGCCTGAGACGAGTTTCGCACGTCTTCCTTTGCCATTGAGCAAAATGGGACCAAAAGAGACCAAAACTGGAACTTGAGTCCAAAGGCGACAGAAAGTGCCAAAAGGGGAGAAGGTGGTGAGAAAGCCTTCCTTTCAGTCCTAGGAGTGATATTTAAGGAGTTTGAGTGGCCTGAGACGAGTTTCGCACGTGTTCCTTTGCCATTGAGCAAAATGGGACCAAAAGAGACCAAAACTGGAACTTGAGAAGGTGGTGAGAAAACCTTCCTTTCAGTCCTAGGAGTGATATTTAAGGAGTTTCAGTGGCCTGAGACGAGTTTCACACATCTTCCTTTGCCGGTAAGCAAAAGGAGGCCAAAAGAGACCAAAACAGGAACTTGGGTCCAAGGGCGACAGAAAGTGCCAGAAGGGGAGAAGGTAGTGAGAAAGCCTTCCTTTCAGTCCTAGGAGTGATATTTAAGGAGTTTTAGTGGCCTGAGACGAGTTTCGCACGTCTTCCTTTGCCTTTGAGCAAAATGGGATCAAAAGAGACCAAAACTGGAACTTGAGTCCAAAGGCGACAGAAAGTGCCAAAAGGGGAGAAGGTGGTGAGAAAACCTTCCTTTCAGTCCTAGGAGTGATATTTAAGGAGTTTCAGTGGCCTGAGACGAGTTTCACACATCTTTCTTTGCCGGTAAGCAAAAGGAGGCCAAAAGAGACCAAAACTGGAACTTGGGTCCAACGGCGACAGAAAGTGCCAGAAGGGGAGAAGGTGGTGAGAAAGCCTTCCTTTCAGTCCTAAGAGTGATATTTAAGGAGTTTCAGTGGCCTGAGACGAGTTTCGCACGTCTTTCTTTGCCATTGAGCAAAATGGGACCAAAAGAGACCAAAACTGGAACTTGAGTCTGAAGGCGACAGAAAGTGCCAAAAGGGGAGAAGGTGGTGAGAAAGCCTTCCTTTCAGTCCTAAGAGTGATATTTAAGGAGTTTCAGTGGCCTGAGACGAGTTTCGCACGTCTTCCTTTGCCATTGAGCAAAATGGGACCAAAAGAGACCAAAACTGGAACTTGAGTCCAAAGGCGACAGAAAATGCCAAAAGGGGAGAAGGTGGTGAGAAAGCCTTCCTTTCAGTCCTAGGAGTGATAGTTAAGGAGTTTCAGTGGCCTGAGACGAGTTTTGCATGTCTTCCTTTGCCGGTAACCAAAAAGGGACCAAAAGTTCCTACAATCGGAACTTGGGTCCAAAGGCGCCAGAAAGTGCCAGAAAGGGAGAAGTAGGTGAGAAAGCCTTCCTTTCAGTCCTAGGAGTGATATTTAAGGAGTTTCAGTGGCCTGAGACGAGTTTTGCACGTCTTTCTTTGCCGGTAAGCAAAAAGGTACCAATAGTTCCTACAATCGGAACTTGGGTCCAAAGGCGCCAGAAAGTGCCAGAAGGGGAGAAGTAGGTGAAAAAGCCTTCCTTTCAGTCCTAGGGGTGATATTCAAGGAGTTTCAGTAGCCTGAGACGAGTTTCACACATCTTCCTTTGCCGGTAAGCAAAAGGAGGCCAAAAGAGACCAAAACTGCAACTTGGGTCCAACGGCGACAGAAAGGGCCAGAAGGGGAGAAGGTGGTGAGAAGGCCTTCCTTTCAGTCCTAAGAGTGATATTTAAGAAGTTTCAGTGGCCTGAGACGAGTTTGGCACGTCTTCCTTTGCCATTGAGCAAAATGGGACCAAAAGAGACCAAAACTGGAACTCGAGTCGAAAGGCGACAGAAAGTGCCAAAAGGGGAGAAGTAGGTGAGAAAGTCTTCCTTTCAGTTCAAGGAGTTTCAGTAGCCTGAGACGAGTTTCACACATCTTCCTTTGCCGGTAAGCAAAAGGAGGCCAAAAGAGACCAAAACAGGAACTTGAGTCCAAAGGCGACAGAAAGTGCCAAAAGGGAAGAAGGTGGTTAGAAAGCCTTCCTTTCAGTCCTAGGAGTGATATTTAAGGAGTTTCAGTGGCCTGAGACGAGTTTTGCACGTCTTCCTTTGTCGGTAAGCAAAAAGGGACCAATAGTTCCTAAAATCGGAACTTGGGTCCAAAGGCGCCAGAAAGTGCCAGAAGGGGAGAAGTAGGTGAGAAAGCCTTCCTTTCAGACCTAGGGGTGATATTCAAGGAGTTTCAGTAGCCTGAGACGAGTTTCACACATCTTCCTTTGCCGGTAAGCAAAAGGAGGCCAAAATAGACCAAAACTGGAACTTGGGTCCAACGGCGACAGAAAGTGCCAGAAGGGGAGAAGGTGGTGAGAAAGCCTTCCTTTCAGTCCTAAGAGTGATATTTAAGGAGTTTCAGTGGCCTGAGACGAGTTTCGCACGTCTTCCTTTGCCATTGAGCAAAATGGGACCAAAAGAGACCAAAACTGGAACTTGAGTCCAAAGGCGACAGAAAATGCCAAAAGGGGAGAAGGTGGTGAGAAAGCCTTCCTTTCAGTCCTAGGAGTGATAGTTAAGGAGTTTCAGTGGCCTGAGACGAGTTTTGCATGTCTTCCTTTGCCGGTAACCAAAAAGGGACCAAAAGTTCCTACAATCGGAACTTGGGTCCAAAGGCGCCAGAAAGTGCCAGAAAGGGAGAAGTAGGTGAGAAAGCCTTCCTTTCAGTCCTAGGAGTGATATTTAAGGAGTTTCAGTGGCCTGAGACGAGTTTCGCACGTCTTCCTTTGCCATTGAGCAAAATGGGACCAAAAGAGACCAAAACTGGAACTTGAGTCCAAAGGCGACAGAAGTGCCAAAAGGGGAGAAGGTGGTGAGAAAGCCTTCCTTTCAGTCCTAGGAGTGATATTTAAGGAGTTTCAGTGGCCTGAGACGAGTTTTGCACGTCTTCCTTTGCCGGTAAGCAAAAAGGGACCAATAGTTCCTAAAATCGTAACTTGGGTCCAAAGGCGCCAGAAAGTGCCAGAAGGGGAGAAGTAGGTGAAAAAGCCTTCCTTTCAGTCCTAGGGGTGATATTCAAGGAGTTTCAGTAGCCTGAGACGAGTTTCACACATCTTCCTTTGCCGGTAAGCAAAAGGAGGCCAAAAGAGAACAAAACTGGAACTTGAGTCCAAAGGCGGCAGAAAATGCCAAAAGGGGAGAAGGTGGTGAGAAAGCCTTCCTTTCAGTCCTAGGAGTGATATTGAAGGAGTTTCAGTGGCCTGACACGAGTTTCGCACGTCTTCCTTTGCCATTGAGCAAAATGGGACTAAAAGAGACCAAAACTGGAACTTGAGTCCAAAGGCGACAGAACGTGCCAATAGGGGAGAAGGTGGTGAGAAAGCCTTCCTTTCAGTCCTAGGAGTGATATTTAAGGAGTTTGAGTGGCCTGAGACGAGTTTCGCACGTGTTCCTTTGCCATTGAGCAAAATGGGACCAAAAGAGACCAAAACTGGAACTTGAGAAGGTGGTGAGAAAACCTTCCTTTCAGTCCTAGGAGTGATATTTAAGGAGTTTCAGTGGCCTGAGACGAGTTTTGCACGTCTTCCTTTGCCGGTAAGCAAAAAGCGACCAAAAGTGCCTAAAATCGGAACTTGGGTCCAAAGGCGCCAGAAAGTGCCAGAAGGGGAGAAGTAGGTGAGAAAGTCTTCCTTTCAGTTCAAGGAGTTTCAGTAGCCTGAGACGAGTTTCACACATCTTCCTTTGCCGGTAAGCAAAAGGAGGCCAAAAGAGACCAAAACTGGAACTTGGGTCTAAGGGCGACAGAAAGTGCCAGAAGGGGAGAAGGTGGTGAGAAAGCCTTCCTTTCAGTCCTAGGAGTAATATTTAAGGAGTTTGAGTGGCCTGAGACGAGTTTTGCACGTCTTCCATTGCCAGTAAGCAAAAAAGGGACGAAAAGTGCCTAAAATCGGAACTTAGGTCGAAAGGCGCTTGAAAGTGCCTGAAGGGGATAAGGTGGTAAGAAAGACTTCCTTTCACTCCCTAGAGTGATATTCAAAGAGTTTCAATGGTTTGAGAGGAGTTTCGCATGCCTTCCTTTCCCGATAAGCAAAAATGGGACCAAAAGAGACCAAAACTGGAACTTGGGTCCAAAGGCGCCAGAAAGCGCCAGAACGGGAGAAGGTTGTGAGAAAGCCTTCCTTTGAGCCCTAGGAGTGATATTGAAGGAGTTTCAGTGGCCTGAGACGAGTTTCGCACGTCTTTCTTTGCCATTGAGCAAAATGGGACCAAAAGAGATCAAAACTGGAACTTGAGTCCAAAGGCGACAGAAAGTGCCAAAAGGGAAGAAGGTGGTGAGAAAGCCTTCCTTTCAGTCCTAGGAGTGATATTTAAGGAGTTTCAGTGGCCTGAGACGAGTTTTGCACGTCTTCCTTTGCTTAGGTAAGCAAAAAGGGACCAAAAGTGCCTAAAATCGTAACTTGGGTCCAAAAGCGCCAGAAAGTGCCAGAAGGGGAGAAGTAGGTGAGAAAGCCTTCCTTTCAGTCCTAGGGGTGATATTCAAGGAGTTTCAGTAGCCTGAGACGAGTTTCGCACAACTTCCTTTGCCATTGAGCAACATGGGACTAAAAGAGACCAAAACTGGAACTTGGGTCCAAAGGCACCAAAAAGCGCCAGAACGGGAGAAGGTTGTGAGAAAGCCTTCCTTTGAGCCCTAGGAGTGATATTGAAGGAGTTTCAATGGCCTGAGACGAGTTTCGCACGTCTTTCTTTGCCATTGAGCAAAATGGGACCAAAAGAGATCAAAACTGGAACTTGAGTCCAAGGGCGACAGAAAGTGCCAGAAGGGGAGAAGTAGGTGAGAAAGCCTTCCTTTCAGTCCTAGGGGTGATATTTAAGAAGTTTCAGTGGCCTGAGACGAGTTTTGCACGTCTTCCCTTCCCAGTAAGCAAAAAAGCACCAAAAGTGCCTAAAATCGGAACTTGGGTCCAAGGGCGCCAGAAAGTGCCAGAAGGGGAGAAGTAGGTGAGAAGGCCTTCCTTTCAGTCCTAGGGGTGATATTCAAGGAGTTTCAGTAGCCTGAGACGAGTTTCACACATCTTCCTTTGCCGGTAAGCAAACGGAGGCCAAAAGAAACCCAAGCGGAACTTGGGTCCAAGGGCGACGTAAAGTGCCGAAGGGGAGAAGGTGGTGACAAAGCCTTCCTTTCAGTCCTAGGAGTGATATTTAAGGAGTTTGAGTCGCACGAGACGAGTTTTGCACGTATTCCTTTGCGGTAAGCAAAAAAGGACCAAAAGTGCCTAAAATCGAACTTAGGTCGAAAGGCGCCTTAAAGTGCCGAAGGGGATAAGGTGGTAAGAAAGACTTCCTTTCACTCCCTAGAGTGATATTCAAAGAGTTTTAGTGGTCTGAGAGGAGTTTCGCATGTCTTCCTTTGCCGGTAAGCAAAAAAGGGAGCAAAAGAGACCAAAACTGGAACATGGGTCCAAAGACGCCAGAAAGCGCCAGAACGGGAGAAGGTTGTGAGAAAGCCTTCCTTTGAGTCCTAGGAGTGATATTGAAGGATTTTCAGTGGCCTGAGACGAGTTTCGCACGTCTTCCTTTGCCATTGAGCAAAATGGGACAAAAAGACACCAAAACTGGAACTTGAGTCCAAAGGCGACAGAAAGTGCCAAAAGGGGAGAATGTGGTGAGAAAGCCTTCCTTTCAGTCCTAGGAGTGATATTGAAGGAGTTTCAGTGGCCTGAGACGAGTTTCGCGCGTCTTCCTTTGCCATTGAGCAAAATGGGACCAAAAGAGACCAAAATTGGAACTTGAGTCCAAAGGCGACAGAAAGTGCCAAAAGGGGATAAGGTAGTGAGAAAGCCTTCCTTTGAGTCCTAGGAGTGATATTTAAGGAGTTTCAGTGGCCTGAGACGAGTTTTGCACGTCTTCCTTTGCCGGTAAGGAAAAAGGGACCAAAAGTGCCTAAAATCGGAACTTGGGTCCAAAGTCGCCAGAAAGTGCCAGAAAGGGAGAAGTAGGTGAGAAGGCCTTCCTTTCAGTCCTAGGGGTGACATTCAAGGAGTTTCAGTAGCCTGAGACGAGTTTTACACATCTTCCTTTCCCGGTAAGCAAAAGGAGGCCAAAAGAGATCAAAACTGGAACTTGGGTCCAAGGGTGATGAGGACATGACCATGAGCAAAGGCAAGGATCCTCTTGAAGGACTTGGAGGACCTATGACAAGGGCTAGAGGAAGGAGAGCAAAGGAAGCTCTTCAACAAGTGTTGTCCATATTAATTGAATACAAGCCCATGTTTCAAGGAGAAAAGACCAAGGTTGTGAATTGTATCATGGCCCAAATGGAGGAGAACTAAGGCGCCACTTTGCTTCAGTTTTTAAGTTTTTAATTTGTTTTAAATAATTGCCCAATCCTTTGTAAAGTTGGCTGACCAAATTATGTTTTGCGGTTAATCAACTAATGGGCTTTGGTTTGGTTTTATTTCAAGTTGTAATAAGGGCCCAATTGGCAACTTAGGCATCAGCCTTTGGGAGACCAAGAGGCGCATAGCTAGTGGCTGTTGGGTGACTTTTTGGTTGCCACAATTTCAGTTACAATCAGCCATCAAGTAGCTTTATTTCCTAGCTTAGTGGATCATTATCTAAGTGGAATAAATTTTCCGTTACGGAACCTTTGTAATTCTGATGGTAAAGCTTCTATATAAGCTGAACCATTCTTATCAATAAGACAAGTTAAGTTTGATTTAGAAATATTAGAGTTTATCTCTTTTATCTTAGTGAGAGTGATTCTCCTAAGTTCTTGAGTGATTCAAGAACAACTTGGCTGTATCAAAGGGCTTTCACATCCCTTTGTGTGTTGCCTTCCTTGGAAAGAGTGATTCTTTCCTTCCCCCATTCAATTCTTCACCAAAATTCTAAAAAAACTCAAATCAGCCCAGAATTATCCCGTTATCATAACTCCCGTTCTACTAAGCCAAATTGAGTGATTCTTTAGCCTAAATTGAATTTCAGAACGAGAACTTTCACCTCGTTTTGGAATCACCTCAATTGGAGTTTTATAACTCGAGATACCGTCATTTCTAAAATTCTGTCCAGCCACCACCAAACCAGCGTTTTTGCTTACTTTTTTCCTCACTCATTTTAACACCATGGACCAACACCTAATTTGCCCAGAAATTAATCACTAAATTTTCAAATTTTTCTACAAGGTTCTAACCCTAAAGATCCTAAGTCAGCCTTTGTGCAAATAGGGTTCATATCAAACGGCGACAGAAAGTGCCAGAAGGGGAGAAGGTTGTGAGAAAGCCTTCCTTTCAGCGCTAGGAGTGATATTGAAGGAGTTTCGGTGGCCTGAGACGAGTTTTGCAGGTCTTCCTTTGCCATTGAGCAAAATGGGACCAAAAGAGACCAAAACTGGAACTTGAGTCCAAAGGCGACAGAAAGTGCCAAAACGGGAGAAGGTGGTGAGAAAGCCTTCCATTCAGTCCTAGGAGTGATATTGAAGGAGTTTCAGTGGCCTGAGACGAGTTTCGCACGTCTTCCTTTGCCATTGAGCAAAATGGGACCAAAAGAGACCAAAACTGGAACTTGAGTCCAAAGGCAACAGAAATTGCCAGAAGGAGAGAAGGTGGTGAGAAAACCTTCCTTTCAGTCCTAGGAGTGATATTTAAGGAGTTTCAGTGGCCTGAGACGAGTTTCGCACGTCTTCCTTTGCCATGGACAAAATGGGACCAAAAGAGACCAAAACTCGAACTTGAGTCCAAAGGCGACAGAAAGTGCCAAAAGGGGAGAAGGTGGTGAGAAAGCCTTCCTTTCAGTCCTAGGAGTGATATTCAAGGAGTTTCAGTGGCCTGAGACGAGTTTCGCATGTCTTCCTTTGCCATTGAGCAAAATGGGACCAAAAGAGACCAAAACTAGAACTTGAGTCCAAAGGCGACAGAAAGTGCCAAAAGGGGAGAAGGTGGTGAGAAAGCCTTCCTTTCAGTCCTAGGAGTGATATTGAAGGAGTTTCAGTGGCCTGAGACGAGTTTCGCACGTTTTCCTTTGCCATGGACAAAATGGGACCAAAAGAGACCAAAACTCGAACTTGAGTCCAAAGGCAACAGAAAGTGCCAAAAGGGGAGAAGGTGGTGAGAAAGCCTTCCTTTCAGTCCTAGGAGTGATATTTAAGGAGTTTCAGTGGCCTGAGACGCGTTTTGCACGTCTTCCTTTGCCGGTAAGCAAAAAGGGACCAAAAAAGCCTAAAATCGAAACTTAGGTCGAAAGGCGCCAAAAAGTGCCAGAAGGGGATAAGGTGGTAAGAAAGACTTCCTTTCACTCCCTAGAGTGATATTCAAAGAGTTTCAGTGGCTTGAGAGGAGTTTCGCATGTCTTCCTTTGCCGGTAAGCAAAAAGGGGACCAAAAGAGACCAAAACTGGAACATGGGTCCAAAGGCACCAGAAAGCGCTTAACGGGAGAAGGTTGTGAGAAAGCCTTCCTTTGAGCCCTAGGAGTGATATTGAAGGAGTTTTAGTGGCCTGAGACGAGTTTCGCACGTCTTCCTTTGCCATTGAGCAAAATGGTACCAAAAGAGACCAAAACTGGAACATGGGTCCAAAGGCGACAGAAAGTGCCAAAAGGGGAGAAGGTGGTGAGAAAGCCTTCCTTTCAGTCCTAGGAGTGATATTGAAGGAGTTTCAGTGGCCTGAGACGAGTGTCGCACGTCTTCCTTTGCCATTGAGCAAAATGAGACCAAAAGAGACGAAAACTGGAACTTGAGTCCAAAGGCGACAGAAAGTGCCAAAAGGGGAGAAGGTGGTGAGAAAGCCTTCCTTTCAGTCCTAGGAGTGATATTTAAGTAGTTTCAGTGGCCTGAGACGAGTTTTGCACGTCTTCCTTTGTCGGTAAGGAAAAAGGGACCAAAAGTGCCTAAAATCAGAACTTGGGTCGAAAGGCGCGAGAAAGTGCCAGAAGGGGAGAAGTAGGTGAGAAAGCCTTCGTTTCAGTCCTAGGGGTGATATTCAAGGAGTTTCAGTTGCCTGAGACGAGTTTTGCACGTCTTCCTTTGCCGGTAAGCAAAAAGGGACCAAAAAAGCCTAAAATCGGAACTTGGGTCCAAAGGCGCGAGAAAGTGCCAGAAGGGAAGAAGTAGGTGAGAAAGCCTTCGTTTCAGTCCTAAGGGTGATATTCGAGGAGTTTCAGTGCTTTAAGAAGAGTTTTGCATGCCTTCCTTTGCCGGTAAGCAAAAAGGGGACCAAAAGAGACCAAAACTAGAACATGGGTCCAAAGGCGCCAGAAAGCGCCAGAACGGGAGAAGGTTGTGAGAAACCTTCCTTTGAGCCCTAGGAGGGATATTGAAGGAGTTTCAGTGGCCTGAGACGAGTTTCGCACGTCTTCCTTTGCCATTGAGCAAAATGGGACCAAAAGAGACCAAAACGGGAACTTGAGTCCAAGGGCGACAGAAAGTGCCAAAAGGGGAGAAGGTGGTTAGAAAGCCTTCCTTTCAGTCCTAGGAGTGATATTTAAGGAGTTTCAGTGGCCTGAGACGAGTTTTGCACGTCTTCCTTTGCCGGTAAGCAAAAAGGGACCAATAGTTCCTAAAATCGGAACTTGGGTCCAAAGGTGCCAGAAAGTGCCAGAAGGGGAGAAGTAGGTGAGAAAGCCTTCCTTTCAGTCCTAAGGGTGATATTCAAGGAGTTTCAGTAGCCTGAGACGAGTTTCACACATCTTCCTTTGCCGGTAAGCAAAAGGAGGCCAAAAGAGACCAAAACTGGAACTTGGGTCCAATGGCGACAGAAAGTGCCAGAAGGGGAGAAGGTGGTGAGAAAGCCTTCCTTTCAGTCCTAAGAGTGATATTAAAGGAGTTTCAGTGGCCTGAGACGAGTTTCGCACGTCTTCCTTTGCCATTGAGCAAAATGGGACCAAAAGAGACCAAAACTGGAACTTGAGTCCAAAGGCGACAGAAAGTGCCAAAAGGGGAGAAGGTGGTGAGAAAGCCTTCCTTTCAGTCCTAGGAGTGATATTGAAGGAGTTTCAGTGGCCTGACACAAGTTTCGCACGTCTTCCTTTGCCATTGAGCAAAATGGGACCAAAAGAGACCAAAACTGGAACTTGAGTCCAAAGGCGACAAAAAGTGCCAAAAGGGGAGAAGGTGGTGAGAAAGCCTTCCTTTTAGTCCTAGGAGTGATATTGAAGGAGTTTCAGTGGCCTGACACAAGTTTCGCACGTCTTCCTTTGCCATTGAGCAAAATGGGACCAAAAGAGACCAAAACGGGAACTTGAGTCCAAGGGCGACAGAAAGTGCCAAAAGGGGAGAGGGTGGTGAGAAAGCCTTCCTTTCAGTCCTAGGAGTGATATTTAAGGAGTTTCAGTGGTCTGAGACGAGTTTTGCACGTCTTTCTTTGCTGGTAAGCAAAAAGGGACCAATAAATCCTAAAATTGGAACTTGGGTCCAAAGGTGCCAGAAAGTGCCAGAAGGGGAGAAGTAGGTGAGAAAGCCTTCCTTTCAGTCCTAGGGGTGATATTCAAGGAGTTTCAGTAGCCTGAGACGAGTTTCACACATCTTCCTTTAACGGTAAGCAAAAGGAGGCCAAAAGAGACCAAAACTGGAACTTGAGTCCAAAGGCGACAGAAAGTGCCAAAAGGGGAGAAGGTGGTGAGAAAGCCTTCCTTTCAGTCCTAGGAGTGATATTGAAGGAGTTTCAGTGGCCTGAGACGAGTTTCGCACGTTTTCCTTTGCCATGGACAAAATGGGACCAAAAGAGACCAAAACTCGAACTTGAGTCCAAAGGCAACAGAAAGTGCCAAAAGGGGAGAAGGTGGTGAGAAAGCCTTCCTTTCAGTCCTAGGAGTGATATTTAAGGAGTTTCAGTGGCCTGAGACGCGTTTTGCACGTCTTCCTTTGCCGGTAAGCAAAAAGGGACCAAAAAAGCCTAAAATCGAAACTTAGGTCGAAAGGCGCCAAAAAGTGCCAGAAGGGGATAAGGTGGTAAGAAAGACTTCCTTTCACTCCCTAGAGTGATATTCAAAGAGTTTCAGTGGCTTGAGAGGAGTTTCGCATGTCTTCCTTTGCCGGTAAGCAAAAAGGGGACCAAAAGAGACCAAAACTGGAACATGGGTCCAAAGGCACCAGAAAGCGCCAGAACGGGAGAAGGTTGTGAGAAAGCCTTCCTTTGAGCCCTAGGAGTGATATTGAAGGAGTTTTAGTGGCCTGAGACGAGTTTCGCACGTCTTCCTTTGCCATTGAGCAAAATGAGACCAAAAGAGACGAAAACTGGAACTTGAGTCCAAAGGCGACAGAAAGTGCCAAAAGGGGAGAAGGTGGTGAGAAAGCCTTCCTTTCAGTCCTAGGAGTGATATTTAAGTAGTTTCAGTGGCCTGAGACGAGTTTTGCACGTCTTCCTTTGTCGGTAAGGAAAAAGGGACCAAAAGTGCCTAAAATCAGAACTTGGGTCGAAAGGCGCGAGAAAGTGCCAGAAGGGGAGAAGTAGGTGAGAAAGCCTTCGTTTCAGTCCTAGGGGTGATATTCAAGGAGTTTCAGTGGCCTGAGACGAGTTTTGCACGTCTTCCTTTGCCGGTAAGCAAAAAGGGACCAAAAAAGCCTAAAATCGGAACTTGGGTCCAAAGGCGCGAGAAAGTGCCAGAAGGGAAGAAGTAGGTGAGAAAGCCTTCGTTTCAGTCCTAAGGGTGATATTCGAGGAGTTTCAGTGCTTTAAGAAGAGTTTTGCATGCCTTCCTTTGCCGGTAAGCAAAAAGGGGACCAAAAGAGACCAAAACTAGAACATGGGTCCAAAGGCGCCAGAAAGCGCCAGAACGGGAGAAGGTTGTGAGAAACCTTCCTTTGAGCCCTAGGAGGGATATTGAAGGAGTTTCAGTGGCCTGAGACGAGTTTCGCACGTCTTCCTTTGCCATTGAGCAAAATGGGACCAAAAGAGACCAAAACGGGAACTTGAGTCCAAGGGCGACAGAAAGTGCCAAAAGGGGAGAAGGTGGTTAGAAAGCCTTCCTTTCAGTCCTAGGAGTGATATTTAAGGAGTTTCAGTGGCCTGAGACGAGTTTTGCACGTCTTCCTTTGCCGGTAAGCAAAAAGGGACCAATAGTTCCTAAAATCGGAACTTGGGTCCAAAGGTGCCAGAAAGTGCCAGAAGGGGAGAAGTAGGTGAGAAAGCCTTCCTTTCAGTCCTAAGGGTGATATTCAAGGAGTTTCAGTAGCCTGAGACGAGTTTCACACATCTTCCTTTGCCGGTAAGCAAAAGGAGGCCAAAAGAGACCAAAGCGGAACTTGGGTCCAATGGCGACGAGAAAGTGCCAGAAGGGGAGAAGGTGGTGAGAAAGCCTTCCTTTCAGTCCTAAGAGTGATATTAAAGGAGTTTCAGTGGCCTGAGACGAGTTTCGCACGTCTTCCTTTGCCATTGAGCAAAATGGGACCAAAAGAGACCAAAACTGGAACTTGAGTCCAAAGGCGACAGAAAGTGCCAAAAGGGGAGAAGGTGGTGAGAAAGCCTTCCTTTCAGTCCTAGGAGTGATATTGAAGGAGTTTCAGTGGCCTGACACAAGTTTCGCACGTCTTCCTTTGCCATTGAGCAAAATGGGACCAAAAGAGACCAAAACTGGAACTTGAGTCCAAAGGCGACAAAAAGTGCCAAAAGGGGAGAAGGTGGTGAGAAAGCCTTCCTTTTAGTCCTAGGAGTGATATTGAAGGAGTTTCAGTGGCCTGACACAAGTTTCGCACGTCTTCCTTTGCCATTGAGCAAAATGGGACCAAAAGAGACCAAAACGGGAACTTGAGTCCAAGGGCGACAGAAAGTGCCAAAAGGGGAGAGGGTGGTGAGAAAGCCTTCCTTTCAGTCCTAGGAGTGATATTTAAGGAGTTTCAGTGGTCTGAGACGAGTTTTGCACGTCTTTCTTTCTTTGGTAAGCAAAAAGGGACCAATAAATCCTAAAATTGGAACTTGGGTCCAAAGGTGCCAGAAAGTGCCAGAAGGGGAGAAGTAGGTGAGAAAGCCTTCCTTTCAGTCCTAGGGGTGATATTCAAGGAGTTTCAGTAGCCTGAGACGAGTTTCACACATCTTCCTTTAACGGTAAGCAAAAGGAGGCCAAAAGAGACCAAAACTGGAACTTGGGTCCAATGGCGACAGAAAGTGCCAGAAGGGGAGAAGGTGGTGAGAAAGTCTTCCTTTCAGTCCTAAGAGTGATATTAAAGGAGTTTCAGTGGCCTGAGACGAGTTTCGCACGTCTTCCTTTGCCATTGAGCAAAATGGGACCAAAAGAGACCAAAACTGGAACTTGAGTCCAAAGGCGACAGAAAGTGCCAAAAGGGGAGAAGGTGGTGAGAAAGCCTTCCTTTCAGTCCTAGGAGTGATATTGAAGGAGTTTCAGTGGCCTGACACAAGTTTCGCACGTCTTCCTTTGCCATTGAGCAAAATGGGACCAAAAGAGACCAAAACTGGAACTTGAGTCCAAAGGCGACAGAAAGTGCTAAAAGGGGAGAAGATGGTGAGAAAGCCTTCCTTTCAGTCCTAGGAGTGATATTGAAAGTGTTTCAGTGGCCTGACACGAGTTTCGCACGTCTTCCTTTGCCATTGAGCAAAATGGGACCAAAAGAGACCAAAACTGGAACTTGAGTCCAAGGGCGACAGAAAGTTCCAAAAGGGGAGAAGGTGGTGAGAAAGCCTTCCTTTCAGTCATAGGAGTGATATTGAAGGAGTTTCAGTGGCCTGAGACGAGTTTCGCACGTCTTCCTTTGCCATTGAGCAAAAATGGGACAAAAAGAGACCAAAACTGGAACTTGAGTCCAAAGGCGACAGAAAGTGCCAAAAGGGGAGAAGGTGGTGAGAAAGCCTTCCTTTCAGTCCTAGGAGTGATTTTTATGGAGTTTCAGTGGCCTGAGACGAGTTTTGCATGTCTTCCTTTGCCGGTAAGCAAAAAGGGACCAAAAGTTCCTACAATCGGAACTTGGGTCCAAAGGCGCCAGAAAGTGCCAGAAGGGGAGAAGTAGGTGAGAAAGCCTTCCTTTCAGTCCTAAGAGTGATATTTAAGGAGTTTCAGTGGCCTGAGACGAGTTTCGCACGTCTTCCTTTGCCATTGGGCAAAATGGGACCAAAAGAGACCAAAACTGGAACTTGAGTCCGAAGGCGACAGAAAGTGCCAAAAGGGGAGAAGGTGGTGAGAAAGCCTTCCTTTCAGTCAGTCCTAGGAGTGATATGTAAGGAGTTTCAGTAGCCTGGGACGAGTTTCACACATCTTCCTTTGCCGGTAAGCAAAAGGAGGCCAAAAGAGACCAAAACTGGAACTTGGGTCCAACGGCGACAGAAAGGGCCAGAAGGGGAGAAGGTGGTGAGAAAGCCTTCCTTTCAGTCCTAAGAGTGATATTTAAGGAGTTTCAGTGGCCTGAGACGAGTTTCGCACGTCTTTCTTTGCCATTGAGCAAAATGGGACCAAAAGAGACCAAAACTGGAACTTGAGTCTGAAGGCGACAGAAAGTGCCAAAAGGGGAGAAGGTGGTGAGAAAGCCTTCCTTTCAGTCAGTACTAGGAGTGATATGTAAGGAGTTTCAGTGGCCTGGGAGGAGTTTTGCACGTCTTCCTTTGCCGGTAAGCAAAAAGGGACCAATAGTTCCTAAAATCGGAACTTGGGTCCAAAGGCGCCAGAAAGTGCCAGAAGGGGAGAAGTAGGTGAGAAAACTTTCCTTTCAGTCCTAGGGGTGATATTCAAGGAGTTTCAGTAGCCTGAGACGAGCTTCACACATCTTCCTTTGCCGGTAAGCAAAAGGAGGCCAAAAGAGACCAAAACTGGAACTTGGGTCCAACGGCGACAGAAAGGGCCAGAAGGGGAGAAGGTGGTGAGAAAGCCTTCCTTTCAGTCCTAAGAGTGATATATAAGGAGTTTCAGTGGCCTGAGACGAGTTTTGCACGTCTTCCTTTGCCGGTAAGCAAAAAGGGACCAAAAGTGCCTAAAATCGGAACTTGGGTCCAACGGCGACAGAAAGTGCCAAAAGGGGAGAAGGTGGTGAGAAAGCCTTCCTTTCAGTCCTAGGAGTAATATGTAAGGAGTTTCAGTGGCCTGAGACGAGTTTTGCACGTCTTCCTTTGCCGGTAAGCAAAAAGGGGCCAATAGTTCCTAAAATCGAAACTTGGGTCCAAAGGCGCCAGAAAGTGCCAAAAGGGGAGAAGTAGGTGAGAAAGCCTTCCTTTCAGTCCTAGGGGTGATATTCAAGGAGTTTCAGTAGCCTGGGACGAGTTTCACACATCTTCCTTTGCCGGTAAGCAAAAGGAGGCCCAAAGAGACCAAAACTGGAACTTGGGTCCAACGGCGACAGAAAGGGCCAGAAGGGGAGAAGGTGGTGAGAAAGCCTTCCTTTCAGTCCTAAGAGTGATATTTAAG
Source organism: Abrus pulchellus subsp. cantoniensis (assembly GCA_024086825.1). Lineage (NCBI taxonomy): Eukaryota > Viridiplantae > Streptophyta > Magnoliopsida > Fabales > Fabaceae > Abrus > Abrus pulchellus. The sequence goes on from CM044056.1 coordinate 16,686,451, forward strand.
GAGTTTCAGTGGCCTGAGACGAGTTTCGCACGTCTTTCTTTGCCATTGAGCAAAATGGGACCAAAAGAGACCAAAACTGGAACTTGAGTCTGAAGGCGACAGAAAGTGCCAAAAGGGGAGAAGGTGGTGAGAAAGCCTTCCTTTCAGTCAGTCCTAGGAGTGATATGTAAGGAGTTTCAGTGGCCTGGGAGGAGTTTTGCACGTCTTCCTTTGCCGGTAAGCAAAAAGGGACCAATAGTTCCTAAAATCGAAACTTGGGTCCAAAGGCGCCAGAAAGTGCCAAAAGGGGAGAAGTAGGTGAGAAAGCCTTCCTTTCAGTCCTAGGGGTGATATTCAAGGAGTTTCAGTAGCCTGAGACGAGCTTCACACATCTTCCTTTGCCGGTAAGCAAAAGGAGGCCAAAAGAGACCAAAACTGGAACTTGGGTCCAACGGCGACAGAAAGGGCCAGAAGGGGAGAAGGTGGTGAGAAAGCCTTCCTTTCAGTCCTAAGAGTGATATATAAGGAGTTTCAGTGGCCTGAGACGAGTTTTGCACGTCTTCCTTTGCCGGTAAGCAAAAAGGGACCAAAAGTGCCTAAAATCGGAACTTGGGTCCAAAGGCGCCAGAAAGTGCCAGAAGGGGAGAAGTAGGTGAGAAAGTCTTCCTTTCAGTTCAAGGAGTTTCGGTAGCCTGAGACGAGTTTCACACATCTTCCTTTGCCGGTAAGCAAAAGGAGGCCAAAAGAGACCAAAACAGGAACTTGGGTCCAAGGGCGACAGAAAGTGCCAGAAGGGGAGAAGGTGGTGAGAAAGCCTTCCTTTCAGTCCTAGGAGTGATATTTAAGGAGTTTTAGTGGCCTGAGACGAGTTTCGCACGTCTTCCTTTGCCATTGAGCAAAATGGGATCAAAAGAGACCAAAAAACGAACTTGAGTCCAAAGGCGACAGAAAGTGCCAAAAGGGGAGAAGGTGGTAAGAAAGCCTTCCTTTCAGTCCTAGGAGTGATATTTAAGGAGTTTCAGTGGCCTGAGACGAGTTTTGCACGTCTTCCTTTGCCGGTAAGCAAAAAGGGACCAAAAAAGCCTAAAATCGAAACTTAGGTCGAAAGGCGCAAAAAAGTGCCAGAAGGGGATAAGGTGGTAAGAAAGACTTCCTTTCACTCCCTAGAGTGATATTCAAAGAGTTTCAGTGGCTTGAGAGGAGTTTCGCATGTCTTCCTTTGCCGGTAAGCAAAAAGGGGACCAAAAGAGACCAAAACTGGAACATGGGTCCAAAGGCACCAGAAAGCGCCAGAACGGGAGAAGGTTGTGAGAAAGCCTTCCTTTGAGCCCTAGGAGTGATATTGAAGGAGTTTTAGTGGCCTGAGACGAGTTTCGCACGTCTTCCTTTGCCATTGAGCAAAATGGTACCAAAAGAGACCAAAACTGGAACATGGGTCCAAAGGCGACAGAAAGTGCCAAAAGGGGAGAAGGTGGTGAGAAAGCCTTCCTTTCAGTCCTAGGAGTGATATTGAAGGAGTTTCAGTGGCCTGAGACGAGTGTCGCACGTCTTCCTTTGCCATCAAGCAAAATGAGACCAAAAGAGACGAAAACTGGAACTTGAGTCCAAAGGCGACAGAAAGTGCCAAAAGGGGAGAAGGTGGTGAGAAAGCCTTCCTTTCAGTCCTAGGAGTGATATTTAAGTAGTTTCAGTGGCCTGAGACGAGTTTTGCACGTCTTCCTTTGTCGGTAAGGAAAAAGGGACCAAAAGTGCCTAAAATCAGAACTTGGGTCGAAAGGCGCGAGAAAGTGCCAGAAGGGGAGAAGTAGGTGAGAAAGCCTTCGTTTCAGTCCTAGGGGTGATATTCAAGGAGTTTCAGTGGCCTGAGACGAGTTTTGCACGTCTTCCTTTGCCGGTAAGCAAAAAGGGACCAAAAAAGCCTAAAATCGGAACTTGGGTCCAAAGGCGCGAGAAAGTGCCAGAAGGGAAGAAGTAGGTGAGAAAGCCTTCGTTTCAGTCCTAAGGGTGATATTCAAGGAGTTTCAGTGGTTTAAGAAGAGTTTTGCATGCCTTCCTTTGCCGGTAAGCAAAAAGGGGACCAAAAGAGACCAAAACTAGAACATGGGTCCAAAGGCGCCAGAAAGCGCCAGAACGGGAGAAGGTTGTGAGAAACCTTCCTTTGAGCCCTAGGAGGGATATTGAAGGAGTTTCAGTGGCCTGAGACGAGTTTCGCACGTCTTCCTTTGCCATTGAGCAAAATGGGACCAAAAGAGACCAAAACGGGAACTTGAGTCCAAGGGCGACAGAAAGTGCCAAAAGGGGAGAAGGTGGTTAGAAAGCCTTCCTTTCAGTCCTAGGAGTGATATTTAAGGAGTTTCAGTGGCCTGAGACGAGTTTTGCACGTCTTCCTTTGCCGGTAAGCAAAAAGGGACCAATAGTTCCTAAAATCGGAACTTGGGTACAAGGGTGCCAGAAAGTGCCAGAAGGGGAGAAGTAGGTGAGAAAGCCTTCCTTTCAGTCCTAGGGGTGATATTCAAGGAGTTTTAGTAGCCTGAGACGAGTTTCACACATCTTCCTTTAACGGTAAGCAAAAGGAGGCCAAAAGAGACCAAAACTGGAACTTGGGTCCAATGGCGACAGAAAGTGCCAGAAGGGGAGAAGGTGGTGAGAAAGTCTTCCTTTCAGTCCTAAGAGTGATATTAAAGGAGTTTCAGTGGCCTGAGACGAGTTTTGCACGTCTTCCTTTGCCGGTAAGCAAAAAGGGACCAATAGTTCCTAAAATCGGAACTTGGGTCCAAAGGTGCCAGAAAGTGCCAGAAGGGGAGAAGTAGGTGAGAAAGCCTTCCTTTCAGTCCTAAGGGTGATATTCAAGGAGTTTCAGTAGCCTGAGACGAGTTTCACACATCTTCCTTTGCCGGTAAGCAAAAGGAGGCCAAAAGAGACCAAAACTGGAACTTGGGTCCAATGGCGACAGAAAGTGCCAGAAGGGGAGAAGGTGGTGAGAAAGCCTTCCTTTCAGTCCTAAGAGTGATATTAAAGGAGTTTCAGTGGCCTGAGACGAGTTTCGCACGTCTTCCTTTGCCATTGAGCAAAATGGGACCAAAAGAGACCAAAACTGGAACTTGAGTCCAAAGGCAACAGAAATTGCCAGAAGGAGAGAAGGTGGTGAGAAAGCCTTCCTTTCAGTCCTACGAGTGATATTTAAGGAGTTTCAGTGGCCTGAGACGAGTTTTGCACGTCTTTCTTTGCTGGTAAGCAAAAAGGGACCAATAGTTCCTAAAATCGGAACTTGGGTACAAGGGTGCCAGAAAGTGCCAGAAGGGGAGAAGTAGGTGAGAAAGCCTTCCTTTCAGTCCTAGGGGTGATATTCAAGGAGTTTTAGTAGCCTGAGACGAGTTTCACACATCTTCCTTTAACGGTAAGCAAAAGGAGGCCAAAAGAGACCAAAACTGGAACTTGGGTCCAATGGCGACAGAAAGTGCCAGAAGGGGAGAAGGTGGTGAGAAAGTCTTCCTTTCAGTCCTAAGAGTGATATTAAAGGAGTTTCAGTGGCCTGAGACGAGTTTCGCACGTCTTCCTTTGCCATTGAGCAAAATGGGACCAAAAGAGACCACAACTGGAACTTGAGTCCAAAGGCGACAGAAAGTGCCAAAAGGGGAGAAGGTGGTGAGAAAGCCTTCCTTTCAGTCCTAGGAGTGATATTGAAGGAGTTTCAGTGGCCTGACACAAGTTTCGCACGTCTTCCTTTGCCATTGAGCAAAATGGGACCAAAAGAGACCAAAACTGGAACTTGAGTCCAAAGGCGACAGAAAGTGCTAAAAGGGGAGAAGATGGTGAGAAAGCCTTCCTTTCAGTCCTAGGAGTGATATTGAAAGTGTTTCAGTGGCCTGACACGAGTTTCGCACGTCTTCCTTTGCCATTGAGCAAAATGGGACCAAAAGAGACCAAAACTGGAACTTGAGTCCAAGGGCGACAGAAAGTGCCAAAAGGGGAGAAGGTGGTGAGAAAGCCTTCCTTTCAGTCATAGGAGTGATATTGAAGGAGTTTCAGTGGCCTGAGACGAGTTTCGCACGTCTTCCTTTGCCATTGAGCAAAATGGGACAAAAAGAGACCAAAACTGGAACTTGAGTCCAAAGGCGACAGAAAGTGCCAAAAGGGGAGAAGGTGGTGAGAAAGCCTTCCTTTCAGTCCTAGGAGTGATTTTTATGGAGTTTCAGTGGCCTGAGACGAGTTTTGCATGTCTTCCTTTGCCGGTAAGCAAAAAGGGACCAAAAGTTCCTACAATCGGAACTTGGGTCCAAAGGCGCCAGAAAGTGCCAGAAGGGAGAAGTAGGTGAGAAAGCCTTCCTTTCAGTCCTAAGAGTGATATTTAAGGAGTTTCAGTGGCCTGAGGCGAGTTTCGCACGTCTTCCTTTGCCATTGGGCAAAATGGGACCAAAAGAGACCAAAACTGGAACTTGAGTCCGAAGGCGACAGAAAGTGCCAAAAGGGGAGAAGGTGGTGAGAAAGCCTTCCTTTCAGTCAGTCCTAGGAGTGATATGTAAGGAGTTTCAGTGGCCTGAGACGAGTTTTGCACGTCTTCCTTTGCCGGTAAGCAAAAAGGGACCAATAGTTCCTAAAATCGGAACTTGGGTCCAAAGGCGCCAGAAAGTGCCAGAAGGGGAGAAGTAGGTGAGAAAGCCTTCCTTTCAGTCCTAGGGGTGATCTTCAAGGAGTTTCAGTAGCCTGAGACGATTTTCACACATCTTCCTTTGCCGGTAAGCAAAAGGAGGCCAAAAGAGACCAAAACTGGAACTTGGGTCCAACGGCGACAGAAAGGGCCAGAAGGGGAGAAGGTGGTGAGAAACCCTTCCTTTCAGTCCTAAGAGTGATATTTAAGAAGTTTCAGTGGCCTGAGACTAGTTTCGCACGTCTTCCTTTGCTATTGAGCAAAATGGGACCAAAAGAGACCAAAACTGGAACTTGAGTCCAAAGGCGACAGAAAGTGCCAAAAGGGGAGAAGGTGGTGAGAAACCCTTCCTTTCAGTCCTAGGAGTAATATGTAAGGAGTTTCAGTGGCCTGAGACGAGTTTTGCACGTCTTCCTTTGCCGGTAAGCAAAAAGGGGCCAATAGTTCCTAAAATCGAAACTTGGGTCCAAAGGCGCCAGAAAGTGCCAAAAGGGGAGAAGTAGGTGAGAAAGCCTTCCTTTCAGTCCTAGGGGTGATATTCAAGGAGTTTCAGTAGCCTGGGACGAGTTTCACACATCTTCCTTTGCCGGTAAGCAAAAGGAGGCCAAAAGAGACCAAAACTGGAACTTGGGTCCAACGGCGACAGAAAGGGCCAGAAGGGGAGAAGGTGGTGAGAAAGCCTTCCTTTCAGTCCTAAGAGTGATATTTAAGGAGTTTCGGTGGCAGTGGAGACGAGTTTCGCACGTCTTTCTTTGCCATTGAGCAAAATGGGACCAAAAGAGACCAAAACTGGAACTTGAGTCTGAAGGCGACAGAAAGTGCCAAAAGGGGAGAAGGTGGTGAGAAAGCCTTCCTTTCAGTCAGTCCTAGGAGTGATATTTAAGGAGTTTCAGTGGCCTGAGACTAGTTTCGCACGTCTTCCTTTGCTATTGAGCAAAATGGGACCAAAAGAGACCAAAACTGGAACTTGAGTCCAAAGGCGACAGAAAGTGCCAAAAGGGGAGAAGGTGGTGAGAAACCCTTCCTTTCAGTCCTAGGAGTAATATGTAAGGAGTTTCAGTGGCCTGAGACGAGTTTTGCACGTCTTCCTTTGCCGGTAAGCAAAAAGGGGCCAATAGTTCCTAAAATCGAAACTTGGGTCCAAAGGCGCCAGAAAGTGCCAAAAGGGGAGAAGTAGGTGAGAAAGCCTTCCTTTCAGTCCTAGGGGTGATATTCAAGGAGTTTCAGTAGCCTGGGACGAGTTTCACACATCTTCCTTTGCCGGTAAGCAAAAGGAGGCCAAAAGAGACCAAAACTGGAACTTGGGTCCAACGGCGACGAAAGGGCCGAAGGGGAGAAGGTGGTGAGAAAGCCTTCCTTTCGGTCCTAAGAGTGCTATTTAAGGAGTGTCAGTGGCCTGAGACGAGTTTCGCACGACTTTCTTTGCGAGTGTCGTACATGGGTGCTAAAGAGACCTAAACGGGAACTTGTGTCTGAAGGCGACAGAAAGTGCCAAAAGGGGAGAAGGTGGTGAGAAAGCCTTCCTTTCAGTCAGTCCTAGGAGTGATATGTAAGGAGTTTCAGTGGCCTGGGAGGAGTTTTGCACGTCTTCCTTTGCCGGTAAGCAAAAAGGGACCAATAGTTCCTAAAATCGGAACTTGGGTCCAAAGGCGCCAGAAAGTGCCAGAAGGGGAGAAGTAGGTGAGAAAGCCTTCCTTTCAGTCCTAGGGGTGATATTTAAGGAGTTTCAGTAGCCTGAGACGAGCTTCACACATCTTCCTTTGCCGGTAAGCAAAAGGAGGCCAAAAGAGACCAAAACTGGAACTTGGGTCCAACGGCGACAGAAAGGGCCAGAAGGGGAGAAGGTGGTGAGAAAGCCTTCCTTTCAGTCCTAAGAGTGATATATAAGGAGTTTTAGTGGCCTGAGACGAGTTTTGCACGTCTTCCTTTGCCGGTAAGCAAAAAGGGACCAAAAGTGCCTAAAATCGGAACTTGGGTCCAAAGGCGCCAGAAAGTGCCAGAAGGGGAGAAGTAGGTGAGAAAGTCTTCCTTTCAGTTCAAGGAGTTTCAGTAGGCTGAGACGAGTTTCACACATCTTCCTTTGCCGGTAAGCAAAAGGAGGCCAAAAGAGACCAAAACAGGAACTTGGGTCCAAGGGCGACAGAAAGTGCCAGAAGGGGAGAAGGTGGTGAGAAAGCCTTCCTTTCAGTCCTAGGAGTGATATTTAAGGAGTTTTAGTGGCCTGAGACGAGTTTCGCACGTCTTCCTTTGCCATTGAGCAAAATGGGATCAAAAGAGACCAAAACTGGAACTTGAGTCCAAAGGCGACAGAAAGTGCCAAAAGGGGAGAAGGTGGTAAGAAAGCCTTCCTTTCAGTCCTAGGAGTGATATTTAAGGAGTTTCAGTGGCCTGAGACGAGTTTGGCACGTCTTCCTTTGCCATTGAGCAAAATGGGACCAAAAGAGACCAAAACTGGAACTCGAGTCGAAAGGCGACAGAAAGTGCCAAAAGGGGAGAAGTAGGTGAGAAAGTCTTCCTTTCAGTTCAAGGAGTTTCAGTAGCCTGAGACGAGTTTCACACATCTTCCTTTGCCGGTAAGCAAAAGGAGGCCAAAAGAGACCAAAACAGGAACTTGAGTCCAAAGGCGACAGAAAGTGCCAAAAGGGGAGAAGGTGGTTAGAAAGCCTTCCTTTCAGTCCTAGGAGTGATATTTAAGGAGTTTCAGTGGCCTGAGACGAGTTTTGCACGTCTTCCTTTGTCGGTAAGCAAAAAGGGACCAATAGTTCCTAAAATCGGAACTTGGGTCCAAAGGCGCCAGAAAGTGCCAGAAGGGGAGAAGTAGGTGAGAAAGCCTTCCTTTCAGACCTAGGGGTGATATTCAAGGAGTTTCAGTAGCCTGAGACGAGTTTCACACATCTTCCTTTGCCGGTAAGCAAAAGGAGGCCAAAATAGACCAAAACTGGAACTTGGGTCCAACGGCGACAGAAAGTGCCAGAAGGGGAGAAGGTGGTGAGAAAGCCTTCCTTTCAGTCCTAAGAGTGATATTTAAGGAGTTTCAGTGGCCTGAGACGAGTTTCGCACGTCTTCCTTTGCCATTGAGCAAAATGGGACCAAAAGAGACCAAAACTGGAACTTGAGTCCAAAGGCGACAGAAAATGCCAAAAGGGGAGAAGGTGGTGAGAAAGCCTTCCTTTCAGTCCTAGGAGTGATAGTTAAGGAGTTTCAGTGGCCTGAGACGAGTTTTGCATGTCTTCCTTTGCCGGTAACCAAAAAGGGACCAAAAGTTCCTACAATCGGAACTTGGGTCCAAAGGCGCCAGAAAGTGCCAGAAAGGGAGAAGTAGGTGAGAAAGCCTTCCTTTCAGTCCTAGGAGTGATATTTAAGGAGTTTCAGTGGCCTGAGACGAGTTTCGCACGTCTTCCTTTGCCATTGAGCAAAATGGGACCAAAAGAGACCAAAACTGGAACTTGAGTCCAAAGGCGACAGAAAGTGCCAAAAGGGGAGAAGGTGGTGAGAAAGCCTTCCTTTCAGTCCTAGGAGTGATATTTAAGGAGTTTCAGTGGCCTGAGACGAGTTTTGCACGTCTTCCTTTGCCGGTAAGCAAAAAGGGACCAATAGTTCCTAAAATCGTAACTTGGGTCCAAAGGCGCCAGAAAGTGCCAGAAGGGGAGAAGTAGGTGAAAAAGCCTTCCTTTCAGTCCTAGGGGTGATATTCAAGGAGTTTCAGTAGCCTGAGACGAGTTTCACACATCTTCCTTTGCCGGTAAGCAAAAGGAGGCCAAAAGAGAACAAAACTGGAACTTGAGTCCAAAGGCGGCAGAAAATGCCAAAAGGGGAGAAGGTGGTGAGAAAGCCTTCCTTTCAGTCCTAGGAGTGATATTGAAGGAGTTTCAGTGGCCTGACACGAGTTTCGCACGTCTTCCTTTGCCATTGAGCAAAATGGGACTAAAAGAGACCAAAACTGGAACTTGAGTCCAAAGGCGACAGAACGTGCCAATAGGGGAGAAGGTGGTGAGAAAGCCTTCCTTTCAGTCCTAGGAGTGATATTTAAGGAGTTTGAGTGGCCTGAGACGAGTTTCGCACGTGTTCCTTTGCCATTGAGCAAAATGGGACCAAAAGAGACCAAAACTGGAACTTGAGAAGGTGGTGAGAAAACCTTCCTTTCAGTCCTAGGAGTGATATTTAAGGAGTTTCAGTGGCCTGAGACGAGTTTTGCACGTCTTCCTTTGCCGGTAAGCAAAAAGCGACCAAAAGTGCCTAAAATCGGAACTTGGGTCCAAAGGCGCCAGAAAGTGCCAGAAGGGGAGAAGTAGGTGAGAAAGTCTTCCTTTCAGTTCAAGGAGTTTCAGTAGCCTGAGACGAGTTTCACACATCTTCCTTTGCCGGTAAGCAAAAGGAGGCCAAAAGAGACCAAAACAGGAACTTGGGTCCAAAGGCGACAGAAAATGCCAAAAGGGGAGAAGGTGGTGAGAAAGCCTTCCTTTCAGTCCTAGGAGTGATATTTAAGGAGTTTTAGTGGCCTGAGACGAGTTTCGCACGTCTTCCTTTGCCATTGAGCAAAATGGGATCAAAAGAGACCAAAACTGGAACTTGAGTCCAAAGGCGACAGAAAGTGCCAAAAGGGGAGAAGGTGGTGAGAAAGCCTTCCTTTCAGTCCTAGGAGTGATATTTAAGGGGTTTCAGTGGCCTGAGACGAGTTTTGCACATCTTCCTTTGCCGGTAAGCAAAAAGGGACCAAAAGTTCCTAAAATCGAAACTTGGGTCGAAAGGCGCCAGAAAGTGCCAGAAGGGGATAAGGTGGTAAGAAAGACTTCCTTTCACTCCCTAGAGTGATATTCAAAGAGTTTCAGTGGTTTGAGAGGAGTTTCGCATGCCTTCCTTTGCCGGTAAGCAGAAAGGGGACCAAAAGAGACCAAAACTGGAACATGGGTCCAAGGGCGCCAGAAAGCGCCAGAACGGGAGAAGGTTGTGAGAAAGCCTTCCTTTGAGCCCTAGGAGTGATATTGAAGGAGTTTCAGTGGCCTGAGACGAGTTTTGCACGTCTTCCATTGCCGGTAAGCGAAAAAGGACCAAAAGTGCCTAAAATCGAAACTTAGGTCGAAAGGCGCCAGAAAGTGCCAGGAGGGGATAAGGTGGTAAGAAAGACTTCCTTTCACTCCCTAGAGTGATATTCAAAGAGTTTTAGTGGTTTGAGAGGAGTTTCGCATGCCTTCCTTTACCGGTAAGCAAAAAGGGGACCAAAAGAGACCAAAACTGGAACATGGGTCCAAAGGCGCCAGAACGGGAGAAGGTTGTGAGAAAGCCTTCCTTTCAGTCCTAGGAGTGGTATTGAAGGAGTTTCAGTGGCCTGAGACGAGTTTCGCACGTCTTCCTTTGCCATTGAGCAAAATGGGACCAAAAGAGACCAAAACTGGAACTTGAGTCCAAAGGCGACAGAAACTGCCAAAAGGGGAGAAGGTGGTGAGAAAGCCTTCCTTTCAGTCCTAGGAGTGATATTGAAGAGTTTCAGTGGCCTGACATGAGTTTCGCACGTCTTCCTTTGCCATTGAGCAAAATGGGACCAAAAGTGCCCAAAACTGGAACTTGAGTCCAAAGGCGACAGAAAGTGCCAAAAGGGGAGAAGGTGGTGAGAAAGCCTTCCTTTCAGTCCTAGGAGTGATATTGAAGGAGTTTCAGTGGCCTGAGACGAGTTTCGCACGTCTTCCTTTGCCATTGAGCAAAATAGGACCAAAAGAGACCAAAACTGGAACTTGAGTCCAAAGGCGACAGAAAGTGCCAAAAGGGGAGAAGGTGGTGAGAAAGCCTTCCTTTCAGTCCTAGGAGTGATATTTAAGGAGTTTCAGTGGCCTGAGACGAGTTTTGTACGTCTTCCTTTGTCGGTAAGCAAAAAGGGACCAATAGTTCCTAAAATCGGAACTTGGGTCCAAAGGCGCCAGATAGTGCCAGAAGGGGAGAAGTAGGTGAGAAAGCCTTCCTTTCAGTCCTAGGGGTGATATTCAAGGAGTTTCAGTAGCCTGAGACGAGTTTCACACATCTTCCTTTGCCAGTAAGCAAAAGGAGGCCAAAAGAGACCAAAACTGGAACTTGAGTCCAAAAGCGACAGAAAGTGCCAAAAGGGGAGAAGGTGGTGAGAAAGCCTTCCATTCAGTCCTAGGAGTGATATTGAAGGAGTTTCAGTGGCCTGAGACGAGTTTTGCACGTCTTCCTTTGCCGGTAAGGAAAAAGGGACCAAAAGTCCATAAAATCGGAACTTGGGTCCAAAGGCGCCAGAAAGTGCCAGAAGGGGAGAAGTACGTGAGAAGGCCTTCCTTTCAGTCCTAGGGGTGACATTAAAGGAGTTTCAGTAGCCTGAGACGAGTTTCACACATCTTCCTTTGCCGGTAAGCAAAAGGAGGCCAAAAGAGACCAAAACTGGAACTTGGGTCCAAGGGCGACAGAAAGTGCCAGAAGGGGAGAAGGTGGTGAGAAAGCCTTCCTTTCAATCCTAGGAGTGATATTTAAGGAGTTTCAGTGGCCTGAGACGAGTTTTGCACGTCTTCCTTTGCCGGTAAGGAAAAAAGGACCAAAAGTGCCTAAAATCGGGACTTGGGTCCAAAGGCGCCAGAAAGTACCAGAAGGGGAGAAGTACGTGAGAAGGCCTTCCTTTCAGTCCTATGGGTGACATTAAAGGAGTTTCAGTAGCCTGTGACGAGTTTCACACATCTTCCTTTGCCGGTAAGCAAAAGGAGGCCAAAAGAGACCAAAACTAGCACTTGGGTCCAAGGGCGACAGAAAGTGCCAGAAGGGGAGAAGGTGGTGAGAAAGCCTTCCTTTCAATCCTAGGAGTGATATTTAAGGAGTTTCAGTGGCCTGAGACGAGTTTTGCACGTCTTCCTTTGCCAGTAAGGAAAAAGGGACCAAAAGTGCCTAAAATCGAAACTTGGGTCCAAAGGCGCCAGAAAGTGCCAGAAAGGGAGAAGTAGGTGAGAAAGCCTTCCTTTCAGTCCTAGGGTGATATTCAAGAAGTTTCAGTAGCCGAGACGAGTTTCCCACATCTTCCTTTGCGGGTAAGAAAAAGGAGGCCAAAAGAGACTAAAACTGGAACTTGGGTCCAAGGGCGACAGAAAGTGCCAGAAGGGGAGAAGGTGGTGACAAAGCCTTCCTTCCAGTCCTAGGAGTGATATTTAAGGAGTTTGAGTGGCCTGAGACGAGTTTTGCACGTCTTCCATTGCTGGTAAGCAAAAAAGGACCAAAAGTGCCTAAAATCGGAACTTGGGTCCAAAGGCGCCAGAAAGTGCCAGAAGGGGATAAGGTGGTGAGAAAGCCTTCGTTTCACTCCCTAGAGTGATATTCAAAGAGTTTCAGTGGTTTGAGAGGAGTTTCGCTTGCCTTCCTTTGCCGGTAAGCAAAAAGGGGACCAAAAGAGACCAAAACTGGAACATGGGTCCAAAGGTGCCAGAAAGCGCCAGAACGGGAGAAGGTTGTAAGAAAGTCTTCCATTGAGCCCTAGGAGGATACTTAAGGAGTTTCAGTGGCCTGAGACGAGTTTCGCACGTCTTCCTTTGCCATTGAGCAAAATGGGACCAAAAGAGACCAAAACTGGAACTTGAGTCAAAAGGCGACAGAAAGTGCCAAAAGGGGAGAAGGTGGTGAGAAAGCCTTCCTTTCAGTCCTAGGAGTGATATTGAAGGAGTTTCAGTGGCCTGAGACGAGTTTTGCACGTCTTCCTTTGCGGGTAAGCAAAAAGGGACCAAAAGTGCCTAAAATCGGAACTTGGGTCCAAAGGCGCCAGAAAGTGCCAGAAGGGGAGAAGTAGGTGAGAAAGCCTTCCTTTCAGTCCTAGGGGTGATATTCAAGGAGTTTCAGTAGCCTGAGACGAGTTTCATACATCTTCCCTTGCCGGTAAGCAAAAGGAGGCCAAAAGAGACCAAAACTGGAACTTGGGTCCAAAAGGCGACAGGAAATGCCAGAAGGGGAGAAGGTGGTGAGAAAGCCTTCCTTTCAGTCCTAGGAGTGATAATTAAGGAGTTTGAGTGGCCTGAGATGAGTTTTGCACGTCTTCCTTTGCCAGTAAGCAAAAAAGGACCAAAAGTGCCTAAAATCGAAACTTAGGTCGAAAGGCGACAGAAAGTGCCAGAAAGGGAGAAGGTGGTAAGAAAGACTTCCTTTCACTCCCTAGAGTGATATTCAAAGAGTTTCAGTGGTTTGAGAGGAGTTTCGCTTATCTTCCTTTGCCGGTAAGCAAAAAGGGGACCAAAAGAGACCAAAACTAGAACATGGGTCCAAAGGCGCCAGAAAGCGCCAGAACGGGAGAAGGTTGTGAGAAAGCCTTCCTTTGAGCCCTAGGAGTGATATTGAAGGAGTTTCAGTGGCCTGAGACAAGTTTCGCACGTCTTCCATTGCCATTGAGCAAAATGAGACCAAAAGAGACCAAAACTGGAACTTGAGTCCAAAGGCAATAGAAAGTGCCAAAAGGGGAGAAGGTGGTGAGAAAGCCTTCCTTTCAGTCCTAGGAGTGATATTGAAGGAGTTTCAGTGGCCTGAGACGAGTTTCGCACGTCTTCCTTTGCCATTGAGCAAAATGAGACCAAAAGAGACCAAAACTGGAACTTGAGTCCAAAGGCGACAGAAAGTGCCAAAAGGGGAGAAGGTGGTGATAAAGCCTTCCTTTATGTCCTAGGAGTGATATTTAAGGAGTTTCAGTGGCCTGAGATGAGTTTGGCACGTCTTCCTTTGCCGGTAAGCAAAAAGGGACCAAAAGTTCCTACAATCGGAACTAGGGTCCAAAGGCACCAGAAAGTGCCAGAAGGGGAGAAGTAGGTGAGAAAGCCTTCCTTTCAGTCCTAGGGGTGATATTGAAGGAGTTTCAGTATCCTGAGACGAGTTTCACACATCTTCCTTTGCCGGTAAGTAAAAGGAGGCCAAAAGAGACCAAAACTGGAACTTGGGTCCAAGGGCGACAGAAAGTGCCAGAAGGGGAGAAGGTGGTGAGAAAGCCTTCCTTTCAGTCCTAGGAGTGATATTTAAGGATTTTCAGTGGCCTGAGACGAGTTTCGCACGTCTTCCTTTGCCATTGAGCAAAATGGGACCAAAAGAGACCAAAACTGGAACTTGAGTCCAAAGGCGACAGAAAGTGCCAAAAGGGGAGAAGGTGGTGAGAAAGCCTTCCTTTCAGTCCTAGGAGTGATATTTAAGGAGTTTCAGTGGCCTGAGACGAGTTTTGCACGTCTTCCTTTGCCGGTAAGCAAAAAGGGACCAATAGTTCCTAAAATCAGAACTTGGGTCCAAAGGCGCCAGAAAGTGCCAGAAGGGGAGAAGTAGGTGAGAAAGCCTTCCTTTCAGTCCTAGGGGTGATATTCAAGGAGTTTCAATAGCCTGAGACGAGTTTCACACATCTTCCTTTGCCGGTAAGCAAAAGGAGGCCAAAAGAGACCAAAACTGGAACTTGGGTCCAACGGTGACAGAAAGTGCCAGAAGGGGAGAAGGTGGTGAGAAAGCCTTCCTTTCAGTCTTAAGAGTGATATTTAAGGAGTTTCAAGGGCCTGAGACGAGTTTCGCACGTCTTCCTTTGCCATTGAGCAAAATGGGACAAAAAGAGACCAAAACTGGAACTTGAGTCCAAAGGCGACAGAAAGTGCCAAAAGGGGAGAAGGTGGTGAGAAAGCCTTCCTTTCAGTCCTAGGAGTGATATTGAAGGAGTTTCAGTGGTCTGAGACGAGTTTCGCACGTCTTCCTTTGCCATTGAGCAAAATGGGACCAAAAGAGACCAAAACTGGAACTTGAGTCCAAAGGCGACAGAACGCGCCAAAAGGGGAGAAGGTGGTGAGAAAGCCTTCCTTTCAGTCCTAGGAGTGATATTTAAGGAGTTTCAGTGGCCTGAGACGAGTTTTGCACGTATTCCTTTGCCGGTAAGCAAAAAGGGACCAAAAGTGCCTAAAATCGGAACTTGGGTCCAAAGGCGCCAAAAAGTGCCAGAAGGGGAGAAGTAGGTGAGAAAGCCTTCCTTTCAGTCCTAGGGGTGATATTCAAGAAGTTTCAGTAGCCGAGACGAGTTTCACACATCTTCCTTTGCGGGTAAGCAAAAGAAGGCCAAAAGAGACCAAAACTGGAACTTGGGTCCAAGGGCGACAGAAAGTGCCAGAAGGGGAGAAGGTGGTGACAAAGCCTTCCTTCCAGTCCTAGGAGTGATATTTAAGGAGTTTGAGTGGCCTGAGACGTGATTTGCACGTCTTCCATTGCTGGTAAGCAAAAAAGGACCAAAAGTGCCTAAAATCGGAACTTGGGTCCAAAGACGCCAGAAAGTGCCAAAAGGGGATAAGGTGGTGAGAAAGCCTTCCTTTCACTCCCTAGAGTGATATTCAAAGAGTTTCAGTGGTTTGAGAGTAGTTTCGCATGCCTTCCTTTGCCGGTAAGCAAAAAGGGGACCAAAAGAGACCAAAACTGGATCATCGGTCCAAGGGCGACAGAAAGTGCCAGAAGGGGAGAAGGTGCTGAGAAAGACTTCCTTTCAGTCCTAAGAGTGATATTTAACGAGTTTGAGTGGCCTGAGACGAGTTTTGCACGTCTTCCTTTACCGGTAAGCAAAAAGGGACTAAAAGTGCCTAAAATCGGAACTTGGGTCGAAAGGCGCCAGAAAGTGCCAGAAGGGGATAAGGTGGTAACAAAGACTTCCTTTCACTCCCTAGAGTGATATTCAAAGAGTTTCAGTGGTTTGAGAGGAGTTTCGCATGCCTTCCTTTGCCGGTAAGCAAAAAGGGGACCAAAAGAGACCAAAAGAGACCAAAACTGCAACATGGGTCCAAAGGTGCCAAAACGGGAGATGGTTGTGAGAAAGCCTTCCTTTCAGACCTAGGAGTGATATTGAAGGAGTTTCAGCGGCCTGAGACGAGTTTCGCACGTCTTCCTTTGCCATTGAGCAAAATGGGACCAAAAAAGACCAAAACTTGAACTTGAGTCCAAAAGCGACAGAAAGTGCCAAAAGGGGAGAAGGTGGTGAGAAAGCCTTCCTTTCAGTCCTAGGAGTGATATTTAAGGAGTTTCAGTGGCCTGAGACGAGTTTCGCACGTCTTCCTTTGCCATTGAGCAAAATGAGACCAAAAGAGACCAAAACTGGAACTTGAGTCCAAAGGCGACAGAAAGTGCCAAAAGGGGAGAAGGTGGTGATAAAGCCTTCCTTTCAGTCCTAGGAGTGATATTTAAGGAGTTTCAGTGGCCTGAAACGAGTTTCGCAAGTCTTCCTTTGCCATTGAGCAAAATGGGACCAAAAGAGACCAAAACTGGAACTTGAGTCCAAAGGCGACCGAAAGTGCCAAAAAGGGAGAAGGTGGTGAGAAAGCCTTCCTTTCAGACCTAGGAGTGATATTGAAGGAGTTTCAGCGGCCTGAGACGAGTTTCGCACGTCTTCCTTTGCCATTGAGCAAAATGGGACCAAAAAAGACCAAAACTTGAACTTGAGTCCAAAAGCGACAGAAAGTGCCAAAAGGGGAGAAGGTGGTGAGAAAGCCTTCCTTTCAGTCCTAGGAGTGATATTTAAGGAGTTTCAGTGGCCTGAAACGAGTTTTGCACGTCTTCCTTTGCCGGTAAGCAAAAAGGGACCAAAAGTGCCTAAAATCGGAACTTGGGTCCAAAGGCGCCAGAAAGTGCAAGAAGGGGATAATGTGGTAAGAAAGACTTCCTTTCAATCCCTAGGAGTGATATTGAATGAGTTTCAGTGGCCTGAGACGAGTTTCGCACGTCTTCCTTTGCCATTGAGCAAAATGGGACCAAAAGAGACCAAAACTGGAACTTGAGTCCAAAGGCGACAGAAAGTGCCAAAAAGGGAGAAGGTGGTGAGAAAGCCTTCCTTTCAGTCCTAGGAGTGATATTGAAGGAGTTTCAGTGGCCTGAGACGAGTTTCGCAAGTCTTCCTTTGCCATTGAGCGAAATGGGACCAAAAGAGACCAAAACTTGAACTTGAGTCCAAAAGCGACAGAAAGTGCCAAAAGGGGAGAAGGTGGTGAGAAAGCCTTCCTTTCAGTCCTAGGAGTGATATTGAAGGAGTTTCAGTGGCCTGAGACGAGTTTTGCACGTCTTTCTTTGCCGGTAAGGAAAAAAGGACCAAAAGTGCCTAAAATCGGGACTTGGGTCCAAAGGCGCCAGAAAGTGCCAGAAGGGGAGAAGTACGTGAGAAGGCCTTCCTTTCAGTCCTAGGGGTGACATTAAAGGAGTTTCAGTAGCCTGAGACGAGTTTCACACATCTTCCTTTGCCGGTAAGCAAAAGGAGGCCAAAAGAGACCAAAACTGGAACTTGGGTCCAAGGGCGACAGAAAGTGCCAGAAGGGGAGAAGGTGGTGAGAAAGCCTTCCTTTCAATCCTAGGAGTGATATTTAAGGTGTTTCAGTGGCCTGAGACGAGTTTTGCACGTCTTCCTTTGCCATTGAGCAAAATGAGACCAAAAGAGACCAAAACTGGAACTTGAGTCCAAAGGCAACAGAAAGTGCCAAAATGGGAGAAGGTGGTGAGAAAGCCTTCCTTTCACTCCCTAGAGTGATATTCAAAGAGTTTCAGTGGTTTGAGAGGAGTTTCGCTTATCTTCCTTTGCCGGTAAGCAGAAAGGGGACCAAAAGAGACCAAAACTGGAACATGGGTCCAAAGGCGCCAGAAAGCGCCAGAACGGGAGAAGGTTGTGAGAAAGCCTTCCTTTGAGCCCTAGGAGTGATATTGAAGGAGTTTCAGTGGCCTGAGACAAGTTTCGCACGTCTTCCATTGCCATTGAGCAAAATGAGACCAAAAGAGACCAAAACTGGAACTTGAGTCCAAAGGCAATAGAAAGTGCCAAAAGGGGAGAAGGTGGTGAGAAAGCCTTCCTTTCAGTCCTAGGAGTGATATTGAAGGAGTTTCAGTGGCCTGAGACGAGTTTCGCACGTCTTCCTTTGCCATTGAGCAAAATGAGACCAAAAGAGACCAAAACTGGAACTTGAGTCCAAAGGCGACAGAAAGTGCCAAAAGGGGAGAAGGTGGTGATAAAGCCTTCCTTTCAGTCCTAGGAGTGATATTTAAGGAGTTTCAGTGGCCTGAGATGAGTTTTGCACGTCTTCCTTTGCCGGTAAGCAAAAAGGGACCAAAAGTTCCTATAATCGGAACTTGGGTCCAAAGGCGCCAGAAAGTGCCAGCAGGGGAGAAGTAGGTGAGAAAGCCTTCCTTTCAGTCCTAGGGGTGATATTTAAGGAGTTTCAGTAGCCTGAGACGAGTTTCACACATCTTCCTTTGCCGGTAAGTAAAAGGAGGCCAAAAGAGACCAAAACTAGAACTTGGGTCCAAGGCGACAGAAAGTGCCAGAAGGGGAGAAGGTGGTGAGAAAGCCTTCCTTTCAGTCCTAGGAGTGATATTTAAGGATTTTCAGTGGCCTGAGACGAGTTTCGCACGTCTTCCTTTGCCATTGAGCAAAATGGGACCAAAAGAGACCAAAACTGGAACTTGAGTCCAAAGGCGACAGAAAGTGCCAAAAGGGGAGAAGGTGGTGAGAAAGCCTTCCTTTCAGTCCTAGGAGTGATATTTAAGGAGTTTCAGTGGCCTGAGACGAGTTTTGCACGTCTTCCTTTGCCGGTAAGCAAAAAGGGACCAATAGTTCCTAAAATCAGAACTTGGGTCCAAAGGCGCCAGAAAGTGCCAGAAGGGGAGAAGTAGGTGAGAAAGCCTTCCTTTCAGTCCTAGGGGTGATATTCAAGGAGTTTCAATAGCCTGAGACGAGTTTCACACATCTTCCTTTGCCGGTAAGCAAAAGGAGGCCAAAAGAGACCAAAACTGGAACTTTGGTCCAACGGTGACAGAAAGTGCCAGAAGGGGAGAAGGTGGTGAGAAAGCCTTCCTTTCAGTCTTAAGAGTGATATTTAAGGAGTTTCAAGGGCCTGAGACGAGTTTCGCACGTCTTCCTTTGCCATTGAGCAAAATTGGACCAAAAGAGACCAAATCTGGAACTTGAGTCCAAAGGCGACAGAAAGTGCCAAAAGGGGAGAAGGTGGTGAGAAAGCCCTCCTTTCAGTCCTAGGAGTGATATTGAAGGAGTTTCAGTGGCCTGACACGAGTTTCGCACATCTTCCTTTGCCATTGAGCAAAATGGGACCAAAAGAGACCAAAACTGGAACTTGAGTCCAAAGGCGACAGAAAGTGCCAAAAGGGGAGAAGGTGGTGAGAAAGCCTTCCTTTCAGTCCTAGGAGTGATATTGAAGGAGTTTCAGTAGCCTGAGACGAGTTTCGCACGTCTTCCTTTGCCATTGAGCAAAATGGGACAAAAAGAGACCAAAACTGGAACTTGGGTCCAAGGGCGACAGAAAGTGCCAGAAGGGGAGAAGGTGGTGAGAAAGCCTTCCTTTCAATCCTAGGAGTGATATTTAAGGAGTTTCAGTGGCCTGAGACGAGTTTCGCACGTCTTCCTTTGCCATTGAGCAAAATGGGACAAAAAGAGACCAAAACTGGAACTTGAGTCCAAAGGCGACAGAAAGTGCCAAAAGGAGAAGAAGGTGGTGAGAAAGCCTTCCTTTTAGTCCTAGGAGTGATATTTAAGGAGTTTCAGTGGCCTGAGACGAGTTTTGCACGTCTTCCTTTGCCGGTAAGCAAAAAGGGACCAAAAGTGCCTAAAATCGGAACTTGGGTCCAAAGGCGCCAGAAAGTGCAAGAAGGGGATAATGTGCTAAGAAAGACTTCCTTTCAATCCCTAGGAGTGATATTGAACGAGTTTCAGTGGCCTGAGACGAGTTTCGCAAGTCTTCCTTTGCCATTGAGCAAAATGGGACCAAAAGAGACCAAAACTGGAACTTGAGTCCAAAGGCGACAGAAAGTGCCAAAAAGGGAGAAGGTGGTGAGAAAGCCTTCATTTCAGTCCTAGGAGTGATATTGAAGGAGTTTCAGTGGCCTGAGACGAGTTTCGCACGTCTTCCTTTGCCATTGAGCGAAATGGGACCAAAAGAGACCAAAACTTGAACTTGAGTCCAAAAGCGACAGAAAGTGCCAAAAGGGGAGAAGGTGGTGAGAAAGCCTTCCTTTCAGTCCTAGGAGTGATATTGAAGGAGTTTCAGTGGCCTGAGACGAGTTTTGCACGTCTTCCTTTGCCGGTAAGGAAAAAAGGACCAAAAGTGCCTAAAATCGGGACTTGGGTCCAAAGGCGCCAGAAAGTGCCAGAAGGGGAGAAGTACGTGAGAAGGCCTTCCTTTCAGTCCTAGGGGTGACATTAAAGGAGTTTCAGTAGCCTGAGACGAGTTTCACACATCTTCCTTTGCCGGTAAGCAAAAGGAGGCCAAAAGAGACCAAAACTGGAACTTGGGTCCAAGGGCGACAGAAAGTGCCAGAAGGGGAGAAGGTGGTGAGAAAGCCTTCCTTTCAATCCTAGGAGTGATATTTAAGGAGTTTCAGTGGCCTGAGACGAGTTTTGCACGTCTTCCTTTGCCATTGAGCAAAAAGAGACCAAAAGAGACCAAAACTGGAACTTGAGTCCAAAGGCAACAGAAAGTGCCAAAATGGGAGAAGGTGGTGAGAAAGCCTTCCTTTCACTCCCTAGAGTGATATTCAAAGAGTTTCAGTGGTTTGAGAGGAGTTTCGCTTATCTTCCTTTGCCGGTAAGCAGAAAGGAGACCAAAAGAGACCAAAACTGGAACATGGGTCCAAAGGCACCAGAAAGCGCCAGAACGGGAGAAGGTTGTGAGAAGGCCTTCCTTTGAGCCCTAGGAGTGATATTGAAGTAGTTTCAGTGGCCTGAGACAAGTTTCGCACGTCTTCCATTGCCATTGAGCAAAATGAGACCAAAAGAGACCAAAACTGGAACTTGAGTCCAAAGGCAACAGAAAGTGCCAAAAGGGGAGAAGGTGGTGAGAAAGCCTTCCTTTCAGTCCTAGGAGTGATATTTAAGGAGTTTCAGTGGCCTGAGACGAGTTTTGCACGTCTTCCTTTGCCGGTAAGCAAAATGGGACCAAAAGTTCCTACAATCGGAACTTGGGTCCAAAGGCGCCAGAAAGTGCCAGAAGGGGAGAAGTAGGTGAGAAAGCCTTCCTTTCAGTCCTAGGGGTGATATTTAAGGAGTTTCAGTAGCCTGAGACGAGTTTCACACATCTTCCTTTGCCGGTAAGTAAAAGGAGGCCAAAAGAGACCAAAACTGGAACTTGGGTCCAAGGGCGACAGAAAGTGCCAGAAGGGGAGAAGGTGGTGAGAAAGCCTTCCTTTCAGTCCTAGGAGTGATATTTAAGGATTTTCAGTGGTCTGAGACGAGTTTCGCACGTCTTCCTTTGCCATTGAGCAAAATGGGCCTAAAAGAGACCAAAACTGGAACTTGAGTCCAAAGGAGACAGAAAGTGCCAAAAGGGGAGAAGGTGGTGAGAAAGCCTTCCTTTCAGTCCTAGGAGTGATATTTAAGGAGTTTCAGTGGCCTGAGACGAGTTTTGCACGTCTTCCTTTGCCGGTAAGCGAAAAGGGACCAATAGTTCCTAAAATCAGAACTTTGGTCCAAAGGCGCCAGAAAGTGCCAGAAGGGGAGAAGTAGGTGAGAAAGCCTTCCTTTCAGTCCTAGGGGTGATATTCAAGGAGTTTCAATAGCCTGAGACGAGTTTCACACATCTTCCTTTGCCGGTAAGCAAAAGGAGGCCAAAAGAGACGAAATTTAGAATTTGGGTCCAACAGTGACAGAAAGTGCCAGAAGGGGAGAAGGTGGTGAGAAAGCCTTCCTTTCAGTCCTAAGAGTGATATTTAAGGAGTTTCAAGGGACTGAGACGAGTTTCGCACGTCTTCCTTTGCCATTGAGCAAAATTGGACCAAAAGAGACCAAATCTGGAACTTGAGTCCAAAGGCGACAGAAAGTGCCAAAAGGGGAGAAGGTGGTGAGAAAGCCTTCCTTTCAGTCCTAGGAGTGATATTGAAGGAGTTTCAGTGGCCTGACACGAGTTTCGCACGTCTTCCTTTGCCATTGAGCAAAATGGGACCAAAAGAGACCAAAACTGGAACTTGAGTCCAAAGGCGACCGAAAGTGCCAAAAGGGGAGAAGGTGGTGAGAAAGCCTTCCTTTCTGTCCTAGGAGTGATATTGAAGGAGTTTCAGTAGCCTGAGACGTGTTTCGCACGTCTTCCTTTGCCATTGAGCAAAATGGGACAAAAAGAGACCAAAACTGGAACTTGAGTCCAAAGGCGACAGAAAGTGCCAAAAGGGGAGAAGGTGGTGAGAAAGCCTTCCTTTCAGTCCTAGGAGTGATATTGAAGGAGTTTCAGTGGTCTGAGACGAGTTTCGCACGTCTTCCTTTGCCATTGAGCAAAATGGGACCAAAAGAGACCAAAACTGGAACTTGAGTCCAAAGGCGACAGAACGCGCCAAAAGGGGAGAAGGTGGTGAGAAAGCCTTCCTTTCAGTCCTAAGAGTGATATTTAAGGAGTTTCAGTGGCCTGAGACGAGTTTTGCACGTCTTCCTTTGCCGGTAAGCAAAAAGGGACCAAAAGTGCCTAAAATCGGAACTTGGGTCCAAAGGCGCCAAAATGTGCCAGAAGGGGAGAAGTAGGTGAGAAAGCCTTCCTTTCAGTCCTAGGGGTGATATTCAAGAAGTTTCAGTAGCCGAGACGAGTTTCACACATCTTCCTTTGCGGGTAAGCAAAAGGAGGCCAAAAGAGACCAAAACTGGAACTTGGGTCCAAGGGCGACAGAAAGTGCCAGAAGGGGAGAAGGTGGTGACAAAGCCTTCCTTCCAGTCCTAGGAGTGATATTTAAGGAGTTTGAGTGGCCTGAGACGAGTTTTGCACGTCTTCCATTGCTGGTAAGCAAAAAAGGACCAAAAGTGCCTAAAATCGGAACTTGGGTCCAAAGGCGCCAGAAAGTGCCAGAAGGGGATAAGGTGGTGAGAAAGCCTTCCTTTCACTCCCTAGAGTGATATTCAAAGAGTTTCAGTGGTTTGAGAGGAGTTTCGCATGCCTTCCTTTGCCGGTAAGCAAAAAGGGGACCAAAAGAGACCAAAACTGGATCATGGGTCCAAGGGCGACAGAAAGTGCCAGAAGGGGAGAAGGTGCTGAGAAAGACTTCCTTTCAGTCCTAGGAGTGATATTTAGGGAGTTTGAGTGGCCTGAGACGAGTTTTGCACGTCTTCCTTTGCCGGTAAGCAAAAACGGACTAAAAGTGCCTAAAATCGGAACTTGGGTCGAAAGGCGCCAGAAAGTGCCAGAAGGGGATAAGGTGGTAACAAAGACTTCCTTTCACTCCCTAGAGTGATATTCAAAGAGTTTCAGTGGTTTGAGAGGAGTTTCGCATGCCTTCCCTTGCCGGTAAGCAAAAAGGGGACCAAAAGAGACCAAAACTGCAACATGGGTCCAAAGGTGCCAGAAAGCGCCAGAACGGGAGAAGGTTGGGAGAAAGCCTTCCTTTGAGCCCTAGGAGTGATATTGAAGGAGTTTCAGTGGCCTGAGACGAGTTTCGCACGTCTTCCTTTGCCATTGAGCAAAATGGGACCAAAAGAGACAAAAACTGGAACTTGAGTCCAAAGGCGACAGAAAGTGCCAGAAGGGGAGAAGGTGGTGAGAAAGCCTTCCTTTCAGTCCTAGGAGTGATATTGAAGGAGTTTCAGTGGCCTGAGTCGAGTTTCGCACGTCTTCCTTTGCCATTGAGCAAAATGGGACCAAAAGAGACCAAAACTGGAACTTGTGTACAAAGGCGACAGAAAGTGCCAAAAGGGGAGAAGGTGGTGAGAAAGCCTTCCTTTCAGTCCTAGGAGTGATATTTAAGGAGTTTCAGTGGCCTGAGACGAGTTTTGCACGTCTTCCTTTGCCGGTAAGCAAAAAGGGACCAAAAGTTCCTAAAAACGGAACTTGGGTTCAAAGGCGCCAGAAAGTGCTAGAAGGGGAGAAGTAGGTGAGAAAGCCTTCCTTTCAGTCCTAGGAGTGATATTCAAGGAGTTTCAGTAGCCTCAGACGAGTTTCACACATCTTCCTTTGCCGGTAAGCAAAAGGAGGCCAAAAGAGACTAAAACTGGAACTTGGGTCCAAGGGCGACAGAAAGTGCCAGAAGGGGAGAAGGTGGTGAAAAAGCCTTCCTTTCAGTCCTAGGAGTGATATTTAAGAAGTTTGAGTGGCCTGAGACGAGTTTTGCACGTCTTCCTTTGCCGGTAAGCAAAAAAGGACCAAAAGTGCCTAAAATCGGAACTTGGGTCGAAAGGCGCCAGAAAGTGTCAGAAGGGGATAAGGTGGTAACAAAGACTTCCTTTCACTCCCTAGAGTGATATTCAAAGAGTTTCAGTGGTTTGAGAGGAGTTTTGCATGCCTTCCCTTGCCGGTAAGAAAAAAGGGAACCAAAAGAGACCAAAACTGCAACATGGGTCCAAAGGTGCCAGAAAGCGCCAGAACGGGAGAAGGTTGGGAGAAAGCCTTCCTTTGAGCCCTAGGAGTGATATTGAAGGAGTTTCAGTGGCCTGAGACGAGTTTCGCACGTCTTCCTTTGCCATTGAGCAAAATGGGACCAAAAGAGACAAAAACTGGAACTTGAGTCCAAAGGCGACAGAAAGTGCCAAAAGGGGAGAAGGTGGTGAGAAAGCCTTCCTTTCAGTCCTAGGAGTGGTATTGAATGAGTGTCAGTGGCCTGAGACGAGTTTCGCACGTCTTCCTTTGCCATTGAGCAAAATGGGACCAAAAGAGACCAAAACTGGAACTTGTGTACAAAGGCGACAGAAAGTGCCAAAAGGGGAGAAGGTGGTGAGAAAGCCTTCCTTTCAGTCCCAGGAGTGATATATAAGGAGTTTCAGTGGCCTGAGACGAGTTTTGCACGTCTTCCTTTGCCGGTAAGCAAAAAGGGACCAAAAGTTCCTAAAATCGGAACTTGGGTCCAAAGGCGCCAGAAAGTGCCAGAAGGGGAGAAGTAGGTGAGAAAGCCTTCCTTTCAGTCCTAGGAGTGATATTCAAGGAGTTTTGGTAGCCTGAGACGAGTTTCACACCTCTTCCTTTGCTGGTAAGCAAAAGGAGGCCAAAAGAGACTAAAACTGGAACTTGGGTCCAAGGGCGACAGAAAGTGCCAGAAGGGGAGAAGGTGGTGAGAAAGCCTTCCTTTCAGTCCTAGGAGTGATATTTAAGAAGTTTGAGTGGCCTGAGACGAGTTTTGCACGTCTTTCTTTGCCGGTAAGCAAAAAAGGACCAAAAGTGCCTAAAATCGGAACTTGGGTCGAAAGGCGCCAGAAAGTGTCAGAAGGGGATAAGGTGGTAACAAAGACTTCCTTTCACTCCCTAGAGTGATATTCAAAGAGTTTCAGTGGTTTGAGAGGAGTTTCGCATGCCTTCCCTTGCCGGTAAGCAAAAAGGGGACCAAAAGAGACCAAAACTGCAACATGGGTCCAAAGGTGCCAGAAAGCGCCAGAACGGGAGAAGGTTGGGAGAAAGCCTTCCTTTGAGCCCTAGGAGTGATATTGAAGGAGTTTCAGTGGCTTGAGACGAGTTTCGCACCTCTTCGTTTGCCATTGAGCAAAATAGGACCAAAAGAGACCAAAACTGGAACTTGAGTCCAAAGGTGACAGAAAGTGCCAAAAGAGGAGAAGGTTGTGAGAAAGCCTTCCTTTCAGTCCTAGGAGTGATATTGAAGGTGTGTCAGTGGCCTGAGACGAATTTCGCACACCGTCCTTTGCCATTGAGCAAAATGGGACCAAAAGAGACCAAAACTGAAACTTGCATCCAAAGGCGACAGAAAGTGCCAAAAGGGGAGAAGGTGGTGAGAAAGCCTTCCTTTCTGTCCTAGGAGTGATATTGAAGGAGTTTCAGTGGCCTGAGACGAGTTTCGCACGTCTTCCTTTGCCATTGAGCAAAATGGGACCAAAACTGGAACTTGGGTCCAATTGCGACAGAAAGTGCTAGAAGGGGAGAAGGTGGTGAGAAAGCCTTCCTTTGAGTCCTAGGACTGATATTCAAGGAGTTTTAGTAGCCTGAGAAAAGTTTCGCATGTCTTCCTTTGCCCGTAAGCAAAATGGGACAAAAATAGACTAAAACTGGAACTTGGGCACAAAGGCGCCAGAAAGTGCCAGAAGGGGAGAAGGTGAAGAGAAAGCCTTCGTTTCAGTCCTTGGAGTGATATTCAAGCAGTTTCAGTGGCCTGACACGAGTTTTGCATATCTCCCTTTGCCGGTAAGCAAAAGGGCACCAAAAGAGACCAAAACTGGAACTTAGGTCCAATGGCACCAGAAAGTGCCAAAAGGGGATAGGGTGGTCAGAAAGCCTTCCTTTCAGTCCTTGGAGTGATATTCAGGAAGTTTCAGTGGCCTGAAACCAATTTCGCACGTCTTGCTTTGCGGGTAAGCAAAACGGGACCAAAAGAGACCAAAACTGGAACTTGGATCCAAAGGCGACAGAAAGGGCCAGAAGGGGAGAAGGTACTGAGAAAGCCTTCCTTTCAGACCTTGGAGTGATATTCAGGGAGTTTCAGTGGCCTGAGACCAGTTTCGCACGTTTTCCTTTGCCGATAAGCAAAAAGGGACCAAAAGAGACCAAAACTGGAACTTGGATCCAAAGGCGACAAAAAGGGCCAGAAGGGGAGAAGGTACTGAGAAAGCTTTCCTTTCAGTCCTAGGAACGATATTTAAGGAGTTTCAGTGGCCTGAGATGAGTTTCGCACCTCTTCCTTTGCCGGTAAGCGAAAGGGGACCAAAAGAGACCAAAACTGGAACTTATGTCCAAAGCCGCCAGAAAGTGCCACAAGGGGAGTATGATGAGTCCCACATCGGTTGGGGGGAGTGACTTATTAGTCTTTAAATAGCTGTGGCATCCTTCCATCTAGCATGAGGCCTTTTCCTAGTATGTCATATCTGGGAGAAACAAACCCATGAGGGGTTAACCCTCAAAGCGAACAATATCATGCTAACTGGTGGACTGGGTGTATGTTATCAGAGTAGGTGGTGAGAAAGCTTTCCTTTGAGTTCTTGGAGTGTTATTCAAGCAGTTTCAGTAGCCTGAGACGAGTTTCGCACGTCTTCCTTTGCCATTAAGCAAAATGGGACCACAAGAGACCAAAACTGGAACTTGGGTCCAAAGGCAACAAAAAGTGCCAGAAGGGAAGAAGGTGGTGAGAAAGCCTTCCTTTCAGTCCTAGGAGTGATATTTAAGGAGTTTCAGTGGCCTGAGACGAGTTTTGCACGTCTTCCTTTGCCGGTAAGCAAAAAGGGACCAAAAGTTCCTAAAATTGGAACTTGGGTCCAAAGGCGCCAGAAAGTGCCAGAAGGGGAGAAGTAGGTGAGAAAGCCTTCCTTTCAGTCCTAGGGGTGATATTCGAGGAGTTTCAGTAGCCTGAGACGAGTTTCACACATCTTCCTTTGCCGATAAGCAAAAAGGGACCAAAAGAGACCAAAACTGGAACTTGGATCCAAAGGCGACAGAAAGGGCCAGAAGGGGAGAAGGTACTAAGAAAGCTTTCCTTTCAGTCCTAGGAACGATATTTAAGGAGTTTCAGTGGCCTGAGATGAGTTTCACACGTCTTCCTTTGCCAATAAGCAAAAGGGGACCAAAAAAGACCAAAATTGGAGCTAGGGTCCAAAGGCGCCAGAAAGTGCCAAAAGGGGAGAAGGTGGTGAGAAAGCCTTCCTTTCAGTCCTAGGAGTGATATTTAAGGAGTTTCAGTGGCCTGAGACGAGTTTCGCACATCTTCCTTTGTCGGTAAGCAAAAGGGGACCAAAAGAGACCAAAACTGGAACTTGGGTCCAAAGGCGCCAGAAAGTAGCACAAGAGGAAGAGGTGGGGAGAAAGCTTTTCCTTGAGTCCTTGGAGTGATATTCAAGCAATTGCAGTGGCCTTAGACGAGTTTCGCACGTCTTCCTTTGCGGGTAAGCAAAAGGGGACCGAAAGAGACCAAAACTTGAACTTGGGTCCAAAGGTGCCAGAAAGTAGCACAAGGGGAGAAGGTGGTGAGAAATCTTTCCTTTGAGTCCTTGGAGTGATATTCAAGCAGTTTCAGTGGCCTGATCCGAGTTTCACACGTCTTCCATTGCTAGTAAGCAAAAGGAGACCAAAATAGACTAAAACTGGAACTTGGACGCAAAGGTGCCAGAAAGTGCCACAAGGGGAGAAGGTGGTAAGAAAGCTTTCCTTTGAGTCCTTGGAGTGATATTCAAGCAGTTTCAGTGGCCTAAGACGAGTTTCGCACGTCTTCCTTTGCCATTAAGCAAAATGGGACCACAAGAGACCAAAACTGGAACTTTTGTCCAAAGGCTACAAAAAGTGCCAGAAGGGGAGAAGGTGGTGAGAAAGCCTTCCTTTTAGTCCTAGGAGTAATATTCAAGGAGTTTCAGTGGCCTGAGACGAGTTTCACATGTCTTCCTTTGCCGGTAAGCAAAAGGGGCGTAAAAGTGCCTAGAATCAAAACTTTGCTCCAAAGGCGCCAGAAAGTGCCAGAAGGGAATAAGGTGGTAAGAAAGACTTCCTTTCACTCCTTAGAGTGATATTCAAGGAGTTTCAGCGGTTTGAAAGGAGTTTCGCATGTCTTCCTTTGCCGGTAAGCAAAAAGGGGACCAAAAGAGACCCAAACTAGAACATGGGACCAAAGGCGCCAAAAAGCGCCAGAACAGGAGAAGGTGGTGAGAAAGCCTTCCTCTGAGTCCTAGGTGTGATATTCAAGCAGTTTCAGTGGCCTGATCTGAGTTTCGCACGTCTTCCATTGCCAGTAAGCAAAAGGGGACCAAAAGAGACCAAAACTGGAGCTTGGGTCTAAAGGCGCCAGAAAGTGCCCGAAGGGGAAATGGTGGTAAGATAGCCTTCCTTTGACTCCTAGGAGTGAAATTCAATGACTTTCAGTGGTCTGAGAGGAGTTTCCCAAGTTTTCCTTTGTCGGTAAGCAAAAGGGGACCAAAAGAGATCAAAACTGGAACTTGGGTCATAAGGCACCAGAAAGCGCCAGAGGGGGAGAACGTGGTCAGAATGCCTTCCTTTGAGTCCTTGAAGTGATATTCAAGCAGTTTCAGTGGCTTGAGATGAGTTTCGCATGTCTTCCTTTGGTATTAAGCAAAAGGGGACCAAAAGACACCAAAACTGGAACATGGGTCCAAAGGCGACAGAAAATGCCTGAAGGGGAGAAGGTGGTGAGAATGCCTTCTTTTGAGTGATATTCAAGTAATTGCAGTGGCCTTAGACGAGTTTCGCACGTCTTCCTTTGCCGGTAAGCAAAAGGGGACCGAAAGAGACCAAAACTTGAACTTGGGTCCAAAGGCGCTAGAAAGTGCCACAAAGGGAGAAGGTGGTGAGAAAGCTTTCCTTTGAGTCCATGGAGTGATATTCAAGCAGTTTCAGTGGCTTGATCCGAGTTTCACACGTCTTCCATTGCTAGTAAGCAAAAGGAGACCAAAATAGACTAAAACTGGAACTTGGGTGCAAAGGTGCCAGAAAGTGCCACAAGGGGAGAAGGTGGTGAGAAAGCTTTCCTTTGAGTCTTAGGAGTGATATTCAAGCAGTTTCAGAGGCCTGATCTGAGTTTCGCACGTCTTCCATTGCCAGTAAGCAAAAGGGGACCAAAAGAGACCAAAACTGGAGCTTGGGTCCAAAGGCGCCAGAAAGTGCCCGAAGGGGAAATGGTGGTAAGATAGCCTTCCTTTGACTCCTAGGAGTGAAATTCAATGACTTTCAGTGGTCTGAGAGGAGTTTCCCAAGTCTTCGATTGCCATTAGGCAAAAGGAGACCAAAATAGACTAAAACTGGAACTTGGGTGCAAAGGTGCCAGAAAATGCCACAAGGGGAGAAGGTGGTGAGAAAGCTTTCCTTTGAGTCCTTGGAGTGATATTCAAGCAGTTTCAGTGGCCTGAGATGAGTTTCGCACGTCTTCCTTTGCCATTATGCAAAAGGGAACCAAAATAGACTAAAACTGGAGCTTGGGTACAAAGGCATCAGAAAGTGATAGAAGGGGAGAAGGTATTGAGAAAGCCTTCCTTTGAGTCCTTGGAGTGATATTCAAGAAGTTCAGAGGCCTGAGATGAGTTTCGCATGTCTTCGATTGCCATTAGGCAAAAGGGGACCAAAAGAGACCAAAACTAGTACTTGGGTCCAAAGGCGCCAGAAAGT
Organism: Abrus pulchellus subsp. cantoniensis; assembly: GCA_024086825.1. NCBI lineage: Eukaryota > Viridiplantae > Streptophyta > Magnoliopsida > Fabales > Fabaceae > Abrus > Abrus pulchellus. The sequence goes on from CM044056.1 coordinate 16,716,043, forward strand.
GCAAGAAGGGGAGAAGGTGGTGAGAAAGCCTTCCTTTCAGTCCTAGGATTGATATTCAAGGAGTTTCAGTGGCGTGATATGAGTTTTGCACGTCTTCCTTTGCTGAGAAGCAAAAGGGGACCAAAAGAGACCAAAACTGGAACTTGGGTTCAAAGGCGCCGGGAAGTGCTAGAAGGGGAGAAGGTGGTGAGAAAGCCTTCCTTTCAGTCCTTGGAGTGATATTCTAGGAGTTTCAGTGGCTTGAGACGAGTTTTGTACGTCTTCCTTTGCCGGTTAGCAAAAAGGGCCCAAAAGTGCCTAAATCGGAACTTTGGTCCAAAGGCGCCAGAAAGTGCCAGAAGGGGATAGGGTGGTAAGAAAGACTTCCTTTCACTCCTTAGAGTGATATTCAAGGGGTTGCAGCGGTTTGAGAGGAGTATCGCATGTCTTCCTTTGCCGGTAAGCAAAAAAGGAACCAAAAGAGACCAAAACTGGAACATAAGTCCAAAGGCGCCAGAAAGCTCCAGAACGGGAGAAGGAAGTGAGAAAGCCTTCCTTTGAGTCGTAGGAGTGATATTCAAGCATTTTCAGTGGCTTGATCAGAGTTTCGCAAGTCTTCCATTGCCGTTAGGCAAAAGGGGACCAAAAGAGGACAAAACTAGTACTTGGGTCCAAAAGTGTGAGAAAGTGCAAGAAGGGGAGAAGGTGGTGAGAAAGCCTTCCTTTCAGTCCTAGGATTGATATTCAAGGAGTTTCAGTTGCCTGAGACAAGTTTCGCACGTCTTCCTTTGCCATTAAGCAAAATGGGACCAAAGGAGACTAAAACTGGAACCTAGGTCCAAAGGCGCCAGAAAGCACCAGAAGGGGAGAAGGTGATGACAAAGCCTTCCTTTGAGTCCTTGGAGTGATATTGAAGGTGTTTCAGTTGCCTGAGACGAGTTTCTCACGTCTTCCTTTGCCGGTATTCAAAAGGGGACCAAAAGAGACCAAAACTGGAACTTGGGTCCAAAGCCGCCAGAAAGTTCCACAAGGGGAGAAGGATGTGAGAAAGCTTTCCTTTGAGTCCTTGGAGTGATATTCAAGCAGTTTCAGTGGCCTGAGACGAGTTTCGCACGTCTTCCTTTGCCATTAAGTAAAATGGGACCAAAAGAGACCAAAACTGGAACTTGGGTACAAAGGCGCTAGAAAGTGCCAGAAGGGGAGAACGTGATGACAAAGCCTTCCTTTGAGTCCTTGGAGTGGTATTCAAGGAGTTTCTGTTGCCTGACACGAGTTTCTCACCTCTTCCTTTGCCGGTAAGCGAACGGAGACCAAAAGAGACCAAAACTGGAACTTGGGTCCAAAGGCGACAGCAAGTGCTAGAAGGGGAGAAGGTGGTGAGAAAGCCTTCCTTTGAGTCCTAGGACTGATATTCAAGGAGTTTTAGTGGCCTGAGAAAAGTTTCGCATGTCTTCCTTTGCCGGTAAGCAAAATGGGACAAAAATAGACTAAAACTGGAACTTGGGCACAAAGGCGCCAGAAAGTGCCAGAAGGGGAGAAGGTGGTGAGAAAGCCTTCGTTTCAGTCTCTGGAGTGATATTCAAGCAGTTTCAGTGGCCTGAGACGAGTTTTGCACGTCTTCCTTTGCCGGTAAGCAAAAGGGCACCAAAAGAGACCAAAACTGGAACTTAGTTCCAAAGGCACCAGAAAGTGCCAAAAGGGGATAGGGTGGTCAGAAAGCCTTCCTTTCAGTCCTTGGAGTGATATTTAGGGAGTTTCAGTGGCATGAGACCAGTTTCGCACGTCTTCCTTTGCCGATAAGCAAAAAGGGGCCAAAGGAGACCAAAACTGAAACTTGGATCCAAAGGCGGCAGAAAGTGCCAGAAGGGGAGAAGGTACTGAGAAAGCTTTCCTTTCAGTCCTAGGAGTGATATTTAAGGAGTTTCATTGGCCTGAGATGAGTTTCGCACCTTTTCCTTTGCCGGTAAGCGAAAGGGGACCAAAAGAGACCAAAACTGGAACTTAGGTCCAAAGGCGCCAGAAAATGCCACAAGGGGAGTATGATGAATCCCACATCGGTTGGGGGGAGTGACTTATCAGTCTTTAAATAGTTGTGGCGTCCTTCCGTCTAGCATGAGGCCTTTTCCTAGTGTGTCATATCTGGGAGAAACAAACCTGTGAGGGGTTAACCCTTAAAGCGAACAATATCATGCTAACGGGTGGACTGGGTGTATGTTATCATTTGGTATAAGAGCCTGGGCCGGAGCTGATGAACCTTATCTGCGTATCCGTAGCGGCTTAAGTGCCTTATCGATGCGTCCGTGGCGGACTCTCTTGAAGAGGGAGGGGATGATGAGTCCCACATCGGTTGGGGGGAGTGACTTATCAGTCTTTAAATAGCTGTGGCGTCCTTCCTTCTAGCATGAAGCCTCTTCCTAGTGTGTCATATCTGGGAGAAACAAAATCGTGAGGGGTTAACCCTCAAAGCGGACAATATCATGCTAACCGGTGGACTGGGTGTATGTTATCAGAGTAGGTAGTGAGAAAGCTTCCTTTCAGTCCTAGGAGTGATATTCAAGGAGTTTCAGTTGCCTGAGACGAGTTTCCCACGTCTTCCTTTGCGGTTAAGCAAAAGGGGACCAAAAGAGACCAAAACTGGAGCTAGGGTCCAAAGGGGCCAGAAAGTGCCAAAAGGGGAGAAGGTGGTGAGAAAGCCTTCCTTTGAGTCCTACGAGTGATATTAAAGGAGCTTTAGTGGCCTGAGAAAAGTTTCGCACGTCTTCCTTTGCCGGTAAGCAAAACGGGACCAAAACAGAGTAAAATTGTAACTTGTGTACAAAGGAGCCAGAAAGTGCCACAAGGGGAGAAGGAAGTGAGAAAGCCTTCCTTTGAGTCCTAGGAGTGATATTCAAGCATTTTTAGTGGCCTGATCAGAGCTTTGCAAGTCTTCCATTGCCATTAAGCAAAAGGAGACCAAAAGAGACCAAAACTAGTACTTAGGTCCAAAAGCGCGAGAAAGTGCAAGAAGGGGAGAAGGTGGTGAGAAAGCCTTCCTTTCAGTCCTAGGATTGATATTCAAGGAGTTTCAGTGGCCAAAAGAGAAAGGAGACCAAAAGAGACCAAAACTAGTACCTAGGTCCAAAGGCGCCAGAAAGCACCAGAACAGGAGAAGGTGGTGAGAAAGCCTTCCTTTGATTCGTTGGAGTGATATTCAAGCAGTCTCAGTGGCCTGAGACAACTTTCGCACGTCTTCCTTTGCCAGTAAGCAAAAGGGGACCAAAAGAGACCAAAACTGGAACTTGGGTCCAAAGGCGCCAGAAGGTGCCAAAAGGGGAGAAGGTGGTGAGAAAGCCTTCGTTTGAGAGTCCTAGGAGTGATATTCAAGGATTTTCAGGGGCCTGATATGAGTTTTGCACGTCTTCCTTTGCCGGTAAGCAAAAACGGACCAAAAGAGACGAAAACTGGAACTTGGGTCCAAAGGGGCCAGAAAGTGCCAAAAGGGGAGAAGTAGGAGAGAAAGCCTTCCTTTCAGTCCTTGGAGTGATATTCTATGAGTTTTAGTGGCCTGGGTGTATGTTATCATGCTAACCGGTGGACTGGGTGTATGTTATCAGAGTAGGTGGTGAGAAAGCTTTCCTTTGAGTTCTTGGAGTGTTATTCAAGCAGTTTCAGTGGCCTGAGACGAGTTTCGCACGTCTTCCTTTGCCATTAAGCAAAATGGGACCACAAGAGACCAAAACTGGAACTTGGGTCCAAAGGCAACAAAAAGTGCCAGAAGGGAAGAAGGTGATGAGAAAGCCTTCCTTTCAGTCCTAGGAGTGATATTCAAGGAGCTTCAGCGGCCTGAGACGAGTTTCACACGTCTTCCTTTGCCAGTAAGCAAAAGGGGACCAAAAGAGACCAAAATTGGAACTTCAGTCCAAAGGCGCCAGAAAGTGCCAGAAGGGGAGAAGGTGGTGAGAAAGCTTTCCTTTGAGTCCTAGGAGTGATATTGAAGGAGTTTCAGTTACCTGAGACGAGTTTCCCACGTCTTCCTTTGCCGTTAAGCAAAAGGGGACCAAATGTGACCAAAACTGAAGTTAAGGTCGAAAGGCGTCAGAAAGTGCCAAAAAAGGAGAAGGTGGTGAGGAAGCCTTCCTTTGAGTCCTAGGAATGATATTCAAGGAGTTTTAGTGGCCTGAGAAAAGTTTCGCATGTCTTCCTTTGTCAGTAAGCAAAACGGGACCAAAATAGACTTAAATTGGAACTTGAGCACAAAGGCGCCAGAAAGTGCCACAAGGGGAGAAGGTGGTGGGAAAGCTTTCCTCTGAGTCCATGGAGTGATATACAAGCAGTTTCAGTGGCCTGAGACGAGTTTCGCACGTCTTCCTTTGCCAGTAAGCAAAAGGGAACCAATAGAGACCAAAACTGGAGCTTGGGTCCAAAGGCGGCAGAAAGTGCCCGAAGGGGAAATGGTGGTGAGATAGCCTTCCTTTGAGTCCTAGGAGTGATATTCAAGGACTTTCAGTGGTCTGAGAGAAGTTTCGCAAGTCTCCCTTTGTCAGAAAGCAAAATGGGACTAAAAGTGACCAAAACTAGAACTTGGGTCCAAAGGCGCCAGAAAGCGCCAGAAGGGGAGAAGGTGGTCAAAATGCCTTCCCTTGAGTCCTTGAAGTGATAGTCAAGCAATTTCAGTGGCCTGATCAGAGTTTCGCAAGTCTTCCATTGCCGTTAAGCAAAAGGGGACCAAAAAAGACCAAAACTAGTACTTCGGTCCAAAAGCGCGAGAAAGTGCAAGAAGGGGAGAAGGTGGTGAGAAAGCCTTCCTTTCAGTCCTAGGATTGATATTCAAGGAGTTTCAGTGGCCTGAGACGAGTTTCACACGTCTTCCTTTGCCAGTAAGCAAAATGGAACCAAAAGAGACCAAAACTGGAACCTAGGTCCAAAGGCACCAGAAAGCACCAGAACAGGAGAAGGTGGGTAGAAAGCCTTCCTTTGATTCGTTGGAGTGATATTCAAGCAGTCTCAGTGGCCTGAGACAACTTTTGCACGTCTTCCTTTGCCGGTAAGCAAAAGGGAACCAAAAGAGACCAAAACTAGAACTTAGGTCCAAAGGCGCCAGAACGTGCCAGTAGGGGAGAAGGTGGTGAGAAAGCTTTCGTTTGAGAGTCCTAGGAGTGATATTCAAGGATTTTCAGTTGCCTGATATGAGTTTCGCACGTCTTCCTTTGCCGGAAAGCAAAATCGGACCAAAAGAGACGAAAACTGGAACTTAGGTCCAAAGGGGCCAGAAAGTGCTTGAAGGGGAGAAGTAGGAGAGAAAGCCTTCCTTTCAGTCCCTGGAGTGATATTCTAGGAGTTTCAGTGGCCTGAGACGAGTTTTGCACGTCTTCCTTTGTTGGTAAGCAAAAAGAGACCAAAAGTTCCTAAAATCGGAACTTGGGTCCAAAGGCACCAGAAAGTGCCAGAAGGGGATAAGGTGGTAAGAAAGACTTCCTTTCACTCCTTAGAGTGATATTCAAGGAGTTTCAGTGGTTTGAGAGGAGTTTCGTATGTCTTCCTTTGCCATTAAGCAAAATGGGACAAAAAGAGACCAAAACTGGAACTTGGGTATAAAGGCGCCAGAAAAGCCCAGAAGGGGAGAAGGTGATGACAAAGCCTTTCTTTCAGTCCTTGGAGTGATATTGAAGGAGTTTCAGTTGCCTGAGACGAGTTTCTCACCTCTTCCTTTGCCGGTATGCAAAAGGGGACCCAAAGAGACCAAAACTGGAACAGGGTCCAAAGGGGCCAGAAAGTGCAACAAGGGGAGAAGGTGGTGAGAAAGCTTTCCTTTGAGTCCTTGGAGTGATATTCAAGCAGTTTCGGTGGCCTGAGACGAGTTTCACACGTCTTCCTTTGCCATTAAGCAAAATGGGACCGAAAGAGACCAAAACTGGAACATGGGTATAAAGGTGCCAGAAAGTTCCAGAAGGGGAGAAGGTGATAAAAAACGCCTTCCTTTGAGTCCATGGAGTGGTATTGAAGGAGTTTCAGTTGCCTGAGACGAGTTTCTCACCTCTTCCTTTGCCGGTAAGAAAAAGGGGACCAAAAGAGACCAAAACTGGAGCATGGGTCTAAAGGCGCCAGAAAGTGCCACAAGGGGAGAAGATGGTGAGAAAGCTTTCCTTTGAGTCCTTGGAGTGATATTCAAGCAGTTTCAGTGGCCTGAGATGAGTTTCGCACGTCTTCCTTTCCATTAAGCAAAATGGGACCAAAAGAGACCAAAACTGGAATTTGGGTCCAAAGGCGACAGCAAGTGCTAGAAGGGGAGAAGGTGGTGAGAAAGCCTTCGTTTGAGAGTCCTAGGAGTGATATTCAAGGATTTTCAGGGGCCTGATATGAGTTTCGCACGTCTTCCTTTGCCGGTAAGCAAAAACGGACCAAAAGAGACCAAAACTGGAACTTGGGTCCAAAGGGGCCAGAAAGTGCCAGAAGGGGAGAAGTAGGAGAGAAAGCCTTCCTTTCAGTCCTTGGAGTGATATTCTAGGAGTTTTAGTGGCCTGGGTGTATGTTATCATCCTAACCGGTGGACTGGGTGTATGTTATCAGAGTAGGTGGTGAGAAAGCTTTCCTTTGAGTCGTAGGAGTGATATTTAAGGAGTTTCAGTGGCCTGAGACGAGTTTTGCACGTCTTCCTTTGCCGGTATGCAAAAGGGGACCAAAAGAGACCAAAACTGGAACTTGGGTCCAAAGGCGCCAGAAGGTGCCAGAAGGGGAGAAGGTGGTGAGAAAGTCTTCGTTTGAGAGTCCTAGGAGTGATATTCAAGGACTTTCAGTGGTCTGAGAGAAGTTTCGCAAGTCTCCCTTTGTCAGAAAGCAAAATGGGACTAAAAGTGACCAAAACTAGAACTTGGGTCCAAAGGCGCCAGAAGGGGAGAAGGTGGTCAAAATGCCTTCCCTTGAGTCCTTGAAGTGATAGTCAAGCAATTTCAGTGGCCTGATCAGAGTTTCGCAAGTCTTCCATTGCCGTTAAGCAAAAGGGGACCAAAAAAGACCAAAACTGGAACTTAGGTCCAAAGGCGCCAGAAAGCGCCAGAAGGGGAGAAGGTGGTGAGAATGCCTTCCTTTGAGTCCTTGATGTGATATTCAAGCAGTTTCAATGGCCTGAGACGAGTTTCGCACGTCTTACTTTGCCGTTAAGGAAAAAGGAACCAAAAGAGACCACAACTGGAGCTTGGGTCCAAAGGCGCCAGAAAGTTCCTGAAGGGGAAATGGTGGTGAGATAGCTTTCCTCTGAGTCCTAGGAGTGAAATTTAAGGAGTTTCAGTGGTCTGAGAGGAGTTTCGCAAGACTTCCTTTGTGGGTAAGCAAAATGGGACCAAAAGAGACCAAAACTGGAACTTGGATCCAAAGGCGGCAGAAAGTGCTAGAAGGGGAGAAGGTGGTGAGAAAGCCTTCCTTTGAGTCCTAGGAGTGATATTCAAAGACTTTCAATGGTCTGAGAGGAGTTTCGCAAGTCTCTCTTTGTCGGTAAGCTAAAAGGGACCAAAAGAGACAATAACTGGAACTTAGTTCCAAAGGCGCCAGAAAGCGCTAGAAGGGGAGAAGGTGGTGAGAATGCCTTCCTTTGAGTCCTTGAAGTGATATTCAAGCAGTTTCAGTGGCCTGAGACTAGTTTCATACGTCTTCCTTTGCCATTACGCAAAAAGGGAGCAAAAGAAACCAAAACTGGAACTTGGGTCCAAAGGCGACAGAAAGTGCTAGAAGGGGAGAAGATGGTGAGAAAGCCTCCCTTTGAGTCTTAGGAGTGATATTGAAGGAGTTTCAGTGGCCTAAGTCGAGTTTCACACGTCTTCCTTTGTCGGTAAGCAAAAGGGGACCAAAAGACCCAAAACTGGAACTTGGGTCCAAAGGCGCCAGAAAGTGCCAGAAGGGGAGAAGGTGGTGAGAAAGCCTTCCTTTGAGTTCTAGGAGTGATATTCAAGGACTTTCAGTGGTCTGAGAGGGGTTTCGCAAGTCTCCTTTTGTCGATGATGTGTTCCCAAATGGGATAGGATCTTTGAGGGCTGGACCTTGCTTGGAATTGTTCACGTGAAGAAGAAAGGAGAAACAGAGGCAAACAACACCAAACAAACACAAACGAAATTGTGGAGAAAAAAAAATGAAAACGAAATTGGAAAGAAAGAAAAAAAAAAACCCAGAAAGGCAACTCAATCATGATTAAATGATTTAGGGTTAATGAGATTTGGGAAAACAAAATCTTTAAAGAATAAAAACAAAAATTAAGGGAAATTAAAGGAATTTCATGGCATCACACACAAAGGAATTCAATTAACAACTTACCTTAGAAAAATAACAAGAAACAGCCCTTGAATCACTCAAGGAATAAAGAATCACTCTCTAGGTTCTCAAGCTTCACACTTAGAGAAAAAGGAATTTTTTTTTATTCACTCAAAAACTGATTGTCTCCCATTTTCACGTTAATTAAAATAAAATGATAATTAAAATAAAATAAAATGATACAAGTAGCCTCCAAATGTGCAAAGCTAGGACTTGAACCCGTGACCTTCAACTACTAACTCTCCTTTAACATTGCATTCTTGACCACTTGAGCCCTCTTCTTGTTCTTGTCAATGCAAACAAAACAAATTGTCCTGTTATTCTTCTAAGCATGTATATGACACAAACTTGGGCTGTACTTGTAAAGGTGGTTCCTTCTCTCCAAAATGCTTGACCATGAGTTGATGCAACACCTCCTTTGCTTTTCTTGCTCTTGCCCTTGTCATCGGACCTCCAATGCCTTCAAGAGCCTTTGAATCATTGTCATGCTCTTCCAAATTGCCTAGATCGTTAGGTCCCTCCAATATATGGTCTCAATCAGTCGGTAAGCAAAAAGTGGACTAAAAGAGACCAAAACTAGAACATGGGTCCAAAGTCGCCAGAAAGTACCAGAACGGGAGAAGGTGGTGAAAAAGCCTTCCTTTGAGTCCTAGGAGTGATATTCAAGCAGTTTCAGTGGCCTGAGACGATTTTCGCACGTCTTCCTCTGCCAGTAAGCAAAAGGGGACCTAAAGAGACCAAAACTGGAACTTGGGTCCAAAGGCGCCGGAAAGTGCCTGAGGGGGAGAAGGTGAAGAGAAAACCTTCATTTTAGTCCTTGGAGTGATATTCAAGGAGTTTCAGTGGCTTGAGACGAGTTTCTCACCTCTTCCTTTGCCGGTAAGCAAAAGGGGAGCAAAAGAGACCAAAACTGGAACTTGGGTCTAAAGGGGACAGAAAGTGCCACAAGGGGAGAAGGTGGTGAGAAAGCTTTCCTTTGAGTCCTTGGAGTGATATTCAAGCAGTTTTAGTGGCCTGAGACGAGTTTCGCACGTCTTCCTGTGCATTAAGCAAAATGGGCCCAAAAGAGACCAAAACTGGAACTTGGGTCCAAAGGCGACAGCAAGTGCTAGAAGGGGAGAAGGTGGTGAGAAAGCCTTCCTTTGAGTCGTAGGAGTGATATTTAAGGATTTTCAGTTGCCTGAGGCAAGTTTCGCCCGTAATCCTTTGCCGGTAAGCAAAAAGGGACCAAAAGAGACCAAAACTGGAACTTGGGTCCAAAGGCGCCAGAAAGTGCCACAAGGGGAGAGGGTGGTGAGAAAGCTTTCCTTTGAGTTCTTGGAGTGATATTCAAGCAGTTTCAATGGCCTAAGACGAGTTTGGCACGTCTTCCTTTGCCATTGAGCAAAATGGGACCAAAAGAGACCAAAACTAGAACTTGAGTCCAAAGGCGACAGAAAGTGCCAAAAGGGGAGAAGGTGGTGAGAAAGCTTTCCTTTGAGTTCTTGGAGTGATATTCAAGCAGTTTCAATGGCCTAAGACGAGTTTGGCACGTCTTCCTTTGCCATTGAGCAAAATGGGACCAAAAGAGACCAAAACTGGAACTTGAGTCCAAAGGTGACAGAAAGTGCCAAAAGGGGAGAAGGTGGTGACGAAACCTTCCTTCCAGTCCTAGGAGTGATATTTAAGGAGTTTCAGTGGCCTGAGATGAGTTTTGCACGTCTTCCTTTGCCGGTAAGCAAAAAGGGACCAAAAGTGCCTAAAATCGGAACTTGGTTCCAAAGGCACTAGAAAGTGCCAGAAGGGGAGAAGTAAGTGAGAAAGCCTTCCTTTCAGTCCTAGGGGTGATATTCAAGGAGTTTCAGTAGCCTGAGATGAGTTTCACACATCTTCCTTTGCCAGTAAGCCAAAGGAGGCCAAAAGAAACCAAAACTGGAACTTGGGTCGAAAGGCGACAGAAAGTGCCAGAAGGGGAGAAGGTGGTGAGAAAGCCTTCCTTTCAGTGCTAGGAGTGATATTTAAGGTGTTTCAGTGCCCTGAGACGTGTTTTGCATGTCTTCCATTGATGGTAAGCAAAAAAGGACCAAAAGTGCCTAAAATCGGAACTTAGGTCCAAAGGCGCCAGAAAGTGCCAGAAGGGGATAAGGTGATAAGAAAGACTTCCTTTCACTCCCTATAGTGATATTCAAAGAGTTTCAGTGGTTTGAGAGGAGTTTCGCATGTCTTCCTTTGTCGGTAAGCAAAAAGGGGACCAAAAGAGACCAAAACTGGAACATGAGTCCTTTTCCTAGTGTGTCATATCTGGGAGAAACAAACCCGTGAGGGGTTAACCCTCAAAGCGGACAATATCATGCTAACCGGTGGACTGGGTGCATGTTATCATTTGGTATCAGAGCCTGGGCCAGAGCTGATGGACCTTATCTGCGTATCCGTAGCGGCTTAAGTGCCTTATCGGTGCATCCGTGGCGGACTCTATTGAAGAGGGAGGGGATGATGAGTCCCACATCGGTTGGGGGTTTGACTTATCAGTCTTTAAATTGCTGTGGCGTCCTTCCTTCTAGCATGAGGCCTTTTCCTAGTGTATTATATCTGGGAGAAACAAAATCGTGAGGGGTTAAGCCTCAAAGCGGACAATATCATGCTAACCGGTGGACTGGGTGTATGTTATCAGAGTAGGTGGTGAGAAAGATTTCCTTTGAGTCCTTGGAGTGTTATTCAAGCAGTTTCAGTGGCTTGAGACGAGTTTCGCACGTCTTCCTTTGCCATTAAGCAAAATGGGACCACAAGAGACCAAAACTGGAACTTGGGTCCAAAGGCAACAAAAAGTGCCAGAAGGGAAGAAGGTGATGAGAAAGCCTTCCTTTCAGTCCTAGGAGTGATATTCAGGGACTTTCAGCGGCCTGAGACAAGTTTCACACATCTTCCTTTGACAGTAAGCAAAAGGGGACCAAAAGAGACCAAAACTGGAACTTGGGTCCAAAGGGGCCAGAAAGTGCCAGAAGGGGAGAAGTAGAAGAGAAAGCCTTCCTTTCAGTCCTTGGAGTGATATTCTAAGAGTTTCAGTGGCCTGAGACGAGTTTTGCACGTCTTCCTTTGCCGGTAAGCAAAAAGAGACCAAAAGTTCCTAAAATCGGAACTTGGGTCCAAAGGCGCCAGAAAATGCCAGAAGGGGATAAGGTGGTAAGAAAGACTTCCTTTGCCATTAAGCAAAATGGGACCAAAAGAGACCACAATTGGAACTTGGGTACAAAGGCGCCAGAAAGTGCTAGAAGGAGAGAAGGTGATGACAAAGCCTTCCTTTGAGTCCTTGGAGTGGTATTGAAGGAGTTTCAGTTGCCTGAGACGAGTTTCTCACCTCTTCCTTTGCCAGTATGCAAAAGGGGACCAAAGAGACCAAAACTTGAACATGGGTCTAAAGGCGGCAGAAAGTGCCACAAGGGGAGAAGGTGGTGAGAAAGCTTTCCTTTGAGTTCTTGGAGTGATATTCAAGCAGTTTCAATGGCCTAAGACGAGTTTGGCACGTCTTCCTTTGCCATTGAGCAAAATGGGACCAAAAGAGACCAAAACTGGAACTTGAGTCCAAAGGTGACAGAAAGTGCCAAAAGGGGAGAAGGTGGTGACGAAACCTTCCTTCCAGTCCTAGGAGTGATATTTAAGGAGTTTCAGTGGCCTGAGATGAGTTTTGCACGTCTTCCTTTGCCGGTAAGCAAAAATGGACCAAAAGTGCCTAAAATCGGAACTTGGTTCCAAAGGCACTAGAAAGTGCCAGAAGGGGAGAAGTAAGTGAGAAAGCCTTCCTTTCAGTCCTAGGGGTGATATTCAAGGAGTTTCAGTAGCCTGAGATGAGTTTCACACATCTTCCTTTGCCAGTAAGCCAAAGGAGGCCAAAAGAAACCAAAACTGGAACTTGGGTCGAAAGGCGACAGAAAGTGCCAGAAGGGGAGAAGGTGGTGAGAAAGCCTTCCTTTCAGTGCTAGGAGTGATATTTAAGGTGTTTCAGTGCCCTGAGACGTGTTTTGCATGTCTTCCATTGACGGTAAGCAAAAAAGGACCAAAAGTGCCTAAAATCGAAACTTAGGTCCAAAGGCGCCAGAAAGTGCCAGAAGGGGATAAGGTGATAAGAAAGACTTCCTTTCACTCCCTATAGTGATATTCAAAGAGTTTCAGTGGTTTGAGAGGAGTTTCGCATGTCTTCCTTTGTCGGTAAACAAAAAGGGGACCAAAAGAGACCAAAACTGGAACATGGGTCCAAAGGCGCGAGAAAGCGCTAGAACGGGAGAAAGTTGTGAGAAAGCCTTCCTTTGAGCCCTAGGAGTGATATTGAAGGAGTTTCAGTTGCCTGAGATGAGTTTCCCACGTCTTCCTTTGCCGTTAAGCAACAAGGGACCAAAAGAGACCAAAACTGGAGCTAGGGTCGAAAGGCGCCAGAAACAAACCCGTGAGGGGTTAACCCGTGTGGCGTCCTTCCTTCTAGCATGAGTCCTTTTCCTAGTGTGTCATATCTGGGAGAAACAAACCCGTGAGGGGTTAACCCTCAAAGCGGACAATATCATGCTAACCGGTGGACTGGGTGCATGTTATCATTTGGTATCAGAGCCTGGGCCGGAGCTGATGGACCTTATCTGCGTATCCGTAGCGGCTTAAATGCCTTATCGGTGCATCCGTGGCGGACTCTATTGAAGAGGGAGGGGATGATGAGTCCCACATCGGTTGGGGGATTGACTTATCAGTCTTTAAATTGCTGTGGCGTCCTTCCTTCTAGCATGAGGCCTTTTCCTAGTGTATCATATCTGGGAGAAACAAAATCGTGAGGGGTTAAGCCTCAAAGCGGACAATATCATGCTAACCGGTGGATGGGTGTATGTTATCAGAGTAGGTGGTGAGAAAGATTTCCTTTGAGTCCTTGGAGTGTTATTCAAGCAGTTTCAGTGGCTTGAGACGAGTTTCGCACGTCTTCCTTTGCCATTAAGCAAAATGGGACCACAAGAGACCAAAACTGGAACTTGGGTCCAAAGGCAACAAAAAGTGCCAGAAGGGAAGAAGGTGATGAGAAAGCCTTCCTTTCAGTCCTAGGAGTGATATTCAGGGACTTTCAGCGGCCTGAGACAAGTTTCACACATCTTCCTTTGACAGTAAGCAAAAGGGGACCAAAAGAGACCAAAACTGGAACTTGGGTCCAAAGGGGCCAGAAAGTGCCAGAAGGGGAGAAGTAGAAGAGAAAGCCTTCCTTTCAGTCCTTGGAGTGATATTCTAAGAGTTTCAGTGGCCTGAGACGAGTTTTGCACGTCTTCCTTTGCCGGTAAGCAAAAAGAGACCAAAAGTTCCTAAAATCGGAACTTGGGTCCAAAGGCGCCAGAAAATGCCAGAAGGGGATAAGGTGGTAAGAAAGACTTCCTTTGCCATTAAGCAAAATGGGACCAAAAGAGACCACAATTGGAACTTGGGTACAAAGGCGCCAGAAAGTGCTAGAAGGAGAGAAGGTGATGACAAAGCCTTCCTTTGAGTCCTTGGAGTGGTATTGAAGGAGTTTCAGTTGCCTGAGACGAGTTTCTCACCTCTTCCTTTGCCAGTATGCAAAAGGGGACCAAAGAGACCAAAACTTGAACATGGGTCTAAAGGCGGCAGAAAGTGCCACAAGGGGAGAAGGTGGTGAGAAAGCTTTCCTTTGAGTTCTTGGAGTGATTTTCAAGCAGTTTCAGTGGCCTGAAACGAGTTTCGTACGTCTTCCTTTGCCATTGAGCAAAATGGGACCAAAAGAGACCAAAACTGGAACTTGAGTCCAAAGGCAACAGAAAGTGCCAAAAGGGGAGAAGGTGGTGAGAAAGCCTTCCTTTTAGTGCTAGGAGTGATATTGAAGGAGTTTCAGTTTCCTGAGACGAGTTTCCCACGTCTTCCTTCGCCGTTAAGCAAAAAGGGACCAAAAGAGACCAAAATTGGAACTTGGGTCCAAAGGGGCCAGAAAGTGCCAGAAGGGGAGAAGTAGGAGAGAAAGCCTTCCTTTCAGTCCTTGGAGTGATATTCTAGGAGTTTCAGTGGCTTGAGACGAGTTTTGCACAGCTTCCTTTGCCGGTAAGCAAAAAGAGACCAAAAGTTCCTAAAATCGGAATTGGGTCCAAAGGCGCCAGAAAGTGCCAGAAGGGGATAAGGTGGTAAGAAAGACATCCTTTCACTCCTTAGAGTGATATTCAAGGAGTTTCAGTGGTTTGAGAGGAGTTTCGCATGTCTTCCTTTGCCATTAAGCAAAATGGGACCAAAAGAGACCAAAACTGGAACTTGAGTGCAAAGGCGACAGAAAGTGCCAAAAAGGGAGAAGGAGGTGAGAAAACCTTCCTTTCAGTCCTAGGAGTGATATTGAAGGAGTTTCAGTTGCCTGAGACGAGTTTCCCACGTCTTCCTTTGCCGTTAAGCAAAAAGGGACCAAAAGAGACCAAAACTTGAACTTGGGTCCAAAGGCGCCAAAAAGTGCCACAAGGGGAGAAGGTGGTGAGAAAGCATTGCTTTGAGTCCTTGGAGTGATATCCAAGGAGTTTCAGTGGCTTGAGACGAGTTTCGCACGTCTTCCTTTGCTAGTATGCAAAAGGGGACCAAAAGAGACCAAAACTGGAACTTGGGCACAATGGCACCAGAAAGTGCGAGAAGGGGAGAAGGTGGCGAGAAAGCCTTCCTTGGAATCCTAGGAGTTATATTGAAGGAGTTTCAGTTGCCTGAGACGAGTTTCTCACGTCTTACTTTGCCGTTAAGCAAAAGGGGACCAAAAGAGACCAAAACTGGAGCTAGGTTCGAAAGGCGCCAGAAAGTGCCAAAAGGGGAGAAGGTGGTGAGAAAGCCTTTCTTTGAGTCCTAGGAGCGATAATCAAGGAGTTTTACTGGCCTGAGAAATGTTTTGCCCGTTTTTTTTGTCGGTGAGCAAAACGGGACCAAAAGAGACTAAAATTGGAACTTGGGCAAAATGGCGCCAAAATGTGCCACAAGGGAAGAAGGTGGTGAGAAAGCTTTCCTTTGAGTCCTTGGAGTGATATTCAAGCAGTTTCAGTAGCCTGAGACGAGTTTCGCACGTCCTCCTTTGCCAGTAAGCAAAATGGGACCAAAAGAGACCAAAACTGGAAATTGGGTACAAAGGCGCCAGAAAGTGCCAGAAGGGGAGAAGGTGATGACAAAGCCTTCCTTTGAGTCCTTGGAGTGATATTGAAGGAGTTTCAGTTGCCTGAGACGAGATTCTCACGTCTTCCTTTGCCGGTATGCAAAAGAGGACCAAAAGAGACCAAAATTGGAACTTGGGCAAAAAGGCGCCAAAAAGTGCCACAAGGGAAAAAGGTGGTGAGAAAGCTTTCCTTTGAGTCCTTGGAGTGATATTCAAGCAGTTTCAGTAGCCTGAGACGAGTTTCGCACGTCCTCCTTTGCTAGTAAGCAGAAGGGGACCAAAACAGACCAATTTGGAACTTGGATCCAAAGGCGGCAGAAAGTGCTAGAAAGGGGAGAAGGTGGTGAGAAAGCCTTCCTTTCAGTCCTAGGAGTGATATTTAAGGAGTTTTAGTGGCCTGAGACGAGTTTCGCACGTCTTCCTTTGTCGTTAAGCAAAAAGGGACCAAAAGAGACCAAAACTTGAACATGGGTCCAAAGGCGCGAGAAAGCGCTAGAACGGGAGAAAGTTGTGAGAAAGCCTTCCTTTGAGCCCTAGGAGTGATATTGAAGGAGTTTCAGTTGCCTGAGATGAGTTTCCCACGTCTTCCTTTGCCGTTAAGCAACAAGGGACCAAAAGAGACCAAAACTGGAGCTAGGGTCGAAAGGCGCCAGAAACAAACCCGTGAGGGGTTAACCCGTGTGGCGTCCTTCCTTCTAGCATGAGTCCTTTTCCTAGTGTGTCATATCTGGGAGAAACAAACCCGTGAGGGGTTAACCCTCAAAGCGGATAATATCATGCTAACCGGTGGACTGGGTGCATGTTATCATTTGGTATCAGAGCCTGGGCCGGAGCTGATGGACCTTATCTGCGTATCCGTAGCGGCTTAAATGCCTTATCGGTGCATCCGTGGCGGACTCTATTGAAGAGGGAGGGGATGATGAGTCCCACATCGGTTGGGGGATTGACTTATCAGTCTTTAAATTGCTGTGGCGTCCTTCCTTCTAGCATGAGGCCTTTTCCTAGTGTATCATATCTGGGAGAAACAAAATCGTGAGGGGTTAAGCCTCAAAGCGGACAATATCATGCTAACCGGTGGACTGGGTGTATGTTATCAGAGTAGGTGGTGAGAAAGATTTCCTTTGAGTCCTTGGAGTGTTATTCAAGCAGTTTCAGTGGCTTGAGACGAGTTTCGCACGTCTTCCTTTGCCATTAAGCAAAATGGGACCACAAGAGACCAAAACTGGAACTTGGGTCCAAAGGCAACAAAAAGTGCCAGAAGGGAAGAAGGTGATGAGAAAGCCTTCCTTTCAGTCCTAGGAGTGATATTCAGGGACTTTCAGCGGCCTGAGACAAGTTTCACACATCTTCCTTTGACAGTAAGCAAAAGGGGACCAAAAGAGACCAAAACTGGAACTTGGGTCCAAAGGGGCCAGAAAGTGCCAGAAGGGGAGAAGTAGAAGAGAAAGCCTTCCTTTCAGTCCTTGGAGTGATATTCTAAGAGTTTCAGTGGCCTGAGACGAGTTTTGCACGTCTTCCTTTGCCGGTAAGCAAAAAGAGACCAAAAGTTCCTAAAATCGGAACTTGGGTCCAAAGGCGCCAGAAAATGCCAGAAGGGGATAAGGTGGTAAGAAAGACTTCCTTTGCCATTAAGCAAAATGGGACCAAAAGAGACCACAATTGGAACTTGGGTACAAAGGCGCCAGAAAGTGCTAGAAGGAGAGAAGGTGATGACAAAGCCTTCCTTTGAGTCCTTGGAGTGGTATTGAAGGAGTTTCAGTTGCCTGAGACGAGTTTCTCACCTCTTCCTTTGCCAGTATGCAAAAGGGGACCAAAGAGACCAAAACTTGAACATGGGTCTAAAGGCGGCAGAAAGTGCCACAAGGGGAGAAGGTGGTGAGAAAGCTTTCCTTTGAGTTCTTGGAGTGATTTTCAAGCAGTTTCAGTGGCCTGAAACGAGTTTCGTACGTCTTCCTTTGCCATTGAGCAAAATGGGACCAAAAGAGACCAAAACTGGAACTTGAGTCCAAAGGCAACAGAAAGTGCCAAAAGGGGAGAAGGTGGTGAGAAAGCCTTCCTTTCAGTGCTAGGAGTGATATTGAAGGAGTTTCAGTTTCTTGAGACGAGTTTCCCACGTCTTCCTTCGCCGTTAAGCAAAAAGGGACCAAAAGAGACCAAAATTGGAACTTGGGTCCAAAGGGGCCAGAAAGTGCCAGAAGGGGAGAAGTAGGAGAGAAAGCCTTCCTTTCAGTCCTTGGAGTGATATTCTAGGAGTTTCAGTGGCTTGAGACGAGTTTTGCACAGCTTCCTTTGCCGGTAAGCAAAAAGAGACCAAAAGTTCCTAAAATCGGAATTGGGTCCAAAGGCGCCAGAAAGTGCCAGAAGGGGATAAGGTGGTAAGAAAGACATCCTTTCACTCCTTAGAGTGATATTCAAGGAGTTTCAGTGGTTTGAGAGGAGTTTCGCATGTCTTCCTTTGCCATTAAGCAAAATGGGACCAAAAGAGACCAAAACTGGAACTTGAGTGCAAAGGCGACAGAAAGTGCCAAAAAGGGAGAAGGAGGTGAGAAAACCTTCCTTTCAGTCCTAGGAGTGATATTGAAGGAGTTTCAGTTGCCTGAGACGAGTTTCCCACGTCTTCCTTTGCCGTTAAGCAAAAAGGGACCAAAAGAGACCAAAACTTGAACTTGGGTCCAAAGGCGCCAAAAAGTGCCACAAGGGGAGAAGGTGGTGAGAAAGCATTGCTTTGAGTCCTTGGAGTGATATCCAAGGAGTTTCAGTGGCTTGAGACGAGTTTCGCACGTCTTCCTTTGCTAGTATGCAAAAGGGGACCAAAAAGTGCGAGAAGGGGAGAAGGTGGCGAGAAAGCCTTCCTTGGAATCCTAGGAGTTATATTGAAGGAGTTTCAGTTGCCTGAGACGAGTTTCTCACGTCTTACTTTGCCGTTAAGCAAAAGGGGACCAAAAGAGACCAAAACTAGAGCTAGGTTCGAAAGGCGCCAGAAAGTGCCAAAAGGGGAGAAGGTGGTGAGAAAGCCTTTCTTTGAGTCCTAGGAGCGATAATCAAGGAGTTTTACTGGCCTGAGAAATGTTTTGCCCGTTTTTTTTGTCGGTGAGCAAAACGGGACCAAAATAGACTAAAATTGGAACTTGGGCAAAAAGGCGCCAAAATGTGCCACAAGGGAAGAAGGTGGTGAGAAAGCTTTCCTTTGAGTCCTTGGAGTGATATTCAAGCAGTTTCAGTAGCCTGAGACGAGTTTCGCACGTCCTCCTTTGCCAGTAAGCAAAATGGGACCAAAAGAGACCAAAACTGGAAATTGGGTACAAAGGCGCCAGAAAGTGCCAGAAGGGGAGAAGGTGATGACAAAGCCTTCCTTTGAGTCCTTGGAGTGATATTGAAGGAGTTTCAGTTGCCTGAGACGAGATTCTCACGTCTTCCTTTGCCGGTATGCAAAAGAGGACCAAAAGAGACCAAAATTGGAACTTGGGCAAAAAGGCGCCAAAAAGTGCCACAAGGGAAAAAGGTGGTGAGAAAGCTTTCCTTTGAGTCCTTGGAGTGATATTCAAGCAGTTTCAGTAGCCTGAGACGAGTTTCGCACGTCCTCCTTTGCCAGTAAGCAGAAGGGGACCAAAACAGACCAATTTGGAACTTGGATCCAAAGGCGGCAGAAAGTGCTAGAAAGGGGAGAAGGTGGTGAGAAAGCCTTCCTTTCAGTCCTAGGAGTGATATTTAAGGAGTTTTAGTGGCCTGAGACGTGTTTCGCACGTCTTCCTTTGTCGTTAAGCAAAAAGGGACCAAAAGAGACCAAAACTTGAACTTGGAATCAAAGATGGCAGAAAGTGCTAGAAGGGGAGAAGGTGGTGAGAAAGCCTTCCTTTGAGTCCTAGGAGTGATATTCAAGCAGTTTTAGTGGCCTGAGACGAGTTTCGCACATCTTCCTTTGTCGGTAAGCAAAAAGGGACCAAAACTAGAACTTGGGTCAAAAGGCGCCAGAAAGTGCCAGAAGGGGAGAAGTAGGTGAGAAAGCCTTTGCTTTCAGTCCTAGGAGTGATATTTAAGGAGTTTCAGTGGCCTGAGACGAGTTTCGCACGTCTTCCTTTGACGGTAAGCAAAAGGGGACCAAAAGAGACCAAAACTAGAACTTTGGTCCAAAGGCACCAGAAAGTGCCAGAAAGGAAGAAGGTGATGAGAAAGCCTTCCTTTGAGTCGTAGGAGGGATATTCAAGGACTTTCAGTGGTCTGAGAGGAGTTTCGCAGGTGTCCCCTTGTCGGTAAGCAAAAGGGGACCAAAAGAAACCAAAACTGGAACTTGGGTCCAAAGGTGCCAGAAAGTGCCAAAAGGGGAGAAGGTGGTGAGAAAGCCTTCCTTTGAGTCCTAGGAGTGAAATTTAAGGACTTTCAGTGGTCTGAGAGGAGTTTCGCAAGTCTTCCTTTGTCAGTAAGCAAAATGGGACCAAAAGAGACCAAAACTGGAACTTGGATCCAAAGGCGGCAGAAAGTGCTAGAATGGGAGAAGGTGGTGAGAAAGCCTTCCTTTGAGTCCTAGGAGTGATATTCAAGGACTTTCAGTGGTCTGAGCGGAGTTTCGCAAGTCTCCCTTTTTTGGTAAGCAAAAGGTGATGAGGATTTCCCTAAGCCTCTTGAATTTCGGACCTACTAGGACTAGGACGTATCTCGAGCTACAAAACTCGAAAATGGGTGACTAAAAAACGAGAGGAATATTCACGTTGTGAACCTTAATTTTGACTCAAGAATCACTTAATTTGGATTTGTATAACGCAAGATATGGATAAAATTTATTCTGGGCTTAATTTGGGGTTTGTTTGGAAGAGAATGCTATGATCCTTAAAATTCAGAATTGGGAAAAAAATAAAAATTGAAATTCATACCTTGTAAAGAGAATAAAGGAAGGAAATATGATAGGGAAGGCGCCACAAACAAGGATGTTTGATAAACAAACAAGATCGCCACAAGTACGAATGAATTCTTGATAAGATCAGAGGTTGCAAGGAAGAACCCTAGCAGAGAATAATTCTCACTATAATCTGATTTCAATCATGTATTTTCTCAAAATGATTTTCAAGTATTTTAGTACAATTCAGTTTTCGAGTTTGTCCACATGGACTTCGACATATAAAAACAAAAACTAATCCCTTTAGCACAAACATGATGTATATGTTCTAGTGGTTAAGCGAGCATATTACATCCTAAGGTGCAAGAGTTCAAATCCTATAATAGACAATAAAGCATAATAACATGTTTTATTGGCCTGAGACGAGTTTTGCATGTCTTCCTTTGCCAGTAAGCAAAAAAGGACCAAAAGTGCCTAAAATCGGAACATGGGTCCAAAGGCTCCAGAAAGTGCCAGAAGGGGAGAAGTAGGTGAGAAAGCCTTCTTTTCAGTCCTTGGAGTGATATTCTAGGAGTTTCAGTGGCCTGAGATGAGTTTTGCACGTCTTCCTTTGCCGGTAAGCAAAAAGAGACCAAAAGTTCCTAAAATCGAAACTTGGGTCCAAAGGCGCCAGAAAGTGCCAGAAGGGGATAAGGTGGTAAGAAAGACTTCCTTTCACTCTCTAGAGTGATATTCAAAGAGTTTCAGTAGTTTGAGAGGAGTTTCGCATGTCTTCCTTTGCCGGTAAGCAAAAAGGGGACCAAAAGAGACCAAAACTGGAACATGGGTCCAAAGGTGCCAGAAAGCGCCAGAACGGGAGAAGGTTGTGAGAAAGCCTTCCTTTGAGCCCTAGGAGTGATATTGAAGGAGTTTCAGTTGCCTGAGATGAGTTTCCCACGTCTTCCTTTGCCCTTAAGCAAAAGGGGACCAAAAGAGACCAAAACTGGAGCTAGGGTTAAAAGGCGCTAGAAAGTGCCAAAAGTGGAGAAGCTGGTGAGAAAGCCTTCCTTTGAGTCCTAGGAGTGATATTCAAGGAGTTTTAGTGGCCTGAAAAAAGTTTCGTACGTCTTCCTTTGCCGGTAAGCAAAACGGGACCAAAATAGACTAAAACTGGAACTTGGGCACAAAGGATCCAGAAAGTGCCACAAGGGGTGAAGGTGGTGAGAAAGCTTTCCTTTGAGTCCTTCGAGTGATATTCAAGCAGTTTTAGTGGTCTGAGACGAGTTTCGTACGTCTTCCTTTGCCAGTAAGCAAAAGGGGACCAAAAGAGACCACACCTGGAACTTGGGTCCAAGGGCGACAGAAAGTGCCAGAAGTGGAGAAGGTGGTGAGAAAGCCTTCCTTTCAGTCCTAGGAGTGATATTTAAGGAGTTTCAGTTGCCTGATACGAGTTTTGCCCCTCTTCCTTTGCCGGTAAGCAAAACGTGATAAATATAGACTAAAACTGGAACTAGGGCGGCAGAAAGTGCCCCAAGGGGAGAAGGTTGTGAGAAAGCTTTCCTTTGAGTCCTTGAAGTGATATTCAAGCAGTTTCAGTGGCCTGAGACGAGTTTCGCACATTTTCCTTTGCCGATAAGCAAAAAGAGACCAAAACTGGCACTTGGATCCAAAGGCGGCAGAAAGTGCTACAAGGGGACAAGGTGGTTAGAAAGCATTCCTTTTAGTCCTAGGAGTGATATTTAAGAAGTTTCAGTAGCTTAAGACGAGTTTCGCATGTCTTCCTTTGCCGGTAAGCAAAAGGGGACCAAAAGAGACCAAAACTGGAACTTGGGTCCAAAGGCGCCAGAAAGTGCCACAAGGGGAGAAGGTGGTGAGAAAGTCTTTCTTTCAGTCCTAGGAGTGATATTTAAGGAGTTTAAGTGGCCTGAGACGAGTTTTGCACGTCTTCCTTTGTCAGTAAGCAAAAAGGGACCAAAAGTGCCTAAAATCAGAACTTGGGTCCAAAGGCTCCAGAAAGTGCCAGAAGGGGAGAAGTAGGTGAGAAAGCCTTCCTTTTAGTCCTTGGAGTGATATTGTAGGAGTTTCAGTGGCCTGAGACGTGTTTTGCACATCTTCCTTTGCTGGTAACGAAAAAGGTACCAAAAGTTCCTAAAATCAGAACTTGGGTCCAAAGAGGCCAGAAAGTGGTGAGAAAGCCTTCCTTTCAGTCCTAGGAGTGATATTTAAGGAGTTTCTGTGGCCTGAGACGAGTTTCGCACGCCTTCCTTTGCCAATAAGCAAAAAGGGACCAAAAGAGACCAAAACTGGAGCTTGGGTCCAAAGGCGGCAAAAAGTGCTAGAAGGGGAGAAGGTGGTGAGAAAGCCTTCCTTTCACTGCTTAGAGTGATATTCAAGCAGTTTCAGTGGCCTGAGACAAGTTTCGCACATCTTCCCTTGCCGATAAGGAAAAAGGGACCAAAAGAGACCAAAACTGGAACTTGGATCCAAAGGCGGCAGAAAGTGCCATAAGGGGAGAAGGTGGTGAGAAAGCCTTCCTTTCACTGCTTAGAGTGATATTCAAGCAGTTTCAACGACCTGAGACAAGTTTCGCACGTCTTGCTTTGCGGGTAAGCAAAAGGGGACCAAAGGAGACCAAAACTGGAACTTTGATCCAAAGGCGGTAAAAAGTGCCAGAAGGGGAGAAGGTGGTGAGAAAGCCTTCCTTTCAGTCCTAGGAGTAATATGTAAGGAGTTTCAGTGGCCTGAGTCAAGTTCCGCACGTCTTCCTTTGTCGGTAAGCAAAAGGGGACCAAAAGAGACCAAAACTAGAACTTGGGTTCAAAGGCGCCAGAAAGTACCACAAGGGGAGAAGGTGGCGAGAAAGCTTTCCTGTGAGTCCGTGGAGTGATATTCAAGCAGTTTTAGTGGCCTGAGACGAGTTTCGCACGTCCTCCTTTGCCATTAAGTAAAATGGGACCAAAAGAGACCAAAACTGGAACTTGGGTCCAAAGGCGACAGAAACTGCTAGAAGGGGAGAAGGTGGTGAGAAAGCCTTCCTTTCAGTCCAAGGGGTGATATTCAAGGAGTTTCAGTGGCCTGAGACGAGTTGTGCACATCTTCCTTTGCCAGTAAGCAAAAGGGGACCAAAGAGACCAAAACTGGAACTTGGGTCCAAAGGCGACAGAGAGTGCCAGAAGGGGAGAAGGTGGTGAGAAAGCCTGCCTGTCAGTCCTTGGAGTGTTATTCAAGCAGTTTTAGTGGTCTGAGACGAGTTTCGCACGTCTTCCTTTGCCATTAAGCAAAAGGGGACCAAAAGACACCAAAACTGGAACTTGGGTCCAAAGGGGCCAGAAAGTGCCAGAAGGGGAGAAGGTGGTGAGAAAGCCTGACTTTCAGTCCTTGGAGTGATATTCAAGCAGTTTTAGTGGTCTGAGACGAGTTTCGCACGTCTTCCTTTGCCATTAAGCAAAATGGGACCAAAAGAGACCAAAACTAGAACTTGGGTTCAAAGGGGACAGAAAGTGCTAGAAGGGGAGAGGGTGGTGAGAAAGCCTTCCATTAAGTCCTAGTACTGATATTCAAGGAGTTTTAGTGGCCTGAGAAAAGTTTCGCATGTCTTCCTTTGCCGGTAAGCAAAATAGGACAAAGATAGACTAAAACTGGAACTTGGGCACAAAGGCGCCAGAAAGTGCCAGAAGGGGACAAGTAGGAGAGAAAGCCTTCGTTTCAGTCCTTGGAGTGATATTCAAGCAGTTTCAGTGGCCTGAGACGAGTTTTGCACGTCTTCCTTTGCCGGTAAGCAAAAGGGCACCAAAAGAGACCAAAACTGGAACTTGGGTCCAAAGGCACCAGAAAGTGCCAAAAGGGGATACGGTGGTCAGAAACCCTTCCTTTCAGTCCTTGCAGTGATATTCAAGGAGTTTCAGTGGCCTGAGACCAGTTTCGCATGTCTTGCTTTGCCGATAAGCAAAAAGGGACCAAAAGAGACCAAAACTGGAAGTTGGATCCAAAGGCGGCAGAAAGTGCCAGAAGGGGAGAAGGTGGTGAGAAAGCTTTCCTTTTAGTCCTAGGAGTGATATTTAAGGAGTTTCAGTGGCCTGAGACGAGTTTCGCAACTCTTCCTTTGCCGATAAGCGAAAGGGGACTAAAAGAGACCAAAACTGGAACTTGGGTCCAAAGGCGCCAGAAAGTGCCACAAGGGGAGTATGATGAGTCCCACATTGGTTGGGGGGAGTAACTTATCAGTCTTTAAATAGCTGTGGCGTCCTTCCTTCTAGCATGAGGCCTCTTCCTAGTGTGTCATATCTGGGAGAAACAAACCCGTGAGGTGTTAACCCTCAAAGCGGACAATATCATGCTAACCGGTGGACTGGGTGTATGTTATCATTTGGTATCAGAGCCTGGGCCAGAGCTGATGGACCTTATCTGCGTATCCGTAGCGGCTTAAGTGCCTTATCAGTGCGTCCGTGGCGGAGTCTCTTGAAGAGGGAGGGGATGATGAGTCCCACATCGGTTGGGGGGAGTGACTTATCAGTCCTTAAATAGTTGTGGCGTCCTTCCTTCTAGCATGAAGCCTTTTCCTAGTGTGTCATATCTGGGAGAAACAAAACCGTGAGGGGTTAAGCTTCAAAGCGGACAATATCATGCTAGCCGGTGGACTGGGTGTATGTTATCAGAGTAGGTGGTGAGAAAGCTTTCATTTGAGTCCTTGGAGTGTTATTCAAGCAAATTCAGTGGCCTGAGACGAGTTTCGCACGTCTTCCTTTGCCATTAAGCAAAATGGGACCACAAGAGACCAAAACTGGAACTTGGGTCCAAAGGCAACAAAAAGTGCCAGAAGGGAAGAAGGTGATGAGAAAGCCTTCCTTTCAGTCCTAGGAGTGATATTCAGGGAGTTTCAGTGGCCTGAGACGAGTTTCACACGTCTTCCTTTGCCAGCAAGCAAAAGGGGACCAAAAGAGACCAAAACTGGAACTTGGGTCCAAAGGGGCCAGAAAGTGCCAGAAGGGGACAAGTAGGAGAGAAAGCCTTCCTTTCAGTCCTTGGAGTGATATTCTAGGAGTTTCAGTGGCCTGAGACGAGTTTTGCACGTCTTCCTTTGCCGGTAAGCAAAAAGAGACCAAAACTTCCTAAAATCGGAACTTGGGTCCAAAGGCGCCAGAAAGTGCCAGAAGGGGATAAGGGGGGAAGAAAGACTTCCTTTCACTCCTTAGAGTGATATTCAAGGAGTTTCAGTGGTTTGAGAGGAGTTTCGTATGTCCTCCTTTGCCATTAAGCAAAATGGGACAAAAAGAGACCAAAACTGGAACTTGGGTACAAAGGCGCTAGAAAGTGCCAGAAGGGGAGAAGGTGATGACAAAGCCTTCCTTTGAGTCCTTGGAGTGATATTGAAAGAGTTTCAGTTGCCTGAGACGAGTTTCCCACGTCTTCCTTTGCCGGTAAGCAAAAGGGGACCAAAAGAGACCAAAACTTGAACATGGGTCTAAAGGCGCTAGAAAGTGCCACAAGGGGAGAAGGTGGTGAGAAAGCTTTCCTTTGAGTCCTTGGAGTGATATTCAAGCAATTTCAGGGGCCTGAGACGAGTTTCGCACGTCTTCCTTTGCATTAAGCAAAATGGGACCAAAAGAAACCAAAACTGGAACTTGGGTCCAAAGGCGGCAGAAAGCGCCAGAAGGGGAGAAGGTGGTGAGAATGCCTTTCTTTGAGTCCTTGAAGTGATATTCAAGCAGTTTCAGTGGTCTGAGATGAGTTTCGGACGTCTTCCTTTGCCGTTAAGCAAAAAGGGACCAAAAAAGACCAAAACTAGAACTTGGATCCAAAGGTGGCAGAAAGTGCTAGAAGGGGAGAAGGTGGTGAGAAAGCCTTCCTTTCAGTACTAGGAGTGATATTTAGGGAGTTTTAGTGGCCTGAGACGAGTTTCTCACGTTGATATGAACCCCATTTGCACAAGGGCTGACTTAGGATCTTTAGGGTTAGAACCTTGTAGAAAAATTTGAAAATTTAGTGATGAATTTCTGGGCAAATTAGGTGTTGGTCCATGGTGTTAAGATAAGTGAAAAAGTAAGCAAAAACGCTGGTTTGGTGGTGGCTGGACAGAATTTTAGAAATGACGGTATCTCGAGTTATAGAACTCCAATTGAGGTGATTCCAAAACTAGGTGAAAGTTCTCGTTTTGAAATTCAATTTAGGCTCAAGAATCACTCAATTTGGCTGAGTAGAACGAGAGTTATGATAACGAGATAATTCTGGGCAGATTTGAGTTTTTTTGGAATTTTGGTGAAGAATTGAATGGGGGAAGGAAAGAATCACTCTTTCCAAGGAAGGCAACACACAAAGGGATGTGAAAGCCCTTTGATACAGCCAAGTTGTTCTTGAATCACTCAAGAACTTAGGAGAATCACTCTCACTAAGATAAAAGAGATAAACTCTAATATTTCTGAATCAAACTTAACTTGTCTTATTGATAAGAATGGTTCAGCTTATATAGAAGCTTTAAAATCAGAATTACAAAGGTTCCGTAACGGAAAATTTATTCCACTTAGATAATGATCCACTAAGGTAGGAAATAAAGCTACTTGATGGCTGATTGTAACTGAAATTGTGGCAACCAAAAAGTCACCCAACAGCCACTAGCTATGCGCCTCTTGGTCTCCCAAAGGCTGATGCCTAAGTTGCCAATTAGGCCCTTATTACAACTTGAAATAAAACCAAACCAAAGCCCATTAGTTGATTAACCGCAAAACATAATTTGGTCAGCCAACTTTACAAAGGATTGGGCCATTATTTAAAACAAATTAAAAACTTAAAAACTGAAGCAAAATGGCGCCTTAGTTCTCCTCCATTTGGGCCATGATGCAATTCACAACCTTGGTCTTTTCTCCTTGAAACTTGGGCTTGTATTCAATTAATATGGATAACACTTGTTGAAGAGCTTCCTTTGCTCTCCTTGCTCTAGCCCTTGTCATAGGTCCTCCAAGTCCTTCAAGAGGATCCTTGCCTTTGCTCATGGTCATGTCCTCATCACTACTGAAACTCCTTAAATATCACTCCTAGGACTAAAAGGAAGGCTTTCTAATCACCTTGTCCCCTTCTAGCACTTTCTGCCGCCTTTGGATCCAAGTGCCAGTTTTGGTCTCTTTTTGCTTATCGGCAAAGGAAAACGCGCAAAACTCGTCTCAGGCCACTGAAACTGCTTGAATATCACTTCAAGGACTCAAAGGAAAGCATTCTCACCACCTTCTCCCCTTGTGGCACTTTCTGGCGACTTTGTGCCCAGGTTCCAGTTTTAGTCTATTTTGGTCACATTTTGCTTACCGGCAAAGGAAGACTTGCAAAGCTCGTCTCAGGCCACTGAAACTCCTTAAATATCACTCCTAGGCTTGAAAGGAAGGCTTTCTCACCACCTTCTCCCCTTCTGGCACTTTCTGTTACCCTTGGACCCAAGTTTCAGTTTTGGTCTCTTTTGGTCCCCTTTTGCTTACTGGCAAAGGAAGACGTGCAAAACTCGTCTCAGACCACTGAAACTGCTTGAATATCACTCGAAGGACTCAAAGGAAAGCTTTCTTACCACCTTCACCCCTTGTGGCACTTTCGGGATCCTTTGTGCCCAAGTTCCAGTTTTAGTTTATTTTGGTCCCGTTTTGCTTACCGGCAAAGGAAGACGTACGAAACTTTTTTCAGGCCACTAAAACTCCTTGAATATCACTCCTAGGACTCAAAGGAAGGCTTTCTCACCAGCTTCTCCACTTTTGGCACTTTCTAGCGCCTTTCGACCCTAGCTCCAGTTTTGGTCTCTTTTGGTCCCTTGTTGCTTAACGGCAAAGGAAGACGTGGGAAACTCATCTCAGGCAACTGAAACTCCTTCAATATCACTCTTAGGGCTCAAAGGAAGGCTTTCTCACAACCTTCTCCTGTTCTGGCGCTTTCTGGCGCCTTTGAACCCATGTTCCAGTTTTGGTCTCTTTTGGTCCCCTTTTTGCTTACCGGCAAAGGAAATGATATGAACTCCATTTGCACAAGGGCTGACTTAGGATCTTTAGGGTTAGAACCTTGTAGAAAAATTTGAAAATTTAGTGATGAATTTCTGGGCAAATTAGGAGTTGGTCCATGGTGTTAAAATGAGTGAAAAAGTAAGCAAAAAAGCTGGTTTGGTGGTGGCTGGACAGAATTTTAGAAATGACGGTATCTTGAGTTATAGAACTCCAATTGAGGTGATTCCAAAACAAGGTGAAAGTTCTCGTTCTGAAATTCAATTTAGGCTCAAGAATCACTTAATTTGGCTGAGTAGAACGAGAGTTATGATAACGAGATAATTCTGGGCAGATTTGAGTTTTTTTGTAATTTTGGTGAAGAATTGAATGGGGGAAGGAAAGAATCACTCTTTCCAAGGAAGGCAACACACAAAGGGATGTGAAAGCCCTTTGATACAGCCAAGTTGTTCTTGAATCACTCAAGAACTTAGGAGAATCACTCTCACTAAGATAAAAAAGATAAACTCTAATATTTCTGAATCAAACTTAACTTGTCTTATTGATAAGAATGGTTCAGCTTATATAGAAGCTTTACCATCAGAATTACAAAGGTTCCGTAACGGAAAATTTATTCCACTTAGATAATGATCCACTAAGGTAGGAAATAAAGCTACTTGATGGCTGATTGTAACTGAAATTGTGGCAACCAAAAAGTCACCCAACAGCCACTAGCTATGCGTCTCTTGGTCTCCCAAAGGCTGATGCTTAAGTTGCCAATTGGGCCCTTATTACAACTTGAAATAAAACCAAACCAAAGCCTATTAGTTGATTAATCGCAAAACATAATTTGGTCAGCCAACTTTACAAAGGATTGGGCCATTATTTAAAACAAATTAAAAACTTAAAAACTGAAGCAAAGTGGCGCCTTAGTTCTCCTCCATTTGGGCCATGATGCAATTCACAACCTTGGTCTTTTCTCCTTGAAACTTGGGCTTGTATTCAATTAATATGGACAACACTTGTTGAAGAGCTTCCTTTGCTCTCCTTGCTCTAGCCCTTGTCATAGGTCCTCCAAGTCCTTCAAGAGGATCCTTGCCTTTGCTCATGGTCATGTCCTCATCACACGTCTTCCTTTGCCGTTAAGCAAAAAGGGACCAAAAGAGACCAAAACTGGAAGTTGGATCCAAAGGTGGCAGAAAGTGCTAGAAGGGGAGAAGGTGGTGAGAAAGCCTTCCTTTCAGTCCTTGAAGAGATATTTAGAGAGTTTTAGTGGCCTGAAACGAATTTCGCACGTCTTCCTTTGCCATTAAGCAAAAAGGGACCAAAAGAGACCAAAACTAGAACTTGGATCCAAAGGCGGCAGAAAGTGCTAGACGGGGAGAAGGTGGTGAGAAAGCCTTCCTTTCAGTCCTAGGAGTGATATTTAGGGAGTTTTAGTGGCCTGAGATGAGTTTCGCACGTCTTCCTTTGCCGTTAAGCAAAAAGGGACCAAAAGAGACCAAACTGGAACTTAGATCCAAAGGCACCAGAAAGTGTCAGAAGGGGAGAAGGTGGTGAGAAAGCCTTCCTTTGAGTCGTAGGAGTGATATTCAAAGACTTTCAGTGGTCTAAGAGGAGTTTCGCAAGTCTCCCCTTGTCGGTAAGCAAAAGGGGATCAAAAGAGACCAAAACTGGAACTTAGGTCCAAAGGCGCCAGAAAGTGCCAAAAGGGGAGAAGGTGGTGAGAAAGCCTTCCTTTGGGTCCTTAATGTGATATTCAAGCAGTTTCAGTGGCCTGAGACGAGTTTCGCACGTCTTCCTTTGCCGTTAAGGAAATAGGGACCAGAAGATACCACAACTAGAGCTTGGGTCCAAAGGTGCCAGAAAGTTCCTGAAGGGGAAATGGTGGTTAGATAGCTTTCCTTTGAGTCCTAGGAGTGAAATTTAAGGACTTTCAGTGGTCTGAGAGGAGTTTCGCAAGTCTTCCTTTGTCGGTAAGCAAAATGGGACCAAAAGAGACCAAAACTGGAAATTGGATCCAAAGGCAGTAGAAAGTGCTAGAAGGGGAGAAGGTGGTGAGAAAGCTTTCCTTTGAGTCCTAGGAGTGATATTCAAAGACTTTCAGTGGTCTGAGAGGAGTTTCGCAAGTCTCCCTTTGTCGGTAAGGAAAAAGGGACCAAAAGAGACAAAAACTGGAACTTGGGTCCAAAGGCGCCAGAAAGCGCTAGAAGGGGAGAAGGTGGTGAGAATGCCTTCCTTTGAGTCCTTGAAGTGATATTCAAGCAGTTTCAGTGGCCTGAGACTAGTTTCGTACGTCTTCCTTTGCCATTAAGCAAAAAAGGACCAAAAGAAACCAAAACTGGAACTTAGGTCCAAAGGCGACAGAAAGTGCCAGAAGGGGAGAAGGTGGTGAGAAAGCCTCCCTTTCAGTCCTAGGAGTGATATTCAAGGAGTTTCAGTGGCCTGAGTCGAGTTTCACACGTCTTCCTTTGTCGGTAAGCAAAAGGGGACCAAAAGACCCAAAACTGGAACTTGGGTCCAAAGGCGCCAGAAAGTGCCAGAAGGGGAGAAGGTGGTGAGAAAGCCTTCCTTTGAGTCCTAGGAGGGATATTCAAGGACTTTCAGTGGTCTGAGAGGGGTTTCGCAAGTCTCCCTTTGTTGGTGATGTGTTCCCAAATGGGATAGGATCTTTGAGGGCTGGACCTTGCTCGGAATTGTTCATGTGAAGAATAAAGGAGAAACAGAGGCAAACAACACCAAACAAACACAAACGAAATTGTGGAGAAAAAAAAATGAAAACGAAATTGGAAAGAAAGAAAAAACAAAAAAAACCCAGAAAGGCAACTCAATCATGATTAAATGATTTAGGGTTAATGAGATTTGGGAAAACAATATCAGCAAAGAATAAAAACAAAAATTAAGGGAAATTAAAGGAATTCCATGGCATCACACACAAAGGAATTCAATTAACAACTTACCTTAGAAAAATAACAAGAAACAGCCCTTGAATCACTCAAGGAATAGAGAATCACTCTCTAGGTTCTCAAGCTTCACACTTAGAGAAAAAGGAATTTTTTTTTATTCACTTAAAAACTGATTGTCCCCCATTTTCACGTTCAGCCCCTTTTTATGTAACCTAGCCAGATTTGATTTACCCATCATAAGTAGGTTGCCCCACATTGCCATGTCACCTAATTTTCTAAATTAAAAATTCATCTTGTGCAAATTTAAATAAACTCTTAAATCCTGGCTAAAATCTGGTCAGCATAAGACCAATAATATGATAATTAAAATAAAATGATACAAGTAGCCTCCAAATGTGCAAAGCTAGGACTTGAACCCATGACCTTCAACTCCTAACTCTCCTTTAACATTGCATTCTTGACCACTTGAGCCCTCCTCTTGTTCTTGTCAATGCAAACAAAACAAATTGTCTTGTTATTCTTCTAAGCATGTATATGACACAAACTTGGGCTGTACTTGTAAAGGTGGTTCCTTCTCTCCAAAATGCTTGACCATGAGTTGATGCAACCCCTCCTTTGCTTTTCTTGCTCTTGCCCTTGTCATCGGACCTCCATTGCCTTCAAGAGCCTTTGAATCATTGTCATGCTCCTCCAAATTGCCTAGATCGTTAGGTCCCTCCAATATATGGTCCCCATCAGTCGGTAAGCAAAAAGGGACCAAAAGAGACCAAAACTAGAACATGGGTCCAAAGTCGCCAGAAAGTGCCAGAACGGGAGAAGGTGGTGAAAAAGCCTTCCTTTAAGTCCTAGGAGTGATATTCAAGCAGTTTCAGTGGCTTGAAATGAGTTTCGCACGTCTTCCTCTGCCAGTAAGCAAAAGGGGACCTAAAGAGACCAAAACTGGAACTTGGGTCCAAAGGCGCCGGAAAGTGCCTGAGGGGGAGAAGGTGAAGAGAAAACCTTCATTTGAGTCCTTGGAGTGATATTCAAGGAGTTTCAGTGGCTTGAGACGAGTTTCGCACGTCTTCCTTTGCCAGTAAGCAAAAGGGGACCAAAAGAGACCAAAACTGGAGCTTGGGTCCAAAGGCGCCAAAAAGTTCCTGAAGGGGAAATGGTGGTGAGATAGCTTTCCTTTGAGTCCTAGGAGTGATATTCAAGGACTTTCAGTGGTCTGAGAGGAGTTTCGCAAGTCTCCCTTTTTCGGTAAGCAAAAGGTGATGAGGATTTCCCTAAGCCTCTTGAATTTCGGACCTACTAGGACTAGGATGTATCTCGGGCTACAAAACTCGAAAATGGGTGACTAAAAAACGAGAGGAATATTCACGTTGTGAACCTTAATTTTGACTCAAGAATCACTTAATTTGGATTTGTATAACGCAAGATATGGATAAAATTTATTCTGGGCTTAATTTGGGGTTTGTTTGGAAGAGAATGCTATGATCCTTAAAATTCAGAATTGGGAAAAAAATAAAAATTGAAATTCATACCTTGTAAAGAGAATAAAGGAAGGAAATATGATAGGGAAGGCGCCACAAACAAGGATGTTTGATAAACCAACAAGATCGCCACAAGAACGAATGAATTCTTGATAAGATCAGAGGTTGCAAGGAAGAACCCTAGCAGAGAATAATTCTCACTATAATCTGATTTCAATCATGTATTTTCTCAAAATGATTTTCAAGTGTTTTAGTACAATTCAGTTTTGGAGTTTGTCCACATGGACTTCGACATATAAAAATAAAAACTAATCCCTTTAGCACAAACATGATGTATATATTCTAGTGGTTAAGCGATCATATTACATCCTAAGGTGCAAGGGTTCAAATCCTATAATAGACAATAAAGCATAATAACATGTTTTTTTACACAAAGTACCAAAATAAATAAAAAGTCTTCCAAAATGAATAAAAAGTCTTCAAAATTCAGATTGAAACTTTGGACTCTTCCTTCATTGTAAGTGGGCTATGCATGTGTACACTTTAGAATTCAAGTGTTGGACTTCATCTGGGTGTTGGGCCTCACATTGGGGTTGGGCTTCTAGCATGGTGCTCAGTATGTGTTGTAGAGATTCTTAGGCCTTCATTGATCTAGCTCTTGTCATGGGCCCTCCTAAGCCTTGTAATGGATCTTGGACAGCTTGGGCCCGCGGTTGGTCTTGGACTTGGGTTTGGGCCTGAGCTTCACTCCTTATGTCCACATCAAAAGGGGACCAAAAGAGACCAAAACTGGAACTTGGGTCCAAAGGCGCCAGAAAGCGCTAGAACGGGAGAAGGTGGTAAGAAAGCCTTCCTTTGAGTCCTAGGAATGATATTCAAGCAGTTTTAGTGGCCTGAGACGAGTTTCGCACATCTTCCATTGCCAGTAAGAAAAAGGGGACCAAAAGAGACCAAAACTGAAACTTGGGCACAAAGGCGCCAGAAAGTGCCAGAAGGGGAGAACGTGGTGAGAAAGCCTTCTTTTAAGTCCTAGAAGTGATATTGAAGGAGTTTCAGTTGCTTGAGACAAGTTTCCCACGTTTTCCTTTGCTGTTCAGCAAAAAGGGACCAAAAGAGACCAAAACTGAAGCTTGGGTCCCAAGGCGCCAAAAAGTTCCTGAAGGGGAAATGGTGGTGAGATAGCTTTCCTTTGAGTCCTAGGAGTGATATTCAAGGACTTTCAGCGGTCTGAGAGGAGTTTCGCAAGTCTCCCTTTGTCGGTAAGCAAAATGGGACCAAAAGAGACCAAAACTGGAACATGGGACCAAAGGCGCCAGAAAGCGCCAGAACGGGAGAAGGTGGTGAGAAAGCCTTCCTTTGAGTCCTAGGAGTGATATTCAAGCGGTTTCAGTGGCCTGAGACGAGTTTCGCACATCTTCCTTTGCCGGTAAGCAAAAAGGGACTAAAAGAGACCAAAACTGGAACTTGGGTCCAAAGGCGCCAGAAAGTGCCAGAAAGGGAGAAGTAGGTGAGAAAGCCTTCCTTTCAGTCCTTGGAGTGATATTCTAGGAGTTTCAGTGGCCTGAGACCAGTTTTGCGCGTCTTCCTTTGCCGGTAAGGAAAAGGGGACCAAAAGAGACCAACACTGGAGCTTGGGTCAAAGGCGCCAGAAAGTGCCCAAAGGGGAAATGGTGGTGAGATAGCCTTCCTTTGAGTCCTAGGAGTGATATTCAAGGACTTTCAGAGGTCTGAAAGGAGTTTCGCAAGCCTCCCTTTGTCGGTAAGCAAAAGGGGACCAAAAGAGACCAAAACTGGAACATGAGTCCAAAGGCGCCAGAAAGCGCCAGAGGCGGAGAAGGTGGTCAAAATTCCTTCCTTTGAGTCCTTGAAGTGATATTCAAGCTGTTTCAGTGGCCTGAGACGAGTTTCACTTGTCTTCCTTTGCCGATAAGTAAAAAGGGACCAAAAGAGACCAAAATTAGAACTTGGGTCCAAAGCCGACAGAAAGTGCCAGAAGGGGAGAAGGTGGTGAGAAAGCCTTCCTTTCAGTCCTAGGAGTGATATTTAAGGAGTTTTAGTGGCCTGAGACGAGTTTTGCACGTCTTCCTTTGCCAGTAAGCAAAAAAGGACCAAAAGTGCCTAAAATCGGAACATAGGTCCAAAGGCGCTAGAAAGTGCCAGAAGGGGATAAGGTGGTAAGAAAGACTTCCTTTCACTCCTTAGAGTGATATTCAAGCAGTTTCAGTGGTCTGAGACGAGCTTCGCACGTCTTCCTTTGCCCGTAAGCAAAAGGGGACCAAAAGAGACCAAAACTGGAACTTGGGTCCAAAGGTGCCAGAAAGTGCCAGAAGGGGAGAAGGTGGTGAGAAAGCCTTCCTTTCAGTCCTAGGAGTGATATTTAAGGAGTGTCAGTAGCCTGAGACGAGTTTCGCACGTCGTCCTTTTCCGGTAAGTAAAAGGGGACCAAAAGAGACCAAAACTAGAATTTGGGTCCAAAGGCGCCAGAAAGTGCCACAAGGGGAGAAGTAGATGAGAAACCTTTCCTTTGAGTCCTTGTAGTGATATTCAAGCATTTTCAGTGGCCTGAAACGAGTTTCGCACATCTTCCTCTTCCATTAAGCAAAATGGGACGAAAAGAGACTAAAACTGGAACTTGGGTCCAAAGGCGACAGAAAGTGCCTGAAGGAGAAAAGGTGCTGAGAAACCCTTCCTTTCAGTCCTAGGAGTGATAATCAAGGCGTTTCAGTGGTCAGAGAGGAGTTTCGCAAGTATCCCTTTGTCGGTAAGCAAAATGGGACCAAAAGAGACCAAAACTGGAACTTTGGTCCAAAGGCGACAGAGAGTGCCAAAAGGGGAGAAGGGGGTGAGAAAGCCTTCCTTTCAGTCCTAGGAGTGATATTTAAGGAGTTTCAGTGGCCTGAGACGAGGTTTGCACGTCTTCCTTTGCCGGTAAGCAAAAAGGGACAAAAAGTGCCTAAAATCGGAACTTGGGTCCGAAGGCGCTAGAAAGTGCCAGAAGGGGAGAAGTAGGTGAGAAAGCCTTCCTTTCAGTCCTATGGGTGATATTCAATGAGTTTCAGTAGCCTGAGACGAGTTTCGCACATCTTCCTTAGCTAATAAGCAAAAGGAGGCCAAAAGAGACCAAAACTGGAACTTGGGTCCAAAGGCGCCAGAAAGTGCCAGAAGGGGATAAGGTGGTAAGAAAGACTTCCTTTGACTCCCTAGAATGATATTCAAAGAGTTTCAGTGGTTTGAGAGGAGTTTCGTATGTCTTCCTTTGCCGGTAAGCAAAAAAGGGACCAAAAGAGGCCAAAACTGGAACATGGGTCCAAAGGCGCCAGAAAGCGCTAGAACGGGAGAAGGTTATGAGGAAGCCTTCCTTTGAGCCCTAGGAGTGATATTGAGAGGTTTCAGTTGCCTGAGATGAGTTTCCCACGTCTTCCTTTGCCCTTAAGCAACAAGGGACCAAAAGAGACCAAAACTGGAGCTAGGGTCAAAAGGCGCCAGAAAGTGCCAAAAGTGGAGAAGCTGGTGAGAAAGCCTTTCTTTGAGTCCTGGGAGTGATATTCAAGGAGTTTTAGTGGCCTGAAAAAAGTTTCGTACGTCTTCCTTTGCCGATAAGCAAAACGGGACCAAAATAGACTAAAACTGGAACTTGGGCACAAAGGATCCAGAAAGTGCCACAACGGGTGAAGGTTGTAAGAAAGCTTTCCTTTGACTCCTTAGAGTGATATTCAAGCAGTTTCAGTGGTCTGAGACGAGCTTCGCACGTCTTCCTTTGCCCGTAAGCAAAAGGGGACCAAAAGAGACCAAAACTAGAACTTGGGTCCAAAGGTGCCAGAAAGTGCCAGAAGGGGAGAAGGTGGTGAGAAAGCCTTCCTTTCAGTCCTAGGAGTGATATTTAAGGAGTGTCAGTAGCCTGAGACGAGTTTCGCACGTCTTCCTTTGCCCGTAAGCAAAAGGGGACCAAAAGAGACCAAAACTGGAACTTGGGTCCAAGGGCGACAGAAAGTGCCAGAAGGGGAGAAGGTGGTGAGAAAGCCTTCCTTTCAGTCCTAGGAGTGATATTTAAGGAGTTTCAGTGGCCTGAGACGAGTTTTGCACGTCTTCCTTTGCCGGTAAGCAAAACGTGACCAAAATAGACTAGAACTGGAACTTGGGCACAAAGGCACCAGAAAGTGCCACAAGGGGAGAAGGTGGTGAGAAAGCTTTGCTTTGATCCAAAGGCGGCAGAAAGTGCTAGAAGGGGACAAGGTGGTTAGAAAGCCTTCCTTTTACTCCTAGGAATGATATTTAAGGAGTTTTAGTAGCCTGAGACGAGTTTCGCACGTCTTCCATTGCCAGTAAGCAAAAGGGGACCAAAAGAGACCAAAATTGGAACTTGGTTCCAAAGGCGCCAGAAAGTGCCACAAGGGGAGAAGGTGGTGAGAAAGCTTTCCTTTGAGTCCTTGGAGTGACATTCAAGCAGGTTCAGTGGCCTGAGATGAGTTTCGTACGTCTTCCTTTGCCAGTAAGTAAAAAGGGACCAAAAGAGACCAAAACTGTAGTTTGGGTCCAAAGGCGCCAGAAAGTGCCCAAAGGGGAAATGGTGGTGACATAGCGTTCCTTTGAGTCCTAGGAGTGATATTCAAGGACTTTCAGCGGTCTGAGATGTGACGCCTAAAAATAACAGGATTTTTTTTTTTTAACAGGAGAAGCTGAAGGATAACACATTCTTTCAATTCACCTCTAGTGTATCAAATTTCAGTTTAGAGGTTTGCGGTTTCGACATATAATATCAACTTTAAGTAAAACAACAACAACAATACTCCATCATAACTGAATAACCTCATGCAATAGGTAGGGAAAAATTTGGTAAAAGTCTCAGAGTACTGCAACTTGATAAGACAAAATGACGTAATTAAAGTGCACAAAGATAACAGTTCAGATATACATGGAATGAAACAGACTGACTCCCTAAGAGCAGTTCCCTAAAAACCACAACAGACAAACTATCCCAATCAGTCGAGAGGAGAATAATCCTCGATGGGGTCGGACTCCTCAGAGGATGTCGGGGAAGCGGAGCTAGAAGAAGCAGCGTCTTCTGTGTCCTCTACAATCCATCCAGCAGTGCGAGGTGGTGAATGAACTGTGGTAAGGGGCGAGTAAGTGTTTGGGTAGGTAGGGAGCATGTGGGGCAGTACATCATTATTCCTCACTAAGGGTTCAGCCATATATGTATCTCTCTCAGTGGTCACAGGGGGTGGAGTAAGTTCCTCAGTAGGGAATGGTACAGGCGTAGGTGCTGGTCTAGAACTGGGAGTACAGGGATCAACAGACATGGGAGAAGGGGTAGCTGCAAGTGCAGGATAAGGTAGGTGAGAGTCTCCAGGTGGGGTGGAGAAAACAAGCTCAATGGGGGTATCAACCACAAAGTGGGTGGTCCATGAGTGTCCGACATCTTGTCCATGAATCACCCGTGCCATTCCATGGAAGATGCTTTGCTGTGCTGCTGCATCGAACACCCAGATGTCCTCCTCAGATGGCAGGATCCATACCTTCACTCGGAAGCTGGTCATCTGTATAGGGCATATACAAAGGTACAACAACACACACAAACAGGGGTGAGTTCTCCAAACACAAGCAAGCATTCAATAGTCGTACCCCAAGGAAGGTGGCTTTTCACACCATCACTCAAGTCACATCATCATCCACTCTCAGAACAAACATCATTACAATATCAGTCAATTCATACTTTTCACAGATAATTCCTAGGTTCATCAAACTAATAATGCACATGATGCATGAATGCAAGTTTCATTCCTCACTATCCGTCCCTCAAATTTTCGTATTAATGCATATGGTATGCATGGGGATCCCTTACTCTACTGCGCCGACTTGCCCAGCATTTAGTGTAGAGTTCACAATTTCATATCCAAGTCGTGTGGCGATCGGAGGACTCCATTCCCTGCATCACAATTGCACAGAAAAGAATTCATATCATTATTCAAAAACACCCAAACTGGTGCTGGCCCCAAACTGGGTCTCTTCAGGAATGGACCTCAACGACCCTAGGATGTGGAGTTCTTGTTGGGCTTGGCTAAGGCTTGCAAGTAGGGTCACGACCCGGCCACAGAGAGCTCTGTTGCGCCATCTAGGTCGACTGTTCCCCCTTTCGCCACCCCCGTAGGTCTACTCGGGACCGAACCTCCAATACCTACAGTTGTGCCTCTGTTATGCCATCAAGTCGTTCCAAAGAAATGTTATGATGCATGAAGTGTGATTCTCATTTCTCTCCTCAAGGTTTTCTCAATCTTGGGTCACATGGAATTCAAGCACAGAAACAAAGCCCTCACAAGGCTTGCTCAATCACTATTCACTTTCTCTTCTAGCATAGATTTGCCAAGCAATAAAGTTTAGGGATCACACACAAGCTTCCAATCCCACCAATGCACATCCACTGTTTCTCAACACATAATTCTCAGTGATTTTGATACAACCCTCTCAGATTTTCCCACCCAAATCCTATTACATTAACTTACTATATTAACACTACTCACTTTATCATTTCCATTATTATTAACCATACTACCTCCTACTTTAAATATGACTTATCTCCACTTTTCTCCATCTCTCTGGTTTTTCCTCTTAGTTATTTTCTAATTACGTGTATTGATTCCCGACTACCTATTTAATTCAAGGTTACTTAGTTTCGTTCTAATTCTTTTTAGGTTCATTAATATTTGTCCTCACGCGATAGGTTCCATTAAGCTAATAGTGAGATCTTTCTAACGATGGCCTTTATTGATTAACTCCTATATTCAGTCCCTTAATTACCATCTCCATACCTTTAATTAATATCCTTTTAGTTTAGGTAAACTTTCCATCAAAAAGGGCTACGCTTGATTCTCTCCTTTCATTCCTTGTATAATGTAATGAACATGATGCATGATTCATCTTAGTGCTCACGGATTCAAGTGCAAACAGCAAACACACTCTATCATTATGCAGTCCTTATCACCCATATTTCATCAAAATTATCACAATTTTAAGTACAACTTTTAGGATTTCTCATCATTAAAACCGAGAGTGAATAGTTCTCACTTTCTTGTCCACCACAATTTTCCAAGACACCACATGCATAAGGCTTTTCAAACCAATTGAACACATCCATCACAATCAATTCAATCATCCATCATCCAAACTAACAAGCAACCATTCTCATGCAAATCACACAAAGTCCAACACGGTTTTCAATTTCTAAGTGTAGTTCAATATTCTAGGCTTTCTCCATGCAAGATCAAATCTGTCCAGCTTTTCCACTAGATTTTTATCAAACTAAAAATTATATAACACAAAGGAAATTAACATGCAATGACATAGTTTCATCGTCCAAGTGGAGGGGCAACATTTCCAAGTGACATTCGAATTTCTAAGGGAAAACCGAAACACTTAGGGGCTGAAATCAACATGCAATGGCTTCCATTTCACATGCAATCCAAGGTTCATTGATTACAAGGATAAATCCACATTTTAAACAAAGAATCCAGCCAAACAAAGGTGAAACCGAGGCATGCACAAAGAGATCCAAAGCATTTCATGGTTAAAAATTAACATGCAAGGAAAAGAATATATTGATCAAGTTCACGGTTCATGGTTTCAAGAAGAAAATGTCATTAGTTCAAAGGTTCTACCAAGGGAACATAAAAACCAAGACATGCACAAAGGAAGATCCACATCCACACATCAAAGTTTCAAGCTTTTTAGGGATTAAAGTTGATTGAAAGTGAAATCAAACTCTTTAGGAGGTAACCGAGACATGCAACAAGGAAATCCATACACTTTTTGGATAAAACTTAACATGCAAGTTCAGATCTGAAGTTCTTCCAACATGCAGTCCAACACACACTAACTTTTTCAAGGAAAAATGTGTAAAAACAGCCAAGAGATGGACATGCAAACACGTCAATTGTGAGAACTCCCCCTTGCCTTGATTGTGACAAAAATTTGTGAGCAAAAGGAGTTGATCTTGGCTGGTTCTCCAAAGGAAAGTTGCTGGACCGAGAGGATGAGTCTCAAACTTCAAACTTTCTCCTCTTGGTTAGGTTGTCTTCCTCGGTTCTTTGAAGAGAAAAAGGGGAAAAAGCTTCAAATGGTTAGGATCAAGTGAAAAAGGAAGTTTTTTTTTTTTTTTTTAGGAGTTTTTGGTGTTAGGCTTCTATGGATCTTCAAATCAAAGAAGGAAAAAGGATGAGAAAGCTTACCTCTTTGAAGGAAGGGTCACGGTTTTGAAGAATCAAGCAAGAGAATGCAAGAGTGAAAGCTTGGAGCTCCTTGGCTTGTCTTGGAAGGTTGAAAGGATGAGAATTTTTTGAGAGATTTAGGGAGGGAGGATCTCGGTTTCTTTGAAGAAAAAGAGAGAATGGAACTTGAAAGGATTTTTGAGAGGAAGGGTGGAGGGCTCACGGTTTTTGAGTGAAAAAAGAGAGGAAATGAGGTGGTTTGGTCTATTTATATGGAGTGTTTAATTTTCCTTTGCCAATTAGAGCCTAATGCTCACGGTTTGGGCTTTGTGGGGCAATTTCCAATTGCAAAACTGCACCAAATTAATTTGAAGCAATTTGGAAGTGGAATTTGGTAAATTGGTGCAAGGAAAGAGGTGTCACGATTTTTTGTGCATGAATAGTGAATTTTGGGAAAGCTTGTAGGCAAAGTTAGTAAAATTCAGGAAGTTAAGTGCATGGAATACCCTAGGCTGCATGCACACGGTTTGGATATCACAATTTCCAAAATTCTGCACAAAAATCCAAAGGTAAGATTTTGGACAGCAAATGCATGAAATTTGGTTGGCCGAGAAAAATGCGACATGACTAGGTTGTCACTTGGACGAGACTTTTGATGTGGTGTTAAGTTCAAGAGAATGTGATTGGTTAGAATAATTATGATGTCGGCAATTTGGAAGACATGAAAAGAAAGTTCCGAAATGACTTTGCCGACAAATCGGGAGACAAAATCCCGTGCATGGAATTCTAGTGGTCAATACTAGATTTCGGAATATCGGGGCAATCACGATGTTTGTAAAATAGGGGACAAGGTTTGTTTGCATGAAAATCTAGTGGCCGATACTAGATTTGGAAATCTCCGGGTAATGATTGCTAGATCTCACAGAATTTTATGCAATGATTTTGACGGCTAAGAAATCATTACTAAATCTTTGTAATGATTAGGAAATCTTTACAATAATGATTTCTAGATTTCGTGAGATTCCGTGTAAAATTTTGACGGCTAATAAATAATTACAAAATCTTAGCAATGATTACAAAATCTCACATTTTTCAAGGCGAATACCTTTGATTTGACAATTTAAATAAGATAAAATTTTAACTTTCGGGATAGATTATCAGGGGCATTGTGAACACTACAATTGAACATACTCAAGAAAATCCTTGGACGATATTGAAACTATCTATTTGCATGCAGTTACCTTAAAATACCGAATTCAGAAATAATTCAATATTCTAAAAATAAAAATGCAGCATCTATCTAATTATTCCGACGCTAGCAAGCCGGAATAACCTAATAATTGAAATCTAAAGACTACTAGCTAATTCACAAAAATTGGGGCGTTACATGAGACGAGTTTCGCAAGTCTTCCTTTGTCGGTAAGCAAAAGGGGACCAAAAGAGACCAAAACTCGAACTTGGGTCTAAAGGCACCAGAGAGTGCCAAAAGGGGAGAAGGTGGTGAGAAACCTTTCCTTTGAGTCCGAGGAGTGATATTCAAGAAGTTTTAGTGGCCTGAGAAAAGTTTTGCACGTCTTCCTTTGCCGCTAAGCAAAACGGGACCAAAATAGACTTAAACTGGAACTTGGGTACAAAGGCGCCAGAAAGTGCAACAAGGGGAGAAGGTGGTGAGAAAGCCTTCCTTTGAGTTCTTGGGGTGATATTCAACCAGTTTCAGTGGCCTTAGACGAGTTTCACATGTCTTCGCTTGCCGTTAGGCAAAAGGGGACCAAAAGGGCTTAAAACCAGAACTTGGGTCAACTTGGGTCCAAAGACGCCAGAAAGTGCCAGAAGGGGAGAAGGTGGGGAGAAATCCTTCCTTTCAGTCCTGGGAGTGATATTCAAGAAATTTCAGTGGCCTGAGACTTGTTTCGCAGATCTTCCTTTGCCGGTAAGCAAAAGGGGTCCAAAAGAGACCAAAACTGAAACTTGGGTCTAAAAGCCCAAGAATGGGAGAAATAGTGAGAAAGCCTTCCTTTGAGTCCTTGGAACGATATTCAGTGGCCTGAGATGAGTTTCGCACGTCTTCCTTTGCCATTATGCAAAAGGGAACCAAAATAGACCAAAACTGGAACTTGGGTACAAAGGGGCCAGAAAGTGATAGAAGGGGAGAAGGTATTGAGAAAGCCTTCCTTTCAGTCGTTGGAGTGATATTCAAGCAATTTCAGAGGCCTGAGATGAGTTTCGCATGTCTTCCATTGCCGTTAAGCAAAAAAGGACCAAAAGAGACCAAAACTAGAACTTGGATCCACAGGCGACAAAAAGTGCCAGAAGGGGAGAAGGTGGTGAGAAAGCCTTCCTTTGAGTCCTAGGAGTAATATTCAAGGAGTTTTAGTGGCCTGAGAAAATTTTCGCACGTCTTCCTTTGCCGGTAAGCAAAAGGGCACCAAAAGAGACCAAAACTGGAACTTGGATCCAAACGCGGCAGAAAGTGCCAGAAGGGGAGAAGGTGGTGACAAAGGCTTCCTTTCAGTCCTAGGAGTAATATTTAAGGAGTTTCAGTGGCTTGAGTCAAGTTTCGCACGTCTTCCTTTGCCGGTAAGCAAAAGGGGACCAAAAGAGACCAAAACTGGAACTTGGGTCCAAAGGCGGCAGAAAGTGCCACAAGGGGAGAAGGTGGTGAGAAAGCTTTCCTTTGAGTCCGGGGAGTCACATTCAAGCAGTTTTAGTGGCCTGAGACGAGTTTCGCATGTCTTCCTTTGCCAGAAAGCAAAAGGGGACCAAAAGAGACTAAAACTAGAACTTGGATCCAAAGGCGACAGAAAGAGCTAGAAGGGGAGAAGGTGGTGA
Source organism: Abrus pulchellus subsp. cantoniensis (assembly GCA_024086825.1). Taxonomy (NCBI): domain Eukaryota; kingdom Viridiplantae; phylum Streptophyta; class Magnoliopsida; order Fabales; family Fabaceae; genus Abrus; species Abrus pulchellus. The sequence continues at coordinate 16,759,586 of CM044056.1, forward strand.
GAAAGCCTTCCTTTCAGTCCTAGGGGTGATATTCAAGGAGTTTCAGTGGCCTGAGACGAGTTTTGCACGTCTTCCTTTGCCAGTAAGCAAAAAGGGACCAAAAGAGACCAAAACTGGAACTTGGGTCCAAAGGCGACAGAAAGTGCCAGAAGGGGAGAAGGTGGTGAGAAAGCCTTACTTTGAGTCCTTGGAGTGATATTCAACCAGTTTTAGTGCCCTGAGACGAGTTTCGCACATCTTCCTTTGCCATTAAGGAAAATGGGACCAAAGGAGACCAAAACTGGAACTTAAGTCCAAAGCTGCCAGAAAGTGCCAGAGGGGGAGAAGGTGGTGAGAAAGCCTTCCTTTGAGTCCTAGGACTGATATTCAAGGAATTTTAGTGGCCTGAGAAAACTTTCTCATGTCTTCCATTGCCGGTAAGCAAAATGGGACAAAAATAGACTAAAACTGGAACTTGGGCGCAACGGCGCCAGAAAGTGCCAGAAGGGGAGAAGGTGGCGAGAAAGCCTTCGTTTCAGTCCTTGGAGTGATATTCGAGCAGTTTCAGTGGCCTGAGACGAGTTTTGCACGTCTTCTTTTGCCAGTAAGCAAAAGGGCACGAAAAAAGACCAAAATTGGCACTTGGGTCCAAAGGCACCAGAAAGTGCCAAAAGGGGATAGGGTGGTCAGAAAGCCTTCCTTTCAGTCCTTGGAGTGATATTCAAGGAGTTTCAGTGGCCCGAGACCAGTTTCGCACGACTTCCTTTGTCGATAAGCAAAAAGGGACCAAAAGAGACCAAAATTGGAACTTGGATCCAAAGGCGGCAGAAAGAGCCAGAAGGGGAGAAGGTGGTGAGAAAGCCTTCCTTTCAGTCCTAGGAGTAACATTTAAGTAGTTTCAGTGGCCTGAGACGAGTTTCGCGCGTCTTGCTTTGCTGGTAAGCAAAAAGGGACGAAAAGAGACCAAAACTGGAACTTGGGTCTAAACGCGCCAGAAAGTGCCACAAGGGGAGAAGGTGGTGAGAAAACTTTCCTTTGAGTCCTTGGAGTGATATTCAAGCAATTTCAGTGGCCTGAGACTTGTTTCGCACATCTTCCTTCTCCATTAAGCAAAATGGGACCACCAAAAGAGACCAAAACTGGAACTTGGGTCCAAAGGCGACAGAAAGTGCCAGAAGGGGAGAAGGTGGTGAGAAAGCCTTCCTTTCATTCCTTAGAGTAATATTCAAGGAGTTTCAGTGGTTTGAGAGAAGTTTTGCATGTCTTCCTTTGCCGGTAAGTAAAAAAGGGTCCAAAAGAGATCAAAACTGGAACATGAGTCCAAAGGCGCCAGGAAGCGCCAGAACGGCGGGAGAAGGTGGTGACAAAGCCTTCCTTTAAGTCCTAGGAGTGATATTCAATCAGTTTCAGTGGCCTGATCCGAGTTTCGCACGTCTTCCATTGCCAGTAAGCAAAAGGGGACCAAAAGAGACCAAAATTGGAACTTGGTTCCAAAGGCGCCAGAAAGTGCCACAAGGGGAGAAGGTGGTGAGAAAGCTTTCCTTTGAGTCGTTGGAGTGACATTTAAGCAGGTTCAGTGGCCTGAGACGAGTTTCGCACGTCTTCCTTTGCCAGTAAGTAAAAAGGGACCAAAACAGACCAAAACTGTAGTTTGGGTCCAAAGGCGCCAGAAAGTGCCGAAAGGAGAAATGGTGGTGACATAGCGTTCCTTTGAGTCCTAGGAGTGATATTCAACGACTTTCAGCGGTCTGAGACGAGTTTCGCAAGTCTTCCTTTGTCGGTAAGCAAAAGGGTACCAAAAGAGACCAAAACTGGAACTTGGGTCCAAAGGCGCCAGAAATTGCCAAAAGGGGAGAAGGTGGTGAGAAAGCCTTCCTTTCAATCCTTGGAGTGATATTCTAGGAGTATCAGTGGCCTGAGACGAGTTCTGCATGACTTCTTTTGCCGGTAAGCAAAAAGGGACCAAAAGTGCCCAAAATCGGAACTTGGGTCCTAAGGTGCCAGAAAAATGCCAGAAGGGGATAAGATGGTAAGAAAGCCTTCCTTTGAGTCCTAGGATTGATATTCAAGGAGTTTTAGTGGCCTGAGAAAAGTTTTGCACGTCTTCCTTTGCCGGTAAGCAAAATGGGACCAAAATATACAAAAATTGGAACTTGGGTACAAAGACGCCAGAAAGTGCAACAAGGTGAGAAGGTGTTGAGAAAGCTTTCTTTTGAGTCCTTGGAGTGTTATTCAAGCAGATTCAGTAGCCTGAGACGAGTTTCGCACATCTTCCTTTGCCATTAAGCAAAAAGGGTGCAAAAGAGACCAAAACTGGAACTTGGGTCTAACGGCGACAGAAAGTGCCAGAAGGGGAGAAGGTGGTGAGAAAGCTTTCCTTTCAGTCCTTGGAGTGATATTTCAGGAGGGTCAGTGGCCTGAGACGAGTTTCGCACGTCTTCCATTGCCAGCAAGTAAAAGGGGACCAAAAGAGACCAAAACTGGAACTTGGGTCCAAAGGCACCAGAGAGTGCCAAAAGGGGAGAAGGTGGTGAGAAACCTTTCCTTTGAGTCCGAGGAGTGATATTTAAGAAGTTTTAGTGGCCTAAGAAAAGTTTTGCACATCTTCCTTTGCCGCTAAGCAAAACGGGACCAAAATAGACTTAAACTGGAACTTGGGTACAAAGGCACCAGAAAGTGCAACAAGGGGAGAAGGTGGTGAGAAAGCCTTCCTTTGAGTTCTTGGGGTGATATTCAAGCAGTTTCTGTGGCCTGAGACGAGTTTCATATGTCTTCGCTTGCCGTTAGGCAAAAGGGGACCAAAAGAGACCAAATCTGGAACTTGGGTCCAAAGGCGCCAGAAAGTGCCAGAAGCGGAGAAGGTGGTGAGAAAGCCTTCCTTTCAGTACTTGGAGTGATATTTTAGGAGTTTCAGTTGCCCGAGACGAGTTTTGCACGTCTTTCTTTGCCGGTTAGCAAAAAGGGCGCAAAAGTGCCTAAAATCGGAACTTTGGTTCAAAGGCGCCAGAAAGTGCCAGAAGGGAATAAGGTGGTAAGAAAGACTTGCTTTCACTCCTTAGAGTGATATTCAAGGAGTTTCAGCGGCTTAAGAGGAGTTTCGTATGTCTTCGTTTGCTGGTAAGCAAAAAGGGGACCAAAAGAGACCAAAACTGGTACATGGGTCCAAAGGTGCCAGAAAGCGCCAGCACGGGAGAAGGTGGTGAGAAAGCCTTTCTTTGAGTCCTAGGAGTGATATTCAAGCAGTTTCAGTGGCCTGATCCGAGTTTCGCACGTCTTCCATTGCTAGTAAGCAAAAGAAGACCAAAATAGACTAAAACTGGAACTTGGGTACAAAGGTGCCAGAAAGTGCCACAAGGGGAGAAGGTGGTGAGAAAGCTTTCCTTTGAGTCCTAGGAGTGGTATTCAAGCAGTTTCAGTGGCATGATCCGAGTTTCGCACGTCTTCCATTGCCAGTAAGCAAAAGGGGACCAAAGGAGACCAAAACTGGAGCTTCGGTCCAAAGGCGCCAGAAAGTGCCCGAAGGGGAAATGGTGGTAAGATAGCCTTCCTTTGACTCCTCGGAGTGAAATTCAATGACTTTCAGTGGTCTGAGAGGAGTTTCCCAAGTCTTCCTTTGTCGGTAAGCAAAAGCGGACCAAAAGAGACCAAAACTGCAACTTGGGTCATAAGGCGCCAGAAAGCGCCAGAGGGGGAGAAGGTGGTCAGAATGCCTTCCTTTGAGTCCTTGAAGTGATATTCAAGCAGTTTCAGTGGCCTGAGACGAGTTTCGCACATCTTCCTTTGCTATTAAGCAAAATGGGACCAAAAGACACCAAAACTGGAACATGGGTCCGAAGGCGACAGAAAGTGCCTGAAGGGGAGAAGGTGGTGAGAATGCCTTCTTTTGAGTCCTTGAAGTGATATTCAAGCAGTTTCAGTCGCCTGAGACGTGTTTCGCACGTCTTCCTTTGCCGATAAGCAAAAAGGGACCAAAATAGACCAAAATTGGAACTTGGATCCAAAGGCGGCAGAAAGTGCCAGAAGGGGAGAACGTGGTGAGAAAGCCTTCCTTTCATTCCTAGGAGTGATATTTAAGGAGTTTCAGTGGCCTGAGATGAGTTTTACATGTCTTCCTTTGCCGGTAAGCAAAAGGGGTCCAAAAGAGACGAAAAGAGATCAAAACTGGAACTAGGGTCCAAAGGCACCAGAAAGTGCCAAAAGGGGAGAAGGTGGTGAGAAAGCTTTCCTTTGAGTCCTTGGAGTGATATTCAAGCAATTTCAGTGGCCTGAGACTTGTTTCGCATGTCTTCCTTTGCCATTAAGCAAAATGGGACCACCAAAAGAGACCAAAACTAGAACTTGGGTCCAAAGGCGACAGAAAGTGCCAGAAGGGGAGAAGGTGGTGAGAAAGCCTTCCTTTCAGTCCTAGGAGTGATATTCAAGGAGTTTCAGTGGCCTGAGATGAGTTTTACATGTCTTCCTTTGCCGGTAAGCAAAAGGGGACCAAAAGAGACCAAAAGAGATCAAAACTGGAACTTAGGTCCAAAGGCACCAGAAAGTGCCAAAAGGGGAGAAGGTGGTGAGAAAGCCTTCCTTTGAGTCCGAGGAGTGATATTCAAGAAGTTTTAGTGGCCTGAGAAAAGTTTTGCACGTCTTTCTTTGCCGATAAGTAAAAAGGGACCAAAAGAGACCATAACTGGAACTTGGGTCCAAAGGCGACAGAAAGTGCCAGAAGGGGAGAAGGTGGTGAGAAAGCATTCCTTTTAGTCCTCGGAATGATATTTAAGGAGTTTTAGTTGCCTGAAACGAGTTTTGCACGTCTTCCTTTGCCAGTAAGCAAAAAAGGACCAAAAGTGCCTAAAATCGGAACTTAGGTCCAAAGGCGCCAGAAAGTGCCAGAAGGGGATAAGGAGGTAAGAAAGACTTCCTTTCACTCCCTAGAGTGATAATCAAGGAGTTTCAGTGGTTTGGGAGGAGTTTCGCATGTGTTCCTTTGTCGGTAAGCAAAAAGCGACCAAAAGAGATCAAGACTGGAAATTGGGTCCAAAGGTGCTAGAAAGTTCCAGAAGGGGAGAAGGTGGTGAGAAAGCCTTCCTTTCAGTCCTAGGAGTGATATTTAAGGAGTTTTAGTAGCCTGAGACGAGTTTCGCACGTCGTCCTTTGCCGGTAAGTAAAAGGGGACCAAAAGAGACAAAAACTGGAATTTGGGTCCAAAGGCGCCAGAAAGTGCCACAAGGGGAGAAGTAGGTGAGAAACCTTTGCTTTGAGTCCTTAGAGTGATATTCAAGCAGTTTCAGTGGCCTAAAACGAGTTTCGCACATCTTCCTTTGCCGGTAAGCAAAACGGGACCAAAATAGACTAAAACTGGAACTTGGGTACAAAGGCGCCATAAAGTGCAACAAGGGGAGAAGGTGGTGAGAAAGCCTTCCTTTGAGTTATTGGGGTGATATTCAAGCAGTTTCAGTGGCCTGAGACGAGTTTCACATGTCTTCGCTTGCCGTTAGACAAAAAGGGACCAAAAGGGCCCAAAACCGGAACTTGGGTTAACTTGGGTCCAAAGACGCCTGAAAGTGCCAGAAGGGGAGAAGGTGGGGAGAAATCCTTCCTTTTAGTCCTAGGAGTGATATTTAAGGAGTTTTAGTGCCCTGAGACGAGTTTTGCACGTCTTCCTTTGCCAGTAAGCAAAAAAGGACCAAAAGTGCCTAAAATCGGAACTTAGGTCCAAAGGCGCCAGAAAGTGCCAGAAGGGGATAAGGTGGTAGGGAACACTTCCTTTCACTCCCTAGAGTGATATTCAAAGAGTTTCAGTGGTTTGAGAGGAGTTTCGCATGTCTTCCTTTGCCGGTAAGCAAAAAGGGGACCAAAAGTGACCCAAACTGGAACATGGGTCCAAAGGTGCCAGAAAGCGCCAGAACGGGAGAAGGTTGTGAGAAAGCCTTCCTTTGAGCCCTAGGAGTGATATTGAAGGAGTTTCAGTTGCCTGAAATGTGTTTCCCACGTCTTCCTTTGCCGTTAAGCAAAAGGGGGCCAAAAGAGACCAAAACTGGAGCTAGGGTCGAAAGGCGCCAGAAAGTGCCAAAAGTGGAGAAGCTGGTGAGAAAGCCTTCCTTTGAGTCCTAGGAGTGATATTCAAGGAGTTTTACTAGCCAGAAAAAAGTTTCGTACATCTTCCTTTGTCGGTAAGCCAAACAGGACCAAAATAGACTAAAACTGTAACTTGGGCACAAAGGATCCAGAAAGTGCCACAAGGGGTAAAGGTGGTAAGAAAGCTTTCCTTTGAATCCTTCGAGTGATATTCAAGCAGTTTCAGTAGTCTGAGACGAGTTTCGCACGTCTTCTATTGCCAGTAAGCAAAAGGGGACCAAAAGAGACCAAAACTGGAACTTGGGTCCAAGGGCGACAGAAAGTGCCAAAACTGGAGCAGGTGGTGAGAAAGCCTTCCTTTCATTCCTAGGAGTGATATTTAAGGAGTTTCAGTGGTCTGAGACAAGTTTTGCATGTCTTCCTTTGCCGGAAAGCAAAACGTGACCAAAATAGACTAAAACTGGAACTTGGGCGCCAGAAAGTGCCACAAGGGGAGAAGGTTGTGAGAAAGCTTTCCTTTGAGTCCTTGAAGTGATATTCAAGCAGTTTCAGTGGCCTTAGACGAGTTTCGCACGTTTTCCTTTGCCGATAAGCAAAAAGAGACCAAAACTGGCACTTGGATCCAAAGGCGGCAGAAAGTGCTAGAAGGGGACAAGGTGGTTAGAAAGCCTTCCTTTTAGTCCTAGGAGTGATATTTCAGGAGTTTCAGTAGCTTAAGACAAGTTTCGCATGTCTTCCTTTGCTGATAAGCAAAAGGGGACCAAAAGAGACCAAAGCTGGAACTTGGGTCCAAAGGCGCCAGAAAGTGCCAGAAGGGGAGAAGGTGGTGAGAAAGCCTTCCTTTCAATCCTAGGAGTGATATTTAAGGAGTTTAAGAGGCCTGAGACGAGTTTTGCACGTCTTCCTTTGTCGGTAAGCAAAAAGGGACCAAAAGTGAATAAAATCAGAACTTGGGTCCAAAGGCTCTAGAAAGTGCCAGAATGGGAGAAGTAGGTGAGAAAGCCTTCCTTTCAGGCCTTGGAGTGATATTCTAGGAGTTTCAGTGGCCTGAGACGAGTTTTGCACGTCTTCCTTTGCCGGTAACCAAAAAGGGACCAAAAGTTCCTAAAATCAGAACTTGGGTCCAAAGGGGCCAGAAAGTGGTGAGAAAGCCTTCCTATCAGTCCTAGGAGTGATATTTAAGGAGTTTCAGTGGCCTGAGACATGTCTTCCTTTGCCAGTAAGCAAAAGGGGACCGAAAGAGACCAAAACTGGTACATGGGTCCAAAAGCCCCAGAAAATGCCAAAATAGGAGAATGTGGTGAGAAAGCATTCCTTTGAGTCCTAGGAGGGATGTTCAAGCAATTTCAGTGGCCTGAGACGAGTTTCGCACATCTCCCATTGCCAGTAAGCAAAAGGACACGAAGAGACCAAAACTGGAACTTGGGTACAAAGGCGCCAGATGGGGAGAAGGTGGTGACAAAGCCTTCCTTTGAGTCTTTGGAGTGATATTGAAGGAGTTTCAGTTACCCGAGACAAGTTTCACACGCCTTCCTTTGCCGATAAGCCAAAAGGGACCAAAAGAGACCAAAACTGGAGTTTGGGTCCAAAGACGGCAGAAAGTGCCAAAAGGGGAGAAGGTGGTGAGAAAGCCTTCCTTTCACACCTTAGAGTGATATTCAAGCAGTTTCGGTGGCCTGAGACAAGTTTCGCACGTCTTCCTTTGCCGATAAGCAAAAAGGGACCAAAAGAGACCAAAACTGGAACTTGGATCCAAAGGCGGCAGAAAGTGCCAGAAGGGGAGAAGGTGGTGAGAAAGCCTTCCTTTCAGTCCTAGGAGTGATATTCATGGAGTTTCAGTGCCCTGGGACGAGTTTTGCACGTCTTCTTTTGCCGGTAAGCAAAAAAGGACCAAAAGTGCCTAAAATCAGAACTTAGGTCCAAAGGCGCCAGAAAGTGCCAGAAGGGGATAAGGTGGTAGGAAAGACTTCCTTTCACTCCCTAGAGTGATATTCAAAGAGTTTCAGTGGTTTGAGAGGAGTTTCGCATTTCTTCCTTTCCGGTAAGCAAAAAGGGGACCAAAAGAGACCAAAACTGGAACATGGGTCCAAAGGTGCCAGAAAGCGCCAGAACGGGAGAAGGTTGTGAGAAAGCCTTCCTTTGAGCCCTAGGAGTGATATTGAAGGAGTTTCAGTTGCCTGAGATGAGTTTCCCACGTCTTCCTTTGTCGGTAAGCAAAAGGGGACCAAAGGAGACCAAAATTGGAAATTGGATCCAAAGGCGGCAGAAAGTGCCAGAAGGGGAGAAGGTGGTGAGAAAGCCTTCATTTCAGTCCTAGGAGTAATATATAAGGAGTTTCAGTGGCCTGAGACGAGTTTCGCACCTCTTCCTTTGCCGGTAAGTGAAAGGGGACCAGAAGAGACCAAAACTGGAACTGGGGTCCAAAGGCGCCAAAAAGTGCCACAAGGGGAGTATGATGAGTCCCACATCGGTTGGGGGGAGTGACTTATCAGTCTTTAAATAGCTGTGGCGCCCTTCCTTCTAGCATGAGGCCTTTTCCTAGTGTGTCATATCTGGGAGAAACAAAACCGTGAGGGGTTAACCATCAAAGCGGACAATATCATGCTAACCGGTGGACTGGGTGTATGTTATCATTTGGTATCAGAGCCTGGGCCGGAGCTGATGGACCTTATCTGCGTCTCCGTAGCGGCTTAAGTGCCTTATCGGTGCGTCCGTGGCGGACTCTCTTGAAGAGAGAGGGGATGATGAGTCCCACATCGGTTGGGGGGAGTGACTTATCAGTCTTTAAATAGCTGTGGCGTCCTTCCTTCTAGCATGAGGCCTTTTCCTAGTGTGTCATATCTGCGAGAAAGAAAACCGTGAGGGGTTAAGCCTCAAAGCGACAATATCATGCTAACCGGTGGACTGGGTGTATGTTATCAGAGTAGGTGCTGAGAAAGCTTTCCTTTGAGTCCTTGGAGTGATATTCAAGGAGTTTCAGCGGCCTGAGTCGAGTTTCACACGTCTTGCTTTGCGGGTAAGCAAAAGGGGACCAAAGGAGACCAAAACTGGAACTTGGGTCCAAAGGCGCCGGAAAGTGCCAGAGGGGGAGAAGGTGGTGAGAAAGCCTTGCTTTGAGTCCTTGGAGTGATATTTAAGGAGTTTCAGTGGCTTGAGATGAGTTTCGCACATCTTCCTTTGCTAGTAAGCAAAAGGGGACTAGAAGAGACCAAAACTGGAGCTTGGGTCCAAAGGCGCCAGAAAGTTCCTGAAGGGGAAATGGTGGTGAGATAGCTTTCCTTTGAGTCCTAGGAGTGATATTCAAGGACTTTCAGTGGTCTAAGAGGAGTTTCGCAAGTCTCCCTTTATCGGTAAGCAAAAGGGGACCAAAAGAGACCAAAGTTGGAACTTGGGTCCAAAGGCGGCAGAAAGTGCCAGAAGGGGAGAAGGTGGTGAGAATGCCTTCCTTTGAGTCCTAGGAGTGATATTCAAGCAATTTCAGTGGCCTGAGACGAGTTTCGCACATCTTTCATTGCCTGTAAGCAGAAGGAGACCAAAAGAGACCAAAACTTGAACTTGGGCACAATGGCGCCAGAAAGTGCCAGAAGGGGAGAAGGTGGTGAGAAATCCTTCCTTGGAATCCTAGGAGTTATATTGAAGGAGTTTCAGTTGCCTGAGACGAGTTTCCCACGTCTTCCTTTGCCGTTAAGCAAAAAGGGACCAAAAGAGACCAAAACTAGAGCTAGGTTCGAAAGGCGCCAGAAAGTTCCAAAAGGGGAGAAGGTGGTGAGAAAGCCTTCCTTTGAGTCCTAGGAGCGATAATCAAGGAGTTTTAGTGGCTTGAGAAAAGTTTTGCACATTTTCCTTTGCCGGTGAGCAAAACGGGACCAAAATACACTAAAATTGGAACTTGGGCAAAAAGGCGCTAGAAAGTGCCACAAGGGAAGAAGGTGGTGACAAAGCTTTCCTTTGAGTCCTTGGAGTGATATTCAAGCAGTTTCAGTAGCCTGAGACGAGTTTCGCACGTCCTCCTTTGCCAGTAAGCAAAAGGGGACCAAAAGAGACCAAAACTGGAACTTCGGTCCAAAGGCGGCAGAAAGCGCCAAAAGGGGAGAAGGTGGTGAGAAAGCTTTCCTTTGAGTCCTTGGAGTGATATTCAAGCAGTTTCAGGGGCCTGAGACGAGTTTCGCACGTCTTCTTTTGCCATTAAGCAAAATGGTATCAAAAGAGCCCAAAACTGGAACTTGGGTCCAAAGGCGACAGAAAGTGCCAAAAGGGGAGAAGGTGGTGAGAAAGCCTTCCTTTCAGTCCTAGGAGTGATATTCAAGGAGTTTCAGCTGCCTGAGACGAGTTTCCCACGTCTTCCCTTGCGGTTAAAGGGACCAAAAGAGACCAAAACTGGAGCTAGGGTCCAAAGGCGCCAGAAAGTGCCAAAAGGGGAGAAGGTGGTGAGAAAACCTTCCTTTGAGTCCTACGAGTGATATTAAAGGAACTTTAGTGGCCTTAGAAAAGTTTCGCACGTCTTCCTTTGCCGGTAAGCAAAACGGGACCAAAACAGAGTAAAACTGGAACTTGTGTACAAAGGCGCCAGAAAAGTGCCACAAGGGGAGAAGGTGGTGAGAAAGCTTTCCTTTGCTTGGAGTGATATTCAAGTAGTTTCTGTGGCCTGAAATGAGTTTCGCACGTCTTCCTTTGCCAGTAAGCAAAAGGGAACCAAAAGAGACCAAAACTGCAGCTTGGCTCCAAAGGCGCCAGAAAGTGCCTGAAGGGGAAATGGTGGTGAGATAGCCTTCCTTTGAGTCCTAGGAGTGATATTCAACGACTTTTAGTGGTCTAAGAGGAGTTTCGCAAGTCTCCCTCTGTTGGTAAGCAAAAGGGGACCAAAAGAGACCAAAACTGGAACTTGGGTCCAAAGGTGCCAGAAAGCGCCAGAAGGGGAGAGCGTGTTCAGAATGCCTTCCTTTAAGTCCTTGAAGTGATATTTAAGCAGTTTCAGTGGCCTGAGACGAGTTTTGCACGTCTTCCTTTGCCGATAAGCAAAAAGGGACCAAAAGAGACCAAAACTGGAACTTGGATCCAAAGGCGGCAGAAAGTGCCAGAAGGTGAGAAGGTGGTGAGAAAGCCTTCCATTCCGTCCTAGGAGTGATAGTCAAGGAGTTTCAATGGCCTGAAACGAGTTTCACACGTCTTCCATTGCCAGTAAGCAAAAGGGGACAAAAAGAGACCAAAACTGGAACTTCGGTCCAAAGGCGCCAGAAAGTGTCAGAAGGGGAGAAGGTGGTGAGAAAGCCTTCCTTTGAGTCCTAGGAGTGATATTGAAGTAGTTTCAGTTGCCTGAGACGAGTTTCCCACGTCTTCCTTTGCCGTTAAGCAAAGGGGGACCAAAAGAGACCAAAACTGGAGCTAGGGTCCAAAGGCGCCAGAAAGTGCCAAAAGGGGAGAAGGTGGTGATAAAGCCTTCCTTTCAGTCCTAGGAGTGATATTTAAGGAGTTTCAGTGGCCTGAGACGAGTTTCGCACGTCTTCCTTTGCAGGTAAGCAAAAAAGGACCGAAAGAGACCAAAACCTGAACTTGGGTCCAAAGCCGCCAGAAAGTGCCAGGAGGGGAGAAGGTGGTGAGAAAGCCTTCCTTTCAGTACTTGGAGTGATATTCTAGGAGTTTCTGTTGTCTGAGACGACTTTTGTACGTCTTCCTTTGCCGGTTAGCAAAAAGGGCGCAAAAGTGCCTAAAATCGGAACTTCGGTCCAAAGGCGCCAGAAAGTGCTAGAAGGGAATAAGATGGTAAGAAAGACTTCCTTTCACTCCTTAGAGTGATATTCAAGGAGTTTCAGCGGTTTGAGAGGAGTTTCGCATGTCTTCCTTTGCCGATAAGCAAAAAGGCGACCAAAAGAGACCAAAACTGGAACATGGGTCCAAAGGTGCAAGAAAGCGCCAGAACAGGAGAAGGTGGTGAGAAAGCCTTCCTTTGAGTCCTAGGAGTGATATTCAAGCAGTTTCAGTGGCCTGATCCGAGTTTCGCACGTCTTCCATTGCTAGTAAGCAAAAGGAGACCAAAATAGACTAAAACTGGAACTTGGGTACAAAGGTGCCAGAAAGTGCCACAAGGGGAGAAGGTGGTGAGAAAGCTTTTCTTTGAGACCTAGGAGTGATATTCAAGCAGTTTCAGTGGCGTGATCTGATATTTGCACGTCTTCCATTGCCAGTAAGCAAAAGGGGACCAAAAGAGACCAAAACTAGAACTTCAGTCCAAAGGCGCCAGAAAGTGCCAAAAGGGGAGAAGGTGTGGAGAAAGATTTCCCTTGAGTCCTTGGAGTGATATTCAAGCAGCTTCAGTGGCCTGATCCGAGTTTCGCTCGTCTTCCATTGCCAGCAAGCAAAAGGGGACCAAAAGAGACGAAAACTGGAGCTTGGGTCCAAAGGCGCCAGAAAGTGCCCGAAGGGGAAATGGTGGTGAGATAGCCTTCCTTTGAGTCCTAGGAGTGATATTCAATGACTTTCAGTGGTCTAAGAGGAGTTTCCCAAGTCTTCCTTTGTCGGTAAGCAAAAGGGGACCAAAAGAGACCAAAACTGAAACTTGGGTCATAAGGCGCCATAAAGCGCCAGAAGGGGAGAAGGTGGTCAGAATGCCTTCCTTTCAGTCCTTGAAGTGATATTCAAGCAGTTTCAGTGGCCTGAGACGAGTTTCGCACGTCTTCCTTTGCTATTAAGCAAAATGGGACCAAAAGACACCAAAACTGGAACATGGGTCCAAAGGAGACAGAAAGTGCCTGAAGGGGAGAAGGTGGTGAGAATGCCTTCTTTTGAGTCCTTGAAGTGATATTCAAGCAGTTTCAGTCACCTGAGACGTGTTTCGCACGTCTTTCTTTGCCGATAAGCAAAAAGGGACCAAAATAGACCAAAAATGGAACTTGGCTCCAAAGGCGACAGAAAGTGCCAGAAGGGAAGAACGTGGTGAGAAAGGCTTTCTTTCAGTCCTAGGAGTGATATTTAAGGAGTTTCAGTGGCCTGAGACGAGTTTCACGCGTCTTCCTTTGCCGGTAAGCAAAAGGGGACCAAAAGAGACCAAAACTGGAACTTGGGTCCAAAGGCGCCAGAAAGTGCGACAAGAGGAGAAGGTGGAGAGAAAGCTTTCCTTTGAGTCCTTGGACTGATATTCAAGCAATCTCAGTGGCCTGAGACTTGTTTCGCACGTCTTCCTTTGCCATTAAGCAAAATGGGACCACCAAAAGAGACCAAAACTAGAACTTGGGTCCAAAGGCGACAGAAAGTGCCAGAAGGGGAGAAGGTGGTGAGAAAGCCTTCCTTTTAGTAGCAGGAGTGATATTCAAGGAGTTTCAGTGGCCTGAGACGAGTTCTACATGTCTTCCTTTGCCGGTAAGTTAAAGGGGACCAAAAGAGACCAAAAGAGATCAAAACTGGAACTTGGGTCCAAAGGCGCCAGAAAGTGCTAGAAGGGGAGAAGGTGGTGAGAAAGCCTTCCTTTGAGTCCTTGGAGTGATATTCTAGGAGTTTCAGTGGCCTGAGACGAGTTTTGCACGTCTTACTTTGCCGGTTAGCAAAAACAGCCCAAAAGTGCCTAAAATTGGAACTTTAGTCCAAAGGCGCGAGAAAGTGCCAGAAGGGGATAAGGTGGTAAGAGAGACTTCCTTTCACTCCTTAGAGTAATATTTAAGAAGTTTCAGTGGTTTGAGAGAAGTTTCGCATGTCTTCCTTTACCGGTAAGCAAAAAGGGGACCAAAAGAGACCAAAACTGGAACTTGGGTACAAAGGTGCCAGAAAGCGCCAGAATGGGAGAAGGTATTGAGAAAGCCTTCCTTTGAGTTCTTGGGGTGATATTCAAGCAGTTTCAGTGGCCTGAGACGAGTTTCACATGTCTTCGCTTGCCGTTAGGCAAAAGGGGACCAAAAGGGCCCAAAACCGGAACTTGGGTCAACTTTAGTCCAAAGACGCCAGAAAGTGCCAGAAGGGGAGATGGTGGGGAGAAATCCTTCCTTTCAGTCCTGGGAGTGATATTCAAGGACTGAGACGAGTTTTAGCAAAAGGGGTCCAAAAGAGATCAAAACTGAAACTTGGGTCTAAAAGCGCCAGAATGGGAGAAAATAGTGAGAAAGCCTTCCTTTGAGTCCTTGGAGTGATATTCAGTGGTCTGAGATTAGCTTCGCACGTCTTCCTTTGCCATTATGCAAAAGGGAACCAAAATAGACCAAAGCTGGAACTTGGGTACAAAGGCGCCAGAAAGTGATAGAAGGGGAGAAGGTATTGAGAAAGCCTTCCTTTGAGTCCTTGGAGTGATATTCAAGCAGTTTCAAAGGCCTGAGATGAGTTATGCATGTCTTCCATTGCCGTTAAGCAAAAAGGGACCAAAAGAGACCAAAACTAGTACTTGGGTCCAAAGGCGCCAGAAAGTGCAAGAAGGGGAGAAGGTGGTGAGAAAGCCTTCCTTTCAGTCCTAGGATTGATATTCAAGGAGTTTCAGTGGTGTGATATGAGTTTCGCACGTCTTCCTTTGCCGAGAAGCAAAAGGGGACCAAAAGAGACCAAAATTGGAACTTGGGTCCAAAGGCGCCGGGAAGTGCTAGAAGGGGAGAAGGTGGTGAGAAAGCCTTCCTTTCAGTCCTTGGAGTGATATTCTAGGAGTTTCAGTGTCCTGAGACGAGTTTTGCACGTCTTCCTTTGCCGGTTAGTAAATAGGGCCCAAAAGTGGCTAAAATCGGAACTTTGGTCCAAAGGCGCCAGAAAGTGCCAGAAAGGGATGAGGTGGTAAGAAAGACTTCCTTTCACTCCTTAGAGTGATATTCAGGGGGTTTTAGCGGTTTGAGAGGAGTATAGCATGTCTTCCTTTGTTGTTAAGCAAAATGGGACCAAAAGAGACCAAAACTGGAACCTAGGTCCAAAGGCGCCAGAAAGCACCAGAATAGGAGAAGGTAGTGAGAAAGCCTTCCTTTGAGTCCCTGGAGAGATATTCAAGCAGTTTCAGTGGACTGAGACAAGTTTCGCACGTCTTCCTTTGCCGTTAAGCAAAAGGGGACCAAAAGATACCAAAACTGGAACTTGGATCCAAAAGCGCCAGAAAGTGCTAAAGGGGGAGAAGGTGGTGAGAAAGCCTTCCTTTGAGTCCTTGAAGTGATATTCAAGTAGTTTCAGTGGCTTGAGACGAGTTTCGCACGTCTTCCTTTGCCGTTAAGCAAAAGGGGACCAAAAGAGACCAAAACTAGAACTTAGGTCCAAAGGCACCAGAAAGTGCCAGAAGGGGAGAAAGTGGTGAGAAAGCCTTCCTTTTAGTCCTAGGAGTGATATTTGAGGAGTTTCAGTGGCCTAAGACGACTTTCGCACATCTTCCTTTGCTAGTAACCAAAAGGGGACCAAAAGAAACCAAAACTGGAACTGGGGTCCAAAGGCGCCAGAAGGTGCAGAAGGGGAGAAGGTGGTGAGAAAGCCTTCGTTTGAGTCCTAGGAGTGATATTCAAGGATTTTCAGTGGCCTGATATGAGTTTCGCACGTCTTCCTTTGCCGGTAAGCAAAAGAGGACCAAAAGAGACAAAAACTAGAACTTGGGTCCAAAGGTGCTAGAAAGCGCCAGAATGGGAGAAGGTAGTGAGAAAGCTTTCCTTTCAGTCCTTGGAGTGATATGCTAGGAGTTTCAGTGGCCTGAGACGAGTTTTGCACGTCTTCCTTTGCCGTTAAGAAAAAGGGGACCAAAAGAGACCAAAATTGGAAGTTGGGTCCAAAGGCGCCAGAAGGTGCCAGAGGAGAAAAAGTGGTGAGAAAGCCTTCCTTTCAGTCGTAGGAGTGATATTCAAGGAGTTTCAGTGGCCTGAGACGAGTTTCACACTTCTTCCTTTGTCGGTAAGCAAAAGGGGACGAAAAGAGACCAAAACTGGAACTTGGGTCCAAAGGCGCCAGAGAATGCTAGAAGGGGAGAAGGTGGTGAGAAAACCTTGCTTTCAGTCCTAGGAGTGGTATTCTAGGATTTTCAGTGGTCTGAAAGGAGTTTCGCACGTCTTCTTGTGCTGTTAAGCAAAAGGGGACCAAAAGAGACCAAAACTGGAACTTGGGTCCAAAGGCGCCAGAAAGTGCCAGAATAGAGGAAGGTGGTGAGAAAGCCTTTCTTTCAGTCCTAGGAGTGATATTCAAGGAGTTTTAGTGGCCTGAGACGAGTTTTACACATCTTCCTGCAAAAGGGGACCAAAAGCGCCGAAAATCGAAACTTGGGTCCAAAGGCGCCAAAAAGTGCCAGAAGGGGAGAAGGTGGTGAGTTTAAGTGGCCGGAGACGACTTTCGCATGTCTTCGTTTCCTGGTAAGCAAAAGGGGACCAAAAGAGACCAAAACTAGAACTTGGGTCCAAAGGTGCCAGAAAGGGAGAAGGTGGTGAGAAAACCTTCCTTTGAGTCCTAGGAGTGATATTCAAGGAGTTTCAGTGGCCTGGGACGAGTTTCACACGTCTTCCTTTGTCGGTAAGCAAAAGGGGACGAAAAGACACCAAAACTGGAACTTGGGTCCAAAGGCGCCAGAAGGTGGTGAGAAAACCTTCCTTTGAGTCCTAGCAGTGATATTTAAGGAGTTTCAGTGGCCTGAGATGACTTTCGCAAGTCATCCTTTCCCAGTAAGCAAAACGGGACCAAAAAGATAACAAAACTGGAACTTGGGCGCCAAGGCGCCAGAAGGGGAGAAGGTGGTGAGAAAACCTTTCTTTGAGTCCTAGGAGTGATATTCAAAGAGTTTCAGTATCTTGACACGAGTTTCGCACGTCTTCCTTTGCTAGTAAGCAAAAGGGGACCAAAAGAGACCAAAACTGGAACTTAGGTGCAAAGGCGCTAGAAGGGGAGAAGGGGGTGAGAAAGCCTTCCTTTGAGTCCTAAGAGTGACATTCAAGGACTTTCAGTGGCCTGAGACGAGTTTAGCACGTCTTCCTTTGCTGGTAAGCAAAACGGGACCAAAAGAGACCAAAATTGGAACTTGCGTCCAAGGGTGCCAGAAAGTGCCAAAAGGGGAGAAGGTGGTGCAAAATCCTTCCTTTGAGTCCTAGGAGTGATATTCAAGGAGTTTCAGTGGCCTGACACGAGTTTAGCACGTCTTCCTTTGCTGGTAAGCAAAAGTGGACCAAAAGAGGGCAAAACTGGAGCTTAGGTCCAAAGGCACCAGGAAGTGCTAGAAGGGGAGAAGGTGGTGAGAAAGCCTTCCTTTGAGTCCTAGGAGTAATATTCAAGGAGTTTCAGTGGTATGAGACAAGTTTCGCACGTCTTCCTTTCGCGGTAAGCAAAAGGGGACCAAAAGAGACCAAAACTGGAACTTGGGTCTAAAGGTGCCAGAATGGAAGAAGGTGGTGAGAAAGCCTTTCTTTGAGTCCTAGGAGTGATATTCAAGGAGTTTCCGTGGCCTGAGACGACTTTCGCATGGCTGATTGTAACTGAAATTGTGGCAACCAAAAAGTCACCCAACAGCCACTAGCTATGCGCCTCTTGGTCTCCCAAAGGCTGATGCCTAAGTTGCCAATATGGCCCTTATTACAACTTGAAATAAAACCAAACCAAAGCCCATTAGTTGATTAACCGCAAAACTTAATTTGGTCAGCCAACTTTACAAAGGATTGGGCCATTATTTAAAACAAATTAAAAACTTAAAAACTGAAGCAAAGTGGCGCCTTAGTTCTCCTCCATTTGGGCCATGATGCAATTCACAACCTTGGTCTTTTCTCCTTGAAACTTGGGCTTGTATTCAATTAATATGGACAACACTTGTTGAAGAGCTTCCTTTGCTCTCCTTGTTCTAGCCCCTGTCATAGGTCCTCCAAGTCCTTCAAGAGGATCCTTGCCTTTGCTCATGGTCATGTCCTCATCATGGAAGCCAGCCACTTACTCTTGGGGAGACCATGGCAATTTGATAAAAGAGCCAATCATGATGGTTTCACCAACAAAATCTCATTCATGCACCAGGCCAAGAAGATAGTGCTCAAACCTTTGAGTCCGCAAGAGGTGTGTGAGGATCAAAGTAAAATGAGAGAAAAGATTGTCTAAGAAAAGAAAGAAAAAGAAAGTCAAACACTTGAGAGCTCAAAAAGTGAGGACAAAAAGAGAGAAACACATGAGAGGAAAAAGAAGAGTGAAACTCTTGGGTGAAGGAGAGCTTTTTAGCTACAAAAAGTTTGGTCAAGAGGTTGTTTCTATCTAAACAGCCCCTATTTTTGTTAATTTGCAAAAACTATGTTTTGACCACTAACACTTTTGATAACCTTGATTTGCCTTCTAGAGTGAAGTCTCTTTTGCAAGAATTTGGAGATGTGTTTCCAACAAGTGTACCAAGTGGGTTGCCACCATTAAGAGGTATTGAGCATCAAATTGATCTCATTCCAGGAGCTTCTTTGCCTAATTGGCCAGCCTATAGAAACAACCCTAAAGAGACCAAGGAGATCCAAAGACAAGTGGATGAACTCATTGGTAAGGGATGGGTGAGAGATAGCATGAGTCCTTATGCTGCCCCAGTAATTTTGGTTCCTAAAAAGGATGGGACATGGCGTATGTGTTCTGATTGTAGAGCCCTTAATAACATCACCATTAAATATAGGCATCCTATACCTAGGCTTAATGATTTGCTTGATGAATTGCATGGTGCATGTTACTTCTCTAAAATTGATTTAAAAAGTGGATACAATCAAATTAGGGTTAGAGAAGGGGATGAATGGAAAACTGCTTTCAAAACAAAATATGGTTTGTATGAATGGTTGGTTATGCCTTTTGGCTTAACTAATGCTCCTAGCACTTTCATGAGATTAATGAACCATGTTTTGAGAAAATTCATAGGAAAATTTGTTGTGGTGTACTTTGATGATATTCTTATCGATAGCACTTCACTTGAATTGCATGTTGATCATTTAAAATCTGTCTTGTGTGTGCTTAGAGAAGAACAATTGTATGCCAATCTTGAAAAATGCATCTTTTGTACTAACCATGCTGTGTTTCTTGGTTTTGTTGTAAGTTCAAAAGGAGTACAAGTGGATGAGGAAAAGGTTAGGGCTATTTAAGAATGGCCTACACCTAAGTCCGTGACCGAAGTGAGAAGTTTCCATGGTTTAGCAAGTTTCTATAGGAGATTTGTGAAGGATTTTAGCACATTGGCAGCACCTCTCAATGAAGTGCTTAAGAAAAATGTTGGTTTGGTTTCAAATGGGGAGAGAAACAAGAAGAAGCTTTCAATGCTCTTAAGCAAAAGCTAACTAATGCCCCTATACTTGCTTTGCCAAACTTTCAAAAATCTTTTGAAATTGAGTGTGATGCTTCAAATGTTGGGATTGGGGCTGTGTTGTTGCAAGAAGGCCATCCAATTGCTTATTTTAGTGAAAAGCTAAGTGGTCCTACCCTTAACTATTCAACTTATGATAAAGAGTTGTATGCCTTAGTGAGAGCTTTGAAAACATGGCAACACTACCTTTATCCCAAGGAATTTGTCATTCATAGTGACCATGAGTCCCTCAAATATATCAAGGGACAAGGCAAGCTTAACAAAAGGCATGCCAAGTGGGTGGAATTTCTAGAGCAATTCCCTTATGTTAACAAACATAAAAGAGCAAAAGGTAACATTGTAGCTGATGCTCTTTCTCGGCGTCATGCTTTGCTTTCTATGCTTGAAACAAAATTGATTGGTCTTGAATGTTTGAAAAACATGTATGAAAGTGATGAAACTTTTGGTGAAATTTTTAAAAATTGCGAAAAATTTTCAGAAAATGGTTTCTTTAGACATGAAGGCTTTCTTTTCAAAGAAAACAAATTGTGTGTGCCTAAATGTTCTACAAGAAACTTGCTTATTGGTGAAGCACATGAAGGAGGTTTAATGGGGCATTTTGGGGTCCAAAAGACTCTAAAAACATTACAAGAACATTTTTATTGGCCTCATTTGAAAAAGGATGTGCAGAAATTTTGTGAACATTGCATTGTTTGTAAAAAGGCAAAGTCAAAGGTAAAGCCTCATAGATTGTATACTCCATTGCCAATTCCGGAGTATCCTTGGATTGATTTATCCATGGATTTTGTTTTGGGGCTGCCAAACACAAGTAGTGGCAAAGATTCAATTTTTGTGGTTGTTGATAGGTTTTCTAAAATGGCTCATTTTATTCCATGTAAAAAGGTGGATGATGCTTCTCATGTGGCTGATTTGTTTTTCAAGGAGATTGTGAGACTCTATGGTTTGCCAAGGAGCATTGTTAGTGATAGGGACTCTAAGTTCCTAAGCCATTTTTGGAGGACCTTGTGGGGCAAGTTAGGCACTAAATTGTTATTTTCAACCACTTGTCACCCACAAACCGATGGGCAAACAGAAGTTGTTAATAGGACGTTGGGAACATTGCTTAGGACAGTTTTAAGAAAGAACTTAAAGACTTGGGAAGTTTGTTTACCCCATGTTGAGTCTGCTTACAATAGGGCTGTTCATAGCACTACTAATTGTTCTCCTTTTGAGGTTGTTTATGGTTTTAACCCACTAACTCCTCTTGATCTTTTGCCTATGCCTAATGTTTCAGTTTTTAAGCATAAAGAAGGTCAAGCAAAGACGGACTATGTGAAGAAGCTTCATGAGAGAGTCAAAAATCAAATTGAGAGGAGAAATGAAAGCTATGCTAAACAAGCCAACAAAGGCAGAAAGAAGGTTATCTTCGAACCCGGAGATTAGGTTTGGGTGCACATGAGAAAGGAAAGGTTTCCGGAACAAAGGAAGTCAAAGCTTCAACCAAGGGGAGATGGTCCATTCCAAGCGCTTGAAAGAATCAATGACAATGCTTACAAAATTGAGCTGCCGGGTGAGTATAATGTTAGTTCCACCTTCAATGTGTCTGACTTATCTCTTTTTGATGTAGATGGAGAATCCGATTTGAGGACAAATCCTTCTCAAGAGGGAGAGAATGATGAGGACATGACCATGAGCAAAGGCAAGGATCCTCTTGAAGGACTTGGAGGACCTATGACAAGGGCTAGAGCAAGGAGAGCAAAGGAAGCTCTTCAACAAGTGTTGTCCATATTAATTGAATACAAGCCCAAGTTTCAAGGAGAAAAGACCAAGGTTGTGAATTGCATCATGGCCCAAATGGAGGAGAACTAAGGCGCCACTTTGCTTCATTTTTTAAGTTTTTAATTTGTTTTAAATAATGGCCCAATCCTTTGTAAAGTTGGCTGACCAAATTATGTTTTGCGGTTAATCAACTAATGGGCTTTGGTTTGGTTTTATTTCAAGTTGTAATAAGGGCCCAATTGGCAACTTAGGCATCAGCCTTTGGGAGACCAAGAGGCGCATAGCTAGTGGCTGTTGGGTGACTTTTTAGTTGCCACAATTTCAGTTACAATCAGCCATCAAGTAACTTTATTTCCTAGCTTAGTGGATCATTATCTAAGTGGAATGAATTTTCCGTTACGGAACCTTTGTAATTCTGATGGTAAAGCTTCTATATAAGCTGAACCATTCTTATCAATAAGACAAGTTAAGTTTGATTCAGAAATATTAGAGTTTATCTCTTTTATCTTAGTGAGAGTGATTCTCCTAAGTTCTTGAGTGATTCAAGAACACCTTGGCTGTATCAAAGGGCTTTCACATCCCTTTGTGTGTTGCCTTTCTTGGAAAGAGTGATTCTTTCCTTCCCCCATTCAATTCTTCACCAAAATTCCAAAAAAACTCAAATCTGCCCAGAATTATCTCGTTATCATAACTCTCGTTCTACTCAGCCAAATTGAGTGATTCTTGAGCCTAAATTGAATTTCAGAACGAGAACTTTCACCTCATTTTGGAATCACCTCAATTGGAGTTCTATAACTCGAGATACCATCATTTCTAAAATTCTGTCCAGCCACCACCAAACCAACGTTTTTGCTTCCTTTTTCACTCATTTTAACACCATGGACCAACACCTAATTTGCCCAGAAATTCATCACTAAATTTTCAAATTTTTTCTACAAGGTTCTAACCCTAAAGATCCTAAGTCAGCCCTTGTGCAAATGGGGTTCATATCAGGTAAGCAAAAGGGGACCAAAACAGGCCAAAACTGAAACTTGGGTCCAAAGGCGCCAGAAGGTTCCAGAAGGGGAGAAGGTGGTGAGAAAGCATTCCTTTGAGTCAGAGGAGTGATATTCAAGGAGTTTTAGTGGCCTGAGACTAGTTTCCCACGTCTTCCTTTACCGGTAAGCAAAAGGGGACCAAAACAGACAAAAACAGACCAAAATTGGAACTTGGGTTCAAAGGCACCAGAAAGTGCTTGAAGGGAAGAAGGTGGTGAGAGAGCCTTTCTCTGAGTCCTTGGAGTGATATTGAAGGAGTTTCAGCGGCCTGAGACGAATTTCGCAAGTATTCCCTTGCTGGTATGAAAAAGGGGACCAAAAGAGACCAAAACTAAAACTTGGGTCCAAAGGTGTCAGAAAGTGCCAGACGGGAAGAAGGTGGAGAGAGTGCCTTTTTTTGAGTCCTAGGAGTGATATTCAAGGAGTTTCAGTGGCTTGAGACGAGTTTCGTAATTCTTCCTTTGCCGATCAGCAAAAGGGGACCAACAGAAACCAAAACTGGAACTTGGGTCCAAAGGGGCCAGAAAGTGTCAGAAGAGGAGTAGGTCATGAGAAAGCCTTCCTTTGAGTCCTAGGAGTGATATTCAAGGAGTTTCAGCGGCCTGAGATTAGTTTTGCAAGTCTTCCTTTGTCGGTAAGCAAAAGGGGACCAAAACAGACCAAAACTGTAACTTGGGTCCAAAGGCGCCAGAAAGTTCTAGAAGAGGAGAAGGTGGTGAGAATGCCTTCCTTTGAGTCCTAGGAGTGATATTCAACGAGTTTAACTGGCCTTAGACGAGTTTCACACGTCTTCCTTTAATGGTAAGTAAAAAGGGACCAAAAGAGACTAAATTTGGAACTTGGGTCTAAAGGCGCCAGAAAGTGCCAGAAGGAGAGAAGGTGGTGAGAAAGCCTTCGTTTGAGTCCTAGGAGTGATATTAAAGGAGTTTCAGTGTCCGAAGACGTGTTTCGCACGTCTTCCTTTGCCAGTAAGCAAAAGGGGACCAAAACAGGCCAAAACTGAAACTTAAGCCCAAAGCGCCAGATCGTTCCAGAAGGGGAGAAGGTGGTGAGAGAGCCTTCGTTTGAGTCCTATGAGTGATATTAAAGGAATTTCAGTGGCCTGAGACGAGTTTCGCACGTCTTCCTTTGCCGGTAAGCAAAAGGGGACCACAAGAGACCAAAACTGAAACTTGGGTACAAAGGCGCCAGAAAGTGCTAGAAGGGGAGAATGTGGTGAGAAAGCCTTCCTTTGAGTCCTAGGAGTGATATTTAAGGAGTTTCAGTGGCCTGAGACGAATTTCGTGCGTCTTCCCTTGCTAGTAAGCAAAAGGGGACCAAAAGAAACCAAAACTAAAACTTGGGCCCAAAGGCTTCAGAAAGTGCCAGAAGGGGAGAAGGTGGTGAGAGAGCCTTCGTTTGAGTCCTAGGAGTGATATTAAATGAGTTTAAGTGGCCTGAGACGAGTTTCGCAAGTCTTCCTTTGCCAGCAAAAAAAAGGGGAGCAAAAGAGACCAAAACTGAAACTTGGGTCCAAAGGCACCAGAAAGTGCCAGAAGGGGAGAAGGTGGTGAGAAAACCTTCCTCTGAGTCCCAGGAGTGATATTCAAGGAGTTTCAATGGCTTGAGACAAGCTTCGCACATCTTCCTTTGCTAGTAAGCAAAAGGGCACCAAAAGAGACCAAAACTAGAACTTGGGTCCAAAGGCGTCAGAAAGTGCCAGAAGGGGAGAAGGTGGTGAGAAAGCGTTTGTTTGATTCTTGGAGTCATATTAGAGGAGTTTCAGTACCCTGAGACATGTTTCGCATGTCTTCCTTTGCCGGAAAGCAAAAAGGGACCAAAGAGACCAAATCTAGAACTTGGGTCCAAAGGCGTCAGAAAGTGCCAGAGGAGAGAAGGTTGTGAGAGAGCCTTACTTTGAGTCCTTGGAGTGATATTAAAGGAGTTTAAGTGGCCTGAGACGAGTTTCGCAAGTCTTCCTTTGCCGGTAAGAAAATGGGGACCAAAACTAAAACTTGGGTCCAAAGGCACCAGAAAGTGCCAGAAGGGGAGAAGGTGGCGAGAAAGCCTTCCTTGAAGTCCTAGGGGTGATATTCATGGAGTTTCAGGGGCCTGAGAAGTGTTTTGCACGTCTTCCTTTGCCGTTAAGCAAAAGGGACCAAAAGAGACGAAAACTGAAACTTTGGTCCAAAGACGCCAGAAAGTGCCAAAAGGAGAGAAGGTGGTGAGAAAGCCTTCCTTTGAGTCTTAGGAGTGATATTCAAGGAGTTTCAGTGGCCTGAGATGAGTTTCGCACGTCTTCCTTTGCCGGTAAGCAAAATAAGACCAAAAGAGACCAAAATTAGAACTTGGGTCCAAAGGCGCCAGAAAGTGCCAGAAGTGGAGAAGGTGGTGAGAAAGCTTTCGTTTGAGTCCTAGGAGTGATACTCAAGAAGTTTCAATGACTTGAGATGAGTTTCGCATGTCTTCCTTTGCCAGTTAGCAAAAGGGGACCAAAAGAGACCAAAACTAGAACTTGGGTCCAAAGACGCCAGAAAGTGCTAGAAGAGGAGAAGATGGTGAGAAAGTCTTCCTTTTTTTGAGTCCTTGGAGTGGTATTCAAGGAGTTTCAATGGCTTGAGACGAGTTTTACACGTGTTATACGTGTTCTCCCATTCTGGCACTTTCTGGTGCCTTTGGACGCAAGTTGCATTCTTAGTCTATTTTGCTCCCTTTTTGCTTACCGGCAAAGGTGTGCGAAACTTGTCTCAGACCACTGAAACTCCTTGAATATCGCTCCAAGGACTCAAAGGAAGGCTTTCTCACCACCTTCTCCCCTTCTGGCACATTCTGGCGCCTTTTGACCCAAGTTGCAGTCTTGGTCTCTTTTAGTCCCGTTTTGCGTACCGGCAAAGGAAGACGTGCGAAACTAGACTCAGGCCACTGAAACTCCTTGAATATCACTCCATGTACTCAAAGGAAGACATTCTCACCACCTTCTCCCCTTCTGGCACTTTCTGGCGCCTTTGGACCCAAGATCCAGTTTTGGTCTCTTTTGGTCCCTTTTTGCTTAGTAGCAAAGCAATACGTGCGAAACCCATCTCAGGCCACTGAAACTCCTTGAATATCACTCCATGGACTCAAAGTAAGGCTTTCTCTCCACCTTCTCCCCTTATGGCACATTCTGGCGCCTTTGGACCCAAGTTCTAGTTTTGGTCTCTTTTGGTCCCCTTTTGATTACTAGCAAAGGAAGACGTGCGAAACTCGTCTCAGGCCAGTGAAACTCCTTGAATATGACTCCTAGGACTTAAAGGAAGGCTTTCTCACCACCTTCTCTCCTTCTGGCACTTTCTGGCGCCTTTGGACCCAAGTTTTAAGATTGGTCTCTTTTGGTCCCTTTTTGCTTACTGACAAAGGAAGACGTGCGAAATTAGACTCAGGCCACTGAAACTCCTTGAATATCACTCCATGTACTCAAAGGAAGACATTCTCACCACCTTCTCCCCTTCTGGCACTTTCTGGCGCCTTTGGACCCAAGTTCCAGTTTTGGTCTCTTTTGGTCCCCTTTTGCTTATTAGCAAAGCAATACGTGCGAAACTCATCTCAGGCCACTGAAACTCCTTGAATATCACTCCATGGACTCAAAGGAAGGCTTTTTCACCACCTTCTCCCCTTCATGAACTTTCTGGCGCCTTTGGACCCAAGTTCCAGTTTGGGTCTTTTTTAGTCCCCTTTTGCTAACTAGGAAAGGAATACGTGCGAAACTCATCTCAGGCCACTGAAACTCTATGAATATCACTCCAAAGACTCAGAGGAAGGTTTTCTCACCACCTTGTCTCCCTTTCTGGCACTTTTTGGCACCTCTGGACAGAAGTTCCAGTTTTAGTCTCTTTTGATCCCTTTTTGCTTACTAGCAATGGAATACGGGCGAAACTCGTCTCAGGCTACTGAAACTCCTTGAATATCACTCCTAGGACTCAGAGAAAGGGTTTCTCACCACTCTCTCCCCACATGGCACTCTTTGGCACCTTTGGACCCAAGTTCCTGTTTTGGTCTCTTTTGGTCCCCTTTTCATTAGTGGCAAAGGAACACATACGAAACTCGACTCAGGCCGCTAAAACTCTTTGAATATCACTCCTAGGAGTCAAAGGAAGAGTTTCCCACTACCCTCTCCCCACATGGCACTCTCTGGCACTTTTGGACCCAAGTTCCTGTTTTGGTCTCTTTTGGTCCCCTTTTGATTAGCGGCAAAGGAACACATACGAAACTCGACTCAGGCCGCTAAAACTCTTTGGATATCACTCCTAGGACTCAAAGAAAGAGTGTCTCACCACCCTCTCCCCTTCTGGCGCTTCATCGCACGTTTGTTCCGAAGTTCCTGTGTTGGTCACTTTTGGTCTACGTTTGATTAGCGGCAAAGGAACATCTGTGAAACTCGTCTCAGGCCACTAAAACTCCTTGACTATCACTCATAGGACACAGAAAAAGGGTTTCTCACTAATCCCTCCCCACATGGCACTTTATGGCACCTTTGGACCCAAGTTCCTATTTTGGTCCCCTTTTGATTAGCGTCAAAGGAACACATGCGACACTCGTTTCAGGCCACTGAAACTCCTTGAATATCACTCCTAGGACGTAGAGAAAGTGTTTCTTATTCCTCTTGGCACTTTCTGGCACCTTTGGACCCAGGTTCCTGTTTTGGCCTCTTTGGTCCCCTTTAGATTAGCGACAAAGGAATACGCTCGAAACTCGTCTCAGGCCACTGAAACTCCTTGAATATCACTCCTAAGACGTAGAAGGAACGGTTTCCCACACCCGTCACCCCTTCTAGCGCTTCTTCGTGCCTTTGGACCCAAATTCCTGCTTTGTTCTCTTTTGGTCCCTTTTTGATTAGCAACAAAGGAACACATGCAAAACTCCTCTCAAGCCACTGAAGTTCCTTGAATATCACTCTTAGGACGTAGAAGGAACGGTTTTCCACCACCGTCACCCCAACTGGCCCTTCTTCGCGCCTTTGGACCCATGTTCCTGTTTTGGTCCCTTTTGGTCCCCTTTTGATTAGCGACAAAGGAACACGTGCAAAAATTGTCTCAGGCTGCTGAAACTCCTTGAATATCACTCCTAGGACACATAGAAAGGGTTTCTCACTACTCTCTTCCCACTTGGCACTTTCTGGCACCTTTGGACCCAAGTTTCTGTTTTGGTCTCTTTTGATCCCGTTTTCATTAGCGGCAAAGAAACACATACAAAACACGTCTCAGGCCGCTGAAACTCTTTGAATATAACTCCTATGACTCAAAGAAAGGGTTTCCCACCATCCTCTCCCCTTCTGGCGCTTCATCACGCCTTTGTTCGCAAGTTCCAGTTTTGGTCTATTTTGGTCCTCTTTTTATTAGCGGCAAAGGAACATTTGCGAGACACGTTTCAAGCCGTTGAAACTCCTTGAATATCACTCCTAGGACGTAGAGAAAGGGTTTCACACCACTCTCTCCCCACATGGCACTTTCTGACACTTTTGGACCCAAGTTCCAGTTTTGGTCTCTTTTGGTCCCGTTTTGATTAGTGGCAAATGAACATCTGCGAAACTCATCTCAGGCCACTGAAACTCCTTGAATATCACTCCTAGGACTCAGAGAAAGGGTTTCTCACCACTCTTTCCCCACATGGCACTCTCTGGCACCTTTGGACCCAAGTTCCTATTTTGGTCTCTTTTGGTCCCCTTTTCATTAGCGGCAAAGGAACACATACGAAACTCGACTCAGGCCACTAAAACTCTTTGAATATCACTCCTAAGAGTCAAAGGAAGAGTTTCCCACTACTCTCTCCCCACATGTCACTCTCTGGCACTTTTGGACCCAAGTTCCTGTTTTGGTCTCTTTTGGTCCCCTTTTGATTAGCGGCAAAGGAACACATATGAAACTCGACTCACGCCGCTAAAACTCTTTGGATATCACTCCTAGCACTCAAAGAAAGGGTGTTTCACCACCCTCTCCCCTTCTGGCGCTTCATCGCACCTTTGTTCCCAAGTTCCTGTGTTGGTCACTTTTCGTCCCCTTTTGATTAGCGGCAAAGGAACATCTGTGGAACTCGTCTCAGGCCACTGAAACTCCTTGAATATCACTCCTAGGACACAGAAAAAGAGTTTCTCACTACTCCCTCCCCACATGGCACTTTCTGGCACCTTTGGACCCAAGTTCCTATTTTGGTCTCTTTTGGTCCCCTCTTGATTAGCGGCAAAGGAACACATGCGAAACTCGTCTTAGGCTACTGAAACTCCTTGAATATCACCCCTAGGACGTCGAGAAAGCGTTTCTCACCACTCTTACCCCTCTTGGCACTTTTTGGCACGTTTTGACCCAGGTTCCTGTTTTGGTCTCTTTGGTCCCCTTTAGATTAGCAACAGAGGAACACGCGTGAAACTCATCTCAGGCCACTGAAACTCCTTGAATATCACTCATAGGAATCAAAGAAAGGGTTTCTAACCACTTTCTCCCATCCTGGCGCTTCTTGGCGCCTATGGCATTAAGCTTGAGTTTTGGTCTTTTTTGGTCCCCTTCTGATAAGCAGCAAAGGAACTCGTGCTAAACTCGTCTCGGGCCACTGAAACTCCTTGAATATCACTCCTAGGACTCAAAGAAAGTGTTTCTCACCACTCTCTCCCCATATGGCACTCTCTGGCACTTTGCGACCCAAGTTCCTATTTTGGTCTCTTTTGGGCCCCTTTTGATTAGCGGCAAAGGAACACACACGAATCTCGACTTAGGCCACTAAAACTCTTTGGATATCACTCCTAGGACTCAAAGAAAGGGTATCTCACCACCCTCTCCCCTTCTGGCGCTTCATCACACCTCTGTTCCCAAGTTCCTGTATTGGTCACCTTTGGTCCCCTTTTGATTAGCGGCAAAGGAACATCTGTGAAACTCGTCTCAGGCCACTGAAACTCCTTCAATATCACTCCTAGGACACAGAAAAAGGGTTTCTCACTACTCCCTCCCCACATGGCACTTTCTGGGGACCCAAGTTCCTATTTTGGTCTCTTTTGGTCCCCTTTTGATTAGCGGCAAAGGAACACATGCGAAACTCGTCTCAGGCCTCTGAAACTCCTTGAATATCACTCCTAGGTCTCAGAGAAAGGGTTTCCCACCACCCTCTCCCCTCCTGGGGCTTCTTTGCGCCTTTGGACCAAAGTTCCTGTTTTGGTCTCTTTTGGTCCCCTTTTCATTAGCAGCAAAGGAACACAAGCGAAACTCGTCTCACTCTGCTGAAACTACTTGAATATCACTCCTAAGACTCAGAGAAAGGGTTTCCCACCACCCTCTCCCCTCCTGGCACCTTGGGACCCAAGTTCCAGTTTTGGTTTCTTTTGGTTGACTTTTCATTAGTAGCAAAGGAACACATGCATAACTCGACTCCGGCCACTGAAACTCCTTGAGTATCACTTCTAGGACACATAGAAAGGGTTTCTCACTACTCTCTCTCGACATGGAACTTTCTCGCCTGGGTCCTCTTTTGCTTAGTGGCTAAGGAACACGTGCAAAACTCATCTCAGGCTACTGACACTCCTTAGAAGTGACTCGTAGTACTCAAAGGAAGGGTTCCTCGCCACTTTCTCCCATCCTAGCGCCTTTGGGCCCAAGTTCCGATTTAGGTCTCGCCTAGGTCCTCTTTTGCTTAGTGACTAAGGAACACGTGAAAAACTCAGCTCAGACCACTGAAACTCCTTGGAAATGACTCTAGGACTCAAAGGAAGGGTTCGCCACCGCTCTCTCCCATCTTGGCATCTTTGGGCCTAAGTTCCAGTTTGGGTGTCGCCTAGGTCATTTTTTGCTTAGCGGCTAAGGAACGCGAGTAAAACCCGTCTCAGACCACCGAAACTCCTTGGAAGTGACTCCTACGACTCAAAGTAAGAGTTCTCCACCGCTCTCTCACCTCCTGGCGACTTTGGTCCCAAGTACTAGTTTTGGTCTCGCTTAGGTCCCCTTTTGATTAGCAGCTACGAAACACGTGCAAAACTCGTGTCGGGCCACTGAAACTCCTTGGAAGTGACTCTTAGGACTCAAAGGAAGGGTTCCCCGCTGCTTTTTCCCATCCAAGCGCCTTTGGGCCCAGTTGCGGTTTGGCTGTTGCCTAGGTCCTCTTTTGCTTAGCGGCTAAGGAACACATGCAAAACTTCGCACACACCTCTGAAACTCCTTGAAAGTGACTCTAAGACTCAACAGAAGGGTTCCCCACCGCTCTCTCGCATCCTGGCACTTTTTAGCCCAAGTTCAGTTTTGGTCTCCCTTTGGTCCTTGTTTACTTAGCAGCTAAAGAACACGTGCAAAACTTGTCTCGAGCCACCGAAACTTTTTGGTAGTGACTCCTAGGACTCAAGGGAAGATTTCACCACCACTCTTACGCCTCCTAGCGCCTTTTTGCCCAAGTTCCAGTTTGGGTCTCGCTTTGGTGCTCATTTGCTTAGCAGCTAAGGAACGCGAGCAAAACTCCTCTCAGGCCACTGAAACTCCTTGGAAGTGACTCATAGAACTCAAAGGAATGGTTTTCCACCGCTCTTTCGGCTCCGGGTGCCTTTGGGCCCAAGTTACAGTTTGGGTCTCAATTTGGTCCCCTTTTAATAAGCGGCTACGAAATGCGTGCAAAACTTGTCTCAGGCCATTGAAACTCCTTGGAAGTGACTCCAATGACTCAAAGGAAGGGTTCTTCACCGTTCTCTCGCCTCCTAGCGCCTGTGGGCCCAACTTCTTGTTTGGGGCTCGCCTGGGTCCTCTTTTGCTTAGCTGCTAAGGAACACGTGCAAAACTCAACTTGGGCCACTGAAACTCCTTGGAAGTGACTCCTATGACTCACAGGACGGGTTCCCCACCGCTCTCTCGCCTCTTAGCAGCTTTGGGCCCATGTTCCAGTTTATGTCTCGCTTGGGACCTCTTTTGTCTAGTGGCTACAAAACGCATGCAAAGCTTGTGTCGGGCCAGTGAATCTCCTTGGTAGTGACTCCGAGGACTTAAAGGAAGGGTTCCTTATAACTCTCTCCTATCCTAGTGCCTTTGGGCCCTAGTTCCAGTTTGGGTCTCACTTGGATCCTCTTTTGCTTAGCTGCTAACTAATGCATGAAAAACTCTGCTCAGGCCACTGAAACTCCTTTAAAGTGACTCTAGGACTCAACAAAAGGTTTCCTCACAGTTCTCTCGCTTCTTGGCGCCTTTAGGCCGAAGTTCCAGTTTGGGTCTTGCTTTGGTCCTTTTTTCCTTAGCAGCTAAGGAATGCATATAAAACTCGTGTCAGGCCACTGAAACTCCTTAGAAGTGACTCCTATGACTCAAAGGAAGGGTTCCTCACCGCTCTTTCGCCTCCTGGCGCCTTTGGGCCCATGTTCCGATTTGAGTCTCGCTTAGGTCCTCTTTTGCTTAGCTGCTAAGTAACACGTGAAAAACTCGGGTCAGGCCATTGAAACTCCTTTAAAATGACTCTAGGACTGAACAGAAGGGTTCCCCATGGTTCTCTCGCCTCCTGGGGCCTTTGGGTTAAAATTCCAATTTGGGTCTCGCTTTTGGTCCTCTTTTACTTAGCGGCTAAGGAACTCATGCAAAACTCATGTCGGGCTACTGAAACTTTTTGGAAGTGACTCCTATGAATGAAAGGAAAGGTTCCCTACCGCTCTCTCGCCTCGGGGCACCTTTGGCCCAAGTTCCAGTTTGGGTTCCGCCTGGGTCCACTTTTGCTTAGCTACTATTGAACACGTGCAAAAATTCATCTCAGGCATAAGAAACTCCTTGGAAGTAACTCTAGGACCCAAAGGAATGGTTCCCTTCCACCCTCTTGCCTCTTAGCACCATTGGGCCCAAGTTCCGGTTTGGGTCTCGCATGGGTCCTCTTTTGCTTAGCTGCTAAGTAACACGTGAAAACCTCGGCTCAGGCCATTGAAACTCCTTTATAGTGACTCTAGGACTCAACAGAAGGTCTTAGCTGCTATGTAGCACGTGAAAACCTCAGCTCAGGCCATTGAAACTCTTTTAAAATGACTCTTGGACTCAACAGAAGGGTTTCCCATGGTTCTCTCGCCTCCTGGTGCCTTTGGGCCAAAGTTCTAGTTTGGGTCTCGCTTTTGGTCCTCTTTTACTTAGCGGCTAAGGAACTCGTGCAAAACTCCTCTTGGGCTACTGAAACTCCTTGGAAGTGACTCCTATGACTGAAAGGAAGGGTTCCCACCGCTCTCTCGCCTCTGGGCGCCTTTGGGCCTAAGTTTCAGTTTGGGTCCCGCCTGGGTCCTCATTTGCTTAGCTGCTAAGAAACGCGTACAAAACTTGTCTCGGCCACTAAAACTCTTTGAAAGTGACTCCTATGACCCAAAGGAAGGGTTCTCGACCTATCTCTCGCCTCCTAGCACCTTTGGGCCTAAGTTCCAGTTTGGATCCTCCTTTGGTCCCCTTTTGCTTAGCGGCTAAGGAACGCGTGGAAAACTCCTCTCAGGCCATTGAAACTGCTTGGAAGTGACTCCTATGACTCAAAGGAAGGGTTCCCCACCGCTCTTTAGCCTCCTGGCGCTTTTGGGTCCAAGTTCCACTTTCGGTCTCGCTTGGGTCTTCTTTTGCTTAGCTGCTAAGGAACTCATGCAAAACATAGCTCGAGCCACTAAAACTCGTTGGAAGTGCCTCTAGGACACAAAGGAAGGGTTCCTTACTGCTCTCTCGCCTCCTGGTGCCTTTGGGTCCAAATTTCGATTTGTGTCTCGCTTGGGTCCCCTTTTGCTTAGCTGCTAAAGAACACATGCAAAACTCATCTTGGGCCACCAAAACTCCTTGTAAGTGACTCTAGGACTCAAGGGAAGGGTTCCCGACCTCTCTCTCGCCTCCTAGCAACTTTGGGCCCAAGTTCCAGTTTGGGTCTCACTTGGGTGCTCTTTTGCTTAGCTGCTAAGGAACGCGTGCAAAACTTGGCTCAGGCCACTGAAACCCGTTGGAACTGATTCCAAGGACTCAAAGAAAGGTTTCACCATCGCTCTCTCGCCTCCTGGTGCCTTTGGCCCCTAGTTTCGGTTTGTGTTTCGCTTGGGTCATTTTTTGCTTAGCTTCTGAGGGATGCGTGCAAAACTTGGCTGGGGCTCCTGAAACTCCTTGGAAGCGATACCTTGGACTTAAAGGAAGGGTTCTCCACCGCTCTCTCGCCTCTTGGCGCCTTTGGGCCCTAATTCCAGTTTGGGTCTCGTTTTGGTCCTCTTTTGCTTAACGGGTAAGGAATGCGTGCAAAACTTGTCTCGGGCCACTGAAACTCCTTGGAAGTGACTCCTATGACTCAAAGAACGGGTTGCCCATCGCTCTCTCTCCTCCTGGCGCCTTTGGACCCAAGTTCCGGTTTGGGTCTTGCTCGGGTCCTATTTTGCTAAGCTGCTCAGGAACATGTGCAAAACTCGGCACGGGCCATTAAAACTCCTTGGAAGTGACTCTAGGACTCAAAGAAAGGGTTCCCGACCTTTCTCTTGCCTCTTAGTGACTTTGGGCCCAAGTTCTGGTTTGGGTCTTGCTTGGGTCCTCTCTTGCTAAGCTGCTATGGAACGCGTGTAAAACTTAGCTTGAGCCATTGATACTCTTTGGAAGTGACTCTAGGACTCAAAGGAAGCGTTCCTCTCCATTCTCTCGCCTCGTGGCACCTTTGGGCCCAAGTTTCGGTTTGGATCTCGCTTGGGTCCTCTTTTATTTAGCTGTTAAGGAACGCGTGCAAAACCTGGCTCGGGCCACTGAAACTCCTTGGAAGTGATTCCTAGGAGTCTAAGGAAAAGTCCTCCACCTCTCTCTCGCCTCTAGGCACCTTTGGCCCTAGTTTGGGTTTGGGTCTCGCTTGGGTCCTCTTTAGGTTAGCTGCTAAGGAACGCTTACAAAACTCGGCTCGAGCCACTGAAACTTCTTTAAAGTGACTCTAGGACTCAATAGAAGGGTTCCTCACCACTCTCTCCCCTCCAGGCGCCTTTGGGCCCAAGTTCCGGTTTGGGTGTCGTTTTGGTCCTCTTTTTCTTAGTGGCTAAGGAACGCATGCAAAACTCGTCTCGGGCAAATGAAACTCCTTGGAAGTAACTCTAGGACCCAAAGGAATGGTTTGCTACCACCCTCTTGCCTCCTAGCGACTTTGAGCCCAAGTTCCAGTTTGGGTCTCGCTTGGGTTCTCTCTTGCTGAGCTGCTAAGGAATGCGTACAAAACTCGTCTCGGGCAACTGAAACTCCTTGGAAGTGACTCCTATGACTCAAAGGACGGGTTCCCTACCGCTCTCTCTCCTCCTAGAGCCTTTGAGCACAAGTTCTACTTTGGGTCTCGCTTAGGTCATCTTTTGCTTAGCTGCTAAGGAAAGCACGTAAAACTTGGCTCAGGCCACTGAAACTCCTTGGAAGTGATTCCTAGGACTCAAAGGAATGGTTCTCCACCGCTCTCTTTCCTCCTGGAGCCTTGGGCCCAAGCTCCAGTTTGGGTCTCGCTTGGCTCCTCATTTATTTAGCTGCTAAGGAATGCGTGCAAAACCTGGCTCGGGCCACTGAAACTCCTTGCAAGTGATTTCTAGGACTCTAAGGAAGGGTTCTCCACCTCTCTCTCGCCTCCAGACACCTTTGAGAGCTAGTTCGGGTTTAGGTCTCGCTTGGTTCCTCCTTAACTTACCTGCTAAGGAACGCTTGCAAAACTCGGCTTGAGCCACTGAAACTCCTTGGAAGTAACTCTAGGACCCAATGACTCTTGGGTCTGGCTTGGGTCCTCTTTTGCTTAACTACTAAGGAACGCATGCAAAATTCATCTCTGCCTACTAAAACTCCTTCGAAGCGACTCTATGAGTCAAAGGAAGGGTTCCCCACTGCTCTCTCGCCTCCTGGCGCCTTTAGGTCCAAGTTCCGGTTTGGGTCTTGCTTGGGTCCTCTTTTGCTTAGCTGCTAAGGAACGTGTACAAAACTCGTGTCAGGCAACTCACACTCCTTAGAAGTGACTCGTATGACTCAAAGGAAGGGCTTCTCACCTCTCTCTCGCCTTTTGGCGCCTATGGGCCCAAGTTCCAGTTTGGGTCTCGCTTTGGTCACCTTTTGCTTAGCGGCTAAGGAACGCTTGCAAAACTAATCGCTAGCAACTTAAACACCTTAGAAGTGAGTGCTAGAATTGATAGGAAGAGTTCCCTGTCTCACTCTCGCCTCTTGGCGCCTTTGGGCCCAAATTCCAATTTAGGTCTCGCCTCGATCCACTTTTAAATAGTCGCTAAGAAACGCGTGCAAAACTCATCTCGTGTCACTGAAATACCTTGGAAGTGACTGCTAGGACTAATAGGAAGAGTTCCCTGTCTCTCTCTAACCTTCTGGCACCTTTGGGCCCAAATTCCAATTTGGGTCTCGCCTGGGTAAACTTTTGCTTAGTCGCTAAGGAACGCGTGCAAAACTTATCTCAGGCCACTAAAACACCTTGTAAGTGACTGCTAGGACTAATAGGAAGTGTTCCCTGTCTCTTTCTCGCCCTCTGGCGCTTTTAGGCCTAAATTCGAATTTGGGTCTCGCTTGGGTCCTCTTTTGCTTAGTCGCTAAGGAACGCGTGCAAAACTCATCTCGAGCCACTGAAACAGCTTGGAAGTGACTGATAGGACTAATAGGAAGATTTTCGTGTCTCTCTCTCGCCTCCTGGCGCCTTTGGGCCTAAATTCCAATTTGGGTCTCGCCTCGGTCCTCTTTTGCTTAGTCGCTAAGGAACGCGTGCAAAACTCATCTTGAGCCACTAAAACACCTTGGAAGTGACTGCTAGGACTAATAGGAAGAGTTCCCTGTCTCTCTCTCGCCTCCTGGCGCCTTTCGGCCTAAATTCCAATTTGGGTCTCGCCTGAGTCCTCTTATGCATAGTCGCTAAGGAATACGTGCAAAACTCATCTCGGGCCCCTGAAACTCCTTGCATGTGACTGCTAGGACTAATAGGAACTGTTCCTGTCTCTCTCTCGCTTGGGTGCTCTTTTGCTTAGTCGCTAAGGAACGCGTTCAAAACACATGTCGGGTCTTTGAAACACCTTGCTAGGACTAATAGGAAGATTTCCGTGTCTCTTTCTCGTCTGTTAGCGCCTTTGGGCCCAAATTCCAATTTGGATCTCGCCTGCTTACTCTTTAGCTTAGTCGCTAAGGAGTGCATGCAAAACTCATCTCGGGCCACTGAAACACCTTAGAAGTGACTGCTAGGACTAATAGGAAGAGTTCCCGGTCTCTCTCGCCTATGGGCCCAAATTCTTCTTTGGGTCTCGCCTGGGTCCTCTTTTGGTTAGTCGCTAAGGAGTGTAACGCCCCAATTTTTGAGAATTAGCTAGTAGTCTTTAGATTCCAATTATTAGCTTATTCCGGCTCGCTAGCGTCGAAATAATTAGATAGATGCTGCATTTTATTTTTAGAATATTGAATTATTTATGAATTCGGTATTTTAAGGTAACTGCATGCAAATAGATAGTTTCAATATCGTCCAAGGATTTTCCTGAGTATGTTCAATTGTGCTGTTCACAATGCCCCTGATAATCTATCCCGAAAGTTAAAATTTTATCTTATTTAAATTGTCAAATCAAAGATATTTGCCTTGAAAAACGTGAGATTTTGTAATCATTGCTAAGATTTTGTGATCATTCCTTAGCCGTCAAAATTTTACACGGAATCTCACGAAATCTAGAAATCATTATTGTAAAGATTTCGTAATCATTACAAAGATTTAGTAATGATTTCTTAGCCGTCAAAATCATTGCATAAAATTCCGTGAGATCTAGCAATCATTACCCGGAGATTTCCAAATCTAGTATCGGCCACTAGATTTTCATGCAAACAAACCTTGTCCCCTATTTTACAAACATCGTGATTGCCCCAAAATTCCGAAATCTAGTATTGACCACTAGAATTCCATGCACGGGATTTTGTCTCCCGATTTGTCGGCAAAGTCATTTCGGAACTTTCTTTTCATGTCTTCCAAATTGCCGACATCATAATTATCCTAACCAATCACATTCTCTTGAACTTAGCACCACATCAAAAGTCTCGTCCTAGTGACAACCTAGTCATGTCTCATTTTTCTCGGCCAACCAAATTTCATGCAATTGCTGTCCAAAATCTTACCTTTGGATTTTTGTGCAGAATTTCAGAAATTGTGATGTCCAAACTGTGTGTATGCAGCCTAGGGTATTTCATGCACTTAACTTCCTGAATTTTACTAACTTTGCCTACAAGCTTTCCCAAAATTCACTATTCATGCACAAAAAACCGTGGCACCCCTTTCCTTGCATCAATTTACCAAATTCACTTCAGCTTTTACTCAATGAAAACCGTGTGCAGTTTTCTGTTTGAAAGTCTTGCTAAGCAAGCCAAAATGAACATGTTAAGTGGCAATTGGTCACTTAAAGGTTAAACCCTCCATATAAATAGACCAAACCACCTCATTTCTCTCTTTTTTCACTCAAAAACCGTGAGCTCTCCACCCTTTCTCTCAAAAATCCTTTCAAAGTTCCATTCTCTCTTTTTCTTCAAAGAAACCGAGACCCTTCCTCCCTAAATCTCTCCAAAAATTCTCATCCTTTCTACCTTCCAAGACAAGCCAAGGAGCTCCAAGCTTTCACTCTTGCATTCTCTCGCTTGATTCTTCAAAACCGTGACCATTCCTTCAAAGAGGTAAGCTTTCTCATCCTTTTTCCTTCTTTGATTTGAAGATCCATGGAAGCCTAACACCAAAAACTCCTAAAAAACTTCCTTTTTCACTTGATCCTAACCATTTGAAGCTTTTTCCCCTTTTTCTCTTCAAAGAACCGAGGAAGACAACCTAACCAAGAGGAGAAAGTTTGAAGTTTGAGACTCACACTCTCGGTCCAGCAACTTTTCTTTGAGGAACCAGCCAAGATCAACTCCTTTTGCTCTTAAATTTTCGTCACAATCAAGGCAAGGGGGAGTTCTCACAATTGACGTGTTTGCATGTCTACCTCTTGGCTGTTTTTACACATTTTTCCTTGAAAAAATTAGTGTGTGTTGGACTGCATGTTGGAAGAACTTCAGATCTGAACTTGCATGTTAAGTTTTATCCAAAAAGTGTATGGATTTCCTTGTTGCATGTCTCGGTTACCTCCTAAAGAGTTTGATTTCACTTTCAATCAACTTTAATTCCTAAAAAGCTTGAAACTTTGATGTGTGGATGTGGATCTTTCTTTGTGCATGTCTCGGTTTTTGTATTCCCTTGGTAGAATCTTTGAACTAATGACATTTTCTTCTTGAAACCATGAACCATGAACTTGATCAACATATTCTTTCCATTGCATGTTAATTTTTAACCATGAAATGCTTTGGATCTCTTTGTGCATGCCTCGGTTTCACCTTTGTTTGGCTGGATTCTTTATTTAAAATGTGGATTTATCCTTGTAATCAATAAACCTTGGATTGCATGTGAAATGGAAGCCATTGCATGTTGATTTCAGCCCCTAAGTGTTTCGGTTTTCCCATAGAAATTTGAATGTCACTTGGAAATGTTGCCCCTCCACTTGGAAGATGAAACTATGTCATTGCATGTTAGTTTCCTTTATGTTATATAATTTTTAGTTTGATAAAAATCTAGTGGAAAAGCTGGACAGATTTGATCTTGCATGGAGAAAGCCTAGAATATTGAACTACACTTAGAAATTGAAAACCGTGTTGGACTTTGTGTGATTTGCATGAGAATGGTTGCTTGTTAGTTTGGATGATGGATGATTGAATTGATTGTGATGGATGTGTTCACTTGGTTTGAAAAGCTTTATGCATGTGGTGTTTTGGAAAATTGTGGTGGACAAGAAAGTGAGAACTATTCACTCTCGGTTTTGATGATGAGAAATCCTAAAAGTTGTACTTAAAATTGTGATAATTTTGATGAAATATGGGTGATAAGGACTGCATAATGATAGAGTGTGTTTGCTGTTTGCACTTGAATCCGTGAGCACTAAGATGAATCATGCATCGTGTTCATTACATTATACAAGGAATAAAAGGAGAGAATCAAGCGCAGCCCTTTTTGATGGAAAGTTTACCTAAACTAAAAGGATATTAATTAAAGGTATGGAGATGGTAATTAAGGGACTGAATATAGTAGTTAATCAATAAAGGTCATCCTTAGAAAGATCTCACTATTAGCTTAATGGAACCTATCGCGTGAGGACAAATATTAACGAACCTAAAAAGAATTAGAACGAAACTAAGTAACCTTGAATTAAATAGGTAGTCAGGAATCAATACACGTAATTAGAAAATAACTAAAAGGAAAAACCAGAGAGATAGAGAAAAGTGGAGATAAGTCATATTTAAAGTAGGAGGTAGTATGGTTAATGACAATGGAAATGATAAAGTGAGTAGTGTTAATATAGTAAGTTAATGTAATAGGATTTGAGTGGGAAAATCTGAGAGGGTCGTGTCAAAATCACTGAGAATTATGTGTTGGGAAATAGTGGATGTGCATTGGTGGGATTGGAAGCTTGTGTGTGATCCCTAAACTTTATTGCTTGGCAAATCTATGCTAGAAGAGAAAGTGAATAGTGATTGAGCAAGCCTTGTGAGGGCTTTGTTTCTGTGCTTGAATTCCATGTGACCCAAGATTGAGAAAACATTGAGGAGAGAAAGAAGAATCACACTTCATGCATCATAACATTTCTTTGGAACGACTTGATGGCATAACAGAGGCACAGCTGTAGGTATTGGAGGTTCGGTCCCGAGTAGACCTACGGGGGTGGTGAAAGGGGGAACAGTCGACCTAGATGGCGCAGCAGAGCTCTCTGTGGCCGGGTCGTGACCCTACTTGCAAGCCTTAGCCAAGCCCAACAAGAACTCCACATCCTAGGGTCGTTGAGGTCCATTCCCGAAGAGACCCAGTTTGGGGCCAGCACCAGTTTGGGTGTTTTTGAATAATGATATGAATTCTTTTCTGTGCAATTGTGATGCAGGGAATGGAGTCCTCCGATCGCCACACGACTTGGATATGAAATTGTGAACTCTACACTAAATGCTGGGCAAGTCGCTGGCAGTAGAGTAAGGGATCCCCATGCATACCATATGCATTAATACAAAAATTTGAGGGATGGATAGTGAGGAATGAAACTTGCATTCATGCATCATGTGCATTATTAGTTTGATGAACCTAGGAATTATCTGTGAAAAGTATGAACTGACTTATATTGTAATGATGTTTGTTCTGAGAGTGGATGTTGATGTGACTTGAGTGATGGTGTGAAAAGCCACCTTCCTTGGGGTACGGCTATTGAATGCTTGCTTGTGTTTGGAGAACTCACCCCTGTTTGTGTGTGTTGTTGCACCTTTGTATATGCCCTATACAGATGACCAGCTTCCGAGTGAAGGTATGGATCCTGCCATCTGAGGAGGACGTCTGGGTGTTCAACGCGGCAGCACAACAAAGCATCTTCCATGGAATGGCACGAGTGATTCATGGACAAGATGTCGGACACTCATGGACCACCCACTTTGTGGTTGATACCCCCATTGAGCTTGTTTTCTCTACCCCACCTGGAGACTCTCACCTACCTTATCCTACACTTGCAGCTACCCCTTCCCCCATGTCTGTTGATCCCCGTACTCCCAATTCTAGACCAACACCTACGCCTGTACCATTCCCTACTGAGGAACCTACTCCACCCCCTGTGACCACTGAGAGAGATATGAGGAATGATGATGTACCGCCCCACATGCTCCCTACCTACCCAAACACTTACTCGCCCTTTACCACAATTCATTCACCACCTCGCACTGCTGGATGGATTATAGAGGACACAGAAGACGCTGCTTCTTCTAGCTCCGCTTCCCCGACATCCTCTGAGGAGACCGATCCCATTGAGGATTATTCTCCTCTCGACTGATTGGGATAGTTTATCTGTTGTGGTTTTTAGGGAACTGCTCTTAGGGAGTCAGTCTATTTCATTCCATGTATCTCTGAACTATGTTGATCTTTGTGCACTTTAATTATGTTATTTCACTTTATTAAGTTGCAGTACTCTGAGATTATTACCAAACATTCCATATCTATTGCATGAGGTTATTCAGTTATGATGGAGTATTGTTGTGGTTGTTTTGCTTAATGTTGATATTACATGATGAGATCATAAACCTCTAAACTGAAATGTGGTACGCTAGAGGTGAATTGAAAGGATGCGTTATCCTTCCGCTTCTCCTGTTTTAAAAAGGAAAAAAAAAATCCTGTTATTTTTAGGCGTCAGAAGGAGCGCTTGTAAAACTCATCTCGGGCAACGGAAACACCTTGGAGGTGACTGCTAGGACTAATAGGAAGAGTTCCGTGCCTCTCCCTTGCCTCCTGGAGCCTTTCACCCAAATTCGAATTTGGGTCTCGCCTGGGTCGTCTTTTGCTTAGTCGCTAAGGAACGCGTCCAAAACTCATCTCGAGCTACTGAAACACCTTGGAAGTGACTCTTAGGACTAATAGGAAGAGTTCCCTGTCTCTTTCTTGCCTCCAGCAGCCTTTGGTCCTAAATTCCAATTTGGGTCTCGCCTGGGTCCTCTTTTGCTTAGTCGCTAAGGAACACATGCAAAACTCATCTCGGGCCACTGAAAGTCCTTGGAAGTGATTGCTAGGACTAATACGAAGAGTTCGTTATCTCTCTATTGCCTACTAGCGCCTATGGTCCTAAATTCCAATTTCGGTCTCACTTGGGTCCTCTTTTGCTTAGTCATTAAGGAACACGTAGAAAACTCATCTCGGGCCACTGAAACACCTTCGCAGTAACTTCTAGGACTAATAGGAAGAGTTTCCTGTCTCTCTCTCACTTCCTGGGGCCTTTGGGCCAAAATTCCAATTTGGGTCTTGCCTCGGTCCTCTTTTGCTTAGTCGCTAATGAACGCGTGTAAAACTCATCTCGGGCTGCTGAAACACCTTGGAAGTGACTGCTAGGACTAATAGGAAGAGTTTCCTGTCTCTCTCTCACTTCCTGGGGCCTTTGGGACTAAATTCCAATTTGGGTCTCGCCTAGGTCCTCTTTTTCCTAGTCGCTAAGGAATGCGTGCGAAACTCATCTCGGGCCACTGAAACACCATGGAAGTGACTGGTGGGACTAATAGGAAGAGTTCCCTGTCTCTTTCTTGCCTCTAGCAGCCTTTGGTCCCAAATTCCAATTTGGGTCTCGCTTGGGTCCTCTTTTGCTTAGTCGCTAAGGAAAACATGCAAAACTCATCTCGGGCCACTGAAAGTCCTTGGAAGTGATTGCTAGGACTAATACGAAGAGTTTGTTATCTCTCTATCGCCTACTGGCGCCTATGGTCCTAAATTCCAATTTCGGTCTCACTTGTGTCCTCTTTTGCTTAGTCATTAAGGAACACGTGGAAAACTCATCTCGGGCCACTGAAACACCTTCGCAGTAACTTCTAGGACTAATAGGAAGAGTTCCCTGTCTCTCTCTCAACTCCTGACGCCTTTGGGCTCAAATTCCAATTTGGGTCTCGCCTAGGTCCTCTTTTGCTTAGTCGCTAAGGAACGCGTGCAAAACTCATCTCAAGCCACTGAAACACCATGGAAGTGATTTCTAGGACTAATAGGAAGAGTTCCCTGTCTCTCTTTCGCCTCCTAGCGCCTTTGGGCCGAAAGTCCAATTTGGGTCTCGCCTGGGTCCTATTTTGCTTAGTCGCTAAGAAACGCGTGCAAAACTCATCTCGGGCAACTGAAACACCTTGGAAGTGACTGCTAGGACTAATAGGAAGAGTTCACTGTCTCTTTCTTGCCTCTTGGCGCCTTTGGGCCTAAAACACAATTTCGGTCTTACGTGGGTACTGTTCTGCTTAGCCGCTAAGGAACGCGTGCAAAACTCATCTCGGGCCACTGAAACACCATGGAAGTGACTGGTGGGACTAATAGGAAGAGTTCCCTGCCTCTCTCTTGCCTCATGGCGCCTTTGGCCCAAATTCGAATTTGGGTCTCGCCTGGGTCGTCTTTTGCTTAGTCGCTAAGGAACGGGTGCAAAACTCATCTCGGGCCGCTGAAACACGTTGGAAGTGACTGCTAGGACTAATAGGAAGAGTTCCCTATCTCTCTCTTGCCTCCTGGGGCCTTTAGGCCTAAATTCCAATTTGGGTCTCGCCTGAGCCCTCTTTGGCTTAGTCGCAAAGGACCCCATGCAAAAGTAATCGCGGACCACTGAAACACCTTAGAAGTGACTACTAGGACTAATAGGAAGAGTTCCCAGTCTCTCTCACTCTTCCAGGCGCCTATGGGCCCAAATTCCACTTTGGGTCTCGCCTGGGTCCTCTTTTACTTAGTCGTTAAGGAACGCGTGCAAAACTCATCTCGGGCCACTGAAACACCTTGGAAGTGACTGCTAGGACTAATAGGAAGAGTTCCCTGTCTCTCTCTCACTTCCTGGGGCCTTTGGGCCCAAATTCCAATTTGGGTCTCGCCTGGGTAAACTTTTGCTTAGTCGCTAAGGAACGCGTGCAAAACTTATCGCGGGCCACTAAAACACCTTGGAAGTGACTGCTAGGACTAATAGGAAGAGTTACCTGTCTCTCTCACTCTTCCTAGCGCCTATGGGCCCAAATTCCAAATTGGGTCTCGCCTGGGTGCTGTTCTGCTTATCTGCTAAGGAACGTATGCGCAACTCATCTCGGGCCACTGAAACACCTTCGAAGTTACTGCTAGGACTAGTAGGAAGAGTTCCCTGTCTCTTTCTCGCCTCTTGAGGCCTTTAGGCCTAAATTCCAATTTGCGTCTCGCGTGAGCCCTCTTTCGCTTAGTCGCTAAGGAACGCATGCAAAAGTCATCTCGGGCCACTGAAACACCTTAGAAGTGACTACTAGGACTAATAGGAAGAGTTCCCAGTCTCTCTCACTCTTCCTAGCGCCTATGGGCCCAAATTACAAATTGGGTCTCGCCTGGGTGCTGTTCTGCTTATCTGCTAAGGAACGTATGCGCAACTCATCTCGAGCCACTGAAACACCTTCGAAGTTACTGCTAGGACTAATAGGAAGAGTTCCCTGTCTCTTTCTCGCCTTGTGGCGCCTTTGGGCCCAAATTCCAATTTGGGTCTCGCCTGGTCCACTTTTACTTAGTCGCTAAGGAACACATGCAAAACTCATCTCGGGCCACTGAAAGTCCTTGGAAGTGATTGCTACGACTAAGA
This sequence comes from Abrus pulchellus subsp. cantoniensis, assembly GCA_024086825.1. Lineage (NCBI taxonomy): Eukaryota > Viridiplantae > Streptophyta > Magnoliopsida > Fabales > Fabaceae > Abrus > Abrus pulchellus. The sequence goes on from CM044056.1 coordinate 16,803,711, forward strand.
CGAAGAGTTCGTTATCTCTCTATCGCCTCCTGGCGCCTATGGTCCTAAATTCCAATTTCGGTCTCACTTGAGTCCTCTTTTGCTTAGTCATTAAGGAACACGTGCAAAACTCATCTCGGGCCACTGAAACACCTTCGCAGTAACTTGTAGGACTAATAGGAAGAGTTCCCTGTCTCTCTCTCAACTCCTGGCGCCTTTGGGCTCAAATTCCAATTTGGGTCTCGCCTAGGTCCTCTTTTGCTTAGTCGCTAAGGAACACGTGCAAAACTTATCTCGGGCCACTGAAAGTCCTGGGAAGTGACTGCTAGGACTAATAGGAAGAGTTCGCTATCTCCCTCTCGCCTCCTGGCGCCTATAGGCCTAAATTCCAATTTCGGTCTCGCTTGGTTCCTCTTTTGCTTAGTCGCTAAGGAACACGTGCAAAACTCATCTCGGGCCACCAAAACACCTTGGAATTGACTGCTAGGACTAATAGGAAGAGCTCTCTGTCTCTCCCTCACTTTCTGGCGCCTTTGGGCCCAAATACCAATTTGGGTCTCGCTTGAGTCCTTTTTTGCTTAGTCGCTAAGGAACGCGTGTAAAACTCATCTCGAGCCATTGAAACTCCTTCGAAGTGACTGCTTGGACTAATAGGAAGAGTTCCTTGTCTCTCTCTCATCTCCTGGTGTCTTTGGGTCCAAATTCCAATTTGGGTCTCGCCGGGGTTCTTTTTTGCTAAGTCGCTAAGGAACGCGTGCAAAATTCTTCTCGGTCCACTAAAACACCTTGGAAGTTGCTGCTAGGACTAATAGGAAAGTTCACTGTCTCTCTTTCACCCCCTGGCACCGTTGGGCCCAAATTCTAATTTGGGTCTTATCTGGGTCCTCTTTTGCTTAGTCGCTAATAATGCGTGCAAAACTCATCTCGGGCCTAAAACACCGTGGAAGTGACTGCTAGGACTAATAGGAAGAGTTCCCTGTCTCTCTCTTGGCTCCTAGCGCCTTTAGCCCAAATTTCAATTTGGGTCTCGCCTGAGCCCTCTTTCGCTTAGTCGCTAAGGAACACATGCAAAATTCATCTCGGGCCACTGAAACATGATGTAAGTGACTGCTAGGAGTAACAGGAAAAGTTCCTTGTCTCTCATTCGCCTCCTGGCGCCTTTGGACCGAAAGTCCAATTTGGGTCTCGACTGGGTCCTCTTTTGCTTAGTCGCTAAGGAACGCGTGCAAAACTCATCTCGGGCCACTGAAACACCATGGAAGTGACTGCTAGGACTAATAGGAAGAGTTCACTGTCTCTTTCTCGCCTCCTGGCGCCTTTGGGCCAAAAATCCAATTTGGGTCTCGGCTAGGTGCTGTTCTGCTTAGTCGCCAAGGAACGTATGCAAAACACATCTCGGGCCATTGAAACACCTTGGAAGAGACTGCTAGGACTAATAGGAAGAGTTTCTTGTTTCTCTCTTGCCTCCGAGCGCCTTTGGTCCCAAATTCCAATTTGGGTCTCGCCTGGGTCCTCTTTTGCTTAGTCGCTAAGGAACACGTGCAAAACTCATCTCGGGCGACTGAAACACCTTGGAAGTGAGTGCTAGGACTAATAGGAAGAGTTCCCTGTCTCTCTCTCCCCTCCTGGCGCCTTTGGGCCGAATTTCCAATTTGGGTCTCTCCTGGGCCCTATTTTTCTTAGTCGCTAAGGAACCCGTGCAAAACTCATCTCGGGCCACTGAAACACCATGGAAGTGATTGCTAGGACTAATAGGAAAAGATCTCTGTCTCTCTCTCATCTCCTGGCGCCTTTGGGTCCAAATTCCAATTTGGATCTCGCCTGGGTCCTCTTTTGCTAAGTCGATAAGGAGCGCGTGCAAAACTCTTCTCGGGCCACTGAAACACCTTGGAAGTGGCTGCTAGGACTAATAGGAAGAGTTCCCTATCTCTCTCTCACCTCTTGACGCCGTTGGGCCCAAATTTCAATTTGGGTCTTACCTGGGTCCTCTTTTGCTAAGTCGCTAAGGAACGCGTGCAAAACACATCTCAGGCCACTGAAAGACCTTGGAAGTGACTACTAGGACTAATAGGAAGAGTTCCCTATCTCTCTCTCGCCTCCTGGAGCCTATGGGCCTAAATTCGAATTTGGGTCTCGCTTGGGTCCTCTTTTGCTTAGTCGCTAAGTAATACGTGCAAAACTCATCTCGGGCCACTAAAACACCTTGGAAGTGACTGCTAGGACTAATAGGAAGATTCCCTGTCTCTCTCTCGCCTCGTGGGGCCTTTGGGCCCAAATTCCTATTTGGGTCTTGCGTGGGTCCTCATTTGCTTTGTCACTAAGGAACGCATGCAAAACTTATTTCGGGTCACTGAAAGTTCTTGGAAGTGACTGTTAGGACTAATACGAAGAGTTCGTTATCTCTCTCTCTCCTCTTGGCGCCTATGGTCCTAAATTCCAATTTCGGTCTCGCTTGGGTCCTCTTTTGCTTAGTCATTAAGGAACACCTGTAAAACTCATCTCGGGCCACTGAAACACCTTGGAAGTGAGTGCTAGGACTAATAGGAAGAGTTCCCTGTCTCTCTCTCACGTCCTGGCGACTTTGGGCCCAAATTCCAATTTGGGTCTCGCTTGGGTCCTCTTTTGCCTAGTCGCTAAGGAACGCGTGCAAAACTCATCTCGGGCCACTGAAGGTCCTTGGAAGTGACTGCTAGGACTAATAGGAAGAGTTCCCTGTCTCTCTCTCACCTCCTGGCGGCTTTGGGTCCAAATTCCAATTTGGGTCTTGCCTGGGTCCTCTTTTGCTTAGTCGCTAAGGAACGCGTGCAAAACTTATTTCGGGTCACTGAAAGTCCTTGGAAGTGACTGCTAGGACTAATACGAAGAGTTCGTTATTTCTCTCTCGCCTCTTGGTGCCTATGGGCCTAAATTGCAATTTCGGTCTCGCTTGGGTCCTCTTTTGCTTAGTCACTAAGGAACACGTGCAAAACTCATCTCGGGCCACTGAAACACCTTGGAAGTGACTGCCAGGACTAATAGGAAGAGTTCCTTGTCTCTCTCTCACCTCCTGGCGCCTTTGGTCCCAAATTCCAATTTCGGTCTCGCGTGGGTCCTCTTTTGCTTAGTCGCTAAGGAACGCGTGCAAAAGTAATCTCGGGTCACTAAAACACCTTGGAAGTGACTGCTAGGACTAATAGGAAGAGTTCCCTATCTCTCTCTCACCTCCTGGCGGCTTTGGGCCCAAATTCCAATTTGGGTCTCGCTTAGGTCCTCTTTTGCTTAGCCGCTAAGGAACACATGCAAAACTCATCTCGAGCCACTAAAACACTTGGAAATGAGTGTTAGGACTAATAGGAGGAGTTCCCTGTCTCTCTCTCATCTCCTGGCGCCTTTGGTTCCAAATTCCAATTTGGGTCTCGCATGGGTCCTCTTTTCCTTAGTCGCTAAGGAACGCGTGCAAAACTCATCTCAAGCCACTGAAACACCTTTGAAGTGACTGCTAGCACTAATAGGAACAGTTCCCTGTCTCTCTCTCATCTCCTGGTGCCGCTGGGTCCAAATTCCAATTTGGGTTTCACCTAGGTCCTCTTTAGCTAAGTCGCTAAGGAACGCATGCAGAACTCATCCCGGGCCACTAAAACACCTTGGAAGTGACTGCTAGGACTAATAGGAAGAGTTCCCTCTCTTTCTCTTGCCTTCTGATGCCTTTGGACCCAAATTCCAATTTGGGTCTCGCCTAGGTCCTCTTCCGCTTAGTCGTTAAGAAACACTTGCAAAACTCATGTCAGGCCACTGAAAGACCTTGGAAGTGAGTGCTAGGACTAATAGGAAGAGTTCCCTGTCTCTCTCTTACCTCTTGCCGCCTTTGGGTCCAAATTCCAATTTGGGTCCTGCCTGGGTCCTCTTTTGCTTAGTCCCTAAGGAACGCGTTCAAAACTTATTTCGGGTCACCGAAAGTCCTTGGAAGTGACTGCTAGGACTAGTACGAAGAGTTCGTTATCTCTCTCTCACCTCTTGGTGCCTATGGGCCTAAATTCCACTTTCGGTCTCGCTTGGGTCCTTTTTTGCTTAGTCGCTAAGGAACACGTGCAAAACTCATCTCGGGCCACTGAAACACCTTGGAAGTGACTGTCAGGACTAATAGGAAGAGTTCCCTATCTCTCTCTCACCTCCTGGCGCCTTTGGGCCCAAATTCCAATTTGGGTCTCGCTTGGGTCCTCTTTTGCTTAGTCGCTAAGGAACGCGTGCAAAAGTCATCTCAGGCCACTAAAACACCTTCAAAGTGACTGCTAAGACTAATAGGAAGAGTTCCCTATCTCTCTCTCACCTCCTGGCGGCTTTGGGCCCAAATTCTAATTTGGGTCTCGCTTAGGTCCTCTTTTGCCTAGCCGCTAAGGAACATATGCAAAACTCATCTCGAGCCACTAAAACACCTTGGAAATGAGTGTTAGGACTAATAGGAGGAGTTCGCTGTCTCTCTCTCATCTCTTGGCGCCTTTGGGTCCAAATTCCAATTTGGGTCTCGCATGGGTCCTCTTTTCCTTAGTCGCTAAGGAACACATGCAAAATTCATCTCGGGCCACTGAAACATGATGTAAGTGACTGCTAGGACTAATAGGAAGAGTTCCCTGTCTCTCTCTCACCTCCTGGCGGCTTTGGGTCCAAATTCCAATTTGGGTCTTGCCTGGGTCCTCTTTTGCTTAGTCGCTAAGGAACGCGTGCAAAACTTATTTCGGGTCACTGAAAGTCCTTGGAAGTGACTGCTAGGACTAATACGAAGAGTTCGTTATTTCTCTCTCGCCTCTTGGTGCCTATGGGCCTAAATTGCAATTTCGGTCTCGCTTGGGTCCTCTTTTGCTTAGTCACTAAGGAACACGTGCAAAACTCATCTCGGGCCACTGAAACACCTTGGAAGTGACTGCCAGGACTAATAGGAAGAGTTCCTTGTCTCTCTCTCACCTCCTGGCGCCTTTGGTCCCAAATTCCAATTTCGGTCTCGCTTGGGTCCTCTTTTGCTTAGTCGCTAAGGAACGCGTGCAAAAGTCATCTCAGGACACTAAAACACCTTGGAAGTGACTGCTAGGACTAATAGGAAGAGTTCCCTATCTCTCTCTCACCTCCTGGCGGCTTTGGGCCCAAATTCCAATTTGGGTCTCGCTTAGGTCCTCTTTTGCTTAGCCGCTAAGGAACACATGCAAAACTCATCTCGAGCCACTAAAACACTTGGAAATGAGTGTTAGGACTAATAGGAGGAGTTCCCTGTCTCTCTCTCATCTCCTGGCGCCTTTGGTTCCAAATTCCAATTTGGGTCTCGCATGGGTCCTCTTTTCCTTAGTCGCTAAGGAACGCGTGCAAAACTCATCTCAAGCCACTGAAACACCTTTGAAGTGACTGCTAGCACTAATAGGAACAGTTCCCTGTCTCTCTCTCATCTCCTGGTGCCGCTGGGTCCAAATTCCAATTTGGGTTTCACCTAGGTCCTCTTTAGCTAAGTCGCTAAGGAACGCATGCAGAACTCATCCCGGGCCACTAAAACACCTTGGAAGTGACTGCTAGGACTAATAGGAAGAGTTCCCTCTCTTTCTCTTGCCTTCTGATGCCTTTGGACCCAAATTCCAATTTGGGTCTCGCCTAGGTCCTCTTCCGCTTAGTCGTTAAGAAACACTTGCAAAACTCATGTCAGGCCACTGAAAGACCTTGGAAGTGAGTGCTAGGACTAATAGGAAGAGTTCCCTGTCTCTCTCTTACCTCTTGCCGCCTTTGGGTCCAAATTCCAATTTGGGTCCTGCCTGGGTCCTCTTTTGCTTAGTCCCTAAGGAACGCGTTCAAAACTTATTTCGGGTCACCGAAAGTCCTTGGAAGTGACTGCTAGGACTAGTACGAAGAGTTCGTTATCTCTCTCTCACCTCTTGGTGCCTATGGGCCTAAATTCCACTTTCGGTCTCGCTTGGGTCCTTTTTTGCTTAGTCGCTAAGGAACACGTGCAAAACTCATCTCGGGCCACTGAAACACCTTGGAAGTGACTGTCAGGACTAATAGGAAGAGTTCCCTATCTCTCTCTCACCTCCTGGCGCCTTTGGGCCCAAATTCCAATTTGGGTCTCGCTTGGGTCCTCTTTTGCTTAGTCGCTAAGGAACGCGTGCAAAAGTCATCTCAGGCCACTAAAACACCTTCAAAGTGACTGCTAAGACTAATAGGAAGAGTTCCCTATCTCTCTCTCACCTCCTGGCGGCTTTGGGCCCAAATTCTAATTTGGGTCTCGCTTAGGTCCTCTTTTGCCTAGCCGCTAAGGAACATATGCAAAACTCATCTCGAGCCACTAAAACACCTTGGAAATGAGTGTTAGGACTAATAGGAGGAGTTCGCTGTCTCTCTCTCATCTCTTGGCGCCTTTGGGTCCAAATTCCAATTTGGGTCTCGCATGGGTCCTCTTTTCCTTAGTCGCTAAGGAACGCGTGCAAAACTCATCTCAGGCCACTGAAACAACTTCGAAGTGACTGCTAGCACTAATAGGAACAGTTCCCTGTCTCTCTCTCATCTCCTGGTGCCGCTGGGTCCAAATTCCAATTTGGGTCTCACCTAGGTCCTCTTTTGCTAAGTCGCTAAGAAACGCATGCAGAACTCATCCCTGGCTATTAAAACACCTTGGAAGTGACTGCTAGGACTAATAGGAAGAGTTCCCTGTCTTTCACTCGCCTTCTGATGCCTTTGGACCCAAATTCTAATTTGGGTCTCGCCTAGGTCCTCTTCTACTTAGTCGCTAAGAATCGCGTGCAAAACTCATGTCAGGCCACTGAAACACCTTGGAAGTGAGTGCTAGGACTAATAGGAAGAGTTCCCTGTCTCTCTCTCACCTCCTGGCGCCTTTGGGCCCAAATTCCAATTTGGGTCTCGCCTGGGTCCTCTTTTGCTTAGTTGCTAAGGAACGCATGCAAAACTTATTTCGGGTCACTGAAAGTCCTTGGAAGTGACTGCTAGGAATAATACGGAGAGTTCGTTATCTCTCTCGCCTCTTGGTGCCTATGGGCCTAAATTCCAATTTCGGTCTCGCTTAGGTCCTCTTCTGCTTAGTCGCTAAGGAACACGTGCAAAACTCATATCGGGCCACTGAAATACCTTGGAAGTGACTGCCAGGACTAATAGGAAGAGTTCCCTGTCTCTCTCTCACGTCCTGGCGCCTTTGGGCCGAAATTCCAATTTGGGTCTCGCTTGGGTCCTCTTTTGCTTAGTCGCTAAGGAACGCGTGCAAAAGTCATCTCAGGCCACTAAAACACCTTCGAAGTGACTGCTATGACTAATAGGAAGAGTTCCCTATCTCTCTCTCACCTCCTAGCAGCTTTGGGCCCAAATTCCAATTTGGGTCTCGCTTAAGTCCTCTTTTGCTTAGCCGCTAAGGATCACATGGAAAACTCATCTCGAGCCACTAAAACACCTTGGAAATGAGTGTTAGGACTAATAGGAGGAGTTCGCTGTCTCTCTCTATCTTCTGGCGCCTTTGGGTCCAAATTCCAATGTGGGTCTCGCATGGGTCCTCTTTTGCTTAGTCGTAAGGAACGCGTGCAAAACTTTTCTCAGGCCACTGAAACACCTTCGAAGTGACTGCTAGGACTAATAGGAACAGTTCTCTGTCTCTCTCTCATCTCCTGGTGCTGCTGGGTCCAAATTCCAATTTGGGTCTCACCTAGGTCCTCTTTTGCTAAGTCGCTAAGGAACGTATGCAGAACTCATCTCGGGCCACTAAAACACCTTGCAAGTTACTGCTACGACTAATAGGAAGAGTTCCCTGTCTCTCTCTCACCTCCTAGCACCTTTGGGCTCAAATCCGAATTTGGGTCTCGCCTGGGTGCTCTTTTGCTTAGTCGCTAAGGAACACGTGCAAAACTCATCTCGAGCCACTGGAACACCTTGGAAGTGACATGTAGGACTAATAGGAAGAGTTCCCTGTCTCTCTCTCGTCTCTTTGCACCTTTGCGCCAAAATTCTAACTTGGGTCTCACTTGGGTCCTCTTTTGCTAAAATCCTAAGGAACGGGCGCAAAAGTCATCTCGGGCCACTGAAACATATTGGAAGTGACTGCTAGGACTAATACGAAGAGTTCCCTGTCTTTCTCTTGCCTCTTAGCGCCTTTGTGCCCAACTTCCAATTTGGGTCTCGCCTGGGTCCTCTTTTGCTTATCCCCTAAGGAACAAGTGCAAAACTCATCTTGAGCCAGTGAAACACCTTGCAAGTGACTGCTGGCACTAATAGGAAGAGTTCCCTATCTCTCTCTCACCTCCAGGCGCCTTTGGTGCTAAGTTCTAATTTAGGTCTCGCTTGGGTCCTATTTTGATTTGCTGCTAAGGAACACGTGCAAAACTCATCTCGAGCCACTGAAAAACCTTGGAAGTGAGTGCTAGGACTAATACGAAGAGTTCCCTGTCTTTCTCTTGCCTCTTAGCGCCTTTGTGCCCAACTTCCAATTCGCGAGCAAAACTTTTCTTTGGCCACTGAAACAACTTGGAAGTGACTGCGAGAACTAATAGGAGGAGTTCCCTATCTCTCTCTCTCTCGCCTCCTGGCGCCTTTGGGCCCAAATTTCAATTTAGGTTTCACCTGCGTGCTCATTTGCTTAGTCGCTAAGGAACGCGTACAAAACGCATCTCGGGCCACTGAACACCTTGGAAGTGACTGCTAGGACTAATAGGAAGAGTTCCCTGTCTCTCTCTCGCCTCCTGGCGCCTTTGGGTCCAAATTCCAATTTGGGTCTCGCCTTTGTCCTCTTTTGCTTAATCGCTAAGAAACGCATGCAAAACTCATCTCGGGCCACTGAAAGACCTTGGAAATGACTGCTAGGACTAATTGGAGGAGTTCCCTCTCTCTCCCTCGCCTCCTGACGACTTTGGGCCTAAATTCCAATTTGGGTCTAGCCTGCGTCCTCTTTTGCTTAGTGGCTAAGGAACGTGTGCAAAACTCATCTCGGGCCACTGAATCACCTTGGAAGTGACTACTAGGACTAATAGGAGGAGTTCCCTGTCTCTCTCTCGCCTCTTGACGACTATGGGCCTAAATGCCAACTTGGGTCTCGCCTGCATCCTCTTTTGCTTAGTCGCTAATGAACGCGAGTAAAACTTATCTCGGACTATTCAAAAAACATGAAAATAACTTCTAGAACTAATAGGAGGGGTTCCCTGTCTCTCTCTGACCTACTGGCGCCTTTGGGCCAAAATTCCAATTTGGGTCTCGCCTGCGTGCTCTTTTGCTTAGTCGCTAAGGAATGCGTGCAAAACTAATCTCGAGCCACTGAAACACCTTGGAAGGGACTGGTAGGACTAATAGGAAGAGTTCCCTGTCTCTCTTTCACCTCCTGCGCCTTTGGGCCAAAATTTCAATTTGGGTCTCGCCTGGGTCCTATTTTACTTAGTCGCTAAGGAACGCATGCAAAACTCATCTCGGGCCACTGAACACCTTGGAAGTGAGTGCTAGGACTAATAGGAAGAGTTCCCTATCTCTCTCTCGCCTCCTGGCGCCTTTGGCCCCAAATTCCAATTTGGGTCTCGTCTTTGTCCTCTTTTGCTTAATTGCTACGGAACGCATGCAAAACTCATCTCGGGCCACTGAAAGACCTTGGAAGTGACTGCTAGGACTAATAGGAAGAGTTCCCTATCTCTCTCTCGCCTCCTGACGACTTAGGGCCTAAATTCCAATTTGGGTATAGCCTGCGTCCTCTTTTGCTTAGTGGCTAAGGAACGAGTGCAAAACTTATCTCGGGCCCCTAAAACACCTTGAAAGTGACTGCTAAGACTAATACGAAGAGTTCCCTGTCTCTCTCTCGCATCCTGGTGCCTTTGGGCCCAAATTCTTACTTGGGTGTTGGTTGCATCCTTTTTTTCTTAGTCGCTAAGGAACGCGTACAAAACTCATCTCGGGTCTCTGAAACTCCTTGGAAATGAATGCTAGGAGTAAATGCCTGTCTCTCTGTCGCCTCCTGGCACCTTTGGGACCAAAATCCAATTTGGGTCTCGCTGGGTCCTCTTTTGCTTAGTCAATAAGGAACATGTGCAAAACTCATGTTGGGCCATTCAATAAGCTTGGAAGTGGCTGTGAGGGCTAATAGGAAGAGTTCCCTGTCTCTCTCTCGCCTCCTGGCACCCTTGGGTCCAAATTCCAGTTTGGGTCTCGCTTTGGTGCTGTTTTACTTAGTCGCTAAGGAACACATGCAAAACTCATCTCGGGCTACTGAAACACCTTGGAAGTGACTGCTAGGACTAATAGAAAGTGTTCCCTGTCTCCCTCACGCCTTCTGGCCCATTTGGGACCAAAATCCAATATAGGTCTCGTCGGGTCCTGTTTTGCTTAGTCGCTAAGGAACGCGTGCAAAACTCATCTCAGGCCATTCAACAAGCTTGGAAGTGGCTGCAAGGACTAATAGGAAGGGTTCCCTGTCTCTCTCTCGCCTCCTGCCGCTTTTGGGCCCAAATTCCAATTTGGGTCTTGCCTGGATCTTATTTTGCTTAGTCGCTAAGGAACGCGTGTAAAACTCGTCTCGGGCCACTGAAACACCTTGGAAGTGACTACTAGGACTAATAGAAAGAGTTCCTGTCTCTCTATCGCCTCCTGGAGCCTTTCGACCCAAATTCCTACTTGGGTGTTGCTTGCATCCTCTTTTGCTTAGTCGCTAAGGAACGCGTGCAAAACACATCTTGGGCCACTAAAACACCTTGAAGTGACTGCTAGGACTAATAGGATAAGTTCCCTGTCTCTCTCTCGCCTCCTGGCGCCTTTGGGTCCAAATTCCAATTTGGGTCTAGCCTGCATCCTCTTTTGCTTAGTCGTTACGGAATGTGTGCAAAACTTATCTCGAGCCACTAAAACACATTGAAAGTGACTACTAGGACTAATAGGAAGAGTTCCCTGTCTCTCAGTCCCCTCCTGGCGCCTTTGGGCCCAAATTCCCTTTTCGGTTTCGCCTGGTTCCTCTTTTGCTTTGTCGCTAAGGAACGCGTGCAAAACTCATCTCTGGCTGCTGAAACACCTTAGAAGTGACTGTTAGGACTAATAGGAAGTGTTCCATGTCTCTCTCTCGCCTCCTGGCACCTTTGGGCCCAAGTTCTGATTTGGGTCTCGCCTGGGACGTCTTTTGCTTAGTCACTAAGGAACGCGTGCAAAGTTCATTGCTGGCCACTGAAACACCTTGGAAGAGACTCCTAGGACTAATAGGAAGAGTTCCCTGCCTCTCTCTTGCCTCATGGCGTCTTTGGGCCCTAATTCCAATTAGGGTCTCGCTAGGTCCTGTTTTGCTTAGTCGCTAAGGAATGCATGCAAAACTCATCTCGGGCCATTCAATAAGCTTGGAAGTGGCTGCGAGGACCAATTGAAAGAGTTCCGTGCCTCTCTCTCGCCTCTTGGCTCCTTTGGGCCCAAAGTCCAATTTGGGTCTTGCCTGGGTCCTCTTTTGCTTAGTCGCTAAGGAACGCGTGCAAAACTTGTCTCGGGCCACTGAAACACCTTGGAAGTGACTACTAGGACTAATGGGAAGAGTTCCCTGTCTCTCTCTGGCCTCCTGGCGCCTTTTGGCCCAAATTCCAACATGGGTGTTGCCTGCATCCTCTTTTGCTTAGTCACTAAGGAAAGCCTGAAAAACTCATCTCGGGTCACTGAAAAACCTTGGAAGTGACTGCTAGGACTAATAGGAAGAGTTTCTTGTCTCTCTCTCGGCTCCTGACTCCTTTGGAATCCAAATCCAATTCGAGTCGCGCCTGGGTCCTCTTTTGCTTAGTCGCTAAGGAACGCATTCCAAACACATCTTGGTCCTCTAAAATAGCTTGGAAGTGACTTCTAGGCCTAATAGGAGAAGTTCCCTATCTCACTCTCGCCTCCTGACGCGCCTTTAGGTCCAAATTCCAATTTCGGTCTAGCCTGCGTCCTCTTTTGCTTAGTCGCTAAGGAACATATGCAAAACTTGTCTCGAGCCAGTAAAACACCTTGAAAGTGGCTGCTAGGACTAATAGGAAGAGTTCCTTTTTTCTCTCTTGCCTTGTGGCACCTTCGGGCCCAAATTCCAATTAGGGTCTCGCCTAGGTCCTCTCTTCCTTTCCCACTAAGGAACGCGTGCAAAACTCATATCGGGCCACAGAAACACCTTGTAAGTGACTGCTAGGACTAATAGGAAGAGTTCCCTGTCTCACTCTCGCCTCCTAGCGCCTTTCGGGCCAAATTTCAATTTGGGTCTCGCCTGTTTCCTCGTTAGCTTAGTCGCTAAGGAACGCGTGCAACACTCATCTTGAGTCACTGAAACACCTTGGAAGTGACAGCTAGGATTAATAGGAGGAGTTCCCTGTCTTTCTCTCGCCTGCTGGCGAATTTGGGCCCAAATTCCTATTTGGGCCTCGCGTGGGTCCTCTTTTTCTTAGTCGCTAAGGAACGCATGCAAAACTCATCTCGGGGCATTGAAAAACCTTTGAAGTGGCTGTTAGGACTAATAGGAAGAGTTCCCCGTCTCTCTTTCACCTCCTGGTGCTTTTGGGCCGAAATTCCAATTTGGGTCTCGCCTGGGTCCTCGTCTGCTTAGTCGATATGGAACGCATGCAAAACTCATCTCGAGCCACTGAAACACCTTGGAAGTGACTGCTAGGACTAGTAGGAGGAGTTCCCTGTCTCTCTCTCGCCTGCTGGCGACTTTGGGCCCAAATTCCAATTTGTGTCTCGCCTGGGTCTTCTATTGCTTAGACACTAAGGAACGCGTGCAAAACTCATCTCGGGCCACTGAAACACCTTGGAAGCGACTGCTACGACTAATATGAAAAGTTCCCTGTGTCTCTCTCGACTCTTGGCGCCTTTGCGCCCAAAATCCAATTCGGGTCTCATCTGAGTTCTCTTCTGCTTAGTCACTATGGAACGCGTGCAAAACTCATCTTGAGCCACTGAAACACCTTGGAAGGGACTGCTAGTACTAATAGGATGAGTTCCCTGTCTCTCTCTTGCCTCCTGGCGGCTTTGGCCACAAATTTAAATTTGTGTCTTGCCTTGGTCCTCTTTTGCTTAGTCGCTAAGGATCGCGTGGAAAACTGATTTCGTGGCACTGAAACAGCTTGGAAGTGACTGCTAGGACTAATAGCAAGAGTTCCCTGTCTCGCGTGGGTCCTCTTTTCCTGAGTCGCTAAGGAATGCGTGCAAAACTCATCTCGGGCCACTGAAACACCTTGAAAGAGACTGCTAGGACTAATAGGATGAGTTCCCTGTCTCTCTCTCGCCTCCTGGAGCCATTGGGCCCAAATTCCAATGTGGGTCTCGCTTGGGTCCTCTTTTCCTTAGTCGCTAAGGAACGCGTGTAAAGCTCATCTCGGGCCACTGAAACACCTTGGAAGAGATTGCTAGTAATAATAGGAAGAGTTACCCGTCTCTCTCTCGCCTCCTGGCGCCGGTTGGCCCAAGTTCTGATTTGGGTCTCGCCTGGGACGTCTTTTGCTTAATCACTAAGGAACGCGTGCAAAATTCATTGCGGGCCACTGAAACATCTTGGAAGAGACTGCTAGGACTAATAGGAAGAGTTCCCTGTCTCTCTCTTGCCTCATGGCGCCTTTGGGCCCTAATTCCAATTAGGGCCCAAATTTCAATTTAGGTCTCGCCCGGGTCTTCTATTGCTTAGACAGTAAGGAACGCGTGCAAAACTCATCTCGGGCCACTAAAACACCTTGGAAGCGACTGCTACGACTAATATGAAAAGTTCCCTGTCTCTTTCTAGGCTCTTGGTGCCTTTGGGCCCAAATTTCAATTTGGGTCTCGCCTGAGTCCTCTTCTGCTTAGTCACTATGGAACGCGTGCAAAACTCATCTCGGTCGACTGAAGCACCTTAGAAGTGACTGCGAGGACTAATAGGTAGAGTTCTCTGTCTCTCTTGCGCCTCCTAGTGCCTTTGGGCCTAAATTCCAATTTGGGTCTCGCCTCCGTCCTATTTTCCGGACTCGCTATAGAACGCATGCAAAACTCATATCGGGGCACTAAAACACCTTAGAAGTGACTACTAGGACCAATAGGAAGAGTTCCTTGTGTCTCTCTCGCCTCCTAGCGCCTTTAGGGCCAAATTCCATTTTGGGTCTCGCTCGGGTCCTCTTTTGCGTCGTCGCTAAGGAACAGGTGCAAAACTCAGCTTGCGTCACTGAAACACCTTGGAAGTGACTGCTAGTACTAATAGGAGGAGTTCTCTGTCTCTCTCTCACCTCCTGGTGCCTTTGGGCCCAAATTTCAATTTTGGTCTCACGCTGGTCATATTTTGCTTAGTTGCTAAGAAACGCAGGTAAAACTCATATCGGGTCACTGAAGCACCTTGGAAGTGTCTGCTAGGACTAATAGGAACAGTTCCCCATCTCTTTCACCTCCTGGCGTTGTTGGGCCCAAATTTCAATTTAGGTCTCGCCTGAGTCCTCTTTTGCTTAGTCGCTAAGGAACATGTGCCAAACTCATCTCGGTCCACTGAAATCCCTAGGAAGTGCTTGCTAAGACAAATAGGAAGAGTTACATGTCTCTCTCTCGCCTCCTGGCGCCTTTGGGCCAAATTCCAATTTGGGTTTCGCTTGCGTCCTCTTTTGCTTAGTCGCTAAGGAACCCGTGGAAAACTCATCTTGGGCCACTGAAACACCTTGGAAGTGACTACTAGGACTAATAGGAAGAATTCCCTGTCTCTCTCTAGCCTCTTGGCGCCTTTAGGCCCAAATCCCAATTTGGGTCTCGCCTGAGTCCTCTTTTGCTTAGTCGCAAAGGAACGCGTGCCAAACTCATATCGGTCCACTGAAATACCTTGGAAGTGACTGCTAGGACAAATAGGAAGAGTTCCTTGTCTCTCTCTTGCCTCCTGGCACCTTTGTGCCAAATTCCAACTTGGGTCTCGCCTAGGTCCTTTTTTGCTTAGTCGCTAAGGAACGCGTGCAAAACTCATCTCGGGCCACTGAAACACCTTGGAAGTGACTGCTAGGACTAATAAGAACAGCTCCCTGTCTCTCTGTCGTCTCCTAGCACCTTTGGGTCTCAATTTCAATTTGGGTCTCACCTGGGTCCTCTTTTGCTTAGTTGCTAAGAAACACGTGCAAAACTCATCTCGGGCCATTGAAACACCTTGGAAGTGACTGCTAGGACTAATAGGAAGAGTTCCCTTTCTTTCTCTTGCCTCTTGGCACCTTTGGCCCAAAATCTAATTTGGGTGTCCACGGGGTCCTCTTTTATCTTAGTCGCTATGGAACGCCTGTAAAACTCAACTCGGGCCACTGAAACACCTTGGAAGTGACTGGTAGGACTAATAGGAAGAGTTCCCTGTCTCTCTCTCTCCTCTTGGTGCCTTTGGGCCTCAATTCAAATTTGAGTCTCACCTGGGTCCTCTTTTGCTTAGTTGCTAAGGAACGCGTGCAAAACTCATCACCGGCCACTGAAACACATTCGAAGTGACTGCTAGGCTAATACGAAGAGTTCCCTGTCTCTCTCTCGCCTGCTGGCGCCTTTAGGCCAAAATTTGAATTTGGGTCTCGTCGGGGTGCACTTTTGCTTATCGCTAAGGAACGCGTGCAAAACTCATCTCGGGCCACTGAAACACCTTGGAAGTGACTGCTATGACTAATAGAAAGAGTTTCATGTCTCTCTCTCGTGTCCTGGCACCTTTCGGTCCAAATTCTAATTTGGGTCTCGCCTGGGTCCTCTTTTGTGTAGTCGCTAAGGAACGCGTGCAAAACTCATCTCGGGCCACTGAAACACCTTGGAAGTGACTGATAGGACTAATAGGAAGAGTTCCCTGTCTCTCTCTCGCCTCCTGGCGCCTGTGGGGCCGAATTCCAATTTGGGTCTCCCCTGCGTCCTCTTTTGCTTAGTTGCTAAGAAACACGTGCAAAACTCATATCAGGCGACTTAAACACCTTGGAAGTGACTGCTAGGACTAATAGGAAGTGTTCCCTGTCTCTCTCTTACCTCCTGGCACCTTTGGGCCCAAATTCCAATTTAGGTCTCGCCGGGGTCCTTTTTTGCTTAATCGCTAAGGAATGCGTGCAAAACTCATCTCGGGCCACTGAAACACCTTGGAAGTGACTGCTAGGACTAATAGGAACAGCTCCCTGTCTCTCTGTCGTCTCCTAGCACCTTTGGGTCTCAATTTCAATTTGGGTCTCACCTGGGTCCTATTTTGCTTAGTTACTAAGGAACGCGTGCAAAACACATCTCATTCCACTAAAACATGTTCGAAGTGACTGCTAGGACTAATAGGAAGAGTTCCCTGTCTCTCTCTCGCCTCTTGGCGCCTTTAGGCCAAAATTCTAATTTAGGTCTCGTCGGGGACCTCTTTTGCTTATCGCTAAGGAACGCGCGCAAAACTCATCTTAGGCCATTGAAACACCTTGGAAGTGGGTCTTTCGTGGGTCCTCTTTTGCTTATTCGCTAAGGAACATGTGCAAAACTCATCTCGGGCCGTCGAAACACCTTGGAAGTGACTGCTAGGACAAATAGGAAGGAAGAGTTCCTTATCTCTCTCATGCCTCGTGGCGCGTTTGGGACTCAATTCCAATTTGCGTCTCACCTGGGTCCTCTTTTACTTAGTTGCTGAAGAACGCGTGCAAAACTCATCTCAAGCCACTAAAACACCTTTGAAGTGACTACTAGGACTAATAGGAAGAGTTCATTGTCTCTATCTCGCCTCCTGGCGCTTTTGGGTCCAAATTCGAATATGGGTCTCGCCTGGGTCCTCTTTTGCTTAGTCACTTTGTAAAACTCATCTCGGGCCACTGAAACACCTTGGAACTGACTGCTAGGACTAATAGGAAGAGTTCCCTGTCTCTCTCTCGCCTCCTGCCGCCTTTGCGGCCAAATTTTAATTTGGGTCTCGCTTGGGTCCTCTTTTGCTTAGACACTAAGGATCACGTGCAAAATACATCTCGGGCCATTGAAACACCTTGGAAGTGACTGCTAGGACTAATACGAAGAGTTCCTTGTCTCTCTCCCGCCTCCTGGCACCTTTGGGCCCAAATTCCAATTTGGGTGTCGCTTAGGTCCTCTTTTGCTTATTCGCTTTGCAAAACTCATCTCGGGCACTGAAATACCTTGGAAGTGACTGGTAGGACTAATAGGAAGAGTTCCCTATCTCTCTCTCGCCTCCTGGTGCCTTTGGGGTCAAATTCCAATTTGGTTCTTGCCTGGGTCCACTTTTGCTTAGACACTAAGGATCGCGTGCAAAACACATCTCAGGCCAATGAAACACCTTGGAAGTGACTACTCAGACTAATAAGAAGAGTTCCCTGTCTCTCTCTTGCCTCCTGGCTCCTTTGGGCCCAAATTCCAATTTGGGTCTCGCTGGTTCCTCTTTTGCTTTGTCGCTAAGGAACGCATGCAAAACTCATCTCGGGCCACTGAAACACCTTGGAAGTGACTGCTCGGACTAATAAGAGGAGTTCCCTGTCTATCTCTCGCCTCCTGGCGCCTTTGGGCTCAAATTCAAATTTGGGTCTCGCCTGGGTTATCTTTTGCTTTGCCGCTAAGGAACGCGTGCCAAACTCATCTCGAGCCACTAAAACACCTTGGAAGTGACTGCTAGGACTAATAGGAAGGGTTCCTTGTCTCTCTCTCGTCTCCTGGTGCCTTTGGGCCCAAATTCCAATATGGGTCTCGCCTGGGTCCTCTTTTGCTTAGTCGCTTTGCAAAACTCATGTCGGGCCACTGAAACACCTTGGAAGTGACTTCTAGGACTAATAGGAAGAGTTACATGTCTCTTTCTTGCCTCTAGGCGCCTTTGGGCCCAAATTCCAATATGGGTCTCGCTTGGGTCCTCTTTTGCTTAGTCGCTTTGCAAAACTCATCTCGGGCCACTGAAACACCTTGGAAGTGACTGCTAGGACTAATAGGAAAAGTTTCCTGTCTCTCTCTCCCCTCCTGGCATTTTTGGGGCCAAATTCCAATTTGGGTCTCGCCTGGGTCCTCTTTTGCTTAGACGCTAAGGATCACGTGCAGAACACATCTCGGGCCAATGAAACACCTTCGAAGTGACTACTAGGACAAATAGGAAGAGTTCCTTGTCTCTCTCATACCTCGTGGCGCCTTTGGGACTCAATTCCAATTTGCGTCTCACCTGGGTCCTCTTTTGCTTAGTTGCTAAAGAACGCGTGCAAAACTCATCTCAGGCCACTGAAACACCTTTGAAGTGACTACTAGGACTAATAGGAGGAGTTTGTTGTCTTTATCTCGCCTCCTGGCGCCTTTGGGCCCAAATTCCAATATGGCTCTCGCCTGGGTCCTCTTTTGCTTAGTCGCTTTGCCAAACTCATTTCGGCCCACTCAAACACCTTGGAAGTGACTGCTAGGATTAATAGAAAGAGGTCGCTGTCTCTCTCTCACCTCCTAGCGCCTTTCGGTCCAAATTCCAACTTGGGTCTCGAATGGTTCCTCTTTTTCTTAGTTGCTAAGGAACGCGTGCAAACTGCATCTCGGGCCGCTGAAACACCTTGGAAGTGACTGCTAGGACTATAGGAAGAGTTCCCTGTCTCTCTCTCTCCTCTTTGTGCCTTTGGGCCCAAATTCCATTTTGGGTCTCGCTTGGGCCCTATTTTGCTTAGTCGCTAAGGAACGCG
This sequence comes from Abrus pulchellus subsp. cantoniensis, assembly GCA_024086825.1. NCBI lineage: Eukaryota > Viridiplantae > Streptophyta > Magnoliopsida > Fabales > Fabaceae > Abrus > Abrus pulchellus. Next base: position 16,822,238 of record CM044056.1, read on the forward strand.
TGCAAAACTCATCTCGGGCCACTGAAACACCTTGAAAGTGACTACCAGGACTAATAGGAAGAGTTCATTGTCTCTATCTCGCCTCCTGGCGCCTTTGGGTCCAAATTCCAATTTGGGTCTCGCCTGAGTCCTCTTTTGCTTAGTCGCTAAGGAACGGATGCAAAACTCATCTCGGGCCATTGAAACACGTTGGAAGTGACTGCTAGGACTAATAGGAAGAGTTCCCTGTCTCTCTATCGTCTCTTGGCGCCTTTGGGCCCAAATTCCAATATGGGTCTCGCCTGGGTCCTATTTTGCTTAGTCGCTTTGCAAAACTCAACTCGGGCCACTGAAACATGTTGGAAGTGACTACTAAGACTAATAGGAAGAGTTCCCTGTCTCTCTCTCACCTCCTGTCATTTTTGGGCCCAAATTCCAATTTAGGTCTCACATGGGTCCACTTTTGCTCAGTCGCTAAGGAACACGTGCAAAACTCATCTCGGGCCACTGAAACACCTTGGAAGCGACTACTAGGACTAATAGGAAGAGTTCCCTGTCTCTCTCTCGCCTCCTGGAGCCTTTGGGTCCAAATTCCAATTTGGGTCTCGCCTGGGTCACCTTTTGCTTAGTCGCTAAGGAATGTGTGCATAACTCATCTCGGACCATTGAAACACCTTGGATGTGACTGCTAGGACTAATGGGAAGAGTTCCCTGTCTCTCTCTCACCTCCTGGCGCCTTTGGGGCCAAATTCCAATTTCGGTCTCGCCTGGGTCCTCTTTTGCTTACACACTAAGGATCGCGTGCAAAACACATCTCGGGTTATTGAAACACCTTGGAAGTGACTACTCGGACTAATAGGAAGCGTTCCCTGTCTCGCTCTCGCCTCTGGGCGCCTTTGGGCCCAAATTCGAATTTGGGTCTCGCTTGGGTGCTCTTTTGCTTTGTCGCTAAGGAACTCATGCAAAACTCATCTCGGGCCACTGAAACACCTTGGAAGTGACTGCTAGGCCTAATAGGAAGAGTTCCCTGTCTCTCTCTCGTCTCCTGGCGCCTTTGGGCCCAAATTCCAATATGGGTCTCTCCTGGGTCCTCTTTTACTTAGCGCTTTGTAAAACTCATCTCGGGCCACTGAAACACCATGGAAGTGTCTGGTAGGACTAATAGGAACACTTCCCTGTTTCTCTCTCGCCTCCTAGCGCCATTGGGGCCAAATTCCAATTTGGGTCTCGCCTGGGTCCTCTTTTGCTTAGCGCTTTACAAAACTCATCTCGGGCCACTGAAACACCTTGGAAGTGACTGGTAGGACTAATAGGAAGAGTTCCCTATCTCTCCCTCGTCTCCTGGCGCCTTTGGGCCCAAATTCCAATATGGGTCTCGCCTGGGTGCTCTTTTGCTTAGCGCTTTGCAAAACTCATCTCGGACCGCTGACCTTGGAAGTGACTGGTAGGAATAATAGGAAGAGTTCCCTGTCTCTCTCTCGCCTCCTGGCACCTTTGGGCCCAAATTCCAATTTAGGTCTCACTTGGGTCCTCTTTTGTTCAGTCACTAAGGAACACTGGCAAAACTCATCTCGGGCCACTGAAACGCCTTGGAAGTGACTGCTAGGACTAATAGGAAGAACTCGCCGTCTCTCTCTCGCCTCCTGGCACCTTTGGGCCCAAATTCCATTTTGGGTCTCGCTTGGGCCCTATTCTGCTTAGTCGCTAAGGAACGCGTGCAAAACTCATCTCGGGCCACTGAAACACCTTGAAAGTGACTGCCAGGACTAATAGGAAGAGTTCATTGTCTCTATCTCCCCTCCTGGCGCCTTTGGGTCCAAATTCCAATTTGGGTCTCGCCTGAGTCCTCTTTTGCTTAGTCGCTAAGGAACGGATGCAAAACTCATCTCGGGCCATTGAAACACGTTGGAATTGACTGCTAGGACTAATAGGAAGAGTTCCCTGTCTCTCTATCGTCTCCTGGCGCCTTTGGGCCCAAATTCCAATATGGGTCTCGCCTGGGTCCTATTTTGCTTAGTCGCTTTGCAAAACTCAACTCGGGCCACTGAAACACGTTGGAAGTGACTACTAAGACTAATAGGAAGAGTTCCCTGTCTCTCTCTCGCCTCCTGGCACCTTTGGGCCCAAATTCCAATTTAGGTCTCACTTGGGTCCTCTTTTGTTCAGTCACTAAGGAACACTGGCAAAACTCATCTCGGGCCACTGAAACACCTTGGAAGTGACTGCTAGGACTAATAGGAAGAACTCGCCATCTCTCTCTCGCCTCCTGGCACCTTTGGGCCCAAATTCCAATTTGGGCCATGCTTCGGTCCTCTTTTCCTTAGTCGCTAAGCAACGCATGCAAAATTCATCTCGGGCCACTGAAACACCTTGGAAGTGACTGCTCGGACTAATAGTAAGAGTTCCCTGTCTCTCTCTCGCCTCTTGGTGCCTTAGGGGTCAAATTCCAATTTGGGTCTTGCCTGGGTCCACTTTTGCGTAGACGCTAAGGATCGCGTGCAAAACACATCTCGGGCCAATGAAACACCTTGGAAGTGACAACTCGAACTAATAAGAAGAGTTCCCTGTCTCTCTCTTGCATCCTGGCGCCTTTGGGCCCAAATTCCAATTTGGATCTCGCCTGGGTCCTCTTTTGCTTACCGCTTTACAAAACTCATCTCGCCCACTGAAACACCTTGGAAGTGACTGGTAGGACTAATAGGAAGAGTTCCCTATCTCTCTCTCGTCTCCTGGCGCCTTTGGGCCCAAATTCCAATATGGGTCTCGCCTGGGTGCTCTTTTGCTTAGCGCTTTGCAAAACTCATCTCGGACCGCTGACCTTGGAAGTGACTGGTAGGACTAATAGGAAGAGTTCCCTGTCTCTCTCTCGCCTCCTGGCACCTTTGGGCCCAAATTCCAATTTAGGTCTCACTTGGGTCCTCTTTTGTTCAGTCACTAAGGAACACTGGCAAAACTCATCTCGGGCCACTGAAACACCTTGGAAGTGACTGCTAGGACTAATAGGAAGAACTCGCCATCTCTCTCTCGCCTCCTGGCACCTTTGGGCCCAAATTCCAATTTGGGCCATGCTTCGGTCCTCTTTTCGTTAGTCGCTAAGCAACGCATGCAAAATTCATCTCGGGCCACTGAAACACCTTGGAAGTGACTGCTCGGACTAATAGTAAGAGTTCCCTGTCTCTCTCTCGCCTCCTGGCGTCTTTGGGCCCAAATTGCAATATGGGTCTCGCCGTGGTCCTCTTTTGCTTACTCGCTTTGCAAAACTCATCTCGGGCACTGAAATACCTTGGAAGTGACAGGTAGGACTAATAGGAAGAGTTCCCTGTCTCTCTCTCGCCTCTTGGTGCCTTTGGGGTCAAATTCCAATTTGGGTCTTGCCTGGGTCCACTTTTGCTTAGACGCTAAGGATCGCGTGCAAAACACATCTCGGGCCAATGAAACACCTTGGAAGTGACTACTCGGACTAATAAGAAGAGTTCCCTGTCTCTCTCTTGCATCCTGGCGCCTTTGGGCCCAAATTCCAATTTGGATCTCGCCTGGGTCCTCTTTTGCTTTGTCGCTAAGGAACGCATGCAAAACTCATCTCGGGCCACTGAAATACCTTGGAAGTGACTGTTCGGACTAATAAGAAGAGTTCCCTGTCTCTCTCTCGCCTCCTGGCGCCTTTGGGCTCAAATTCCAATTTGGGTCTCGCGTGGGTTATCTTTTGCTTTGCCGCTAAGGAACGCGTGCAAAACTCATCTCGGGCCACTGAAACACCTTGGAAGTGACTGCTAGGACTAATAGGAAGGGTTCCCTGTCTCTCTCTCGTTTCCTGGCTCCTTTGGGCCCAAATTCTCATATGGGTCTCGCTTGGGTCCTCTTTTGCTTAGTCGCTTTGCAAAACTCATGTCGGGCCACTGCAACACCTTGGAAGTGACTGCTAGGACTAATAGGAAGAGTTACATGTCTCTCTCTTGCCTCTAGGCGCCTTTGGGCCCAAATTCCAATATGGGTCTCGCTTGGGTCCTCTTTTGCTTAGTCGCTTTGCAAAACTCATCTCGGGACACTGAAACACCTTGGAAGTGACTGCTAGGACTAATAGGAAGAGTTTCCTGTCTCTCTCTCCCCTCCGAGCATTTTTGGGGCCAAATTCCAATTTGGGTCTCGCCTGGGTCCTCTTTTGCTTAGACGCTAAGGATCATGTGCAAAACACATCTCGGGCCAGTGAAACACCTTGGAAGTGACTGCTAGGACTAATAGGAAGAGTTCCCTATCTCTCTCTCGCCTTGTGGCGCCTTTGGGCCCAAATTCCCATTTGGGTCTCGCCCGGGTCCTCTTTTACTTAGTCGCTAAAGAACGCATGCAAAACTCATCTCGGGCCACTGAAATACTTTGGAATTGAATGTTAGGAGAAATAGAAAGAGTTCCCTGTCTGTCTTTTGCCTCCTTGCACCTTTGGACCCAAATTCCAATTTGGGTCTCGCCTGGGTCCTTTTTTGCTAAGTCGCTAAGGAACGCGTGCAAAACTCATCTTGGGCCACTGAAACACCTAGGAAGTGACTGCTAGGACGAATCGGTAGAGCTCCCTTTCTCTCTCTCACCTCCTTGTGCCTTTGGGCGCAAATTCCAATTTTGGTGACGCCTGGGTGCTCTTTTGCTTAGTCGCTATGGAACGCGTGCAAAACTTATCTTGGGCCACTGAAACACCTTGGAAGTGACTTCTAAGACTAATACGAAGAGTTCCCTGTCTCTCTCTCGCCTCCTAGAGGCTTTGGGTCCAATTTCCAATTTGGGTCTCGCTTGGGTCCACTTTTGCTTAGCTGTAACGCCCCAATTTTTGTGAATTAGCTAGTAGTCTTTAGATTCCAATTATTAGCTTATTCCGGCTTGCTAGCGTCGGAATAATTAGATAGATGCTGCATTTTTATTTTTAGAATATTGAATTGTTTTCGAATTCGGTATTTTAAGGTAACTGCATGCAAATAGATAGTTTCAATATCGTCCAAGGATTTTCCTGAGTATGTTCAATTGTGCTGTTCACAATGCCCCTGATAATCTATCCCGAAAGTTAAAATTTTATCTTATTTAAAATTGTCAAATCAAAGATATTCGCCTTGAAAAACGTGAGATTTTGTAATCATTCCTTAGCCGTCAAAATTTTACACGGAATCTCACGAAATCTAGAAATCATTATTGTAAGGATTTCGTAATCATTACAAAGATTTAGTAATGATTTCTTAGCCGTCAAAATCATTGCATAAAATTCCGTGAGATCTAGCAATCATTACGCGGAGATTTCCAAATCTAGTATCGGCCACTAGATTTTCATGCAAACAAACCTTGTCCCCTATTTTACAAACATCGTGATTACCCCGATATTCCGAAATCTAGTATTGACCACTAGAATTCCATGCACGGGATTTTGTCTCCCGATTTGTCGGCAAAGTCATTTCGGAACCTTCTTTTCATGTCTTCCAAATTGCCGACATCATAATTATTCTAACCAATCACATTCTCTTGAACTTAGCACCACATCAAAAGTCTCGTCCAAGTGACAACCTAGTCATGTCGCATTTTTCTCGGCCAACCAAATTTCATGCAATTGCTGTCCAAAATCTTACCTTGGGATTTTTGTGCAGAATTTTGGAAATTGTGATATCCAAACCGTGTGCATGCAGCCTAGGGTATTTCATGCACTTAACTTCCTGAATTTTACTAACTTTGCCTGCAAGCTTTCCCAAAATTCACTATTCATGCACAAAAAATCGTGGCACCCCTTTCCTTGCATCAATTTACCAAATTCACTTCAGTTTTTACTCAATGAAAACCGTGTGCAGTTTTCTGTTTGGAAGTCTTGCTAAGCAAGCCAAAATGAACATGTTAAGTGGCAATTGGTCACTTAAAGGTTAAACCCTCCATATAAATAGACCAAACCACCTCATTTCTCTCTTTTTTTCACTCAAAAACCGTGAGCTCTCCACCCTTCCTCTCAAAATTCCTTTCAAAGTTCCATTCTCTCTTTTTCTTCAAAGAAACCGAGACCCTTTCCTCCCTAAATCTCTCAAAAAATTCTCACCCTTTCAACCTTCCAAGACAAGCCAAGGAGCTCCAAGCTTTCACTCTTGCATTCTTTTGCTTGATTCTTCAAAACCGTGACCCTTCCTTCAAAGAGGTAAGCTTTCTCATCCCTTTTCCTTCTTTGATTTGAAGATCCATGGAAGCCTAACACCGAAAACTCCTAAGAAACTCCTTTTTCACTTGATCCTAACCATTTGAAGCTTTTTCTTTTTTTTCTCTTCAAAGAACCGAGGAAGACAACCTAACCAAGAGGAGGAAGTTTGAAGTTTGAGACTCATCCTCTCGGTCCAGCAACTTTCCTTTGAGGAACCAGCCAAGATCAACTCCTTTTGCTCCTAAATTTTCGTCACAATCAAGGCAAGGGGGAGTTCTCACCATTGACGTGTTTGCATGTCCATCTCTTGGCTGTTTTTACACATTTTTTCCTTGAAAAATTAGTGTGTGTTGGACTGCATGTTGGAAGAACTTCAAATCTGATCTTACATGTTAAGTTTGATCCAAAAAGTGTATGGATTTCCTTGTTGCATGTCTCGGTTACCTCCTAAAGAGTTTGATTTCACTTTCAATCAACTTTAATTCCTAAAAAGCTTGAAACTTTGATGTGTGGATGTGGATCTTTCTTTGTGCATGTCTCGGTTTTTATGTTCTCTTGGTAGAACCTTTGAACTAATGACATTTTCTTCTTGAAACCATGAACCGTGAACTTGATCAACATATTCTTTCCATTGCATGTTAATTTTTAACCATGAAATGCTTTGGATCTCCTTGTGCATGCCTCGGTTTCACCTTTGTTTGGCTGGATTCTTTGTTTAAAATGTAGATCTATCCTTGTAACCAATAAACCTTGGATTGCATGTGAAATGGAAGCCATTGCATGTTGATTTCAGCCCCTAAGTGTTTCGGTTTTCCCTTAGAAATTCGAATGTCACTTGGAAATGTTGCCCCTCCACTTGGACGATGAAACTATGTCATTGCATGTTGATTTCCTTTATGTTATATAATTTTTAGTTTGATGAAAGTCTAGCGGAAAAGCTGGACAGATTTGATCTTGCATGGAGAAAGCCTAGAATATTGAACTACACTTAGAAATTGAAAACCGTGTTGGACCTTGTGTGATTTGCATGAGAATGGTTGCTTGTTAGTTTGGATGATGGATGATTGAATTGATTGTGATGGATGTATTCACTTGGTTTGAAAAGCTTTATGCATGTGGTGTTTTGGAAAATTGTGGTGGACAAGAAAGTGAGAACTATTCACTTCCGGTTTTGATAATGAGAAATCCTAAAAGTTGTACTTAAAATTGTGATAATTTTGATGAAATATGGGTGATAAGGACTGCATAATGATAGAGTGTGTTTGCTGTTTGCACTTGAATCCGTGAGCACTAAGATGAATCATGCATCATGTTCATTACATTATACAAGGAATAAAAAGGAGAGAATTAAGCGCAGCCCTTTTTGATGGAAAGTGTACCTAAACTAAAAGGATATTAATTAAAGGTATGGAGATGGTAATTAAGGGACTGAATATAGTAGTTAATCAATAAAGACCATCCTTAGAAAGATCTCACTATTAGCTTAATGGAACCTATCGCGTGAGGACTGATATTAATGAACCTCCCAAGAATTAGAACGAAACTAAGTAACCTTGAATTAAATAGGTAGTCAGGAGTCAATACACGTAATTAGAAAATAACTAAAAGGAAAAACCAGAGAGATAGAGAAAAGTGGAGATAAGTCATATTTAAAGTAGGAGGTAGTATGGTTAATAATAATGGAAATGATAAAGTGAGTAGTGTTAATATAGTAAGTTAATGTAATGGGATTTGGGTGGGAAAATCTGAGAGGGTTGTGTCAAAATTACTGAGACTTATGTGTTGAGAAACAGTGGATGTGCATTGGTGGGATTGGAAGCTTGTGTGTGATCCCTAAACCTTATTGCTTGGCAAATCTATGCTAGAAGAGAAAGTGAATAGTGATTGAGCAAGCCTTGTGAGGGCTTTGTTTCTGTGCTTGAATTCCACGTGACCCAAGATTGAGAAAACCTTGAGGAGAGAAATAAGAATCACACTTCATGCATCATAACATTTCTTTGGAATGACTTGATGGCATAACAGAGGCACAGCTGTAGGTATTGGAGGTTCGGTCCCGAGTAGACCTACGGGGGTGGTGAAAGGGGGAACAGTCGACCTAGATGGCGCAGCAGAGCTCTCTGTGGCCGGGTCGTGACCCTACTTGCAAGCCTTAGCCAAGCCCAACAAGAACTCCACATCCTAGGGTCGTTGAGGTCCATTCCCGAAGAGACCCAGTTTGGGGCCAGCACCAGTTTGGGTGTTTTTGAATAATGATATGAAATCTTTTCTGTGCAATTGTGATGTAGGGAATGGAGTCCTCCGATCGCCACGCGACTTGGATATGAAATTGTGAACTCTACACTAAATACTGGGCAAGTCGCTGGCAGTAGAGTAAGGGATCCCCATGCATACCATATGCATTAATACGAAAATTTGAGGGATGGATAGTGAGGAATGAAACTTGCATTCATGCATCATGTGCATTATTAGTTTGATGAACCTAGGAATTATCTGTGAAAAGTATGAACTGACTTATATTGCAATGATGTTTGTTCTGAGAGTGGATGTTGATGTGACTTGAGTGATGGTGTGAAAAGCCACCTTCCTTGGGGTACGGCTATTGAATGCTTGCTTGTGTTTGGAGAACTCACCCCTGTTTGTGTGTGTTGTTGCACCTTTGTATATGCCCTATACAGATGACCAGCTTCCGAGTGAAGGTATGGATCCTGCCATCTGAGGAGGACGTCTGGGTGTTCAACGCGGCAGCACAACAAAGCATCTTCCATGGAATGGCACGAGTGATTCATGGACAAGATGTCGGACACTCATGGACCACCCACTTTGTGGTTGATACCCCCATTGAGCTTGTTTTCTCTACCCCACCTGGAGACTCTCACCTACCTTATCCTACACTTGCAGCTACCCCTTCCCCCATGTCTATTGATCCCCGTACTCCCAATTCTAGACCAACACCTACGCCTGTACCATTCCCTACTGAGGAACCTACTCCACCCCCTGTGACCACTGAGAGAGATATGAGGAATGATGATGTACCGCCCCACATGCTCCCTACCTACCCAAACACTTACTCGCCCTTTACCACAATTCATTCACCACCTCGCACTGCTGGATGGATTATAGAGGACACAGAAGACGCTGCTTCTTCTAGCTCCGCTTCCCTGACATCCTCTGAGGAGACCGATCCCATTGAGGATTATTCTCCTCTCGACTGATTGGGATAGTTTATCTGTTGTGGTTTTTAGGGAACTGCTCTTAGGGAGTCAGTCTATTTCATTCCATGTATCTCTGAACTATGTTGATCTTTGTGCACTTTAATTATGTTATTTCACTTTATTAAGTTGCAGTACTCTGAGATTATTACCAAACATTCCATATCTATTGCATGAGGTTATTCAGTTATGATGGAGTATTGTTGTGGTTGTTTTGCTTAATGTTGATATTACATGATGAGATCATAAACCTCTAAACTAAAATGTGGTACGCTAGAGGTGAATTGAAAGGATGCGTTATCCTTCCGCTTCTCCTGTTTTAAAAAGGAAAAAAAAAATCCTGTTATTTTTAGGCGTCACATCTAGCAGTAACTTCCATGGTGGTTCAGTGGCCCGAGATGAGTTTTGCACGCGTTCCTTACTGACTAAGTGAAAGAGGACCCAGGCGAGACCCAAATTGAAATTTTGGCCCAATGGCGCCAAGAGGCGAGAGAGAGACAGGGAACTCTTCCTATTAGTCCTAGCAGTAACTTTCAAGGTGTTTCAGTGGCCCAAGCTGAGTTTTGCACGCGTTCCTTTCTAGCTAAGCAATAGAGGACCCAGGCAAGACAAAAATTGGAATTTAGGCCCAAAGGCGCCCGGATGCGAGAGAGAGACAGGAAACTCTTGCTATTAGTCCTAGCAGTCACTTCAAAGGTGTTTCAGTGGCCCGAGATGAGTTTTGCTCTCGTTCCTTAGCGACTAAGCAAAAGAGGACCCAGGCGAGACCCAAATTGTAATTTGAGCCCAAAGGCGCCAAGAGGCGAGAGAGAGACAGGGAACTCTTCCTATTAGTCCTAGCAGTAACTTGAAAGGTGTTTCATTGGCCCGAGATAAGTTTTGCACGCGTTCCTTAGCAACTAAGCAAAAGAGGACCCCGGCGAGACCCAATTTAGAATTTGGGCCCACAGGCTCCAGGAGGCATGAAAGACACAGGGAACTCTTTGTATTAGTCCTAGCAGTAACTTCCAAGGTGTTTCAGTGGCCCGAGATGAGTTTTGCACGCGTTCCTTACCCACTAAGTGAAAGAGGACCCAGGCGAGACCCAAATTGAAATTTTGGCCCAATGGCGCCAAGAGGCGAGAGAGAGACAGGGAACTCTTCCTATTAGTCCTAGCAATAACTTTGAAGGTGTTTCAGTGGCCCGAGATGAGTTTTGCACGCGTTCCTTTCTGGCTAAGCAATAGAGGACCCAGGCAAGACAAAAATTGGAATTTAGGCCCAAAGGCGCCTGGATGCGAGAGAGAGACAGGAAACTCTTCCTATTAGTCCTAGCAGTCACTTCAAAGGTGTTTCAGTGGCCCGAGATAAGTTTTGCTCTCGTTCCTTAGCGACTAGGCAAAAGAGGACCCAGGCGAGACCCAAATTGTAATTTGAGCCCAAAGGCACTAGGAGGAGAGAGAGACACAGGGAACTCTTCCTATTAGTCCTAGCAGTCACTTCCAAGGTATTTCAGTGGGCCGAGATGAGTGTTGTACGCGTTCCTTAGCGACTAAGCAATAGAGGACCCAGGTGAGACCCAAATTAGAATTTGGGCCCAAAGGCGCCAAGAGGCGAGATGGAGATAAGGAACTCTTCCTATTAGTCCTTGTAGTAACTTTCAAGGTGTTTCAGTGGCTTGAGATGAGTTTTGCACTCGTTTCTTAGCGACTAAGCAAAATAGCAACCCACGCGAGACCCAAATTGGAATTTGGACCCAAAGGCGCTAGTAGGCGAGAAAGATACAGGGAACTCTTCCGATTAGTCGTAGCAATAATTTCCAAGGTGTTTCAGTGGCCCGAGATGAGTTTTGCACCCGTTCCTTAGCGACTAAGCAAAAGAGGACCCAGGCAAGACCCAAATTGAAATTTTGGCCCAAACCGCCAAGAGGTGAGAGAGAGACAGAGAATTCTTCCCATTAGTCCTAGCAGTAACTTCCAAGGTGCTTCAGTAGCCCGAGATGAGTTTTACACGCGTTCCTTAGCGACTAAGCAAAAGAGGACCCAAGCAAGACGTAAATTGGAATTTGGGCCCAAAGGCGCCAAGAGACAAGAGAGAGACAGGGACCTCTTCCGATTAGTCATAGCAGTAACTTCAAAGATGTTTCAGTGGCCCGAGATGAGTTTTGCACGTGTTCCTTAGCGACTTAGCAAAAGAGGACCCAGGCGAAACACAAATTGCAATTTGGGCCCAAAGGTGTCAGGAGGCGAGAGAGACACAGGGAACTCTTCCTATTAGTCCTAGTAGCCACTTCGTAGGTATTTCAGCGGCTCGAGATATGTTTTGCACGCGTTCCTTAGCGACTAAGCAAAAGAGGACCCAGGCGAGACCCAAATGGGATTTTGGGACCAAAGGAGCCAGGAGGTGAGAGAGACACAGGGAGCTCTTCGTATTAGTCCTAGAAGTTACTTCCAAGGTGTTTCAGTGGCCTAAGATGAGTTTTACACGCGTTCCGTAGCGACAACGCAAAAGAGCACCCAGGCGTGACCCAAATTGGAATTTGGGCCCAAAGGTGCCAATAGGCGAGAGAGAGATAGGGAACTCTTCCTATTAGTCCTAGCAGTCACTTCCAAGGTTTTTCAGTGGCCCGAGATGAGTTCTACACGCGTTCCTTATCGACAAAGCAAACGAGGATCCAGGCGTGACCCAAATTGGAATTTGGGACCAAAGGAGCCAGGAGGCGAGAGAGAGATAGGGAACTCTTCCTATTAGTCCTAGAAGTCACTTCCAAGGTATTTCAGTGGCCCGAGATGAGTTTTGCACGCGTTCCTTAGCCACTAAGCAAAAGAGAACCAAGGCGAGACCCAAAATAGAATTTGGGCCCAAAGGCGCCAAAAGGCGAGAGAGAGACAGGGAACTCTTCCTATTAGTCCTAGCAGTCACTTCCAAGGTGGTTCGGTGGCCGGAGATGAGCCTTGCACGCGTTCCTTAGCGACTAAGCAAAAGAGGACCCAGGCGCGGCTTAAATTGGAATTTAGGCCCAAAGGCACCAGGAGGTAAGAGAGAGACAGGAAACTCTTCCTATTAGTCCTAGCAGTCACTTCCAACGTGTTTCAGTACCTGAGATGTGTTTTGCACGCGTTCCTTAGCAACTATGCAGAAGAGAACCCAGGCGACACCCAAATTGGAATTTGGTCCTAAAGGCGCCAGGAGGCGAGAGAGGGACATGGAACTCTTCCTATTAGTACTAGCAGTAACTTTCAAGGTGTTTCAGTGGCCCGAGATGAGTTTTGCACACTTTCCTTCGCGACTAAGAAAAAGAGGACCCAGACGAGACCCAAATTGGAGTTTGGGCCCAAAGGCATAAGGAGCCGAGTGAGAGACAAGGTACTCTTCTTATTAGTCCTAGCAGTCACTCCCAAGGTGTTTCAGTGCCCAAAAGAGTTTTGCACGCGCTCCTTAGCAACTAAGCAAAAGAGGACACAGGCGTGTCCTAAAATGGAATTTCAGCTGAAAGGTGCCAAGAGGCGTGAGAGAGACAGGGAACTCTTCCTCTTAGTCCTAGCAGTCACTTCAAAGATGTTTAAGTGGCCCGAGATGAGTTTTGCACGCGTTTCTGAGTGACTAAGAAAAAGAGGACCCAGGCGAGGAGAGACCCAAGTTGGAATTTGGGCCCAAAGGTGCCAGAGGCGAGAGAGAGGCAGGGAACTCTTTTTATTAGTCCTAGCAGTCACTTCGAAGGTGTTTCAGTGGCCCGAGATGAGTTTTGCACGCGTTCCTTAGTGACTAAGAAAAAGGGGACCTAGGCGAGACCCAAATTGGAATTTCAGCCCAAAGGCGCCAGGAGGGCAGAGAGAGACAGGGAACTCTTCCTATTAGTGCTAGCAGTCACTTCGAAGTTGTTTCAGTGGCCCGAGATGAGTTTTGCACACGCTCCTTAGCAACTAAGCAAAAGAGGACGCAGGCGAGACCTAAATTGGAATTTCGGCTGAAAGGTGCCAAGAGGCGTGAGAGAGACAGGGAACTCTTCCACTTAGTAGTCACTTCGAAGGTGTTTCAGTGGCCCGAGATAAGTTTTGCACGCGTTCCTTAAAACTAAGCAAAAGAGGACCCAGGCGAGACCCAAATTGGAATTTGGGCCCAAAGGTGCCAGGAGGCGAGAGAGAGATAGGGAACTCATCCTATTAGTCCTAGAAGTCACTTCCAAGGTGTTTTAGTGGCCCGATTTTAGTTTTGAATGCGTTCCTTAGCAACTAAGAAGAAGAGGACCCAAGCAAGACCCAATTTAGGATTTTGGCCCAAAGGCGCGAGGAGGCGAGAGAGACAGGGAATTATTCCTATTAGTCCTATCGGTCACTACCAAGGTGTTTCAGTGGCCCGCGTTGAGTTTTGCATACGTTCCTTAGCGACTAAGCAAAAGCGGACCCAGGCAAGACCCAAATTGGAATTTAGGCCCAAAGTCACTAGGAGGCGAGAAAGAGACAGGGAACTCTTCCTAACAGTCCTAGCAGTCACTTCTAAGGTGTTTCTGTTGCCCGAAATGAGTTTTGCACACGTTCCTTAGCGACTAAGCAAAAGTGGACCCAGGCGAGACCCAAATTCTAATTTGGGCCCAAAGGCGCCAAGAGACGAGTAAGAGACAGGGAACTATTCCTATTAGTCCTAGCAGTCACTTCCAAGGTGTTTCAGCTGCCCGAGATGAGTTTTACACACGTTTATTAACGACTAAGCAAAAGAGGACCCACGGAGACCCAAATTTGAATTTGGGCCCAAGGGCGCCAGGAGGAGAAAGAGACGGGGAACTCTTCCTATTTGTCGTACCGGTGTCTTCCAAGGTGTTTCAGTGGCCCGAGAAGAGTTTTGCACGCGTTCCTTAGCGCCTAAGCAAAAGAAGACCCACGCGAGACCCAAATTGGAATTTGGGCCCAAAGGCGCCAGCAGGCGACAGAGAGACGGGGAACTCTTCCTATTAGTCCTACCAGTCACTTCCAAGGTGTTTCTGCTACCTGAGAAGATTTTGCACGCGTTCCTTAGCGGTTAAGCAAAAGAAGACCCACGCGAGACCCAAATTTGAATTTGGGCCCAAAGGCGCCAGGAGGAGAGAGAGAGACGGGGAACTCTTTCTATTAGTCGTACCAGCCTCTTCCAAGGTGTTTCAGTGGCCCGAGAAGAGTTTTGCACGCGTTCCATAGCGACTAAGCAAAAGAGGATGCAGTCGAGACCCAAATAGCAATTTGGTGCCAAAGGTGCCAGGAGGCAAGTAAGAGACACGGAACTCTTCCTAATAGTCCTAGCAGTCACTTCCAAGGTGTTTCCGTTGCCCTAGATGAGTTTTCCACACGTTCCTTAGCGACTAAGTAAAAGAGGACCCAGGCGAGACACAAATTAGAATTTGGGCCCATAGGCGCCAAGAGGCGAGAGAGAGACCAGGAACTCTTCCTATTAGTCCTAGCAGTCACTTCCAAGGTGTTTTAGTGGCCCGGATGAGTTTTGCACATGTTCCTTAGCGACTAAGCGAAAGAGGACCCAGGCAAGACCTAAATTGGAATTTCGGCCCAAAGGCGCCAGGAGGCGAGAGAGACACAGGGTATTCTTCCTATTAGTCTTAGCAGTCACTTTCAAGGTGTTTTAGTTGTCCGAGATGAGTTTTGCACACGTTTCTTAGCGACTAAGCAAAAGAAGTCCCACGCGAGACCCAAATTTGAATTTGGGCCCAAAGGCGCTAGGAGGAGAGAGAGAGACGGGTAACTCTTTCTATTAGTCGTCCCAGTCTCTTCCAAGGTGTTTCAGTGGCCCGAGAAGAGTTTTGCACGCGTTCCTTAGCGACTAAGCAAAAGAGGATGCAGTCGAGACCCAAATAGGAATTTGGTGCCACAGGTGCCAGGAGGCAAGTAAGAGACAGGCAACTCTTCCTATTAGTCCTAGCAGTCACTTCCACGGTGTTTCAGTTGCCCAAGATGAGTTTTGCACGCGTTCCTTCACAACTAAGCAAAAGAGGACTTAGGCGAGACCCAAATTGGATTTTGGGCCCAAAGGCGCCAAGAGGCGAGATAGAGACAGGGAACTTTCCTATTAGTCCTAGCTATCACTCCCAAGGTGTTTCAGAAGCCCGAGTAGAGTTTTGCACGCATTCCTTAGCGAATAGGTAAAAGAGGACACAGGCGAGACCCAAATTGGAATTTGTTCCCAAAGGCCCCAAGAGGCGTGAGAGAGACAGGGCACTCTTCCTATTAGTCCTACCAGTCACTTTGAAGGTGTTTCAGTGGCCCGAGATAAGTTTTGCACGCGTTGCTTAGCGACTAAGCGAAAAAGGACCCAGGCGAGACCCAAATTAGAATTTGGACCCAAAGGCGCAGGAGGCGAGAGAGAGACAGGAACTCTTCCTTCTAGTCCTAGCTGTCACTCCCAAGGCGTTTCAGTAGCCCGAGATGAGTTTTGCACGCGTTCCATAGCGACTAAGCAAAAGAGGACGCAGGTGAGGCCAAAATTGGAATTTGGGCCCAAAGGCACCAAGAGGCGAGCGAGAGACACGGAACTCTTCCTATTAGTCCTAGCAGTGACTTCCAAGGTGTTTCAGTGTCCCGGGATGAGTTTTACACGTGTTCCTTAATGACTTAGCAAAAGAGTACCCAGGCGAGACCCAAATTAGATTTTGAGCCCAAAGGCGCCAAGAGGGGAGAGAGAGACAGGGAACTCTTCCTATTAGTCCTAGCAGTCACTTCCAAGGTATTTCAGTGGCCCAAGATGAGTTTTTCACGCGTAACATAGCGTCTAAGTAAAAGAGGACCCAGGTGAGACCCAAATTGGAATTTGAGCCCAAATGCGCCAGGAGGCGTGAGAGAGACAGGGTACTCTTCCTATTCGTCCTAGCAGTCACTTTGAAGGTGTTTCAGTGGCCCGAGATAAGTTTTGCACGCGTTGCTTAGTGACTAATCAAAGGAGGACTCAAGCGAGACCCAAATTGAAATTTGGGCCCAAAGGCGCCAAAAGGCGAGAGAGAGACAGGGAACTCTTGCTATTAGTCCTAGCAGTCACTTCCAAGGTGTTTTAGCGGCCCGAGGTGAGTTTGGCATGCGTTCCTTAGCGGCTAAGCAAAAGAGGACGCAGGCGAGACCTAAATTAAAATTTCGGCTGAAAGGTGCCAAGAGGCGTGAGAGAGACAGGGAACTCTTCCTCTTAGTCCTAGTAGTCACTTCGAAGGTGTTTCAGTGGCCCGAGATTAGTTTTGCACGCGTTCCTTAGCAACTAAGCAAAATAGGACCCAGGCGAGACCCAAATTGAAATTTGGGCCCAAAGGCGCCAGGAGGCAAGAGAGAGATAGGGAACTCTTCCTATTAGTCCTAGAAGTCACTTCCAAGGTGTTTCAGTGGCCCGATATTAGTTTTGAATGCGTTCCTTAGCAACTAAGAAAAAGAGGACCCAAGCCAGACCCAATTTAGGATTTTGGCCCAAAGGCGCGAGGAAGCGAGAGAGAGACAGAGAACTATTCCTATTAGTCCTATCGGTCACTACCAAGGTGTTTCAGTGGCCCGCGTTGAGATTTGCATACGTTCCTTAGCGACTAAGCAAAAGCGGACCCAGGCAAAACCCAAATTGGAATTTGGGCCCAAAGGCACTAGGAGGCGAGAAAAAGACAGGGAACTCTTCCTAATAGTCCCAGCAGTCACTTCTAAGGTGTTTCTGTTGCCCGAGATGAGTTTTGCACACGTTCCTTAGCGACTAAGCAAAAGTGGACCCAGGCGAGACCCAAATTCTAATTTGGGCCCAAAGGCGCCAAGAGACGACTAAGAGACAGGAACTATTCCTATTAGTCCTAGCAGTCACTTCCAAGGTGTTTCAGCTGCTCGAGATGAGTTTTGCACACGTTTCTTAATGACTAAGCTAGAGAGGACCCACGGAGACCCAAATTTGAATTTGGGCCCAAGGGCGCCAGGAGGAGAGAGAGACGGGGAACTCTTCCTATTTGTCGTACCGGTGTCTTCCAAGGTGTTTCAGTGGCCAAAGAAGAGTTTTGCACGCGTTCCTTAGCGAATAAGCAAAAGAGGATGAATTTGAGACCCAAATAGGAATTTGGTGCCAAAGGTGCCAGGAGGCAAGTGAGAGATAGGGAACTCTTCCTATTAGTCCTAGCAGTTACTTCCAAGGAGTTTCAGTGGCCCGAGATCAATTTTGAATGCATTCCTTAGCAACTGAGCAAAAGTGGACCCAGGCGAGACACAAATTAGAATTTGGGCCCAAAGGCGCCAAGAGGCAAGAGAGAGACAAGGAACTCTTCCTATTAGTCCTAGCAGTCACTTCTAAGAAGTTTCAGTGGCCCGAGATGAGTTTTGCACGCGTTCCTTCATGACTAAGCAACAGAGGACCCAGGCAAGACCCAAATTGTATTTTCGGCCCAAAGGCGCCAAGAGGCGAGTAAGAGACCGGAAACTCTTCATATTAGTCCTGGCAGTCACTTCCAAGGTGTTTCAGCTCCCCGAGATGAGTTTTGCACACGTTTCTTAACGACTAAGCAAAAGAAGACCTAGGCGAGACCAAATTGGAATTTGGGCCCAAAGGCGCCAGCTGGCGAGAGAGAGACAGGAGACTCTTCCTATTTGTCTTATCAGTCACTTCCAAGGTGTTTCAGTGGCCCGAGATGAGTTTTGCACGCGTTCCTTAGCGCCTAAGCAAAAGAAGACCCACGCGAGACCCAAATTGGAATTTGGGCCCAAAGGCGCCAGCAGGCGACAGAGAGACGGTTGGTGCCAAAGGTGCCAGGAGGCAAGTAAGAGACACGAAACTCTTCCTAATAGTCCCAGCAGTCACTTCCAAGGTGTTTCCGTTGCCCGAGATGAGTTTTCCACACGTTCCTTAGCGACTAAGCAAAAGAGGACCCAGGCGAGACGCAAATTAGAATTTGGGCCCATAGGCGCCAAGAGGCGAGAGAGAGACAAGGAACTCTTCCTATTAGTCCTAGCAGTCACTTCCAAGGTGTTTCCGTTCCCCGAGATGAGTTTTCCACACGTTCCTTAGCGACTAAGCAAAAGAGGACCCAAGCGAGACCCAAATTGGAATTTGCGCCCAAAGGCAGCAGGAGGCGAGAGAGAGACAGGGGACACTTCCTATTTGTCCTATCAGTCACTTCTAAGGTGTTTCAGTGGCCCAAGATGAGTTTTGCACACGTTCCTTAGCGACTAAGCAAAAGAGGATGCAGTCGAGAGCCAAATAGGAATTTGGTGCCACAGGTGCCAGGAGGCAAGTAAGAGACAGGCAACTCTTCCTATTAGTCCTAGCAGTCACTTCCAAGGTGTTTCAGTTGCCCAAGATGAGCTTTGCATGCGTTCCTTCACGACTAAGCAAAAGAGGACTTAGGCGAGACCCAAATTGGAATTTGGGCCCAAAGGCGGCAAGACGCGAGAGAGTGACAGGGAACACTTCCTATTATTAGTCATAACAGTCACTTCCAAGGTGTTTCAGTGGCCGAGGAAGAGTTTTGTACGCGATCCTTAGCGACTAAGCAAAAGAAGACGCATTCGAGACCCAAATTAGAATTTGGGCCCAAAGGCGCCAGGAGGAAAGAGAGAGACAAAGAACTCTTGCTATTAGTCCTAGCAGTCACTTCCAAGCCTCTTTTAGTGGCCCGAGATGAGTCTTGCATTCGTTCCTTAGCGACTAAGCAAAAGAGGACCCATGCGAGACCCAAATTGGAATTTGAGCCCAAAGGAGCCAGGAGGCGAGAGAGAGACAGGGAACTCTTCCTATTAGTCCTAAAAGTCACTTCCAAGGTGTTTCAGTGGCCCGAGATGAGTTTTCTACGCTTTCCTTAGCAACTAGGCGAAAGAGGACCCAGGCGAGACCCAAATTGAAATTTGGGCCCAAAGGCGCCAGAAGGCGAGAGAGAGACACAGGGACCTCTTCCTATTAATCCTATCAGTCACTTCCAAGGTGTTTTAGTGGCCTAAGATGAGTTTTACACGCGTTCCTTAGCGACTAAGCAAAAGAGGACCCAGGCGAGACACAAATTGAAGTTTGGGCCTAAAGGTGCCAGGAGGGGAGAGAGAGACAGGGAACTCTTCCTATTAGTCCTATCAGTCACTTCCAAGGTATTTCAGTGGCTCGAGATGAGTTTTGCACGCCTTCCTTAGCGACTAAGCAAAAAAGGACCCAGGCGAGACCCAAATTGGAATTTGGACCCAAAAGTGCTAGGTGGTGAGAGAGAGACACGGAACTCTGCCTATTAGTCCTAGCAGTCACTTCCAAGCTGTTTCAGTTGCCCGAGATGAGTTTTGCATGTGTTCCTTAGCGACTTAGCAAAAGAGGACCCAGGCGAGACCCAAATTGGAATTTGGGCCCAAAGAAACTAGGAAGGGAGAGAGAGGTAGGGAACGTTCCTATTAGTCCTAGCAGTCACTTCCAACGTGTTTTAGCGGCCCGAGATGAGTTTTGCACTCGTTCCTTAGCGACTAAGCAAAAGAGGACGCACGCGAGACCCAAATTGGAATTTTTGAGCCCAAAGGCGCCAGGAGGCGAGAGAGACAGGTAACTCTACCTATCAGTCCTACCTGTCACTTCCAAGGTGTTTCAGTGGCCCGAGATAAGTTTTTCATGCGTTTCTTAGCGACTAAGCAAAGGAGGACCCTGGCGAGACCTAAATTGGAATTTGGGCCCAAAGGCGAGAGAGAGACAGGGAACTCTTCTTATTAGTCTAACCAGACACTTCCAAGGTGTTTCAGTGACCCGAGATGAGTTTTGCACGCGTTCCTTAGCGACTAAGGAAAAGAGGACCCAGTCGGGACCAAAATTGGAATTTGGGCCTAAAGGCGCCAGGAAGCGAGAGAGAAAGACCGGGAACTCGTCCTATTAGTGCTAGCAGTCATTTCCAAGGTGTTTCAGGGCCCCAAGATGAGTTTTGCACGCGTTCCTTAGCGACTAAGCAAAAGACGACCCAGGCGAGACCCAAATTAGAATTTCGTTCCAAACGCGCCAAGAGGCGAGAAAGTGACAGGGAACTCTTCCTATTAGTCCTAGCAGTCACTTCCAAGGTGTATTAGCGGCCCGAGATGAGTTTTGCACTCGTTCCTTAGCGACTAAGCAAAAGAGGACGCACGAGAGACCCAATTTGGAATTTTTGAGCCTAAAGTCGCCAGGAGGCGACAGAGATAGGTAACTCTACCTATCAGTCCTAGCAGTCACTTCCAAGGTGTTTGAATGGCCCGAGATAAGTTTTGCATGCGTTTCTTAGCGACTAAGCAAAGGAGGACCTAGGCGAGACCTAAATTGGAATTCAGGCCCAAAGGCACCAAGAAGCGAGAAAGAGACAGGGAACTCTTCTTATTAGTCTAACCAGACACTTCTAAGGTGTTTCAGTGACCCGAGATGAGTTTTGCACGCGTTCCTTAGCGACTAAGCAAAAGAGGACCCAATCGAGACCAAAATTGAAATTTGAGCCCAAAGGTGCCAGGTGGCGAGACAGAAAGACAGGGAACTCGTCCTATTAGTGCTAGCAGTCACTTCCAAGGTGTTTCAAGGGCCCAAGATGAGTTTTGCACGCATTCCTTAGCGACTAAGTAAAAGAGGACCCAGGCGAGCCCTAAATTGGAATTTGGGCCCAATGGCGCCAGAAGGTGAGAGAGAGACAGAGAGCTCTTCCTATTAGTCCTAGCAGTTATTTCCAAGGTGTTTCAGTAGCCCAAGATGAGTTTTACACGCGTTCCTTAGCGACTAAGCAAAAGAGGACCCAAGCGAGACCAAAATTGGAATTTGGGCCCAAAGGCACCAGGAGGCGAGAAAGAGAGAGGGAAATTTTCCTATTAGTCCAAGCAGTCACTTATAATGTGTTTCAGTGGCCCAAGATGAGCTTTGCACGCGTTCCTTAACGACTAATCAAAAGAGGACCAGGCGAGACCCAAATTGGAATTTGGGACCAAGGGCGCTAGGAGGGGAGAGAGAGACAAGGAACTTTCCTATTAGTCCTAGCAGTCACTTTCAAGGTGTTTCAGTGGCCCAAGATGAGTTTTACACTCGTTCCTTAGCGACTAAGCAATAGAGGACCCAGGCAAAACCCAAATTTGAATTTGGGCCCAAAGGCGCCAGGAAGGGAGAGAGACACATGGAACTCTTCCTATTAATCCTATCAGTTACTTCCAAGGTGTTTTAGTGGGTCGAGATAAGTTTTGCACGCCTTCCTTAGCGACTAAGTAAAAGAGGACCCAGGCGAGCCCTAAATTGGAATTTGGGCCCAAAGGCGCCAGAAGGCGAGAGAGACAGGGAAATCTACCTATTAGTCCTAGCAGTCACTTCCAAGGTGTTTAAGTGGCTTCAAATTGGTTTTGCTTGCATTCCTTAGCGACTAAGCAAAAGAGGACATAGGCGAAACCCAAATTTGAATTTGGGGCCAAAGGCGCCAGGAGGGGATAGAGAGACAGGGAACTCTTCTAATTAGTCCTATCAGTCAGTTCCAAGGTATTTGAGGGGCCCGGGATGAGTTTTGCACGCGTTCCTTAGCGGCTAAGCAAAAGAGGACCCATGCGAGCCCCAAATTGGACTTTGGGCCCAAAGGTGCCCAGAGGCTAAAGAGAGACAGGGAACTCTTCCTATTAGTCCTAGCAGTCACTTCCAAGTGTTTCAATGGCCCGAGATGAGTTTTGCACACGTTCATTACCGACTAAGCAAAAGAGTACCCAGGCCAGACCCACATTGGAATTTGGAACCAAAGACGCACGGAGGCGAAAGAGAGATAGGGAGCTCTTCCTATTAGTACTAGCAGTCACTTCTAAGGTGTTTCAGTGGCTCGAGATGAGTTTTGCACGTGTTCCTTAGCGACTTAGGAAAAGAGGACCCAGGCAAGACCCAAATTGGAATTTGGACCCAAAGGCGCCTGGAGGCGAGAGAGAGACATGGAGCTCATACTATTAGTCCTAGCAGTCACTTTCAACGTGTTTTAGTGGCCTGAGATAAGTTTTGCACGCGTTCCTTAGCAACAAAGGAAAAGAAGACCCAGGCGAGACCCAAATTGGAATTTGCGCCCAAAGGCGCCAG
This sequence comes from Abrus pulchellus subsp. cantoniensis, assembly GCA_024086825.1. Taxonomy (NCBI): domain Eukaryota; kingdom Viridiplantae; phylum Streptophyta; class Magnoliopsida; order Fabales; family Fabaceae; genus Abrus; species Abrus pulchellus. The sequence continues at coordinate 16,844,552 of CM044056.1, forward strand.
GAGGCGAGAGAGAGACAGGGAGCTCTTCCTATTAGCCCTAGTAATCACTCCCAAGGTGTTTCAGGGGCCCAGGATGAGTTTTGCACGCATTCCTTAGCGACTAAGCAAAAGAGGACCCATGCGAGACCCAAATTGGAATTTGGGGCCAAAGGTGCCCGGAGGCTAAAGAGAGACAGGGAACTCTTCCTATTAGTGCTAGCAGTCACTTCCAACGTGTTTCAGTGGCCCGAGATGAGTTTTACACGCGTTCCATAGCGACTAAGCCAAATAGGACCCAGGATAGACCCAAATTGAAATTTAGGCCCAAAGGCGCCAGGAGGTGAGAGGGAGAGAGGGAACTCTTCCTATTAGTCCTAGCAGTCACTTCCAAGGTGTTTCAGTGGCTCGAGATGCGTTTTGCACAAATTCGTTTTGCGATTAAGCAAAAGAGGACCCAGGCTACACCCAAATTGCAATTTGGGGCCAAAGGTGCATGGAGGCGAGAGAGAGACAAGGAACTCTTCCTATTAGTCCTAGTAGTCACTTCCAAGGTGTTTCAGTGGCCCGAGATTAGTTTTACACACATTCCTTAGCGACTAAGTAGAAGAGGACACAGGCGAGACCAAATTGGAATTTCGGCCCTAAGGCGCCAGCAGGCGAGAGAGAGATTGGGAACTCTTCCTATTAGTCCTAGCAGACACTTCCAAGGTGTTTCGGTGGCCCGGGATGAGTTCTGCATGAGTTCCTTAGCGACTAAGCAAAAGAGGACCCAACCGAGACCCAAATTCGATTTTGCGCCCAAAGGCGCCAGGAGGGGAGAGAGAGAAAAGGAACTTTCCTATTAGTCCTAGCAGTCACTTATAAGGTGTTTCAGTGGCCCAAGATGAGTTTTACACGCGTTCCTTAGCGACTAAGTAAAAGGGGACCCACGCGAGATCCAAATTGGAGATTGGGCCCAAAGCCGCCAAGAAGCAAGAGTGTGATCGGGAACTCTTCCTATTTGTCCTAGCAGTCACTTCCAAGGTGTTTCAGTGGCCCGGTATGAGTTTTGCATGCGTTCCTTAGCGACTAAGCAAAGGAGGACCCAAGCGAGACCTAAATTGGAATTTGCGCCAAAAGACGCCAAGAGGCGCGAGAGTGAGATAGGGAACTCTTCCTATGAGTCCTAGCAGTCACCTTCAAGGTGTTTCAGTGGCCCGAGATGAGTTTTGCACACGTTCCTTAGCGACTAAGCAAAAGTGGACCCAGGCGAGACCCAAATTGGAAATTGGGCCCAAAGGCGCCAGGAGGCGAGAGAGACACAGGGAACTCTTCCTATTAGTCGTAGCAGTCGCTTCTAAGGTGTTTCAGTGGCCAAACATGAGTTTTGATTGCGTTCCTTAGCAACTAAGCAAAAGGGGACCCAGGCGAGACCCAAATTGGAATTTAGGCCCAAAGGCGCTAGGAAGCGAGAGAAAGATAGGGAGCTCTCCCTATTTGTCCTAGCAGTCCCTTCCAACGTGTTTCAGTTGCCCGAGACGAGTTTTGCACGCGTTCCTTAGCAACTAAGGAAAAGACGAACCAGGCAAGACCCAATTTGGAATTTAGGCCCAAAGGCGCCAGGAGGCGAGAGTGAGACAGGGAGCTCTTCCTATTTGTCCTAGCAGTCACTTCCAACGTGTTTCAGTGGCCCGAGATGAGTTTTACACGTGTTCCTTAGCGACTAAGCCAAATAGGACCCAGGATAGACCCAAATTGAAATTTAGGCCCAAAGGCGCCAGGAGGTGAGAGGGAGAGAGGGAACTCTTCCTATTAGTCCTAGCAGTCACTTCCAAGGTGTTTCAGTGGCCCGAGATGCGTTTTGCACAAATTCGTTTTGCGATTAAGCAAAAGAGGACCCAGGCTACACCCAAATTGCAATTTGGGGCCAAAGGTGCATGGAGGCGAGAGAGAGACAAGGAACTCTTCCTATTAGTCCTAGTAGTCACTTCCAAGGTGTTTCAGTGGCCCGAGATTAGTTTTACACACATTCCTTAGCGACTAAGTAGAAGAGGACACAGGCGAGACCAAATTGGAATTTCGGCCCTAAGGCGCCAGCAGGCGAGAGAGAGATTGGGAACTCTTCCTATTAGTCCTAGTCGTCACTTCCAACGTGTTTCAGTGGCCAGAGATGAGTTTTGCACGCGTTCCTTAGCGATTACGCAAAAGATGACCCAAGCGAGACCCAAAATGGAATTTGGGCCCAAAGGCGCCAGGAGGCGAGAGAGAGTCATGGAACTCTTCCTATTAGTCCTAGCAGTTACTTTGAAGGTGTTTCAGTGGCCCGAGATGAGTTTTGCACGCGTTCCTTAGCAACTAAGGGAAAGAGGACCCAGGCGAGACCCAAATTGGAATTTCAGCCCAAAGGCGCCAGGAGGTGATAGAGAGTCAAGGAACTCTTCCTATTAGTCCTAGCGGTCACTTCCAAGGTGTTTCAGTGGGTCGAGATGAGTTTTGCACGCTTTCCTTAGCGACTAAGTAAAAGAGGACACAGGCGAGACGCAAATTGGAATTTGCGCCCACAGGCGCCAGGAGGAGAGAGAGAGACATGGAACTCTTCCTATTAGTCCTCGCAGTTACTTCCAAGTTCTTTCAGTGGCCGAAGTTGAGTTTTGTACGCGTTCCTTAGCAACTAAGCAAAAGTGGATCCGGGTGAGACCCTAATTGGAATCTGGGCCCAAAGGAGCCAGAAGGCGAGAGAGAGACAGGGAACTCTTCCTATTAGTCCTAGCAGTCATTTCCAAGGTGTTTCAGTGGCCGGAGATGAGTTTTGCACGTGTTCCTGAGCGACTAAGCAAAAGACGACCCAAGCTAAACCCAAATTGGAAATTGGGGCAAATGCGCCAGGAGGCGAGAGAGAGACATGGAACTCTTCCTACTTGTCATAGCAGTCACTTCCAAGGTTTTTTAGTGGCCTGAGTTGAGTTTTACACGCGTTCCTTAGTGGCTTAGCAAAAGAGGACCTAGGCGAGACCCAAATTGGAATTTGGCCCCAAAGGCGCCAGGAGGCGAGAGAGACACAGGGAACTCTTCCTATTAGTCCTAGCAGTCACTTCCAAGGTGTTTCAGTGGCCCGAGATGAGTTTTACACACGTTCCTTAGCGACTAAGTAGAAGAGGACACAGGCGAGTCCCAAATTGTAATTTGCGCCTAAAGGCGCCAGGAGGCGAGAGAGAGACATGGAACTCTTCATATTAGTCCTAGCAGTTGCTTCCAAGGTGTTTCAGTGGCCCGAGTTGAGTTTTGCACGCGTTCCTTAGAAACTAAGCAGAAGACGACCCAGGCGAGACCCAAATTGGAATTTGGGCCCAAAGGCGGTAGGAGGCGAGAGAGAGACAAGGAACTCTTCCTGTTAGTCCTAGCAGTCACTTCCAAGGTGTTTCAGTGGCCAGAGATGAGTTTTGAATGCGTTACTTAGCGACTAAGCAAAAGAGGACCCAGGCGAGACCCAGATTGAAATTTAGGCCCAAAGGCGCCACGAGGCGAGAGAGAGATAGGGAGCTCTTCCTATTTGTCCTAGCAATCACTTCCAACGTGTTTCAGTGGACCGAGATGAGTTTTGCACGCGTTCCTTCGCGACTAAAGAACAGAGGAACCAGGCAAAACCCAAGTTGGAATTTAGGCCCAAAGGCGCCAGGATTCGAGAGAGAGACAGGGAGCTCTTCTTGTTTATCCTAGCAGTCACTTCCAATGTGTTTCGCTGGCCCAAGATTAGTTTTGCACGCGTTCCTTCGCGACTAAGCAAAAGAGGACCCAGGCGAGACCCAAATTTTGAATTTGGGCTGTAAGGCGCCAGGAGGCGAGAGAGACAAGGAGCTCTTCCTATTAATCCTAGCAGTTACTTCCAAGGTGTTTCAGTGGCCCATGATGAGTTTTGCACGTATTCCCCAGCGACTAAGCAAAAGAGGACCCAAGCGAGACCCAAATTGGAATTTGGGCCCAAAGGCGCCAGGAGGCGAGAGAGAAATAGGGATCTCTTGCTATTTGTCCTAGCAGTCACTTCCAACAAGTTTCAGTGGCCCAAGATGAGTTTTGCACGCGTTCCTTACCGAGTAAGCAATAGAAGACCCAGGGTAGACCCAAATTGGAATTTGGGCCCAAAGGCACAAGGAGGCGAGAGAGAGAAAGGGAGCTCTTCCTATTTGTCCTAGCAGTCACTTCCAACGTGTTTCAGTGGCCCAAGATGAGTTTTGCAGGCGTTCCTTACCGACTAAGCAATAGAAGACCCAGGGTAGACCCAAATTGCAATTTGGGCCCAAAGGTGCCAGGAGGGAAGAGAGAGACAAGGAACGCTTCCTATTAGTCCTAGCAGTCACTTCCAAGGTGTTTCAGTGGCCCGAGATGAGTTTTGCACGAGTTCCTTGGCAGCTAAGCAAAAGAGGTCCCTCGCGAGACCAAATTTTGAATTTCGGCTGTAAGGCACCAGGAGGTGAGAGAGAGACAGGGAGCTCTTCCTATTAATCCTAGCAGTTACTTCCAAGGTGTTTCAGTGGCCCATGATGAGTTTTGCACGTGTTCCTTACCTACTACGCAAAAGAGGACCCAGGGAAGACCCAAATTGGAATTTGGGCCCAAAGGCGCCAGGAGGCGAGAGAGAGAAAGGGAGCTCTACCTATTTGTCCTAGCAGTCACTTCCAACGTGTATCAGTGGCCTAAGATTAGTTTTGCACGCGTTCCTTAGCGACTAAGGAAAAGAGGAACCAGGCGAGACCCAAATTGGAATTTTGGCCCAAAGGCGCGAGGAGGCGAGAGAGATAGGGAGCTCTTCCTATTTGTCCTACCAGTCACTTCCAACGTGTTTCAGTGGCCCGAGATTAGTTTTGCATGTGTTCCTTAGCAACTAAGCAATAGAGGACCCTCCCGAGATCAAATTTGGAATTTGGGCCGTAAGGCGCCAGGAGGCGAGAGAGAGACATGGAGCTCTTCCTATTAGTCCTAGGCGTCATTTTCGAGGTGATTTAGTGGCCCGAGATGAGTTTTACACGTGTTGCTTAGCGACTAACCAGAAGAGGACCCAGCCGAGACCCAAATTAGAATTTGGGTCCAAAGGAGCCAGCTAGCGAGAGAGAGACAGGGAGCTCTTCCGATTAGTCCTAGCAGTCACTTCCAAGGTGTTTCAATCGCCCGAGATGCGTTTTGCTCACGTTCCTTAGCGACTTACCAGAAGAGGACCCAGGCGAGACCCAATTTGGAATTTGGGTCCAAAGGCGCCAGGAGGCGAGAGAGAGACAAGGAACTCTTCCTATTAGTCCTAGGCGTCATTTCCAAGGTGTTTCAGTGGCCCGAGATGAGTTTTACACGTGTTGCTTAGCGACAAACCAGAAGAGGACCCAGCCGAGACCCAAATTGGAATTTGGGTTCAAAGGCGCCAGCAAGCGATAGAGAGACAGGGAGCTCTTCCGATTAGTCCTAGTAGTCACTTCCAAGGTGTTTGAGTGGCCCGAGATGAGTTTTACACGTGTTGCTTAGCGACGAACCAGGAGAGGACCCAGCCGAGACCCAAATTGGAATTTGGGTCCAAAGGCGCCAGCAAGCGATAGAGAGACAGGGAGCTCTTCCGATTAGTCCTAGTAGTCACTTCCAAGGTATTTCAGTGGGCGGAGAAGAGTTTTGTACACGTTTCTTAGCGACTAAGCAAAAGTTGACCCAGGTGAGACCCAAATTGGAATTTGGGCCCAAAGGCGCCAAGAGGTGAGAGAGAGACATGGAACTCTTCCTGTTAGTCCTAGCAGTAACTTCCAAGGTGTTTCAGTGTTCCGAGATGAGTTTTGTACGCGTTTCTTAGCGACTAAGCAAAAGGGGACCCAGGCGAGACCCAAATTGGAGTTTGGGCTGAAAGGCTCTAGGAAGCGAGAAATAGACAGGGAACTCTTCCTATTAGTCCTAGCAGTCTCTCCGAAGGTGTTTCAGTGGCCCGAGATGAGTTTTGCACACGTTCCTTAGCGACTAAGCCAAAGAGGACCCAGGCGAGACCTAAATTGGAATTTGGGCCCAAAGGCGGTAGGAGGCGAGAGAGAGACAAGGAACTCTTCCTATTAGTCCTAGCAGTCACTTCCAAGGTGTTTCAGTGGCCAGAGATGAGTTTTGAATGCGTTACTTAGCGACTAAGCAAAAGAGGACCTAGGCGAGACCGAAATTAGAATTTGGGTCCAAAGGCGCCAAGACGCGAGAGAGAGACGGGGAACTCTTTCATTTAGTCCTACCAGTCACTTCCAAGGTGTTTCAATGGCCCGAGATGAGTTTTGTAGGCATTCCTTAGCGCCTATGCAAAAAAGGACCTAGGCGAGACCCAAATTGGAATTTGGGCCCAAAGGCGCTAAGGGGCGAGAGAGACACAAGGAACTCCGCTATTAGTCCTACCTGTCACTTCCAAAATGTTTCAGTGGCCCGATATGAGTTTTGTAGGCGTTCCTTAGCGACTAAGCAAAAGAGGACCCAGGCGAGACCCAAATTGGAATTTGGGCCGTAAGGCACCAAGAGGCGAAAGAGAGACAAAGAGCTCTTCCTATTAGTCCTAGCAGTCACTTCCATGGTGTTTCAGTGGCCCGAGATGAGTTTTGCACGCTAGAGGTGAATTAAAAGGATGCGTTATCCTTCCGCTTCTCCTGTTTTAAAAAGGAAAAAAAAATCCTGTTATTTTTAGGCGTCACAAATTGTGGTAAAGGGTGAGTAAGTGTTTGGGTAGGTAGGGAGCATGTGGGGCAGTACATCATCATTCCTCATATCTCTCTCAGTGGTCACAGGGGGTGGAGTAAGATTCTCAGTAGGGAATGGTATAGGCGTAGGTGCTGGTCTAGAATTGGGAGTACGGGGATCAACAGACATGGGGGAAGGGGTAGCTGCAAGTGCAGGATAAGGTAGGTGAGAGTCTCCAGGTGGGGTAAAGAAAACAAGCTCAATGGGGGTATCAACCACAAAGTGGGTGGTCCATGAGTGTCCGACATCTTGTCCATGAATCACTCGTGCCATTCCATGGAAGATGCTTTGTTGTGCTGCCGCGTTGAACACCCAGACGTCCTCCTCAGATGGCAGGATCCATACCTTCACTCGGAAGCTGGTCATCTGTATCGGGCATATACAAAGGTACAACAACACACACAAACAGGGGTGAGTTCTCCAAACACAAGCAAGCATTCAATAGCCGTACCCCAAGGAAGGTGGCTTTTCACACTATCACTCAAGTCACATCATCATCCACTCTCAGAACAAACATCATTACAATATAAGTCAGTTCATACTTTTCACAGATAATTCCTAGGTTCACCAAACTAATAATGCACATGATGCATGAATGCAAGTTTCATTCCTCACTATCCATCCCTCAAATTTTCGTATTAATGCATATGGTATGCATGGGGATCCCTTACTCTACTGCCAGCGACTTGCCCAGCATTTAGTGTAGAGTTCACAATTTCATATCCAAGTCGTGTGGCGATCGGAGGACTCCATTCCCTGCATCACAATTGCACAGAAAAGATTTCATATCATTATTCAAAAACACCCCACCGCGGGCTGGCCCCAACCTGGGGCTCTTCGGGAATGGCCCTCAACGACCCTAGGATGTGGAGTTCTTGTTGGGCTTGGCTAAGGCTTGCAAGTAGGGTCATGACCCGGCCACAGAGAGCTCTGCTGCGCCATCTAGGTCGACTGTTCCCCCTTTCACCACCCCCGTAGGTCTACTCGGGACCGAACCTCCAATACCTACAGCTGTGCCTCTGTTATGCCATCAAGTCGTTCCAAAGAAATGTTATGATGCATGAAGTGTGATTCTTCTTTCTCTCCTCAATGTTTTCTCAATCTTGGGTCACATGGAATTCAAGCACAGAAACAAAGCCCTCACAAGGCTTGCTCAATCACTGTTCACTTTCTCTTCTAGCATAGATTTGCCAAGCAATAAAGTTTAAGGATTACCCACAAGCTTCCAATCCCACCAATGGACATCCACTATTTCCCAACACATAATTCTCAGTGATTTTGACACAACCCTCTCAGATTTTCCCACTCAAATCCTATTACATTAACTTACTATATTAACACTACTCGCTTTATCATTTCCATTATTATTAACTATACTACCTCCTACTTTAAATATGACTTATCTCCACTTTTCTCTATCTCTTTGGTTTTTCCTTTTAGTTATTCTCTAATTGCGTGTATTGATTCCCGACTACCTATTTAATTCAAGGTTACTTAGTTTCGTTCTAATTCTTTTTAAGTTCATTAATATTAGTCCTCACGTGATAGGTTCCATTAAGCTAATAGTGAGATCTTTCTAAGGATGGTCTTTATTGATTAACTACTATATTCAGTCCCTTAATTACCATCTCCATACCTTTAATTAATATCCTTTTAGTTTAGGTAAACTTTCCATCAAAAAGGGCTGCGCTTAATTCTCTCCTTTTTATTCCTTGTACAATGTAATGAACATGATGCATGATTCATCTTAGTGCTCACGGATACAAGTGCAAACAGCAAACACACTCTATCATTATGCAGTCCTTATCACACATATTTCATCAAAATTATTACAATTTTAAGTACAACTTTTAGGATTTCTCATCATCAAAACCGAGAGTGAATAGTTCTCACTTTCTTGTCCACCACAATTTTCCGAAACACCACATGCATAAGGCTTTTCAAACCAAGTAAACACATCCATCACAATCAATTCAATCATCCATCATCCAAACCAACAAGCAACCATTTTCATGTAAATCACACAAAGTCCAACACGGTTTTCAATTTCTAAGTGTAGTTCAATATTCTAGGCTTTCTCCATGCAAGATCAAATCTGTCCAGCTTTTCCACTAGATTTTTATCATACTAAAAATTATATAACACAAAGGAAATCAACATGCAATGACATAGTTTCATCGTCCAAGTGGAGGGGCAACATTTCCATGTGACATTCGAATTTTTAAGGGAAAATCGAAACACTTAGGGGCTGAAATCAACATGCAATGGCTTCCATTTCACATGCAATCCAAGGTTTATTGGTTACAAGGATAGATCTACATTTTAAACAAAGAATCCAGCCAAACAAAGGTGAAACCGAGGCATGCACAAAGAGATCCAAAGCATTTCATGGTTAAAAATTAACATGCAATGGAAAGAATATGTTGATCAAGTTCATGGTTCATGGTTTCAAGAAGAAAATGTCATTAGTTCAAAGATTCTACCAAGGGAATACAAAAACCGAGACATGCACAAAGAAAGATCCACATCCACACATCAAAGTTTCAAGCTTTTTAGGAATTAAAGTTGATTGAAAGTGAAATCAAACTTTTTAGGAGGTAACCGAGACATGCAACAAGGAAATCCATACACTTTTTGGATAAAACTTAACATGCAAGTTCAGATCTGAAGTTCTTTCAACATGCAGTCCAACACACACTAATTTTTCAAGGAAAAATGTGTAAAAACAGCCAAGAGATAGACATGCAAACACGTCAATGGTGAGAACTCCCCCTTGCCTTGATTGTGACGAAAATTTGTGAGCAAAAGGAGTTGATCTTGGGTGGTTCCTCAAAGGAAAGTTGCTGGACCGAGAGGATGAGTCTCAAACTTCAAACTTTCTCCTCTTGGTTAGGTTGTCTTCCTCGGTTCTTTGAAGAGAAAAAGGGGAAAAAGCTTCAAATGGTTAGGATCAAGTGAAAAAGGAGTTTCTTAGGAGTTTTCGGTCTTAGGCTTCCATGGATCTTCAAATCAAAGAAGGAAAAAGGATGAGAAAGCTTACCTCTTTGAAGAAAGGGTCACGGTTTTGAAGAATCAAGCAAGAGAATGCAAGAGTGAAAGCTTGGAGCTCCTTGGCTTGTCTTGGAAGGTTGAAAGGATGAGAATTTTTTGAGAGATTTAGGGAGGAAGGGTCTCGGTTTCTTTGAAGAAAAAGAGAGAATGGAACTTTGAAAGGATTTTTGAGAGAAAGGGTGGAGAGCTCACGGTTTTTGAGTGAAAAAAGAGAGAAATGAGGTGGTTTGGTCTATTTATATGGAGGGTTTAACCTTTAAGTGACCAATTGCCACTTAACATGTTCATTTTGGCTTGCTTAGCAAGACTTTCAAACAGAAAACTACACACGGTTTTCATTGAGTAAAAGCTGAAGTGAATTTGGTAAATTGATGCAAGGAAAGGGGTGCCACGGTTTTTTGTGCATGAATAGTGAATTTTGGGAAAGCTTGCAGGCAAAGTTAGTAAAATTCAGGAAGTTAAGTGCATGAAATACCCTAGGCTGCATGCACACGGTTTGGACATCACAATTTCTGAAATTCTGCACAAAAATCCAAAGGTAAGATTTTGGACAGCAATTGCATGAAATTTGGTTGGCCGAGAAAAATGTGACATGATTAGGTTGTCACTAGGACGAGACTTTTGATGTGGTGCTAAGTTCAAGAGAATGTGATTGGTTAGGATAATTATGATGTCAGCAATTTGGAAGACATGAAAAGAAAGTTACGAAATGACTTTGCCGACAAATCGGGAGACAAAATCCCGTGCATGGAATTCTAGTGGTCAATACTAGATTTCAGAATTTTGGGGCAATCACGATGTTTGTAAAATAGGGGACAAGGTTTGTTTGCATGAAAATCTAGTGGCCGATACTAGATTTGGAAATCTCCGGGTAAAGATTGCTAGATCTCACGAAATTTTATGCAATGATTTTGACGGCTAAGAAATCATTACTAAATCTTTGTAATGATTACGAAATCTTTACAATAATGATTTCTAGATTTCGTGAGATTCCGTGTAAAATTTTGACGGCTAAGGAATGATTACAAAATCTTAGCAATGATTACAAAATCTCACATTTTTCAAGGCGAATATCTTTGATTTGACAATTTAAATAAGATAAAATTTTAACTTTCGGGATAGATTATCAGGGGCATTGTGAACAGCACAATTGAACATACTCAGGAAAATCCTTGGACGATATTGAAACTATCTATTTGCATGCAGTTACCTTAAAATACCAAATTCAGAAATAATTCAATATTCTAAAAATAAAATGCAGCATCTATCTAATAATTTCGACGCTAGCGAGCCGGAATAAGCTAATAATTGGAATCTAAAGACTACTAGCTAATTCTCAAAAATTGGGGCGTTACAGTGACTGCTAGGACTAATAGGAAGAGTTCCCTGTCTCTCTCTCGCCACCTGGCGCCTTTGGGCCCAAATTCCAGTTTGGGTTTCGCCTGGGTCCTCTTTTCCTTTGTCGCTAAGGAACACATGCAAAACTCATCTCGGGCCACTGAAACACCTTGGAAGTGCCTGCTAGGACTAATAGGAAGAGTTCCTTGTCTCTCTCGCCTACTGGCGCCTTCGGGCCCAAATTCTAATTTGGGTCTCGCCTGGGTCCTCTTCTGCTTAGTCGCTATGGAACGTGTGCAAAACTCATCTCATGCCACTGGAACACCTTGGAAGTGACTACTAGGACTAATAGGAAGAGTTCCCTGTCTCTCTCTCGCCTCCTGGCGCCTTTGGGACCAAATTCCGATTGGGGTCTCGCATAATTCTTCTTTTGCTTAGTTGCTAAGGAATGCGTGCAAAACTCATCTCGGGGAAACACCTTAGAAGTAACTGTTAGGACTAATAGGAAGAGTTCCCTGTCTCTCTCTCGCCTCCTGGCACCTTTGGGCCCAAATTCTAATTTGGGTCTCACCTGGGTCCTCTTTTGCTTTGTCACTAAGGAACGCATGCAAAACTCATCTCGGGCCACTAAAACACCTTGGAAGCGACTACTAGGACTAATAGGAAGAGTTCCCTGTCTCTCTCTCGCCTCTAAGCGCCTTTGGGCCCAAATTCCAATTTGGGTATCACCTGTGTCCTCTTCTGCTTAGTCGCTAAGGAACACTGCAAAACTCATCTCGAGCCACTGAAACACCTTGCAAGTAACTACTCGGACTAATAGGAAGAGTTCCCTGTCTCTCTCTTCCCTCCTGGTACCTTTGGGCCCAGATTCCAATTTGGGTCTCGACTGGTCATCTTCTGCTTAGTTGCTAAGATCACATGCAAAACTCATCTTGGGCCACTGAAACACCTTGGAAGTGACTGCTAGAACTACTAGGAAGAGTTCCTTATCTCTTTTTCGCCTCCTGGCGCCTTTGGGCCCAAATTCCAATTTAAGTCTCGCTTGGGTACTCTTGCTTAGTCGCTAAGGAACGCGTGCAAAACTCATCTCGGGCCACTTAAACACCTTGGAAGTGACTGCTAGGACTAATAGGAAGAGTTCCCTATCTCTTTCTCGCCTCCTCGCGCCTTTGGGCCCCAATTCCAATTTAGGTCTCGCCTGGGTCCTCTTTTTCTTTGTCGCTAACGAACGCGTGCAAATCTCCTCTTGGTTACAGAAACAACATGGAAGTGACTGCTAGGACTAATAGGAAGAGATCCCTCTGTCTCTCTCGCCTCCTGGCTCCTTTGGGCTAAATTCTAATTTGGGTCTCGCCGGGGTCCTCTTTTGCTTAGTCGCTAAGTAAAGCGTGCAAAACTCATCTCGGGCCATTGAAACATCTTGGAAATGGCTGCTAGGACTAATAGGAAGAGTTCCCCGTCTCTCTCTCGCCTCCTGGCGCCTTTGGGCCCAAATTCCAATTTAGGTCTCGCCTGGGTCCTTTTTTGCTAAGTTGCTAAGGAACGCGTGCAAACCTCCTCTTGGTTACAGAAACAACGTGGAAGTGACTGCTAGGGCTAATAGGAAGAGTTCCCTATCTCTTTCTCGCCTCCTCGCGCCTTTTGGCCCAAATTCCAATTTGGGTCTCGCCTGAGTTCTCTTTTGCTTCGTCGCTAAGTAACGCGTGCAAAACGCATATCGGGCCACTGAAACACCTGGGAATTTAGTGCTACGACTAATAGGAAGAGTTCCCTGTCTCTCTCTCGCCTCCTGGCGCCTTTGGGCCCAAATTGCGATTGGGGTCTCGCCTAGATCCTCTTTCGCTTAGTCACTAATGAATGCGTGCAAAACTCATCTCGGGCAGCTGAAACACCTTGGAAGTGACTGTTAAGGCTAATAGGAAGAGTTCCCTATCACTCTTTGGCCTCCTGGCACCTTTGGGCCCAAATTCTAATTTGGGTCTCGTCTGTGTCCTCTTTTGCTTAGTCGCTAAGAAACGCGTGCAAAACTCACCTCGGGCCACTGAAACATCTTGGAAGTGACTGCTAGGACTAATAGGAAGAGTTCCCTGTCTCTCTCTCGCCTCCTGGCACCTTTAGGTCCAAATTCTAATTTGGGTCTCACCTGGGTCCTCTTTTGCTTTGTCACTATGGAACGCATGCAAAACTCATCTCGGGAAACCCTAAACCCTAAACCCTAAACCCTAAACGCATGCAAAACTCATCTCGGGCCACTGAAACACCTTGGAAGCGACTGCTAGGACTAATAGGAAGAGTTCCCTGTCTCTCTCTCGCCTCCAAGCGCCTTTGGGCCCAAATTCCAATTTGGGTCTCACCTGTGTCCTCTTCTGCTTAGTCACTAAGGAACACTGCAAAACTCATCTCGAGCCACTGAAACACCTTGCAAGTAACTACTCGGACTAATAGGAAGAGTTCCCTGTCTCTCTCTTCCCTCCTGGTGCCTTTGGGCCCAGATTCCAATTTGGGTCTCGACTGGTCATCTTCTGCTTAGTTGCTAAGATCGCATGCAAAACTCATCTTGGGCCACTGAAACACCTTGGAAGTGACTGCTAGAACTAATAGGAAGAGATCCCTCTCTCTCTCTCGCCTCCTGGCGCCTTTGGGCTAAATTCTAATTTGGGTCTCGCCTGGGTCCTCTTTTGCTTAGTCGCTAAGGAAAGCGTGCAAACTTCATCTCGGGCCATTGAAACATCTTGGAAATGGCTGCTAGGACTAATAGGAAGAGTTCCCCGTCTCTCTCTCGCCTCCTGGCGCCTTTGGGCCCAAATTCCAATTTAGGTCTCGCCTGGGTCCTTTTTTGCTAAGTTGCTAAGGAACGCGTGCAAACCTCCTCTTGGTTACAGAAACAACGTGGAAGTGACTGCTAGGGCTAATAGGAAGAGTTCCCTATCTCTTTCTCGCCTCCTCGCGCCTTTTGGCCCAAATTCCAATTTGGGTCTCGCCTGAGTTCTCTTTTGCTTCGTCGCTAAGTAACGCGTGCAAAACGCATATCGGGCCACTGAAACACCTGGGAATTTAGTGCTACGACTAATAGGAAGAGTTCCCTGTCTCTCTCTCGCCTCCTGGCGCCTTTGGGCCCAAATTGCGATTGGGGTCTCGCCTAGATCCTCTTTTGCTTAGTCACTAATGAATGCGTGCAAAACTCATCTCGGGCAGCTGAAACACCTTGGAAGTGACTGTTAAGGCTAATAGGAAGAGTTCCCTATCACTCTTTGGCCTCCTGGCACCTTTGGCCCCAAATTTAACTTTCGGTCTCGCCTGGGTCCTCTTTTGCTTAGTTGCTAGGGAACGCATGCAAAACTCAGCTCGAGCCACTGAAACAGCTTGGAAGTGACTGCTAGGACTAATAGGAACAGTTCCCTGTCTCTCTCTCGCCTCATGGCGCCTTTGGGCCCAAATTTCAATTTGGGTCTCGCCTGGGTCCTCTTCTAAGTAGTCACTAAGAAACATGTGCGAAACTCATCTTGGGCCACTGAAACACCTTAGAAGTGACTGCTAGGACTAATAGAAAGAGCTCCCTGTCATTCTCTTGCTTTCTGCCGCCTTTGGGTCCAAGTTTCAATTTTGGTCTCGTCGGGTCCTCTTCTACTTAGTCGATATGGAATGCATGTAAAACTCATCCCGGGCGACCGAAACACCTTGGAAGTGACTGTTAGTACTAATAGGAAGAGTTCCCTGTCTCTCTCTTGGTTCCGAGCGCCTTTGGGCGCAATTTCCAATTTGAGTCTCGCCTTGGTCCTCTTTTGCTTAGTCGCTAAGGAACACGTGTAAAACTCACCTCGGGCCATTGAAACATCTTGGAAGTGACTGCTAGGACTAATAGGATGAGTTTCCTGTCTCTCTATCGCCCCCTGCTGCCTTTGGGCCCAAATTCCAATTTAGGTCTCGCCTGCGTCCTATTTTGCTTAGTCGCTAAGGAACGCGTTCAAAACTCATCTCGAGCAACTGAAACCGCCTGGAAGTGACTGCTAGGACTAATAGGAAGAGTTTCCTTTCTCTCTCTCGCCTCCTTCCGCCTTTGGGCCCGAATTCAACTTTGGGTCTCGCCTGGGTCTACTTTTGCTGAGTCTCTAAGGAACGCATGTAAAACTCATCTCGGGCCACTAAAACACATTGGAAGTGTCTGCTAGCACTGATAGGAAGAGTTCGCTGTCTCTCTCTCGCCTCTTAGCACCTTTCGGCCAAATTCCGATTTTGGTCTCGCTTGGGTCCTCTTCTCCTTAGTCGTTATGGAACGTGCGCAAAACTCATCTCGGGCCACTGAAACACCTTAGAAGTGACTGCTAGGACTACTAGGAAGAGGTCCCTGTCTCTCTCTCACCTCCTGGCACCTTGGGCCGAAATTCTAATTTTGGTCTCGCCTGGGTCCTTTTTTGCTTAGTCGCTAGGGAACGCGTGCACAACTCATCTCGAGCCACTAAAACGCCTTGGAAGTGACTGCTAGGACTAATAGGAAGTGTTTCCTATCTCTTTCTCGCCTCCTGGCGCCTTTGGGCCAAATTCCAATTTGCGTCTCGCCTGGGTCCTCTTTTGCTTTGTCGCTAAGGAACGCGTGCAAAACTTATATCGGGCCACTGAAAGACCTTAGAAGGGACTGCTACGACTAATAGGAAGAGTTCCCTGTCTCTTTCTCGCCTCCTGGACCCTTTGGGCCCAAATTCCAATTGGGGTCTCGCCTAGGTTCTCTTTTGCTTAGTCGCTAAGGAACACGTGCAAAACTCATCTCGGGCCACTGAAACACCTTGGAAGCGACTGCTAGGACTAATAGGAAGAGTTCCTTGTCTCTCTCTCGCCTGCTGACGACTTTGGGCCCAAATTCGAATTTGGGTCTTGCCTGAGTCCTCTTTTGCTTAGTCACTAAGGAACGTGTGCAAAACTCATCTTGGGCTAATAAAACATCTTGGAAGTGACTGCTAGGACTAATAGGAAGAGGTCCCTGTCTCTCTCTCGCGTCCTGGCGACTTTGGGCCCAAATTCCAATTTGGGTCTCGCCTGGGTCCTCTTTTTCTTTGTCGCTAAGGAACGCGTGCAAATCTTATCTCGGGCCACTAAAACAACTTGGAAGTGACAGCTAGGACTAATAGGAAGAGTTCCCTGTCTCTCTCTTGCCTCTTGGCACCTTTCGGCCCAAATTCCAATTTGGGTCTCGCCTGGGTCCTCGTCCACTTAGTTGCTAAGGAACGCGTGCAAAACTTGTCTCGAGCCATTGAAACACGTTGGAAGTGACTGCTAGGACTAATAGGAGGAGTTCCCTGTCTCTCTCTCGCCTCTTGGCGACTTTGGGCAGAAATTCCAATTTGGGTCTCGCCTGGGTCCTCTTTTTCTTAGTCGATAAGGAACTCGTGCAAAACTCATCTCGGGCCGGTGAAACACCTTGGAAGTGACAGCTAGGACTAATAGGAAGAGTTCCCTGTCCCTCTCTTGCCTCTTGGCACCTTTCGGCCCAAATTCCAATTTGGGTCTCGCCTGGGTCCTCGTCTACTTAGTTGCTAAGGAACGCGTGCAAAACTTGTCTCGAGCCATTGAAACACGTTGGAAGTGACTGCTAGGACTAATAGGAGGAGTTCCCTGTCTCTCTCTCGCCTCTTGGCGACTTTGGGCAGAAATTCCAATTTGGGTCTCGCCTGGGTCCTCTTTTTCTTAGTCGATAAGGAACTCATGCAAAACTCATCTCGGGCCGGTGAAACACCTTGGAAGTGACTGCTAGGACAAATAGGAAAAGTTCCCTGTCTCTCTCTTGCCTCCTAGCGCCTTTGGGCCCAAATTCATATTTCGGTCTCGCCTGGGTCCTCTTTTGCTTAGTTACTAGGGAACGCGTGCAAAACTCAGCTCGAGCCACTGAAACAGCTTGGAAGTGACTGCTAGGACTAACAGGAAGAGTTCCCTGTCTCTCTCTCGCCTCCTGGCGCCTTTGGGCCCAAATTCCAATTTGGTTCTTTCCTGGGTCCTCGTCTGCTTAGTCGCTAAGGAACACGTGCAAAACTCATCTCGAGCCACAGAAACGCTTTGGAAGTGACTGCTACGACTAATAGGAAGAGTTGCCTGTCTCTCTCTCGCCTCTTGGCGCCTTTGGGCCCAAATTCCAATTTAGGTGTCGCCTGGGCCCTCGTCTGCTTAGTCGTTAAGGAACGCGTGCAAAACACATCTCGATCTACTGACACACCTTGCAAGTGACTGCTAGAACTAATAGGATGACTTCCCTATCTCTCTCTCGCCTCCTAGCGACTTTGGGTCCTCTTTTTCTTGGTCGCTAAGGAACGCATGCAAAACTTATTTCAGGCCACTAAAACACCTTGGAAGTGACTGCTACGATTAATAGGAAGAGTTCCCCGTCTTTCTCTCGCCTCAAGGTGCCTTGGGACCCAAATTCCAATTTGGGTCTCGCCTGGGTCTTCTTCTACTTAGTCGCTAAGGAACGCGTGCAAAACTCAGGTCGAGCCACTGAAACACCTTAGGAGTGACTGCTAGGACTAATAGGAAGAGCTCCCTATCTCTCTCTCAACTCCTGGAGCCTTTGGGCCAAAATTCAAATTTGGGTCTCTCCTGGGTCCTCTTCTCCTTAGTCGTTATGGAACGCGTGCAAAACTCATCTCGGGCCACTTAAACACCTTGGAAGTGACTGCTAGGACTAATAGGAAGAGTTCCCTGTCTCTCTCCTGCATCCTGGAGCCTTTGGGCCCAAATTTTAGTTTAGGTCTCGCCTGCGTCCTCGTCTACTTAGTCGCTAAGGAACGCGTGCAAAACTCAGGTATAGCCACTGAAACACCTTAAAAGTGACGGCTAGGACTAATAGGAGGAGTTCCCTGTCTCTCTCTCGCCTCCTGGCGACTTTGTGCAGAAATTCCTATTTGGGTCTCGCCTGGGTCCTCTTTTGCTTACTCGATAAGGAACTTGCGCAAAACTCATTTCGGGCCACTAAAACACCTTGGAAGTGACTGCTAGGACTAATAGGAAGAGTTCCCTGTCTCTCTGTCGCCTCTTGGCGCCTTTGGGCCCAAATTCAAATTTGGGTCTCGCCTAGGTCCTCTTTTGCGTAGTCGCTAAGGAATGCATGCAAAACTACTCTCGGGCCACTGAAACACCTTGGAAGTGACTGCTAGGACTAATAAGAAGAGTTCCCTGTCTCTTTGTCGCCTCTAGGCGCCTTTGGGCCCAAATTCAAATTTCAGTCTCGCCTAGGTCCTGTTTTGCTTAGTCTCTAAGGAACGCGTGCAAAACTTATCTTGGGCCACAGAAACACCTTGGAAGTGACTGCTACGACTAATAGGGAGAGTTGCCAGTTTCTCTCTCGCCTCCTGGCGCCTTTGGGCCCAAATTTCAATTTGGGTAATGTGACGCCTAAGAATAACAGGATTTTTTTTATTTTTTATTTTTAACAGGAGAAGCGGAAGGATAACACATTCTTTCAATTCACCTTTAGTATATCATATTTCAGTTTGGAGATTTGTGGTCTCGACATATAATGTCAAAACTAAGTAGAACAACAATAACAACCATACATCATCATAACTGAATAACCTCATGCAATAGATATGGAAATGTTTGGTAATAATCTCAGAGTACTGCAACTTAATAAAGTGAAATGACATAATTAAAGTGCACAAAGATTAACATAGTTCAGAGATACATGGAATGAAACAGACTGACTCCCTAAGAGCAGTTCCCTAAAAACCACAACAGACAAACTATCCCAATCAGTCGAGGGGAGAATAATCCTCAATGGGATCGGACTCCTCAGAGGATGTCGGGGAGGCGGAGCTAGAAGAAGCAGCGTCTTCCGTGTCCTCTACAATCCATCCAGCAGTGCGAGGTGGTGAATGAACTGTGGTAAAAGGCGAGTAAGTGTTTGGGTAGGTAGGGAGCATGTGGGGCAGTACATCATCATTCCTCACTAAGGGTTCTGCCATATATGTATCTCTCTCAGTGGTCACAGGGGGTGGAGTAAGTTCCTCGGTAGGGAATGGTACAGGCGTAGGTGCTGGTCTAGAACTGGGAGTACGGGGATCAACAGACATGGGAGAAGGGGTAGCTGCAAGTGCAGGATAAGGTAGGTGAGAGTCTCCAGGTGGGGTGGAGAAAACAAGCTCAATGAGGGTATCAACCATAAAGTGGGTGGTCTATGAGTGTCCGACATCTTGTCCATGAATCACCCGTGCCATTCCATGGAAGATGCTTTGCTGTGCTGCCGTGTCGAACACCCAGACGTCCTCCTCAGATGGCAGGATCCATACCTTCACTCGGAAGCTGGTCATCTGTATAGGGCATATACAAAGGTACAACAACACACACAAACAGGGGTGAGTTCTCCAAACACAAGCAAGCATTCAATAGCCGTACCCCAAGGAAGGTGGCTTTTCACACCATCACTCAAGTCACATCATCATCCACTCTCAGAACAAACATCATTACAATATAAGTCAGTTCATACTTTTCACAGATAATTCCTAGGTTCATCAAACTAATAATGCACATGATGCATGAATGCAAGTTTCATTCCTCACTATCCATCCCTCAAATTTTCGTATTAATGCATATGGTATGCATGGGGATCCCTTACTCTACTGCCAGCGACTTGCCTAGCATTTAGTGTAGAGTTCACAATTTCATATCCAAGTCATGTGGCGATCAGAGGACTCCATTCCTTGCATCACAATTGCACAGAAAAAAAATTTATATCATTATTCAAAAACACCCCAAACTGGTGCTGGCCCCAAACTGGGTCTCTTCGGGAATGGACCTCAACGACCCTAGGATGTGGAGTTCTTGTTGGGCTTGGCTAAGGCTTGCAAGTAGGGTCACGACTCGGCCACAGAGAGCTCTGCTACGCCATCTAGGTCGACTGTTCCCCCTTTTGCCACCCCGTAGGTCTACTCGGGACCGAACCTCCAATACCTACAGCTGTGCCTCTGTTATGCCATCAAGTCGTTCCAAAGAAATGTCATGATGCATGGAGTGTGATTCTCCTTTCTCTCCTCAAGGTTTTCTCAATCTTGGGTCACATGGAATTCAAGCACAGAAACAAGGCCCTCACAAGGCTTGCTCAATCACTATTCAATTTCTCTTCTAGCATAGATTTGCCAAGCAATAAAGTTTAGGGATTACACACAAGCTTCCAATCCCACCAATGCACATCCACTGTTTCCCAACACATAATAATCAGTGATTTTGACACAACCCTCTCAGATTTTCCCACCCAAATCCTATTACATTAACTTACTATATTAACATTACTCACTTTATCATTTCCATGGTTATTAACCATACTACCTCCTACTTTAAATATGACTCATCTCCACTTTTCTCTATCTCTCTGGTTTTTCCTTTTAGTTATTTTCTAATTACGTGTATTGATTCCCGACTACCTATTTAATTCAAGGTTACTTAGTTTCGTTCTAATTCTTTTTAAGTTCATTAATATTAGTCCTCACGCGATAGGTTCCATTAAGCTAATAGTGAGATCTTTCTAAGGATGACCTTTATTGATTAACTACTATATTCAGTCCCTTAATTACCATCTCCATACCTTTAATTAATATCCTTTTAGTTTAGGTAAACTTTCCATCAAAAAGGGCTGCGCTTGATTCTCTCCTTTTATTCCTTGTATAATGTAATGAACATGATGCATGACTCATCTTAGTGCTCACGGATTCAAGTGCAAACAGCAAACACACCCTATCATTATGCAGTCCTTATCACCCATATTTCATCAAAATTATCACAATTTTAAGTACAACTTTTAGGATTTCTCATCATCAAAACCGAGAGTGAATAGTTCTCACTTTCTTGTCCACCACAATTTTCCAAAACACCACATGCATAAAGCTTTTCAAACCAAGTGAACACATCCATCATAATCAATTCAATCATCCATCATCCAAACTAACAAGCAACCATTCTCATGCAAATCACACAAAATCCAACACGGTTTTCAATTTCTAAGTGTAGTCAATATTCTAGGCTTTCTCCATGCAAGATCAAATCTGTCCAGCTTTTCCACTAGATTTTTATCAAACTAAAAATTATATACATAAAGGAAACTAACATGCAATGACATAGTTTCATCGTCCAAGTGGAGGGGCAACATTTCCAAGTGACATTCAAATTTCTAAGGGAAAACTGAAACACTTAGGGGCTGAAATCAACATGCAATGGCTTCCATTTCACATGCAATCCAAGGTTTATTGATTACAAGGATAGATCCACATTTTAAACAAAGAATCCAACCGAACAAAGGTGAAACCGAGGCATGCACAAAGAGATCCAAAGCATTTCATGGTTAAAAATTAACATGCAAGGGAAAGAATATGTTGATCAAGCTCACGGTTCATGGTTTCAAGAAGAAAAAGTCATTAGTTCAAAGGTTCTACCAAGGGAACATAAAAACCGAGACATGCACAAAGAAAGATCCACATCCACACATCAAAGTTTCAAGCTTTTTAGGAATTAAAGTTGATTGAAAGTGAAATCAAACTCTTTGGGAGGTAACCGAGACATGCAACAAGGAAAAATGTGTAAAAACAGCCAAGATATGGACATGCAAACACGTCAATTGTGAGAACTCCCCCTTGCCTTGATTGTGACAAAAATTTGTGAGCAAAAGGAGTTGATCTTGGCTGGTTCTCCAAAGGAAAGTTGCTGGACCGAGAGGATGAGTCTCAAACTTCAAACTTTCTCCTCTTGGTTAGGTTGTCTTCCTCGGTTCTTTGAAGAGAAAAAGGGGAAAAAGCTTCAAATGGTTAGGATCAAGTGAAAAAGGAAGTTTTTTAGGAGTTTTTGGTGTTAGGATTCCATGGATCTTCAAATCAAAGAAGGAAAAAGGATGAGAAAGCTTACCTCTTTGAAGGAATGGTCACGGTTTTGAAGAATCAAGCAAGAGAATGCAAGAGTGAAAGCTTGGAGCTCCTTGGCTTGTCTTAGAAGGTTGAAAGGATGAGAATTTTTTGAGAGATTTAGGGAGGGAGGGTCTCGGTTCCTTTGAAGAAATAGAGAGAATGGAACTTGAAAGGATTTTTGAGAGAAAGGGTGGAGGGCTCACAATTTTTTGAGTGAAAAAGAGAGAGAATGAGGTGGTTTGGTCTATTTATATGGAGTGTTTAATTTCCCTTTGCCAATTAGAGTTTAATGCTCACGGTTTGGGCTTTGTGGAGCAATTTCCAATTGCAAAACTGCACCAAATTAATTTGAAGCAATTTGGAAGTGGAATTTGGTAAATTGGTGCAAGGGAAGAGGTGTCACGGTTTTTAGTGCATGAATAGTGAATTTTGGGAAAGCTTGAAGGCAAAGTTAGTAAAATTCAGGAAGTTAAGTGCATGGAACACCCTAGGCTGCATGCACACGGTTTGGACAGCAAATGCATGAAATTTGGTAGGCCGAGAAAAATGCGACATGACTAGGTTGTCACTTGGACGAGACTTTTGATGTGGTGTTAGGTTCAAGAGAATGTGATTGGTTAGAATAATTATGATGTCGGCAATTTGGAAGACATGAAAAGAAAGTTCTGAAATGACTTTGCTGACAAATTGGGAGACAAAATCCCGTGCATGGAATTCTAGTGGTCAATACTAGATTTTGGAATATCGGGGCAATCACGATGTTTGTAAAATAGGGGACAAGGTTCGTTTGCATGAAAATCTAGTGGCCGATACTAGATTTGGAAATCTCCGGGTAATGATTGCTAGATCTCACAGAATTTTATGCAATGATTTTGACGGCTAAGAAATCATTACTAAATCTTTGTAATGATTAGGAAATCTCACGTTTTTCGAGATAGATACTTATGATTTGAAAATTATTTAAATAATACAGAATTCAACTTTTCGGATAAATCTCTCGGGGATAATTTAGACGATACTACTGAATAATATCAAGGAAATTCTTGGATGATAATGGAACTATTTATTTCCATGCAGTTACCTTAAAGTACCGAACTTAGAAATAATTCAATATTCTTATCAAAATAAAATAAAATAAAATAATTTAATTTAACCTCCACCTAATTATTCCGATACTAAAGAAGCAGAATAAGCAAGCAAGTACGATTCAACGGTCACTAGCTGAATCAGGAGAATCGGGGATTTACAGGTAATGCGTTGGTCCTCTTTTGTTTGGCCGCTAAGGAACGCGTGCAAAACCCATCTCGGGCCATAGAAACAGCTTGGAAGTGACTGCTAGGACTAATAGCAAGAGTTCCCCGTCTTTTCCTCGCCTCTTAGCGCCTTTGGGCCCAAATTCAAATTTAGCTCTCGCCTGGGTCCCCTTTTTCTTTGTCGCTAAGGAACGCGTGCAAAACTCATCTCGATCCACTGAAACACCTTGCACGTAACTGCTAGGACTAATAGGAGGAGTTCCCTTTCTATCTCTCGCCTCCTGGCGACTTTGGGCCCAAATTCCAATTTGGGTCTCGCCTGGATCCTCTTTTTCTTTGTCGCTAAGGAACACGTGTAAAACTCATCTCAGGCCACTGAAACACCTTGGAAGTGACTGCTACGACAAATAGGAAGTGTTCCCTGTCTCTTTCTCGCTTCTTGGCCCTTTTGGACCCAAATTCCAATTGGAGTCTCGCCTAGGTACTCTTTTGCTTAGTCGCTAAGGAACGCGCGCAAAACTCATCTCGGGCCACTGAAATACCTTGGAAGCGACTGCTAGGACTAATAGGATGAGTTCCCTGTCTCTCTCTCGCCTCCTGGTGCCTTTGGGAATAAACTCTAATTTGCGTCTCGCCTGGGTCCTCTTTTGCTTAGTCGCTAAGGAACGCGTGTAAAACTTATCTTGGGACACTGAAACACCTTGGAAGAGACTGCTACGACTAATAGGAAGAGTTCCCCGTCTCTCTCTCGCCTCCTGGCACCTTTGGGCCCAAAGTCCAATTTGGGTTACGCTAGGGTCCTCTTTTGTTTAGTCGCTAAGGAACGCGTGCAAAACTCTTCTCAGGCCATTGAAACACCTTGGAAGTGACAGCTAGGACTGATAGGAAGATTTCCCTGTGTCTCTGTCACCTCGTGGTGCCTTTGGGCCCAAAGTCCAATTTGGGTCACGCCGGGGTCCTCTTTTGCTCACTCGTTAAGGAACGCGTGCAAAACTCATCTCGGGCCACTAAAACACCTTGGAAATGACTGCTAGGAGTAATAGGATGTGTTCCCTGCCTCTTTCTCACCCCCTGGCGCCTTTGGGCCGAAATTCAAATTTAAGTCTTGCCTGGGTCCTCTTTTGCTTAGTCGCTAAGGAACACGTGCAAAACTCATCTCGAGCAACTGAATCAGCCTGGAAGTGACTGCTAGGACAAATAGGAAGAGCTCCCTTTCTCTCTCTTGCCTCCTGGCGCCTTTGGGCCCATATTGAAATTTTTGTCTCGCCTGGGTTCTCTTTTGCGGAATCGCTAAGGAACACGTGTAAAACTCAACTCGGGCTACTGAAACACCTTGGATGTCTCTGCTAGGACTGATTGGAAGAGTTCCCTGTCTCTCTCTCGCCTCCGGTGCCTTTGGGAATAAACTCTAATTTACGTCTCGCCTAGGTCCTCTTTTGCTGAGTCACTAAGCAACGCGTGCAAAACTCATCTCGGGCCACTGAAACACCTTGCAAGAGACTGCTAGGACTAATAGGAAGAGTTCCCTGTCTCTCTCTCATCTCCTAACGCCCTTTGGGCCTAAATTCAAATTTGGGTCTCGCTTGGGTCCTCTTGTGCTTAGCCGCTAAGGAACGCGTGCAAAACTCATCTCAGGCCACTGAAATACTTTGGAAGTGACTGCTAGGACTAATAGGATGTGTTCCCTGTCACTTTCTCACCCCCTGGCACCTTTGGGCCCAAATTCAAATTTGGGTCTCGCCTGAATCCTCTTTTGCTTAGTCGCTAAGGAACGCGTGCAAAACTCATCTCGGCCACTAAAACAGCTTGCAAGTTACTGCTAGGACTAATAGGAAGAGTTCCCTGTCTCTCTCTCACCTCCTGGCTCTTTTGAGCCCAAATTCCAATTGGGGTCAAAAGCGTAGGTCCTCTTTTGCTTAGTCGCTAAGGAACGCGTGTAAAACTCATCTCGAGCCGCTAAAACACGTTGGAAGCGACTGCTAGAACTAAAAGGAAGAGTTCCCTGTCTCTCTCTCGCCTGCTGGCACCCTTTGGGCCTAAATCCAAATTTAGGTCTCGCTGGGTCCTCTTTTGCTTAGTTGCTAAGGAACGAGTGCAAAACTTATCTCGGGCCTCTGAAACACCTTGGAAGCGACTGCTAGGACTAATAGGAAGAGTTCCTGTCTCTCTCTCGCCTCCTAATAAGGAACACGTGGAAAACTCATCTCTGGCCACGGAAACATCTTGGAAGTGACTACTAGGACTAATAGGAAGAGTTCCCTATCTCCCTCTCGCCTCCTGGTGCCATTGGCCCCAAATTCCAATTTGGGTCTCGCGTGAGTCTTGTTTTGCTTAGTCGCTAAGGAACGCGTCCAAAACTCATCTTGGGGCACTGAAACACCTTGGAAATGACTGCTAGGACTAATAGGAAGAGTTCCCTGTCTCTCTCTCGCTTGCTAGCGCCTTTGGGCCCAAATTCAGATTTGGGTGTTTCCTAGGTCCCCTTTTACTGACTCGCTTAAGAACGCGTGAAAAACTCATCTCGGGCCACTGAAACACCTTGGAAATGACTGCTAGGAGTAATAGGAAGAGTTCCCTATCTCTCTCTCGCCTCCTGGCGCCTTTGGGCCTAAATTCCGATTTGGGTCTTGCCTGTGTCCTCTTTAGCTTAGTAGCTAAGAAACGCATTAAAAACTCATCTTGGGCCACCTAAACACCTAGGAAATGACTGTTAGGACTACTAGGAAGAGTTCACTATCTCTCTCTCGCCTCCTGGCGCCATTGGGCCCAAATTTCGATTTGGGTCTTGCCTGGGTCCTCTTTGGCTGAGTCGCTAAGGAATGCGTGCAAAACTCATCTGGGGCCACTGAAACACCTTAGAAGTGAGTCCTAGGACTAATAGGAAGAATTCCCTGTCTCTCTCTCTCCTCCTGGCGCCTTTGGGCCCAAATTCCAATTTGGGTCTCGCTTAGGTCCTTATTTGCTGAGTCACTAAGAAACGCGTGTAAAACTCATGTCAGGCCATTGAAACACCATGGAAGTGACTGGTAGGACTAATACGAAGAGTTCCCTGTCTCTCTCTGTCCTCCTGGCGACTTTGGGCCCAAATTCCAATTTGGGTCTCGCCTAGGTCCTCTTTTGCTAAGTCACTAAGGAATGCATGCAAAACTCATGTCGGGCCACTGAAATACCTTGGAAGTTACTGCTAGGACTAATTGGAAGTGTTTCTTGTCTCTCTCGCCACATGGCGCCTTTGGGCCCAAATTTTGATTTGGGTCTCGCCTGAGTCCTCTTTTGCTTGCAAAACTCATCTCGGACCACTGAAACACCATGGAAGTGACTTCTAGGACTAACAGAAAGAGTTCCCTTTTGATTTGGGTCTCACTTGGGTCCTCTTTTGCTGAGTCGCAAAGGAACATTTGCAAAACTCATGTCAGGCACTGAAATACCTGTGAAGTGACTATTAGGACTAATAGGAAGAGTTTCCTGTCTCTCTCGCCTCTTGGCGCAATTGGGCCCAAATTCTAATTGGTTCAGGCCTGGGTCCTCTTTTGCTGAGTCACTAAGTAACGTGTGGAAAACTCATCTCGGGCCACTGAAACACCTTGGAAGTGACTGGTACGACTAATAGGAAGAGTTCCCTGTCTCTTTCTCGCCTTATGGCGCCTTTGGGCCTAAATTTTGTTTTGGGTCTCGCTGGGTCCTCTTTTGCTTAGTCACTAAGTACGCGTGCAAAACTCATGTCGGGCCACTGAAACACCTTGGAAGTGACTATCACAAAGGAACGCGTGCAAACCTCATCTCGGGCCACTGAAAGACCTTGGTAGTGACTGTTACGACTAATAGGAAGAGTTCCCTGTCTCTCTCTTGTATCCTAGCGGCATTGGGCCCAAATTCTAATTTTGGTCTCACCTGGGTCCTCTTTTGCTGAGTTGATAAGGAATGCGTGGAAAACTCATCTCAGGCCACTGAAACACCTATAAAGTGACTACTACGACTAATAGCAAGAGTTCCCTATCTCTTTTTCTCCTCCTGGCGCCTTTGGGCCGAATTTCCAATATGGGTCTCGCCTGGGTCCTGTTTTGCTTAGCCGCTAAGTAACGCGTGCAAAACTCATCTTGGGCCAATGAAACACCTTAGAAGTGACTGTTAGGACTAATAGGAAGAGTTCCCTGTCTCTCTCTTGCCTCCTAGCACCATTGGGCCCAAATTTTAATTTGGGTCTCGCCTGGGTCCTCTTTGGCTAGGTTGATAAGGAACGCATGGAAATGTCATCTTGGGCCACTGAAACACCTATAAAGTGACTGCTAGGACTAATAGCAAGAGTTCCCTGTCTCTTTCTCGCCTCCTGGCGCCTTTGGTCCGAAATTCCAATTTGGGTCTTGCCTGGGTCTTGTTTTGCTTAGCCGCTAAGGAACGCGTGCAAAACTGATCTTGGGCCAATGAAGCACCTTGGAAGTGACTGCTAGCACTAATAGGAAGAGTTCCCTATCTCTCTCTCACCCCCTGGAGCCTTTGGGCCTAAATTCCATTTTAGGTCTCACGTGGGTCCTCTTTTTCTTAGTCGCTAAGGAACGCATGCAAAACTAATCTCGGGCCACTGAAACACCTATAAAATGACTGCTAGGACTAATAGCAATAGTTCCCTGTCTCTCTCTCTCCTCCTGGCACCTTTGGGCCCAAAGTCCAATTTGGGTCTCGTTTGAGCCCTCTTTTGCTGAGTCGCTAAGGAACGCGTGCAAAACTCATCTCGGGCCACTGAAACACCTTGGAAGAGACTGCTAGGACTAATAGGAAGAGTTCCGTGTCTCTCTCTCGCCTCCTGGCGCCTTTGGGGGCCAAATTCCAATTTAGAGGTCGCCTGGGTCCTCTTTTGCTGAGTCGCCAAGGGACGCGTGCAAAATAATCTCGGGCCATTGAAACACCTTCGAAGTGACTGCTAGGACTAATAAGAAGAATTCACTGTCTCTCTCTCGCCTCGCCTCCTGGCGCCATTGGGCCCAAATTTTGATTTGGGTGTCGCCTGGGCCCTCTTTTGCTTAGTCGCTAAGGAACGCGTGCAAAACTCATCTCGGGCCACTGAAACACCTTGGAAGAGACTGCTTGGACTAATAGGAAGAGTTCCCTTTCTCCCTCTCGCCTCCTGGCGCCTTTGGGGCCAAATTCCGATTTGGGTCTCGCCTGGGTCCTCTTTTACTTATTGGCTAAGAAACACATGCTAAACTCATCCTGGGCGACTGAAACACCTTGGAAGTGACTGCTAGGACTAATAGGAAGAGTTCTCTGTCTCTCTCTCGCCTCCTGGCGCCATTGGGCCCAAATTTCGATTTGGGTCTCGCCTGGGTCCTCTTTTACTTATTGGCTAAGAAACAAATGCTCAACTCGTCCTGGGCCATTGAAACACCTTGGAAGTGACTGCTAGGACTAATCGGAAGAGTTCACTGTCTCTCTTTCGCCTTCTTGAGGGCCTAAATTTGGATTTGGGTCTCGCCTGGGTCCACTTTTGCTTAGTCACTAAGGAACGCGTGCAAAACTCATCTCTGGTCACTGAAACACCTTGAAAGTGACTGCTAGGACTAATAAGAAGAGTTCCCTGTCTCCCTCTCACCTCCTGGTGCCTTTGGCCCCAAATTCCAATTTGGGTCTCGCGTGTGTCTTCTTTTGTTTAGTGGCTAACGAACGGGTGCAAAACACATCTCGGGTCACTGAAACACCTTGGAAATGACTGCTAGGACCAATAAGAAGAGTTCCCTGTCTCTCTCTCACCTCCTGGCGCCTTTGGGCCTAAATTTCGATTTGGGTCTCGCCTGTGTCCTCTTTAGCTTAGTAGCTAAGAAACGCATTAAAAACTCAGCCTGGGCCACCTAAACACCTAGGAAATGACTGTTAGGACTACTAGGAAGAGTTCACTATCTCTCTCTCGCGTCCTGGCGCTATTGGGCCCAAATTTCGATTTGTGTCTCGCCTGGATCCTCTTTTGCTTAGTCGCTAAGGAATGCATGCAAAACTCATCTGGGGCCACTGAAACACCTTAGAAGTGAGTGCTAGGACTAATAGGAATAGTTCCCTGTCTCTCTCTCTCCTCCTTGCGCCTTTGGGCTCAAATTTCGATTTGGGTCTCGGTTCGGTCCTCTTTTGCTGAGTCGCTAAGGAACGCATGCAAAACTCATGTCGGGCCACTGAAACACCTTGGAAGTGACTGTTAGAGGTAATAGGAAGAGTTCTCTGTCTCTCTCTTGCCTCTTCGCGCCATTGGGCCCAAATTCTAATTTGGGTGTCGCCTGGGTCCTGTTTTTCTTAGTCGCTAAGGAACACGTGCAAAACTCATCTCGGGCCACTGAAACACCTTGGAAGTTACTGCTAGGACTAATTGGAAGAGTTCGCTATCTCTTTCTCGCCTCCTGGTGCTTTTTGGCCCAAATTCTGATTTGGGTTTCGCTTGGGTCCTCTTTTGGTTAGTTGCTAAGGAACGCAGCAAAACTCATCTCGGGCCACTGAAACACCTTTTAAGTGACTGCTAGGACTCATAGGAAGAGTTCCCTGTCTCTCTCTCACCTTCAGGGGCCTTTGGTCCCAAATTCTGATTTGGGTCTCACGTGGGTCCTCTTTTGCTTAGTCGCTAAGGAACGCGTGGAAAACTCATCACGGGCCACTGAAACACCTTGGAAGTGACTGCTGGGACTAATAGGAAGAGTTCCCTGTCTATCTCTCGCCTCCTTGCGCCTTTGGGCCAAAATTCCAATTTGGGTCTCGCCTGGGTCCTCTTTTGCTGACTCGCTAAGGAACGCGTGGAAAACTCATCTCCAGGCACTAAAACACCTTGGAAATGACTGGTAGGACCAATAGGAAGAGTTCACTGTCTCTCTCTCGCCTCCTAGCGACTTTGGACCTAAATTTTGATATGGGTCTCGCCGAGGTCTTGTTTTGCTTAGTCGCTAAGGAACGCGTGCAAAACTCATCTCGGCCCACTGAAAAACCTTGGAAATTACTACTAGGAGTAATAGGAAGAGTTCCCTGTCTCTCTGTCGCATCCTGGTGCCTTTGGGCGCAAATTCCGATTTGGGTCTTGCTTGGGTCGTCTTTTGCTTAGTCGCTAAGGAACGCGTGTAAAACTTATCTCGGGCCACTAAAACACCTTGGAAGTGGCTGCTAGGACTAATATGAAGAGTTCTCTATCTCTCTGTTGCCTCCTGGCGCCTTTGGGCCCAAATTCCAATTTGGGTCTCGCCTAGGTTCTCTTTTGCTGAGTCACTAAGGAACGTGTGCAAAACTCATCTCAGGCCATTGAAACACCTTGGAAGTGACTACTAAGACTTATGGTAGAGTTCCCTATCTTTCTCTCGCCTCCTGGCGCCTTTCGGCTGAAATTTTGATTTAGGTCTCGCCTGGGTCCTCTTTTGCTTACTAGTTAAGGAACGCGTGCAAAACTTATCTCGGGACATTGAAACACCTTGGAAGAGACTGCTGGGACTAATAGGAAGAGTTCCCTATCTCTCTCTCGCCTCCTAGCGCCTTTGGGCCCAAATTCCGACTGGGGTCTCGCCGGGTCCTCTTTTACTAAGTCACTAAGGAACACGTGGAAACTCATGTCAGGCCACTGAAACACCATGGAAGTGACTGCTAGGACTAATAGGAAGAGTCTCATGTCTCTCTCTCGCCTCCTGGCTCTTTTGGGCCCAAATTCTTATTCGGGTCTCGGCTCGGTTCTCTTTTGCTGAGTTGCTAAGGAACGCATGCAAAACTCATCTCGGGCCACTGAAATACCTTGCAAGTGACTGCTAGGACTAATAGGAAGTGTTCCCTGTCTCTCTCTTGCCTCCTGGCGCCTTTGGGACCAAATTCCAATTTGGGTCTCTCTTGGGTCCTCTTTTGCTTAGTCACTAAGGAACGGGTGCAAAATTCATCTCGGGACACTGAAACACCTTGGAAGTGGCTGTTAGGACTAATAGGAAGAGTTCCTCGTCTATTTCTCACCTCCTGACGCATTTGGGCCCAAATTCAAATTTAGGTCCTGCCTGGGTCCTCTTTTGCTTAGTTGCTATGGAACGCGTGCAAAACTCATCTCGGATGATTTAAACACCTTGGAAGTGACTGCTAGGACTAATAGGAAGAGTTCCCAGTCCCTCTCTCGCCTCCTAGCGCCTTTGGGCCTAAATTTTGGTTTGGGTCCTCTTTTGCTGAGTCGCAAAGGAACGCTTGCAAAACTCATGTCGGACCACTGAAACACCTTGGAAGTGACTGTTAGGACTAATAGGAAGAGTTCTTTGTCTCTCCCTCGCCTCATTGTCATGGGGCCCAAATTCTAATTTGGGTCTCGCCTGGCTCCCCTTTTGCTGAGTCACTAAGGAACGCGTGCAAAACTCATGTCGGGCCACTGAAACACCTTGGAAGTGGCTGCTATGACTAATAGCAAATGTTCACTGTCTCTCTGTCGCCTCCTGCCGCTTTTGGGACAAATTCCAATTTTGTTCTCGCTGGGTCCTGTTTTGCTGAGTCGCTAAGGAACGTGTGGAAAACTCATCGCAGGCCACTGAAACACCTTGGAAGTGATTGCTAGGACTAATAGGAAGAGTTCCCTCTCCTTCTCTCGCCTCCTGGCGCCTTTGGGCCCAAATTCCGATTTGGGTCTCGCTCGGGTCCTCTTTTGCTTAGTTACTAAGGAACGCGTGCAAAACTCATTTCGGGCCACAGAAACACCTTGGAAGTGACTGCTAGGACTAATAGGAAGACTTCCCTGTCTCTCTCTCGCCTCCGGGCGCCTTTGGGCCCAAATTCCTATTTGGGTTTCGCCTGGTTCCTCTTTTGCTACGTCGCTAAGGAAAGCGTGTAAAACTCATCTCGGGAGAATGAATCAGCTTGGAAGTGACGGCTAGGACTAACAGGAAGAGTTCCCTATCTCTCTCTCATCTCCTAGCGCCTTTGGGCCCAAATTCCTATTTTGGTCTCGCCTGGGTCCTCTTTTGCTAGATCACTAAAGAACGCATGCAAAACTCATCTCGGGCCACTGGAACACCTTGGAAGTTACTGCTAGGACTAATAGCAAGACTTCCCTATCTCTCTCTCGCGTCCTGGTGCCTTTGGGCCCCAATTTCGATTTGGGTCTCGCTTGGGTCCTCTTTTGCTGAGTCGCAAAGGAACGCTTGCAAAACTCATGTCGGGCCACTGAAACACCTTGGAAGTGACTGTTAGGAATAATAGGAAGAGTTTCCTGTCTCTCCCTCTCTTCCTGGCGCCATTGGGCCCAAATTCTAATTGGTTCGCGCCTGGGTCCTCTTTGGCTGAGTCACTAAGGAACACGTGCAAAACTCATCTCGGGCCACTGAAACACATTGGAAGTGACTTCTAGGATAAATAGGAAAAGTTCCCTGTCTCTCTCTCGCATCTTGGCGCTTTTGGGCCCAAATTCCGATTTGGGTCTCGCCCGGTCATCTTTTGCAGAGTCACTAAGGAACACATGCAAAAGTCATATCGGGCCACTGAAACACCTTCGAAGTGACTGCTAGGACTAATAGGAAGAGTTCCCTGTCTCTCTCTCGCGTCCTGGTGCCTTTGGGCCCCAATTTCGATTTGGGTCTCGCTTGGGTCCTCTTTTGCTGAGTCGCAAAGGAACGCTTGCAAAACTCATGTCGGGCCACTGAAACACCTTGGAAGTGACTGTTAGGAATAATAGGAAGAGTTTCCTGTCTCTCCCTCTCTTCCTGGCGCCATTGGGCCCAAATTCTAATTGGTTCGCGCCTGGGTCCTCTTTGGCTGAGTCACTAAGGAACACGTGCAAAACTCATCTCGGGCCACTGAAACACATTGGAAGTGACTTCTAGGATAAATAGGAAAAGTTCCCTGTCTCTCTCTCGCATCTTGGCGCTTTTGGGCCCAAATTCCGATTTGGGTCTCGCCCGGTCATCTTTTGCAGAGTCACTAAGGAACACATGCAAAAGTCATATCGGGCCACTGAAACACCTTCGAAGTGACTGCTAGGACTAATAGGAAGAGTTCCCTGTCTCTCTCTCGCCTCCTGGCGCCTTTGGGCCCAAACTCTTATTTGGGTCTCGCCTTGGTCCTCTTTAGCTGAGTCGCTAAGGAATCCGTGTAAAACTCATCTCGGGACAATGAAGCAGCTTGGAGGTGACTGCTGGGACTAATAGGAAGGGTTCCTTGTCTCTCTATCACCTCCTGGCGCCTTTGGGTGCAAATTCCAATTTGAGTCTCATTTTGGTCCTCTTTTACTGAATCACTAAGGAACGCATGCAAAACTCTTATCGTGCCACTGAAACACCTTGGAAGTGACTGCTAGGACTAATCGGAAAAGTTTCCTATCACTCTCTCGCCTCCTGGCGCCTTTGGGCCCAAATTCTTATTTGGGTCTCGCCTGGGTCTTCTTTCGCTGAGTCGCTAACGAACGCGTGTAAAACTCATCTCGGAACAATGAAAAACCTTGGAAGTGACTGCTAGGACTAATAGGAAGAGTTCCCTGTCTCTCTCTCGCCTCATGGCCCCTTTGGTCCCAAATTCTTATTTGGGTCTCGCCTGGGTCCTCTTTTGCTGAATCGCTAAGGAACGCATGTAAAACTCATCTCGGGACAATGAAACAGCTTGGAAGTGACTGCTAGGACAAATAGGAAGAGTTCCCTGTCTCTCTCTCACCTCCTGGAGCCTTTGGACCCAAATTCTTATTTGGGTCTCGCCTGGGTCCTCTTTTGCTGAGTGGCTATGGAACGCGTGTAAAACTCATCTCAAGACACTGAAACACCTTGGAAGTTACTGCTAGGACTAATTGGAAGTGTTTCTTGTCTCTCTCGCCACATGGCGCCTTTGGGCCAAAATTTTGATTTGGGTCTCGCCTGAGTCCTCTTTTGCTTGCAAAACTCATCTCGGACCACTGAAACACCTTGGAAGTGACTTGTAGGACTAACAGAAAGAGTTCCCTGTCCCTCTGTCGCCTCCTGGCGCCTTTGGGCCCAAATTTTGATTTGGGTCTCACTTGGGTCCTCTTTTGCTGAGTCGCAAAGGAACATTTGCAAAACACATGTCGGGCACTGAAACTCCTGGGAAGTGACTGCTAGGACTAATAGGAAGAGTTTTCTGTCTCTCTCTCACCTCCTGGCGCAATTGGGCCCAAATTCTAATTGGTTCTGGCTTGGGTCCTCTTTTGCTGAGTCACTAAGTAACGTGTGGAAATCTCATCTCGGGCCACTAAAACACCTTGGAAGTGACTACTAGGACTAATAGGAAGAGTTCCCTATCTCTCTCTCGCCTCCTGACGCTTTCGGGCCTAAATTCCAATTTGGGTCTCGCCTGGGTCCTCTTTTGCTGAGTCGCTAAGGAACGCGTGTAAAACTCATCTCAAGACATTG
Organism: Abrus pulchellus subsp. cantoniensis; assembly: GCA_024086825.1. Classification (NCBI taxonomy): domain Eukaryota; kingdom Viridiplantae; phylum Streptophyta; class Magnoliopsida; order Fabales; family Fabaceae; genus Abrus; species Abrus pulchellus. The sequence continues at coordinate 16,879,088 of CM044056.1, forward strand.
AGACACCTTGGAAGTTACTGCTAGGACTAATTGGAAGTGTTTTTTGTCTCTCTCGCCACATGGCGCCTTTGGGCCCAAATTTTGATTTGGGTCTCGCCTGAGTCCTCTTTTGCTTGCAAAACTCATCTCGGACCACTGAAACACCTTGGAAGTGACTTCTAGGACTAACAGAAAGAGTTCCCTGTCCCTCTGTCGCCTCCTGGCGCCTTTGGGCCCAAATTTTGATTTGGGTCTCACTTGGGTCCTCTTTTGCTGAGTCGTAAAGGAACATTTGCAAAACTCATGTCAGGCACTGAAATACCTGGGAAGTGACTGTTAGGACTAATAGGAAGAGTTTCCTGTCTTTCTCGCCTCTTGGCGCAATTGGGCCCAAATTCTAATTGGTTCAGGCCTGGGTCCTCTTTTGCTGAGTCACTAAGTAACGTGTGGAAAACTCATCTCGGGCCACTGAAACACCTTGGAAGTGACTGGTACGACTAATAGGAAGAGTTCCCTGTCTCTCTCTCGCCTTATGGCGCCTTTGGGCCTAAATTTTGTTTTGGGTCTCGCTGGGTCCTCTTTTGCTTAGTCACTAAGTACGAGTGCAAAACTCATGTCGGGCCACTGAAACACCTTGGAAGTGAGTACTAGGGCTAATAGGAAGAGTTCGCTTTCTCTCTCGCCTCCTGGCGCCTTTGGGCCCAAATTCCTATTTGGGTCTCGCCCGGGTCATCTTTTGCTGAGTCACTAAGGAATGCATGGAAAACTCATATCGGGCCACTGAAACACATTGAAAGTTACTGCTAGGACTAATAGGAAGAGTTCCTTGTCTCTCTCTCGCCTCATGGCACCTTTGGGCCCAAATTTTGTTTTGGGTCATGCTGGGTCCTCTTTCCTTAGTCACTAAGGAACTCATACAAAACTCATGTCGGACCACTGAAAAACCTTGGAAGTGAATGCTAGGACTAATAGGAAGAGTTCCCTGCCCTCTCTCGCCTCCTGTCGCCTTTGGGCCCAAATTTCAATTTGGGTCTCGCTTGGGTCCTCTTTTGCTGAGTCACTAAGGAACGCGTGGAAAACTCATATCAGGACACTGAAACACCTTGGAAGTGACTTTTACGACTAATAGGAAGAGTTTACTGTCTCTCTCGCCTCCTGGGGCCATTGGGCCCAAATTCTAATTGGTTCTCGCCTGTGTCCGCTTTTGATGAGTCACTAAGGAACGCGTGCAAAACTCATTTCGGACCACTGAAACACCTTGGAAGTGACTGTTACGACTAATAGGAAGAGTTCCCTGTCCCTCTCTCGCCTCCTGGCTCCTTTGGGCCCAAATTTCGATTTGGGTCTCACTTGGGTCCTCTTTTGCTGAGTCGCAAAGGAACATTTGCAAAACTCATGTCAGGCACTGAAATACCTGGGAAGTGACTGTTAGGACTAATAGGAAGAGTTTCCTGTCTCTCTCGCCTCCTGGCGCAATTGGGCCCAAATTCTAATTGGTTCTGGCCTGGGTCCCCTTTTGCTGAGTCACTAAGTAACGTGTGGAAAACTCATCTCGGGCCACTGAAACACCTTGGAAGTGACTGGTACGACTAATAGGAAGAGTTCCCTGTCTCTCTCTCGCCTTATGGCGCCTTTGGGCCTAAATTTTGTTTTGGGTCTCGCTGGGTCCTCTTTTGCTTAGTCACTAAGGAACGCGTGCAAAACTCATGTCAGGCCACTGAAACACCTTGGAAGTGAGTACTAGGGCTAATAGGAAGAGTTCGCTTTCTCTCTCGCCTCCTGGCGCCTTTGGGCCCAAATTTCGATTTGGGTCTCGCTTGGGTCCCCTTTTGCTGAGTCACAAAGGAACGCTTAAAAAACACTTTCGATGTGACTGTTAGGACTAATAGGAAGAGTTTCCTGTCTATCTCTCTCCTCCTGGCGCCATTGGGCCCAAATTCTAATTGGTTCTCACCTGGGTCCTCTTTTGCTGAGTCACTAAGGAACGCTTGCAAAACTCATGTCGGGCCACTGAAACACCTTGGAAGTGATTCTTACGACTAATAGGAAGAGTCTCATGTCTCTCTCTCGCCTCCTGGCGCCATTGGGCCCAAATTCTAATTGGTTCTCGCCTGTGTCCGCTTTTGCTGAGTCACTAAGGAACGAGTGCAAAACTCATCTCGGACCACTGAAACACCTTGGAAGTGACTGTTAGGACTAATAGGAAGAGTTTCCTGTCTCTCTCTCGCCTCCTGGCGCCATTGGGTCCAAATTCTAATTGGTTCTCGCCTGTGTCATCTTTTCCTGAGTCACTAAGGAACGCGTGGAAAACGCATCTCGGGCCACTGAAACCCCTTGGAAGTGACTGTTAGGACTAATAGGAAGAGTTTCCTGTCCCTCTCTTGCCTCCTGGCGCCTTTCGGCCAAATTTTGATTTGGGTCTCGCCTGGGACCTCTTTTGCTGGGTCACTAAGGAACGCGTGTAAAACTCATATCGGGCCACTGAAACACCTTGGAGGTGACTGCTAGGCCTAATAGTAAGACTTCCCTGTCTCTCTCTAGCCTCCTGGCGCCTTTGGGCCCAAATTCTTATTTGGGTCTCGCCTGGTCCTCTTTTGCTCAGTCGCTAAGGAACGGGTGTAAAACTCATCTCGGGATAATGAAACACCTTGGAAGTGACTGCTAGGACTAACAGGAAGAGTTCCCTATCTCTCTCTCACCTTCTGGCGCCTTTGGGCCCAAATTCCAATTTGGGTCTCGCCTGGGTCCTCTTTACTTAGTTGCTAAGGAACGTGTGAAAAACTCATCTCGTACCATTGAAACACCTTGGAAGTGACAGCTAGGACTAATAGGAAGAGTTCCCTATCCCTCTCTCGCTTCCTGGCGCCTTAGGACCCAAATTTCGATTTGGGTCTCGCTTGTGTCCTCTTTTGCTGAGTCGCAAAGCAACGCTTGCAAAACTCATGTTTGGCCACTGAAACACCTTGGAAGTGACTGTTAGAACTAATAGGAAGAGTTTTTTGTCTCTCTCTCGCCTCCTGGCGCCATTGGGCCCAAATTCTAACTGGTTCTCGCCTGGTCCTCTTTTGCTGAGTCACTAAGGAACGCGTGGAAAACTCATCTCGGGCCATAGAAACACATTGCAAGTGACTACTAGGACTAATAGGAAGAGTTTCCTATCTCTCTCTCGCCTCTTGGCGCCTGTGGGGCCAAATTCCGATTTGGGTCTCGCCCGGGTCATCTTTTGATGAGTCACTAAGGAACGCGTGAAAAACTCATATCAGGCCACTGAAACACCTTGGAAGTGACTACTAGGCCTAAAAGGAAGACTTCCCTGTCTCTCTCTAGCCTCCTGGCGCCTTTGGACCTAAATTGTTATTTAGGTCTCGCTTGGGTCCCTTTTGCTCAGTCGCTAAGGAACGCGTGAAAAACTCAACTCGGGACAATGAAACATCTTGGAAGTGACTGCTAGGACTAACAGGAAGGGTTCCCTGTCTCTCTCTCGCCTCCTGGCGACTTTGGGCCAAAATTCTTATTTGGGTCTCGCCTGGGTCCTCCTTTGCTGAGTCGCTAAGGAACGCGTGTAAAACTCATCTCGGGACAATAAAGCACCTTGGAAGTGACTGCTAGGACTAACAGCAAGGGTTCACTGTCTCTCTCTCACCTCCTGGCAGCTTTGGGTCAAAATTTCGATTTGGGTCTCACCCGGGTCATCTTTTGCTGAGTCTCTATGGAACGCGTGCAAAACTCATATCGGGCCACTGAAACACCTTGGAAGTGACTGCTAGGGCTAATAGGAAGAGTTCCCTTTCTCTTTCTAGCCTCCTAGCTCCTTTGGGCCCAAATTCCGATTTGGGTCTCGCCCGGGTCATCTTTTGCTGAGTCACTAAGGAAAGCGTGTAAAACTCATCTCGGAACAATGAAACAACTTGGAAGTGAACGCTAGGACTAACAGGAAGGGTTCCCTGTCTCTCTCTCACCTCCTGGTGGCTTTAGGCCCAAATTTCGATTTGGGTCTCGCTTGGGTCCTCTTTTGCTGAGTCGTAAAGGAACGCTTGCAAAACTCATGTCGGGCCATTGAAACACCTTGGAAGTAACTGTGAGGACTAATAGGAAGAGTTTCTTGTCTCTCTCTCGCCTCCTGGCACCATTTGGTCCATATTATAATTGGTTCTCGCCTGTGTAGTCTTTTGCTGAGTCCCTAAGGAACGCGTGCAAAACTCATATCGGGCCACTAAAACACCTTGGAAGTGACTGTTAGGACTAATAGGAAGAGTTCCCTGTCTCTCACTTGTCTCCTGGCGCCTTTTGGCCCAAATTCCGATTTGGGTCTCGCCCTGGTCATCCTTTGCTGAGTCACTAAGGTACGCGAGCAAAACTCATATCGGGCCACTGAAACACCTTGGAAGTGATTGCTAGGACTAATAGGAAGAGTTCCCTGTCTCTCACTTGCCTCCTCGCGCTTATGGGCCCAAATCTTATTTGGGTCTCGCCTGGGTCCTCTTTTGATCCATCACCAAGGAACGCGTGCAAAACTCATCTCGGGCCACTGAAACACCTTGGAAGTTACTACTAGGACTAATAGGAAGAGTTCCTTGTCTCTCTCTCGCCTCATGGTGCCTTTGGGTCCAAATTTTGATTTGGGTCTCGCCTGGGTCCTCTTTTGCTTAGTCGCTAAGGAATGCATGCAAAACTCATCTCGGACCATTGAAACACTTTGGAAGTGGTTGCTAGGACTAATAGGAAGAGTTCCATGTCCCTCTCTCGCCTCCTGGCGCCTTTGGGCCCAAATTTCGATTTGGGTCTCGCTTGGGTCCTCTTCTACTGAATCACTAAGGAACGCGTGCAAAACTCATCTTGGGCCACTAAAACACCTTGGAAGTGACTGCCAGCACTAATAGGAAGAGTTCCCTGTCTCTCTCTCTCCTCCTGGCACCTGTGGGCCCAAATTTTGATTTGGGTCTCGCTTGGGACCTCTTTTGCTGAGTCACTAAGGAACGCGTGCAAAACTCATCTTAGGCCACTAAAACACATTGGAAGTGACTGCTAGGACTAATAAGAAGAGTTCCCCGTCTCTCTCTCGCCTCCCGGCGCCTTTGGTCCCATATTTTGATTTGGGTCTCGCCTGGGTCCTCTTTTGCTTAATCACTAAGGAAAATCTTCAAAACTCATCTCGGCTCACTGAAAAACCTTGGAATTGACTTCTAGGACTAATAGGAAGAGTTCCCTATCTCTCTCTCGCCTCCTGGCGCCCTTGGGCCCAAATTTCAATTTGGGTCTCGCCTGGGTCCTCTTTTGTTTAGTCGCTGAGGAACGTGTGCAAAACTCATCTCGGGCCGCTGAACACCTTAGAAGTGACTAGCACGACTAATAGGAAGAGTTCCTTGTGTCTCTCTCTCGCCTCCTGGCACCTTTGAGCCCAAATTCCAATTTGGGTCTCGCCTGGGTCCTCTTTTGCTGAGTCACCAAGAAACGCGTGCAAAACTCATCTTAGGCCACTGAAACACCTTGGAAATGACTGCTAGGACTAATAAGAAGAGTTCCCCGTCTCTCTCTCGCCTCCCGGCGCCTTTGGTCCCATATTTTGATTTGGGTCTCGCCTGGGTCCTCTTTTGCTTAATCACTAAGGAAAATCTTCATAACTCATCTCGGGTCACTACAAACCTTGGAATTGACTTCTAGGACTAATAGGAAGAGTTCCCTATCTCTCTCTCGCCTCCTGGCGCTCTTGGGCCCAAATTCCAATTTGGGTCTCGCCTGGGTCCTCTTTTGCTTAGTCGCTGAGGAACGTTTGCAAAACTCATCTCGGGCTGCTGAAACACCTTAGAAGTGACTAGCACGACTAATAGGAAGAGTTCCTTGTGTCTCTCTCTCGCCTCTTGGCGCCTTTGAGCCGAAATTCCAATTTAGCTCTCGCCTGGGTCCTCTTTTGCTGAGTCACTAAGCAAGGCATACAAAACTCATCTCGGGCCACTGAAACACCTTGCAAGAGACTGCTAGGACTAATAGGAAGAGTTCCCTGTCTCTCTCTCGCCTCCTGGCGCCTTTGGGTCCAAATTCCAATTTGGGTCTCGCCTGGGTCCTCTTTTGCTGAGTCATTAAGGAACATGTGCAAAACTCATCTCGGGCCACTGAAACACCTCGGAAGTGACTGCTAGGACTAATAGGATGACTTCCCTGTCTCTCTCTCGCCTTCCTTTGGGCCCAAATTCCAATTTGGGTCTCGCCTAGGTCCCCTTTTGCTTAGTCGCCAAAAAACGCGTGCAAAACTCATCTCGGGCCACTGAAACACCTCGGAAGTGATTGCTAGGACTAATAGGAATAGTTCCTTGTCTCTCTCCCTCCTCTTGGCGCCTTTGGGCCCAAATTCCATTTTGGGTCTCGCCTGGGTCCTCTTTTGCTTAGCCGCAAAAAAGAATGCGTGCAAAACTCATCTCGGGCCACTGAAACACATTGGAAGTGACTGCTAGGACTAATAGGAAGAGTTCCATGTCTCCCTCTTGCCTCCTGGAACCTTTGGAATTTAGGCCTCCCCTAGGTCCTCTTTGTCTTAGTCGATACGGAACGCGTGTAAAACTCATCTCGGGCCACTGAAACACCTTGGAAGTGACTGCAAGGAAGAGTTCGTCGACTCTCTCTCGCCTCTTGGCGCCTTTGGGCCTAAATTCCAATGTGGGTCTCGCTTGAATCCTCTTTTGCTTAGCCACTAAGGAACGCGTGCAAAACTTATCTCAGGCCACTGAAACACCTTGGAAGTAACTGCTAGGACTAATAAGAAGAGCTCGCTGTCTGTCTCTTTCCTCCTGGCGCCTTTGGGCCCAAATTTCAATTTGGGTCTCGCCTGCGTCCTCTTTTGCTTACTCGCTAATGAACGTGTGAAAAACTAATCCCGGGCCACTGAAACACCTTGGAAGTGACTGCTAGTACTAATAGGAAGAGTTCCCTGTCTCCCTCTCTCCTCCCGAGGCCTTTGGGCCCAAATTCCAATTTGGGTCTCGCTTGTGTCCTCTTTTGCTTAGTCGTTAAGGAACGCATGTAAAACTCATCTCGAGCCACCGAAAAACCTTGGAAGTGTTCCCTGTCTCTCTCTCGCCTCCTGGCGCCTTTGGGACCAAATTCCAATTTGGGTCTCGCCTGGGTCCTATTTTGCTAAGACACTAAGGAACACGTGCAAAACTCATTTCGGGCCACTGAAACACCTTGAAAATGACTCTTAGGACTAATAGGTAGAGTTCCCTGTCGCTTTCTCTCTCGCCTCTTGGCGCCTTTCGGCCCAAATTCCAATTTGGGTCTCGCCTGAGTCCTTTTTTGCTTAGTCGCTAAGGAACGCGTGCAAAACTCATCTCGGGCCACTGATATACCTTGGAAGTGACTGCTAGGACTAATAGGAAGAGTTTTCTATCTCTCTCTCGCCTCCTGGCACCTTTGGAATTAGGGCCTCGCCTGGGTCCTGTTTTGCTTTACACGCTAAGGAACACGTGCAAAACTAAACAACTTGGAAATGATTGCAAGGAAGAGTTCCTTGTCTCTCTCTCGCCTCCTAGCGCCTTTGGGCCGAAATTCTAATTTGGGTCTCGCCTCAGTCCCCTTTTGCTTAGCCGCTAAGGAAGAAGTGCAAAACTCATCTCGTGCCACTGAAAAACCTTGGAAGTGACTGCTAGGACTAATAGGAAGAGTTCGCTGTCTCTCTCTCTCTCGCCCCGTGGCGCCTTTGCAGCCAAATACCAATTTGGGTCTCACCCGGGTCATCTTTTGCCTAGTCACTAAGGAACGCGTGCAAAACTCATCTCGGGCCTCTTAAACACCTTGGAAGTGACTGCAAGGAAGACTTCCCTGTCTCTCTTTCGCCTCCTGGCGCCATTCGGCCCAAAATCCAATTTGGGTCTCGTCTGGGTTCTCTTTTCCTTAGTCACTAAGGAACACGTGCAAAAACCCATTCGGGCCACTGAAACACCTTGGAAGTGACTAATAGGACAAATACGAAGAGTTCACTGTCTCTCTAGCCTCCTACCGCCTTTGGGCCGAAATTCCAATTTGGGTCTCGCCTGGGTCCTCTTTTGCTAAGTCAGTAAGGAAAGCGTGCAAAACTGATTTTGGGCCACTGAAACACCTTGGAAGTGACTACTAGGACTAATAGGAAGAGTTCCTTGTCTCTCTCTCGCCTCCTAGAGCCTTTTGGCCCAAATTCCAATTTGGGTCTCGTCCGGGTCCTCTTTTGCCTAGTTGCTAAGGAACGCGTGCAAAACTCATCTCGGGCCTCTTAAGCACCTTGGAAGTGACTGCAAGGAAGAGTTCCCTGTCTCTCTCTCGCCTTTATTCGCCTTTGGGCCTAAATTCCAATTTGGGTCTCGTCTATGTCCTCTTTTGCTTAGCCGCTAAGGAACGCGTGCAAAACTCATCTTGGGCCAATGAAACACCTTGGAAATGACTGCTAGGACTAATAGGAAGAGCTCCCTGTCTCTCTCTGTCTCGCCTCCTGGCACATTTGGGCCTAAATTCCAATTTAAGTCTCGCCTTGTCCTCTTTTGCATAGCCGCTGAGGAACGCGTGCAAAACATATCTCGGGCCACTGAACCACCTTGGAAGTGACTGCTGGGACTAATAGGAAGAGTTCCCTGTCTCTCTTTCGCCTCCTAGTGCCTTTGGAATTTGGGCCTTGCCTGGGTCCTCTTTTGCTCAGTCGCTAAGATACACGTGCAAAACTCATCTTGGGCCACTGAAATGCTTTTGAAGTGACTGCTAGGAAGAGTTCCCTGTCTCTCTCTCGCCTCCTGGCGCCTTTGGGCCCAAATTCCAATTTAGGTCTTGCCTGCGTCCTCTTGTGCTTAGCCGCTAAAGAACGCGTGGAAAACTCATTTCGGTCCACCGAAACACCTTGGAAGTGGCTGCTAGGACTAATAGGAAGAGTTCCTGTCTCTCTCTCTCCTCCTCGCGCCTTTCGTCCCAAATTCCAATTTGGGTCTCGCCTGGGTCCTCTCTTACTTAGTCGCTAAGGAACGCATGCAAAATTCATCTCGGGCCACTGAAACACCTTGAAGGTGACTGCAAGGAAGAGTTCCCTGTCTCTCTCTCGCCTCCTGTCGACTTTGGGCCTAAATTCTAATTTGGGTCTCGCTTGGGTTCTCTTTTGCTTAATCGCTAAGGAACGCATGCAAAACAAATCTCGGGCCACTTAAACACCTTGGGAGTGAATGCTAGGAAGAGTTCCCTGTCTCTCTCTCGCCTCTTGGCGCCTTTGAGCCCAAATTCCAATTTGGGTCTCGCTTGGGTCCTCTTTTGCTTAGCCGCATAGGAACGCGTGCAAAACTAATCTCGGGCCACTGAAACAACTTGGAAGTGACTGCTAGGACTAATAGGAAGAGTTCCCTGTCTCTCTCTCTCCTCCTGGTGCCTTTTGGCCCAAATTCCTATTTAGGTCTCGCTTGGGTCTGCTTTTGCTTAGGCGCTAAGGAACGCGTGTAAAACTCATCTCAGGCCTTTAAAACACCTTGGAAGTAACTCCTACCACTAATAGGAAGAGTTCCATGTCTCTCTCTCGCCTCCTGGTGCCTTTGGGCCTAAATTCCAATTTGGGTCTCGCCTGGGTCCTCTTTTGCTTAGTCGTTAAGGAACGCGTGCACAACTCATCTCGGGCCACTGAAACACCTTGGAAGTGACTGCTGGGACTAATAGGAAGAGTTTCCTATCTCTCTCTCGACTCCTGGCACCTTTGGAATTAGGGCCTCGCCTGGGTCTTGTTTTGCTTTACACGCTAAGGAACGCGTGCAAAACTAAACAACTTGGAAATGATTGCAAGGAAGAGTTCCTTGTCTCTCTCTCGCCTTCTAGCGCCTTTGGGCCGAAATTCTAATTTGGGTCTCGCCTCAGTCCTTTTTTGCTTAGCCGCTAAGGAAGCAGTGCAAAACTCATCTCGTGCCACTGAAAAACCTTTGAAGTGACTGCTAGGACTAATAGGGAGAGTTCGCTGTCTCTCTCTCTCGCCCCGTGGCGCCTTTGCAGCCAAATACCAATTTGGGTCTCACCCGGGTCATCTTTTGCCTAGTCACTAAGGAACGCGTGCAAAATTCATCTCGGGCCTCTTAAACACCTTGGAAGTGACTGCAAGGAAGACTTCCCTGTCTCTCTTTCGCCTCCTGGCGCCATTCGGCCCAAAATCCAATTTGGGTCTCGTCTGAGTTCTCTTTTGCTTAGTCACTAAGGAACACGTGCAAAAACCCATTCGAGCCACTGAAACACCTTGGAAGTGACTAATAGGACAAATACGAAGAGTTCACTGTCTCTCTAGCCTCCTATCGCCTTTGGGCCGAAATTCCAATTTGGGTCTCGCCTGGGTCCTCTTTTGCTAAGTCAGTAAGGAAAGCGTGCAAAATTGATTTTGGGCCACTGAAACACCTTGGAAGTGACTACTAGGACTAATAGGAAGAGTTCCTTGTCTCTCTCTCGCCTCCTAGAGCCTTTTGGCCCAAATTCCAATTTGGGTCTCGTCCGGGTCCTCTTTTGCCTAGTTGCTAAGGAACGCGTGCAAAACTCATCTCGGGCCTCTTAAGCACCTTGGAAGTGACTGCAAGGAAGAGTTCCCTGTCTCTCTCTCGCCTTCTTTCGCCTTTGGGCCCAAATTCCAATTTGGGTCTCGTCTATGTCCTCTTTTGCTTAGCCGCTAAGGAACGCGTGCAAAACTCATCTTGGGCCAATGAAACACCTTGGAAATGACTGCTAGGACTAATAGGAAGAGCTCCCTGTCTGTCTCTCTCTCGCCTCCTGGCACATTTGGGCCCAAATTCCAATTTAAGTCTCTTCTTGTCCTCTTTTGCGTAGCCGCTGAGGAACGCGTGCAAAACATATCTCGGGCCACTGAACCACCTTGCAAGTGACTGCTGGGACTAATAGAAAGAGTTCACTGTCTCTCTTTCGCCTCCTAGTGCCTTTGGAATTTGGGCCTTGCCTGGGTCCTCTTTTGCTCAGTCGCTAAGATACACGTGCAAAACTCATCTTGGGCCACTGAAATGACTGCTAGGAGTAATAGGAAGGGTTCCCTGTCTCTCTCTCCCTCGCCTCTTGGCACCTTTGGGCCCAAATTCCAATTTAGGTCTCGCCTGGGTCCTCTTTTTCTTAGTCGCTGAGGAACGTGTGCAAAACTCATTTCGGGCCACTGAAACACCTTGGAAGTGACAGCTAGGACTAATAGGAAGAGTTCCCTGTCTCTCTCTCACATCCTGGCGCCTTTGGGCCTAAATTCCAATTTGGGTCTCGCCTGGGTCCTCTTTTGCTTAGTCACTAAGGAACGCGTGCAAAACTCATCTCAGGCCACTAAAACACCTAAGAAGTGACTGCTAGGACTAGTAGGAGAAGTTCCCTGTCTCTCTCTCGCCTCGTGGCAACTTTGGGCCCAAATTCCAATTTGGGTCTCGTCTGGGTCGTCTTTTGCTTAGTCACTAAGGAACGCGTGCAAAACTCATCTTGGGCCAATGAAACACCTTGGAAATGACTGCTAGGACTAATAGGAAGAGCTCCCTGTCTCTCTCTGTCTCGCCTCCTGGCAAATTTGGGCCCAAATTCCAATTTAAGTCTCGCCTTGTCCTCTTTTCAATAGCCGCTGAGGAACGCGTGAAAAATATATCTCGGGCCACTGAACCACCTTGGAAGTGACTGCTGGGACTAATAGGAAGAGTTTCCTATCTCTCTCTCGCCTCTTGGCACCTTTGGAATTAGGGCCTCGCCTGGGTCTTGTTTTGCTTTACACGCTAAGGAACGCGTGCAAAACTAAACAACTTGGAAATGATTGCAAGGAAGAGTTCCTTGTCTCTCTCTCGCCTTCTAGCGCCTTTGGGCCGAAATTCTAATTTGGGTCTCGCCTCAGTCCTCTTTTGCTTAGCCGCTAAGGAAGCAGTGCAAAACTCATCTCGTGCCACTGAAAAACCTTGGAAGTGACTGCTAGGACTAATAGGGAGAGTTCGCTGTCTCTCTCTCTCTCGCCCCGTGGCGCCTTTGCAGCCAAATACCAATTTGGGTCTCACCTGGGTCATCTTTTGCCTAGTCACTACGGAACGCGTGCAAAATTCATCTCGGGCCTCTTAAACACCTTGGAAGTGACTGCAAGGAAGACTTCCCTGTCTCTCTTTCGCCTCCTGGCGCCTTTTGGCCGAAATTCAAATTTGGGTCTCGCCTAGGTCCTCTTTTGCTTTGTCGCTAAGGAACGCGTGCAAAACTTATCTCGGGCCGCTGAAACACCTTCGAAGTGGCTGCTAGGACTAATAGGAAGAGTTCCCTGTCTCTCTCTCGACTCCTGGCGCCATTCGGCCCAAAATCCAATTTGGGTCTCGCCTGGGTCGTCTTTTGTTTAGTAGCTGAAGAACGCGTGAAAAAACCCATTCAGGCCACTGAAACACCTTGGAAGTGACTACTAGGACTAATGCGAAGAGTTCACTGTCTCTCTCTAGCCTCCTAGCGCCTTTGGGCCAAAATTCCAATTTGGGTCTCGCCTGGGTCCTCTTTTGCTAAGTCACTAAGGAACGCGTGCAAAACTCATCTCGAGCCACTGAAACACCTTGGAAGTGACTGCTAGGAGTAATAGGAAGGGTTCCCTGTCTCTCTCTCCCTCGCCTCTTCGCGCCTTTGGGCCCAGATTCCAATTTAGGTCTCGCCTGGGTCCTCTTTTTCTTAGTCGCTGAGGAACGTGTGCAAAACTCATTTCGGGCCACTGAAACACCTTGGAAGTGACAGCTAGGACTAATAGGAAGAGTTCCCTGTCTCTCTCTCACATCCTGGCGCCTTTGGGCCCAAATTCCAATTTGGGTCTCGCCTGGGTCCTCTTTTGCTTAGTCACTAAGGAACGCGTGCAAAACTCATCTCAGGCCACTAAAACACCTAGGAAGTGACTGCTAGGACTAGTAGGAGAAGTTCCCTGTCTCTCTCTCGCCTCGTGGCGACTTTGGGCCCAAATTCCAATTTAGGTCTCGTCTGGGTCGTCTTTTGCTTAGTCACTAAGGAACACGTGCAAAAACCCATTCGGGCCACTGAAACACCTTGGAAGTGACTAATAGGACAAGTACGAAGAGTTCACTGTCTATCTAGCCTCCTACCGCCTTTGGGCCGAAATTCCAATTTGCGTCTCGCCTGGGTCCTCTTTTGCTTAGTAAGTAAGGAAAGCGTGCAAAACTGATTTTGGGCCACTGAAACACCTTGGAAGTGACTACTAGGACTAATAGGAAGAGTTCCTTGTCTCTCTCTCGCCTCCTAGAGCCTTTTGGCCCAAATTCCAATTTGGGTCTCGTCCGGGTCCTCTTTTGCCTAGTTGCTAAGGAACGCGTGCAAAACTCATCTCGGGCCTCTTAAGCACCTTGGAAGTGACTGCAAGGAAGAGTTCCCTGTCTCTCTCTCGCCTTCTTTCGCCTTTGGGCCCAAATTCCAATTTGGGTCTCGTCTATGTCCTCTTTTGCTTAGCCGCTAAGGAACGCGTGCAAAACTCATCTTGGGCCAATGAAACACCTTGGAAATGACTGCTAGGACTAATAGGAAGAGCTCCCTGTCTCTCTCTGTCTCGCCTCCTGGCAAATTTGGGCCCAAATTCCAATTTAAGTCTCGCCTTGTCCTCTTTTCAATAGCCGCTGAGGAACGCGTGCAAAATATATCTCGGGCCACTGAACCACCTTGGAAGTGACTGCTGGGACTAATAGAAAGAGTTCCCTGTCTCTCTTTCGCCTCCTGGCACCTTTGGAATTAGGGCCTCGCCTGGGTCTTGTTTTGCTTTACACGCTAAGGAACGCGTGCAAAACTAAACAACTTGGAAATGATTGCAAGGAAGAGTTCCTTGTCTTTCTCTCGCCTTCTAGCGCCTTTGGGCCGAAATTCTAATTTGGGTCTCGCCTCAGTCCTCTTTTGCTTAGCCGCTAAGGAAGCAGTGCAAAACTCATCTCGTGCCACTGAAAAACCTTGGAAGTGACTGCTAGGACTAATAGGGAGAGTTCGCTGTCTCTCTCTCTCTCGCCCCGTGGCGCCTTTGCAGCCAAATACCAATTTGGGTCTCACCTGGGTCATCTTTTGCCTAGTCACTAAGGAACGCGTGCAAAATTCATCTCGGGCCTCTTAAACACCTTGGAAGTGACTGCAAGGAAGACTTCTCTGTCTCTCTTTCGCCTCCTGGCGCCTTTTGGCCGAAATTCAAATTTGGGCCTTGCCTGGGTCCTCTTTTGCTCAGTCGCTAAGATACACGTGCAAAACTCATCTTGGGCCACTGAAATGCTTTTGAAGTGACTGCAAGGAAGAGTTCCCTGTATCTCTCTCGCCTCCTGGCGCCTTTGGGCCCAAATTCCAATTTAGGTCTTGCCTGCGTCCTCTTGTGCTTAGCCGCTAAAGAACGCGTGGAAAACTCATTTCGGTCCACCGAAACACCTTGGAAGTGACTGCTAGGACTAATAGGAAGAGTTCCTGTCTCTCTCTCTCCTCCTGGCGCCTTTCGTCCCAAATTCCAATTTGGGTCTCGCCTGGGTCCTCTCTTACTTAGTCACTAAGGAACGCATGCAAAATTCATCTCGGGCCACTGAAACACCTTGAAGGTGACTGCAAGGAAGAGTTCCCTGTCTCTCTCTCGCCTTCTGTCGACTTTGGGCCCAAATTCTATTTTGGGTCTCGCTTGGGTTCTCTTTTGCTTAATCGCTAAGGAACGCATGCAAAACAAATCTCAGGCCACTTAAACACCTTGGGAGTGAATGCAAGGAAGAGTTCCCTGTCTCTCTCTCGCCTCTTGGCGCCTTGGAGCCCAAATTCCAATTTGGGTCTCGCTTGGGTCCTCTGTTGCTTAGCCGCATAGGAACGCATGCAAAACTCATCTCGGGCCACTGAAACAACTTGGAAGTGACTGCTAGGACTAATAGGAAGAGTTCCCTGTCTCTCTCTCTCCTCCTGGTGCCTTTTGGCCCAAATTCCTATTTGCGTCTCGCCTGGGTCCGCTTTTGCTTAGGCGCTAAGGAACGCGTGCAAAACTCATCTCAGGCCTTTGAAACACCTTGGAAGTAACTCCTACCACTAATAGGAAGAGTTCCATGTCTCTCTCTCGCCTCCTGGTGCCTTTGGGCCGAAATTCAAATTTAGGTCTCGCCTAGGTCCTCTTTTGCTTTGTCGCTAAGGAACGCGTGCAAAACTTATCTCGGGCCGCTGAAACACCTTGGAAGTGACTGCTAGGACTAATAGGAAGAGTTCCCTATCTCTCTCTCGACTCCTGGCGCCGTTCGGCCCAAAATCCAATTTGGGTCTCGCCTGGGTCGTCTTTTGCTTAGTAGCTGAAGAACGCGTGAAAAAACCCATTCAGGCCACTGAAACACCTTGGAAGTGACTACTAGGACTAATGCGAAGAGTTCACTGTCTCTCTCTAGCCTCCTAGCGCCTTTGGGCCAAAATTCCAATTTGGGTCTCGCCTGGGTCCTCTTTTGCTAAGTCACTAAGGAACGCGTGCAAAACTGATCTCGAGCCACTGAAACCCCTTGGAAGTGACTGCTAGGAGTAATAGGAAGGGTTCCCTGTCTCTCTCTCCCTCGCCTCCTGGCGCCTTTGGGCCCAAATTCCAATTTAGGTCTCGCCTGGGTCCTCTTTTTCTTAGTCGCTGAGGAACGTGTGCAAAACTCATTTCGAGCCACTGAAACACCTTGGAAGTGACAGCTAGGACTAATAGGAAGAGCTCCCTGTCTCTCTCTAGTTTCCAAGCGATTTTGGCCCCAAATTCCAATTTGGGTCTCGTCTGGGTCCTCTTCTGCTAAGCCGCCAAGGAACGCGTGCAAAACTCATCTCAGGCCTTTGAAACACCTTGGAAGTAACTCCTACCACTAATAGGAAGAGTTCCATGTCTCTCTCTCGCCTCCTGGTGCCTTTGGGCCGAAATTCAAATTTAGGTCTCGCCTAGGTCCTCTTTTGCTTTGTCGCTAAGGAACGCGTGCAAAACTTATCTCGGGCCGCTGAAACACCTTGGAAGTGACTGCTAGGACTAATAGGAAGAGTTCCCTATCTCTCTCTCGACTCCTGGCGCCGTTCGGCCCAAAATCCAATTTGGGTCTCGCCTGGGTCGTCTTTTGCTTAGTAGCTGAAGAACGCGTGAAAAAACCCATTCAGGCCACTGAAACACCTTGGAAGTGACTACTAGGACTAATGCGAAGAGTTCACTGTCTCTCTCTAGCCTCCTAGCGCCTTTGGGCCAAAATTCCAATTTGGGTCTCGCCTGGGTCCTCTTTTGCTAAGTCACTAAGGAACGCGTGCAAAACTCATCTCGAGCCACTGAAACACCTTGGAAGTGACTGCTAGGAGTAATAGGAAGGGTTCCCTGTCTCTCTCTCCCTCGCCTCCTGGCGCCTTTGGGCCCAAATTCCAATTTAGGTCTCGCCTGGGTCCACTTTTTCTTAGTCGCTGAGGAACGTGTGCAAAACTCATTTCGAGCCACTGAAACACCTTGGAAGTGACAGCTAGGACTAATAGGAAGAGCTCCCTGTCTCTCTCTAGTTTCCAAGCGATTTTGGCCCCAAATTCCAATTTGGGTCTCGTCTGGGTCCTCTTCTGCTAAGCCGCCAAGGAACGCGTGCAAAACTCATCTCGGGCCACTGAAACAACTTGGAAGTGACTGCTAGGACTAATAGGAAGAGTTCCCTGTCTCTCTCCCTCCTCCTGGTGCCTTTTGGCCCAAATTCCTATTTGGGTCTCGCCTGGGTCCTCTTTTGCTTAGTCGTTAAGGAACACGTGCAAAACTCATCTTGGGCCTTTGAAACACCTTGGAAGTAACTCCTACAACTAATAGGAAGAGTTCCATGTCTCTCTCTCGCCTCCTGGTGCCTTTGGGCCCAAATTCCAATTTGGGTCTCGCTTGGGTCCTCTTTTGCATAGTCGTTAAGGAACGCGTGCACAACTCATCTCGGGCCACTGAAACACCTTGGAAGTGACTGCTAGGACTAATAGGAAGAGTTCCCTCTCTCTCTCTCTTCTTCTGGTGCCTTTTGGCCCAAATTCCTATTTGGGTCTCGCCTGGGTCCGCTTTTGCTTAGGCGCTAAGGAACGCGTGCAAAACTGATCTCGGGCCTTTGAAACACCTTGGAAGTAACTCCTACCACTAATAGGAGGAGTTCCATGTCTCTCTCTCGCCTCCTGGTGCCTTTGGGCCCAAATTCCAATTTGGGTCTCACTTGGGTCCTCTTTTGCTTAGTCGTTAAGGAACGCGTGCACAACTCATCTCGGGCCACTGAAACACCTTGAAAGTAACTGCTAGGAATAGTAGGAAGAGCTCGCTGTCTCTCTCTCGCCTCCTGGTGCCTTTGGTCCCAAATTCGAATTTGGGTCTCGCCTGGGTCCTCTCTTACTTAGTCGCTAAGGAACGCATGCAAAACTCATCTCGGGCCACTGAAACACCTTGAAGGTGACTGCTAGGAGTAATTGGAAGAGTTCTCTGTCTCTCTCTGGCATCTTGGCACTTTTGGGCCCAAATTCCAATTTGGGTCTCGCCTGATTCCACTTTTGCTTAGTCTATAAGGAACGCGTGCAAAACTCATCTCGGGCCACTGAACCTAAGAAGTGACTGCTAGGACTAATACGAAAAGCTCCCTGTCTCTCTCTCGCTTCCTGGCGCCTTTGGGCCCAAATTCCAATTTGTGTCTCGCCAGCGTCCTCTTTTGCTTAGTCGCTAAGGAACGCGTGCAAAACTCATCTCGGGCCACTGATACACCTTCGAAGTGACTGCTAGGACTAATAGGAAGAGCTCCCTGTCTCTCTCTTGCCTCCTGGCGCCTTTGCGCCCAAATTCCAATTTAGGTCTCGCCTGGGTGATGAATCCACTTGAATTGAGACAATTTACACTTTACACTTTAGGTACGGGACTTTTGACACTTTACACTTTTTCCTTTGCCAAATTGAGACAATTTCCCAGAGCATTGGAGTCTTGGCTGACAGCCAAGGGTCCTCTATAGGTTTTAATTTCTAATTTCTGTTTTGATTTTTGTTGAATTTACATTAATGTTGCTTACGTTCTTGCATTTTTTTCTTTCACTTGTCAAGCCTATCCACATGGAGGGCTAAACGTCCTTGTAATTCCTAGTCAATGCACATGAATCTTGAATTCTTGGGATTAATTGCAATACAAATCTTTCTTTCCTTGAATTTATTGACCCCAATCTTTGAATGAAATGAAATTTGTATGAAGGGAACATTGCTTAATGAACCCTAAATTACCCAAACGAAATTCTAATCCAAAATTGCTTAATTTTGATTAATCTTTGAGATTGCTTAATCTTAGGGATAGAGATTGGAGCCCATTAAGATGCTTAATTTTAATTGGGATGCTGAAGTTAATTTACGCTTGTTAGATTAACTTAATTTAAGGGAAGAAAAGGGGATTATTGAATCATTTGAAAGAATAGGGATAGAACTCATTGATTGACTAGGGATTACGCTTCTTAATTGATTGAATTTCACTAGTTTACATTTTGCTCTTGATTAAAATCTAGAAATTTACAAACTTCCCCCCAATTTATTTGCTTTAAAATCCATGTTTACACTTGTTCGATGTATGTTCCCAACCAAAAATTCTTTGGAGATGACCTAGGATAACACCCTAGTACTGCATTCATTTCTTTGCATATTTGATGAGGATTAACGACAATCTTTGTGCATAACGAGTAGCAAAAATTCGTTACATCAAATTGGCGCCGTTGCCGGGAATTTTTGGTGCTGAACTTATGTTGAACATGATTAGTGCTCTGTTTTTGTGTTTTTCATGTTAGTGTGTTTGTTTCATTTTGAGCTTTTGTGTTGTGTTGAAAGTCATACAAATTTTGTGATCTGTTTCTGCATTGTTGTTGCAAGATTTTCTACATCATTTTCTTCATTCAAGTGCTGCAATTTTTCAATTACTCACTTTTAATTTTCTGCACTCTTTTGGCTGCATATTACTTTGTTTTTCTGCACTTTTGCTGCATAATTCTGCAGAGAGATTTCAAACTATTCTTGTTATTTAATTTACTCAATTTGCTTTCAATTTAGTTAGTTGATATCTAGTGTATGACCCAATCAAACCCTGGGGATTTGTATCCATTAGACCAGGAGATTGATAGGACTTTTCATAGGAACATTAGGACACATAGGGATCACTCTGATCACTCTGAACCATCATCATCTCCTACTGCATCTTTGCAATCTGTGACACCAATTTCTGTTTACTCTTCTACATTTTCACTTAACTTTAGTATTGGAGCAATGGCAGGTGATGAGAGAACTCTTAAGGAGCTAGCTACACCGGATGTCACATACCAAACATTGTGCATCCAATATCCAGATGTGGACGCCCCTTTTGTTTTGAAAACTGGATTAATTCACCTTCTACCTAAATTCCATGGTTTTACAGGTGAAGACCCTCATAAACACTTGAAGGAGTTTCACATTGTATGTTCCACCATGAGACCTCAAGGTGTTCCGGAGGAGCATGTCAAATTGAAGGCTTTTCCTTTCTCATTAATGGACACCGCGAAGGATTGGCTCTACTACCTTCCTCCTGGATCTATTACAAGTTGGGACAACCTCGAAAGACTATTTCTAGAGAAGTTCTTTCCAGCCTCCCGAGCTACATCCATAAGAAAGGAAATTTGTGGAATTAGGCAGCTAGAAAGAGAAACTCTCTATGAATACTGGGAGAGGTTTAAAAGACTATGTGCCAACTGCCCCCATCACCAAATCAGTGATCAATTGCTAATCCAGTACTTCTATGAGGGATTGCACCCAATGGATAGGAGTATGATCGATGCAGCGAGTGGAGGAGCCTTGGTAGACAAGACCCCTGTGGCAGCCAGGAACTTGATAGAAAACATGGCTGCCAACTCCCAGCAATTTTCAACTAGACAGAATTCTTGTGTTACTAGAGGTGTGCATGAAGTTCAAGCTGCAGAACCAAACAAATTGGAGCACAAGATTGATGAGCTTGCCTCCATGGTAAAGCAATTAGCTGCAATGCAAAAGAGTGCTGTCTCTGCAACACCTCCACCACCAGTTCCAGCTACACTTTGCAGAATATGCTCAGTTGCGGATCATTATATAGATAGCTGCCCCATATTGCAGGAGTCAGACACTCCTGAAGGTAACCCCCAAGCCTATGCTGCAAATATTTACACTAACAAATTTCCTTTTTAGCAGCCGCAACAACAACCA
This sequence comes from Abrus pulchellus subsp. cantoniensis, assembly GCA_024086825.1. Taxonomy (NCBI): domain Eukaryota; kingdom Viridiplantae; phylum Streptophyta; class Magnoliopsida; order Fabales; family Fabaceae; genus Abrus; species Abrus pulchellus. The sequence goes on from CM044056.1 coordinate 16,899,209, forward strand.
AACTGGGATCTTTCTTCAAATCGGTATAACTCAAGCTGGAGAAATCATCCAAACTTGAGGTGGGGAGGAAATTTCAACCAGCAAAATCAGCAAAGCAACAACTACCAAGTTGGTCAAGGTAGGCCACATCAGCCACGCCAATGGAATGATCAACAACATGAGCAACAACCTCACCAACAACAGCAAGCGTCCTCATCCCAAGCCTCTTCCTGTCAGAAGAATGAGCCGTCATTGGAGGAGCTTGTGAAGCAGATGGCTATGAGCAACATTAATTTTCAATAGCGAACAAAGGCCAGTATCAGAATAATTAAGAACCAGATAGGATAGTTGGCTTCCTCTATAAATCAAATTCAGTCCCAAGGTTCAGGCAACCTCCTAGCACAGACAGTCACAAACCCAAAGAATGTCAGTGCAATTACTCTGCGGTCTGGGAAGGTAATGCAAGAGCCTGAAATGCCTAGGGAGAAGGAGAGCCCACGCTCCTTGGTTGATGAAAGGGAGGAAGAAAATGCACCGACCACTTAAGAAGTGGTAGAAGAAACTGAAAGGGTAATTCCACCAACTTTTCCTCAAAGGGTTATGATCACCAAACCAAGTAAGAAAGCTAAGGAGAGTGACAAAGAAATCTTGGACACCTTCAGAAAGGTTAAGGTAAATATACCCTTGCTGGAGGCAATTAAACAAATACCCAAGTACGCCAAGTTTTTGAAAGATTTGTGTACACATAGAAGGCGTCTGAAGGGTAATGAGAGAGTCAACATGGGTAATAGACAAAGCCATGTTAGATCTAGGAGCATCCATTAATGTTATGCCATTGTCTATTTTTTCTTCTCTATCTCTTGGTCCCTTGCAGCCCACAGGTGTAGTAATTTAGTTGGCCAATAGAAGCACAACACACCTAGCCGGACTTGTTGAAGATGTGTTAGTGAAGGTGAATGACCTCATATTCCCAGCTGACTTCTACATCCTTGACATGCAAGAAAAAGAGTCACTCAAAAATTCTGCACCGATCATTTTGGGAAGACCGTTCTTAAAGACTGCAAGAACGAAGATTGATGTACATACTGGTTCACTCACCATGGAATTTGGGGATAACATTGTGCGCTTCAACATATTAGATGCCATGAAACATCCGATTGAAGAACATTTTGTCTTCCATATTGATGTATTTGATGCATTAGTGGATGAGAGCTGGACTGAAATTTTGAGAAACTCTTTTCTTAATTTTTCCTATTGTGTAGATGCTTTTGTTTGTGAATCATATGAAAATTCTTTGTATGATACTTGTGCTGAAAATTCTGATTATTTGAATGAAAGTTCTGAAATTTTTAGTGTTGATGAAGTTGATAATTCCATAGGGGTGGAATGTGAAGTATTGGATTTAGCAAATACAGTTGAATCTAACCCCTTTGATTTGAATGTTGCAGAAATTTTGTCAAATGAAAATGCTAAATCACTTCCCTCTATAGAGCAACCTCCCACATTGGAGTTAAAGCCTCTACTGAAGCATTTGAAATATGTCTATTTGGAACTAAATGAAAAGCTCCCAGTTATCATCTCCACCAAGCTTGATAGTGATCAAGAGGAGAAGTTGCTAGAAGTGATCAAGAAGCACAAAAGAGCCATTGGGTGGACACTTGCTGATATACCAGGAATTAGCCCCTCCATGTGCATGCACAGAATTTTGTTGGAAGAGGATGCTAAAGCGGTGAGACAACCTCAAAGGAGGGTGAATCCCATCATCCTAGATGTGGTGAAGAAGGAAGTAACCAAGTTGCTTCAAGCTGGGATCATATACCTAATCTCTAATAGCACCTGGGTTAGCCCTGTGCAAGTGGTCCCAAAAAAATCTGGACTTACTGTGGTCAGGAATGAGAAGAATGAAATGATACCTACCAGAGTCCAGAACAGCTGGAGGGTCTGTATAGACTACAGGCGGCTGAACCAGGCAACAAGGAAGGACCACTTTCCACTACCCTTCATTGATCAAATGCTTGAAAGATTGGCAAGTAAGTCCCACTATTGCTTTCTAGATGGCTACTCTGGTTATTTCCAAATATGTATTGCCTCTCAAGACCAGGAGAAAACCACATTTACATGTCCCTTTGGCACCTTCGCTTATTGAAGAATGCCTTTTGGCCTATGTAATGCTCCTGGCACATTCCAGAGATGCATGTTGAGTATTTTTTCTGATTTAGTAGAGCATTGCATAGAGGTCTTCATGGACGATTTCACAGTTTATGGCACATCCTTTCATGCATGTATTGAAACTAACCTTGTACTTAACTTTGAGAAATGCCATTTCATGGTAGAGCAGGGTGTAGTTCTAGGACACATAATCTCTGAAAAAGGAATTGAGGTTGATCCTGCAAAATTGGATGTTATTTCACAGCTTCCTTACCCCTCATGCGTGAGGGAGGTTCGTTCTTTTTTGGGCCATGCAGGATTTTATAGAAGGTTCATTCAGAATTTCTCCAAGATTGTAATTCCTCTTCCGCAGCTGCTGCAAAAAGATGTTGAATTCGACTTTGATGAGGACTGCAAGGAGGCTTTCAACTTCCTTAAAAAAGCCTTAACCACCACACCAATTATCCAAACTCCAGATTGGTCAATACCCTTTGAGCTGATGTGTGATGCCTCAAATTATGCAGTGGGAGCTGTCCTTGCACAACGGGTTGGTAAGGTCCCTCATGTCATTTATTATGCTTCTAGGACCTTAGACACTGCACAATCTAATTACACCACAACTGAAAAGGAATTGCTGGCCATAGTGTTTGCATTAGATAAATTCATATCATATCTATTAGGATCAAAAGTTATGGTGTTAACTGATCATTCTGCTTTGAAGTTTTTGCTAAAAAAGACAGATTCTAAACCCAGGCTAATAAGGTGGATGCTCTTACTTCAAGAATTTGACTTGGAGATTAAAGACAGAAGTGGAGCACAAAACTTGGTAGCAGACCATTTAAGTAGAATAGAGGGAGTCCGTGAACTCATTCCCCTCAAGGATGATTTCCCTGATGAACAACTCCTAGAGTTGTGCACATCACATGTACCTTGGTATGCTGATTTGGTTAATTTTTTGGTTGCAGGAGTTTTCCCTATAAATGCATCAAAAATTCAAAGGGACAAAATCAAGAGCGATGCCAAACACTATGTATGGGATGACCCTTACTTATGGAAGTTCTGTAATGATCAAGTGATTAGAAGATGTGTCCCTGATGAAGAGATCCCATCCATATTGCAGTTTTGCCACAATTCGGTTGTGGGAGGACACCATGGACCTCAAAGAATAGCAAGAAAGGTGTTGGACTCAAGATTGTACTGGCCTTCCATTTTCAAAGACTCTTGGCGAACATATTCTGTCTGTGAGAGCTGCCAGAAGTCAGGAGGAATGATCACCAAGAGATAGGAAATGCCTCAGCAACCTATTCTATATTGTGACATCTTTGATGTCTGGGGTATTGACTTCATGGGTCCCTTTCCCTCTTCTTTTGGTTTCCTGTACATTTTACTTGCTGTTGACTATGTTTCAAAGTGGGTAGAAGTTAAAGCTACCAAGACTAATGATGCTAGAGTTGTTGCAGAATTTGTTCACTCCAACTTATTTTGCAGGTTGGCATCCCACGTGCCATCATTAGTGACCAAGGAAGTCATTTTTGCAACAAGACAATGGAAGTTTTGCTGAGAAAATATGGAGTTCTGCACAGGTGTCCACAGCCTACCACCCGCAAATGAATGGCCAGGCCGAACTCTCCAACAGAGAAATTAAGAAAATACTTGAAAGAGTCGTGCAACCACACAGAAAAGATTGGAGCCGCAGGCTACATGATGCATTTGGGCACACAGGATTGCATGCAAAGCACCTTTAGGCATGTCCCCTTACAGAATAATCTTTGGCAAAGCCTGCCATTTACCAATGGAGATAGAGCACAAGGCATACTGGGCAGTGAAGGCTTGTAATCTGCACTATGACTCAGCTAGAGAGCAAAGAAAGCTTCAATTGCAAGAGCTGGATGAATTGCGTCTAGAGGCATATGAAAATTCCAGAATTTATAAGGAGAAAACCAAGAGATACCATGACAAGTTGATTACCAGAAAAGAATTTTGTGTTGGTCAAAAGGTGCTCTTGTTCAATTCTCGCCTCAAATTTATGCCTAGAAAGCTTCACTCAAGGTGGATTGGTCCATTTATAGTCACACAAGTGTTTCCTAATGGTGTAGTGGAAATCAAGAGTGAATCCATTACCAAATGTTTCACAGTGAATGGACATCGCCTGAAGCATTTTTTAGAGAACTCAGTTCCGTTGGAGGAGATTGAAGAGGTGGATGTGTACTCCCCCATTATTTCCTTCAACCAAGACCCTTGCCATGAGTAAATCACTTCGCACGTCAAGCTAATGACGTTAAAGAAGCGCTCTGTGAGAGGCAACTCACAAGTGAATAAGCAATTTTGTCTTTCCCTTACTTCCCCTCTGCATTCTTTCAATTACATTTTTGTCTTCATTTGAGGTGTAATGAGCTAAGCAATTTCTGATATGCTTAAATTTTGTGTAAAGAATTCCTTGTGGATTCACAATTTTGTAGGAATTCTAGCAGCAACACCACTTTGGGCACTCATTCTTGCTAGGTACAATTCATCCTTCATGAAAGTGGTCACTCTCATAGGCTATAATGACTACTTTGGCTCAAGGTAAGCAACTCCTTCTCTGTAGTTCTCACTTTTAAGAGTGGGAGTGTCTACTTTGGTGCCTAGGAGCTCGATCATTTGCGCGTGGACACTTTAGAGACCAATAGTGGCCACGCGCAAATCTCCTTACATTTTAGCCTCTCTGGACTTCCCACTTTCCCAACCAAAAGTGGCCACGCGCAAATGGAGTGCAACTTAACTCACTGTAGTTCCTACTTTAGCAACCAAAAGTAGCCACGCGCAAATTTGAATGCAATTTAGCCTTTCTATAGTTCCCACTTTCTTAATTGACAGTGGACACGTGCAAATTGCCCTCCAATTTAGCCTCTTAGGTGTTCCCACTTTTCTTGTTTGGAGTAGGCTCATACACCATTTGCATAATTCCCCTTGGGTCCAACCTAAAGTAGCCACTAATTCCTTTGAAAGTAGACATGCTCACCATTTCACACAATCCTCACCCCACACAACTCCCAGCACGCACCCATTTTCACGTTCCCATTTCACACACCCACTCACAACCATTCACACCCATTCACACCCACTCACACCCACTCACTCCTAGTTCCAAAACGCACCTTCCCTCACCACACCCACGGTTTCAAGCAAGGTAATTCTCTCAATTTCCCTCCCTTTATGGTTAGGGTTCATAGATTCCCTAATTTGGGGCTTTCCAATTTTACTCCTTTTTTATTGAAATTGAGGTGTAATTCTTGTGTAATTGAGCATTCTTACATGAATTAGAGAGGGTGAGGTCCCTAAATTGCACCCAATGGGGTGTATTATTCCCATCCAATTGGGCGTTCCCACTTTTGCCCCTAATAGTGGCCACGCCCACTCCCTCTTTGCCATGACTCCCATTTGTTGTTTTTGTTATGCTCCCCTCCTTCATTTTTATGCTCTAAACATGCCAATAATGCTATTAAACTTCTTGTTCATGTATGTTAGTGCCTGAATTTAGTTCGTGCCTAATTCCATTTAGTTTTGGCCCCTCCATTTTGCTGTTTTGCTTTTCAATTCCATGCCATTTTACTTTTGCTACACTTGATCCTCATGCACATTACATAATTAACCATGATTGCTGCTCTTTCTGGATGTTGAACATGCTTTTCATGACTTTAATTTCACTAATTGCTGCATTATGGTCCTTGAGCTTAAAAGCCTTAAAAGCCATATTCTGCTATCCATTGGATTGCTATACATAGTGAACATATGCCACACCATTCTCTGTGCTTAATTGTTCTTGTCTGTACCATTTGAGCTCTATGTTTGTAGGCTATGTACCATGATTGACATTGGTTGCCCTCTGAGTCATATGTAGCACTATACACCCTTTTGCACACAAATTACTTAGGATGGTTTCAAATTATTTTGCAGCCCCTGGTTTGATTGCTTGCTTTTGTGTGTTACTATGGAAGGTTGACCCAATTTCCCTACACTATCCATTCACATATTCTTTCCTTTCTGTAGATAATGTCAAGCAATCCTAGAAGGAACACACCTAGAACCAAGAGGAGTAGGATAGCTGAAGCCTCTTCATCTCAACCCCCTCCTACTCATGACCCAAGGTTTAGGTCCCTAGAGCACGAACAGTATTTCAAAGAGAACATCCTGCAATGCCAGATCGTCCAGGACAGGAATTTTGAAATCCAGCAGGGGACATTTCCACAGTTTTAGGAGGAAATAGACAGGCGTGGCTGGGGACTTTTCACTTCTTGTGCAGGCAATGGGTGGAAGGACATCACCCATGAATTCTATGCTAATGCCCTGCGCCTGGAAGATGACATTTACCCCCAGGCACACCATGGTCAGGGGTAAGCAAGTTAGTTTCACTCCAGCCACCATCCAGAGGGTTTTAAACATCCCTCCTCTGCAGAAGCAACCTGGCCAACTGGATTTCACTGCATTTTGCAAATAGAAGGAAAAAGATTACCAGCCTATACTTCAAACAATCTGCATAGAAGGAGAAAATTGGGAATTTGACTGTAAAATGCAGCCCAAAAATCTGACCACCAAACACCTTCTCCCTGCTGCCAAGGTGTGGAGTATCTTCGTTGTTAGCTCATTCATGCCAGTCATCCACACCTAAACCATTGCAGTGAAGAGGGCAGAACTCATCTATGCTATTCTCACTGGCATGCCCATCCATGTTGGGGAGGTCATCAGCAACGCCATGTTGGAAGTCCTTAAAAGGAGTAAAGATTCTTTAGCTTTTCCCTCTCTAATCACTATGTTGTCCCAGGATACAGGTGTTGATTTTGGAGACTACCAGCAGAGAATTAGAGCACTTCCTCCCATTTCCACTACCTTGGTGAAGGACCTATTCAAGCCAAAGAAGTCTTCAGACCCAGGTCTCACTCTGCCAACGGAATATAAGAAAGAGACCCCTGCAACAATCAGGGAGCAGCTGCAGCAAATAGCATAGAGGCAGACTACCATCCACTCTGGTCAGACCAGCATGCTCCTCCTCATGGAGACCATGATGCTGAACATTGGCAAAAAGATGGGGATGACTTCAGACCAGATCTATTATGCCCACCGTTTCCCTGCCCTTTTCCTCTGAGCTGCTGTTCAGAATGACCTGCCCCCATTCAATCCTAATGCACCCAGAGATGCCCCCAGCTCCAGTTCCTCAGAGGAAGCAGAAGAAGTAGAGGAAGATGAAGAAGCCACTTCATCCACCTCTGATGAAGATGCCATTTAGTCCGCCTTTCGTGTTTTCTTCCATCAAGAGAAGCATCATTTTACCTTAAACTTTGAATACATCATCTATAAAAAGGGGGGTGAACTCTTCGTCTCTATTTTGCATTTATTTGTAGCTTACTTTTCCTGCACCGTACTTGATAAAATACAAAAATATTTTCCTTATTTTATTTCTTCTCTTTTCCTTTTAATCTAGTTCCATTTTGTAATTTTTCTTTTATGCTCTAATTGCATTTCCTATCCAACTTTTACTCATTCTCATTTTTATACATATTTACTGTTCCTACCATTTTGAACATATATTTCTTGTCGGGTGAATTGTACTCTCATTTTACAAGTTATTATCACCTTTGCCATGGTAGTGCATTGGGCCTGTTTACTTCTTTTCTGTGTGCATATTACATGTATTTTTGCATTCATCTTCTATAACTTGCCTTGTTTCTTAATTAAATATGCATTGTGCAATTTTTCATCTAGATGATTGAGGCTTTCTTTGCACATACCCTTCCTCCCAACCTTACACTTCACTTCCTTGTTCTCCACTTCTTGCTTTTGCCAAACTTAGTCAACAAAAGTAATTCCTTTTCCTTAATAGAGGTATTTCTTTTGAGTTGCCTCAAGATTGAGTGCAAGAAACTAAGTTTGGGGTGTTGATTATGCTTGTAGTTGCTTGAGGGCAAGCAATGTCTTAAGTTTGGGGTGGTGGATAGCATACATGTTCATAATACATGTAAAAAAAAAATGATTGTCAAAGTCCATGATATCACAAAAATATGAATGAATGAATGAAAAAGGAGAAAAGAAAGAAAGAAAAATATAGCAAGACATTTGAGTTGAAAAAGGATTTCCACATAAGGCAAAATTAAAAAAAAAATATGGTGAAAGAATTCTTGAACCTCTTAAGCTACATCATTTAAGGCATTCCACTCTAGTTGTTGCACTAAATCACTCAAAAGAACTCCCTCCTCTTGAGTACCCACTTGATCTTTTCACCCTCCTTGTTTCAATTTCGTGGGACTTTGCATGGAATATTTGACATAAATATGATTCCTCTGTTGAATGAGTCTATGGTTGTGAAAATATTGGAAATGCTAATTAAAGCATGAAGTTGAAATAAAAATTTCTAAAAAAATTTTTGGCTAAATCCAACCCTCTTCATTTAATTTGTTTGAATTTTAATTTGCTTGAGGACAAGCAAAAGTTTAAGTTTGGGGTTGTGATGAATCCACTTTTTAATATATTTTTACTTGCCTTTTTGGTGCTCCTTGATAAAAAAAAATGGACTTAGATAGTGCAAATAATATAGAAATCACATTTTGAGTAAATATCATAGGTTTATTAATTTTTGGTTAATTTGCATTTAATTACATAGATATAGATTGCAATTTTAATTATATTGATAATTTTGCAGAGTCCCCAAGTTAATTTTGAGAAATCTTGGCCCTTGGATGAAAGTTGCCCCCAAAGTAGCCACTTTTAGGAGCAAAAGTGGCAACTACAGCAAGTCTGGGCATTAAAGGTTCCAAAGTAGCTACTTTCAAGTCCAAAAGTGGCAACTCCAGAGAGCTCCAGGGACGCCATTTTGGAAGCATGTTGCACGTGGCCACTATTGCCTTTCAAAGTGGCTACGCGCATCCAAAGTAGCCACTTTCAAGTCCAAAAGTGGCAACTCCAGAGAATTGGCAAACTTACGTAAATTGCACGTGGACACTTTCAAGGCCCAAAGTGGACACTTTCAAAGGCAAAAGTGGACACTTTGCTGACATGTCCTCCACTATAAATAGATTTTAGGAATTAGGGTACGGGACTTTTGACACTTTACACTTTCTACTTTGCCAAATTGAGACAATTTCCCAGAGCATTGGAGTCTTGGGTGACAGCCAAGGGTCCTCTATAGGTTTTAATTTCCAATTTCCCTTTTGATTTTTGTTGAATTTACATTAATGCTGCTTACGTTCTTGCATTTCTTTCTTTCATTTGTGAAGCCCATCCACATGGAGGGCTAAACTTCCTTGTAATTCCTAGTCAATGCACATGAATCTTGATATCTTGGGATTAATTGCAATACAAATCTTTCTTTCCTTGAATTTATTGACCCCAATCTTTGAATGAAATGGAATTTGCATGAAGGGAACATTGCTTAATGAACCCTAAATTACCCAAACGAGATTCTAATCCAAAATTGCTTACTTTTGATTAATCTTTGAGATTGCTTAATCTTAGGGATAGAGATTGGACCCCATAAAGATGCTTAATTTTAATTGGGATGCTAAAGTTAATTTACGCTTGTTAGATTAACTTAAATTACGGGAAGAAAAGGGGATTATTGAATCATTTGAAAGAATAGGGATAGAACTCATTGATTGACTAGTTTACATTTTAGGGTTTACATTATACATTGATTACGCTTCTTAACTGATTGAATTTCACTAGTTTACATTTTACTCTTGATTAAAAACTGGAAATTACCTCCCCCCAATTTATTTGCTTTAAAATCCATGTTCACACTTGTTCGATGTATGTTCCCAACCAAAAAATCTTTGGCGACGACCAAGGATAACACCCTAGTACTACATTCATTTCTTTGCATATTTGATGAGGATTAACGACAATCTTTGTGCATAACGAGTAGCAAAAATTCATTACGTCACTAGGTCCTCTTTTGCTTAGTCGCTAAGGAACGTGTGCAAAACACATCTCGGGCCACTGAAATACCTTGGAAGTGACTGCTAGAACAAATAGGAAGAGTTCCATGTCTCTCTCTCGCCTCCTCGTGCCTCTGGGCCCAAATTCTAATTTGGGTCTCGCCTAGGTCCTCTTTTGCTTAGTCGCTAAGGAACACATGCAAAACTCATCTCGGGCCACTGAAACACCTTGGAAGTCACTGCTAGGACTAATCGGAAGAGCTCCCTATCTCTCTCTCGCCTCCTGGCACCTTTGGGCCCAAATTCCTATTTAGGTCTCGCCTGGGTCCTCTTTTGCTTAGTCTGTATGGAACGCATGCAAAACTCATCTCGGGCCACTGAAACACCTTGGAATTGACTGCTAGGACTAACAGGAAGAGTTCCATGTCTCTCTCTCGCCTCCTAGCACCTTTAGGCCCAAATTCTAATTTGGGTCTCGCCTGGGTCCTCTTTTGCTTAGTCGCTAAGGAACGCATGCAAAACTCATCTTGGGCCACTGAAACACCTTGGAAGTGGCTGCTAGGACTAACAGGAAGAGTTCCCTGTCTCTCTCTCGCCTCTCGGCGCCTTTGGGCCTAAATTTCAATTTGGGTCTTGCCTGGTCCTCTTTTGCTTAGTCGCTAAGGAACGCGTGCAAAACTCATTTTTGGCCACTGAAACACCTTGGACGTGACTGCTAGGACTAACAGGAAGAGTTCCCCGTCTCTCGCTCGCCTCCTGGCGCCTTTGGGCTCAAATTCCAATTTGGGTCTCGCCTGGGTCCTCATTTGCTTACTTGCTCAGGAACTCGTGCAAAACTCATCTCTCGGGCCACTTAAACACCTTGGAAGTGACTGCTAGGACAAACAAGAAGAGTTCCCTGTCTCCCTTTCACCTTCTGGCGCCTTTGGGCCCAAATTCCAATTTGGGTCTCGCGAAGGTCCTCTTTTGCTTAGTCACTAAAGAACACGTGCAAAACTCATCTAGCGCCACTGAAACACCTTGGAAGAGACTGCTAGGACTAATAGGAAGAGTTCCATGTCTCTTTCTCGCCTCCTGGTGCCTTTGGGCCCAAATTCCAATTTGGGTCTCGCCTTGGTGCTCTTTTGCGTAGTCGCTAAGGAACGCGTGCAAAACTCATCTCAGGCCACTGAAACAGCTTGGAAGTCACTGGTAGGACTAGTTGGAAGAGCTCCATGTCTCTATCTTGCCTCCTGGTGCCTTTGGGCCCAAATTCCAATTTGGGTCTCGCCTGGGTCCTCTTTTACTTAGTCGCTAAGGAACGCGTGCAATACTCATTTCGGGCAGCTCAAACACCTTGGAAGTGACTGCTAGGACAAACAGGAAGAGTTCCCTGTCTCTCTATTGCCTCCTGGTGCCATTGGGCCCAAATTCCAATTTGGGTCTCGGCTGGGTTTTCTTTCGCTTAGTCGCTAAGGAACGTGTGCAAAACTCATCTCGGGCCATTGAAACACCTTGGAAATGAATGCTAGGACTAATAGGAAGAGATCCATGTCTCTCTCTCGCCTCCTGGTGCCTTTGGGCCCAAATTCCAATTTGGGTCTCGCCTGGGTACTCTTTTGCTTAGTCGCTAAGGAACACGTACAAAACCCATCTCGGGCCACTGAAACACCCTGGAAGTGACAGCTCGGACTAATAGGAAGAGCTCCCTGTCTCTCTCTCACCTCCTGGCGCCTTTGGGCCCAAATTCCAATTTTGTCTCGCCTGGGTCCTCTTTTGCTTAGTCGCTAAGGAACGCGTGCAAAACTCATGTGGGGCCACTGGAACACCTTAGAAGTGACTGCTAGGACTAATAAGATGAGCTCCCTCTCTCTGTCTCGCCTCCTGGTGCCTTTGGGCCTAAATTCCTATTTGGGTCTCGCCTGGGCCCTCTTTTGCTTAGTCGCTAAGGAACGCATGCAAAACTCTCGGGCCACTAAAACACCTTGAAAGTGACTGCTAGGACTAATAGGAAGCGATCCCTGTCTCTCTCTCGCCTCCTGGCGCCTTTGGTCCCAAATTCTAGTTTGGGTCTCACGTGGTCCTCTTTTGCTTCGTCGGTATGGAACGCGTGCAAAACTCATCTCGGGTAATTGAAACACATTGGAAGTGACTTCTAGGACTAATAGGAAGAGTTGCCTGTCTCTCTCTCGCCTCCTGGCGCCTTTGGGCCCAAATTCCAATTTGGGTCTCGCCTGCGTCCTCTTTTGCTTAGTCGCTAAGGAACGCGTGCAAAACTCATCTCGGGCCACGGAAACACCTTGGAAGTGACTGCCAGGACTAACAAGAAGAGTTCCCTGTCTCTCTCTTGCCTTCTAGTGCCTTTGGGTCCAAATACCAATTTGGATCTCGCCTGGGTCCACTTTTTCTTAGTTGCTAGGGAACGTTTGCAAAACTCATCTCGAGTGACTGAAACAACTTAGAAGTGACTGCTAGGACTAAGAGGAAGAGTTCCCAATCTCTCTATCGCCGCCGAGCGCCTTTGGGCCCAAGTTGCAATTTGGGTCTCGCCTCGGTCCTCTTTTGCTTAGTCGCTAAGGAACGCACTCAAAACTGTCGGGCCACTAAAACACCTTGAAAGTTACTGCTAGGACTAATAGGAAGAGCTCCCTGTCTCTCTCTCGCCTCCTGGCGCCTTTGGTCCCAAATTCCAGTTTGGGTCTCACCGGGTCCTCTTTTTCTTAGTCGCTCAGGAACGCGTGCAAAACTCTTCTCGGGCAACTGACACACCTTGGAAGTGACTGCTAGGACTAACAGGAAGAGTTGCCTGTCTGTCTCTCGCCTCCTAGAGCCTTTGGGCCCAAATTCCAATTTCGGTCTCGCCTGCGTCCTCTTTTGCTTAGTTGCTAAGGAACGCGTACAAAACTCATCTCGGGCCACTGAAACACATTGAAAGTGACTGTGAGGACTAATAGGAAGAGTTCCCTATCTCTCTCTCGCCTCCTAGCGCCATTCGTCCCAAATTTTGATTTGGGTCTCGCCTGGGTCCTCTTTTGCTTAGTCACTAAGGAACGCGTGTAAAACACATCCCGGGCCCATAAAAATCTTGGAAGTGACTTGATAACCACGTCGCAATGGTATCAAACAAGCTAGATTTTCTCTAAAATTATGCAATACAAGAAGCAAACCTAGGTCATCTCTCAAGGACATAAAATGCATTTTATTTTTAGTTCCATCATGCAATTTCAAATTAGATTGGGGGAGGATTTGTTTTGAATTTAAACGACAAAATAACAAAAACAAAAATTAAGGATTATGAAATTTAACCAATTCAAGATCTCAATCCCTACAATGCAATTCTCGTCGTTCACACAAATATAATCCCAACGAATTTCCAATCACACTAATTCAATGCGCATTAACAACCCTAAAATCTAAATCTAGATTATGAATTCCATCAAAACAAGAATTGCAATCGCAAACCCAATGCTCTAACGAAATTCAGAATAATTGATTGATTGAATTAGGTGAATTCCTTTATTTCAAATCTGAAATTCTCATTCTCTGTTTAGAATGCAAATGAAAATTCAATATCATGAAAAACATAATTATTCTAATCAGAAAAGAGAAGGAAGAGAGAGAATTCGATAGAACCTAATTCACAAATGCAATGTAGTTCTTGAAACCTTGAACTGATTGATGGATTAGCCTTGCTTCGTAATCATGTTGCTCGACCAATTAGAGAAGGGGATGAAGTTTCCGAAAATAAAAGAGAGGGAGACGAGAGGAATCCTTACGAAAGCTTTTTTATTTCAAATTCTGAAAATTAAGGCAAAAAAGAGGGAAAAATATTCCCCACGTGAAATCATAAACCCTATTTAAAGACAAAATAATTGGGCTTAATTAAGGCCCAACTTCCTAACGAGGTTCCTAAAACCCTAATTAAGCAATGTCAACAATAAAACCAAATTTTGAAAAATTCATTGCAGGACCGCAACATTGTGACGTAGTTTTGGGCCTGAAGATGTTCGAACTGGGCTTTTCTTGAAACAGAGAAGTTGTAGATCTCTCTCTTATCTTTCCAGGGATACCAATTTTGTCCAATTTCGAGTAGTGTAGCTCCAGATATGGTCTTTTCAAGAAACTGTGTCAAAACAAGAATTTATGGCAGGAATTAAGAAAGATTTAAATTTAAATCCTAAATGACTTACCAACACAAATCTAAACTAACACATCAAAATAATATACTAAAAAGACTCAATTAAATCGAAAACATAAAGAGAAAGATGTATTAAAATATGACTATCATGACTACTAGGACTAATAGGAAGTTCCCTGTCTCTTTCTCGCCTCTTGGCGCCTTAGCGCCTAAATTCTGATTTAGGTCTCGCCTGAGTCCTATTTTGTTTGGTCGCTAAGGAATGCGTGCAAAACTCATCTCGGGCCACTGAAACACCTTGGAAATTACTGCTAGGACTAATAGGAAGAGTTCCCTGTCTCTCTCTCGCCTCCTGGCGCCTTTGGGCCCAATCTCTGATTAGGGTCTCGCCTGGGCCCTCTTTTGCTTAATCGCTAAGGAAAACTTGCAAAACACATCTCGAGCCACCGAAACACCTTGGAAGTGACTGCTAGGACTAATAGGAAGAGTTCCCAGTCTCTCTTTTGCCTCCTTGTGCATTTAGGCCCAAATTCCAATTTAAGTAAAACCCATCTCGGGCAACTGAAACACCTTGGAAGTGACTGCTATGACTAATAGGAGGAGTTCCTTGTCTCTCCCTCACCTCCTGGCGCCTTTGGACGAAAATTCCAATTTGGATTTCGCCTGGGTCCACTTTTTCTTAGTCACTAAGGAACGCGTGCAAAACTAATCTTGGGCCACTGACACACCTTGGAAGTAAATACTAGGACTAATAGGAAGAGTTCCCTACCTCTTTTGCCTCCTTGTGCCTTTGGGCCCAAATTCCAATTTAAGCAAAACTCATCTCGGGCCACTGAAACACCTTGGAAGTGACTGCTCAGACTATAAAGGAAGAGTTCCTTGTCTCTCTCTCGCCTCCTGGCGTCTTTGGGCCAGAATTCCAATTTGGTTCTCGCCCGGGTCCTCTTTTGCTTAGTCGCTACTTGGAAGTGATAGCTTGGACAAATAGGAAGAGTTCCCTGTCTCTCTCTCGCCTGCTGGCGCCTTTGGACCCAAATTCCAATTTGGATTTCGCCTAGGTCCTCTTTTTCTTAGTCGCTAAGGAACGCTTGCAAAACACATCTCGGGCCACTGAAACACCTTGGAAGTGAATGCTAGGACTAATAGGAAGAGATCCTTATCTCTCTTTTGCCTCCTTGTGCCTTTGGGCAGAAATTCCAATTTAAGCGAAACTCATCTTGGGTCACTGAAACACCTTGGACGTGACTACTAAGACTAATAGGAAGAGTTCCTTGTCTCTCTCTCTCTCGCCTCCTGGCGCCTTTGGGCCCAAATTCCAATTTGGGTCTCGCTTGGGTCCTCTTTTGCTGAGTCGCTAAGGAACGCGTGCAGAACTCATCTCGCGCTATTGAAACACTTAGGAAGTAACAGCTAGGACAAGTAGGAAGAGTTCCCTGTCTCTCTCTCGCCTGCCGGCGCCTTTAGACCCAAATTCCGATTTGGGTGTCGCCTGGGTCCTCTTTTACTTATTGGCTAAGAAACACACGCTAAACTCGTCCTGGCCCACTGAAACACCTTAAAAGTGACTGCTAGGACTAATAGGAAGAGTTCTCTGTCTCTCTCTCGCCTCCTGGTGCCCTTTGGCCCAAATTCTGATTTGGGTCTCGCCTGGGTCATCTTTTACTTATTGGCTTAGAAACACATGCTCAACTCGTCCTGGGCCACTAAATCACCTTGGAAGTGACTGCTAGGACTAATAGGGAGAGTTCCCTGTCTCTCTCTCGCTTGCTGGCGCCTTTGGACCCAAATTCTGATTTGGGTCTCGCCTGGGTCCTCTTTTACTTATTGGCTAAGAAACACATGCTAAACTCGTCTTGGGCCACTGAAACACCTTGAAAGTGACTGCTAGGACTAACAGGAAGAGTTGCCTGTCTCTCTCTCGCCTGCTGGCGGCTTTGGACCCAAATTTCGATTTGGATCTCGCCTGGGTCCTCTTTTACTTATTGGCTAAGAAACACATGCTAAACTCGTCCTGGGTGACTGAAACACCTTGGAAGTGACTGCTAGGACTAATAGGGAGAGTTCCCTGTCTCTTTCTCGCTTGCTGGCGCCTTTGGACCCAAATTCCGATTTGGCTCTCGCCTGTGCCCTCTTTTACTTATTAGCTAAGAAACACATGCTAAACTCGTCTTGGGCCACTGAAACACCTTGAAAGTGACTGCTAGGACTGACAGGAAGAGTTCCCTGTCTCTCGCTCGCCTCCTGGCGCCTTTAGACCCAAATTCCGATTTGGGTCTCGCCTGGGTTGTTTTTTACTTATTGGCTAAGAAACACATGCTAAACTCATCCTGGGCCACTGAAAAACCTTGGACGTGACTGCTAGGACTAATAGGAAGAGTTCTCTGTCTCTCTCTCGCCTCCTGGTGCTTCTGGGCCCAAAGTCTGATTTGGGTCTCGCCTGGGTCCTCTTTTACTTATTAGCTTAGAAGCACATGCTCAACTCGTTCAGGGCCAATGAAACACCTTGGAAGTGACTGCTAGGACTAATAGGAAGAGTTCTCTGTCTCTCTCTCGCCTGTTGGTGCCTCTGGACCCAAATTTTGATATGGGTCTTGCCTGGGTCCTCTTTTACTTTTTGGCTAAGAAACACATGCTAAACTCGTCCTAGGCCACTGAAACACCTTGGAAGTGACTGCTAGGACTAATAGGAAGAGTTCCCTGTCTCTCTCTCGCCTAGTGGCGCCTTTGGACCCAAATTTCGATTTGGGTCTCGCCTTGGTCCTCTTTTATTTATTGGCTAAGAAACACATGCTAAACTTGTCCTGGGCCACTGAAACACCTTGGAACTGACTGCTTGGACTAGTAGGAAAAGTTCTCTGTCTCTCTATCGCGTCCTGGCGCCTTTGGCCCCAAATTCTGATTTGGGTCTCGCATGCATCCTCTTTTGCTTAGTCACTAAGGAACGCGTGCAAAACTCATCTGGGGCCACTGAAACACTTTCGAAGTGACTGCTAGTACTAATAGGAAGAGTTCCCTGTCTCTTTCTCGTCTCTTGGCGCCTTTGCGCCTAAATCCCGATTTGGGTCTCGCTTGAGTCCTATTTTGTTTAGTCGCTAAGGAATGCGTGCAAAACTCATCTCGGGCCACTGAAACACCTTCGAAGTGACAGCTAGGACAAATAGGGAGAGTTCCCTATCTCTCTCTCGCCTGCTGGCGCCTTTGGACCCAAATTCCGATTTGGATCTCGCCTGGGTCCTCTTTTACTTATTGGCTATGAAACACATGCTAAACTCGTTCTGGCCCATTGAAACACCTTGGAAGTGACTGCTAGGACTAATAGGAAGAATTCCCTATCTCTTTCTCGCCTACTGGCGCCTTTGGGCCTAAATTCCGATTTGGGTCTCGCCTATGTCCTATTTGGCTTAGTCGCTAAGGAACGCTTGCAAAACTCATCTCGGGCCGCTGAAACACCTTGGAAGTGACTGCTAGGACTAATAGGAAGTGTTCTTTGTCTCTCTCTCGCCTCCTAGTGCCTTTGGGCCCATATTCTGATTTGGGTCTCGTGTCCTCTTCTACTTATTGGCTTGGAAACATATGCTCAACTCGTCTTGGGCCACTGAAACACCTTGGAAGTGACTGCTAGGACTAATACGAAGAGTTCCCTGTCTCTCTCTCGCCTGCTAGCGCCTTTGGTCCCAAATTCTGATTTGGGTCTCGTTTAGGGCCTCTTTTGATTAGTTGCTAAGGAACGCTTGCAAAACACATCTCGAGCCACAGAAACACCTTGGAAGTGACTGCTAGGACTAGTAGGAAGAGTTCCCTGTCTCTCTTATGCCTCCTTGTGCCTTTGGGCCTAAATTCCAATTTAAGCAAAACTCATCTCAGGCCACTGAAACACCTTGGAAGTGACTGCTAGGACTAATAGGAAGTGTTCTTTGTCTCTCTCTCGCCTCCTGGTGCCTTTGGGCCCATATTCTGATTTGGGTCTCGTTTGGGTCCTCTTCTACTTATTGGCTTGGAAACATATGCTCAACTCGTCCTGGGCCACTGAAGCACCTTGGAAGTGACTGCTAGGACTAATACGAAGAGTTCCCTATCTCTCTCTCGCCTGCTGGCGCCTTTGGACTTAAATTCCGATTTAGGTCTCGCCTGGGTCCTCTTTTACTTATTGGCTAAGAATAAGAAACACATGCTAAACTCGTCCTGGGCCATTGAAACACCTTGGAAGTGACTGCTAGGACTAATAGGAAGAGTTCCCTGTCTCTTTCTCGCCTACTGGCGCCTTTGGGCCTAAATTTCGATTTGGGTCTCGCCTAAGTCCTATTTGGCTTAGTCGCTAAGGTACGCGTGCAAAACGCTTCTCGGGCCACTGAAACACCTTGGAAGTGACTGCTAGGACTAATAGGAAGAATTCTCTGTCTCTCTCTCGCCTCCTGGTGCCTATGGGTCCAAATTCTGATTTGGGTCTCGCCTGGGTCCTCTTCTACTTATTGGCTTAGAAACATATGCTCAACTCGTCCTGGGCCACTGAACCACCTTGGAAGTGACTGCTAGGACTAATAAAAAGAGTTCCTTGTCTCTCTCTCGCCTGCTGGCGCCTTGGGGCCCAAATTCCAATTTGGGTCTCGCCTGGGTCCTTTTTTGCTTAGTCGCTAGGGAACGCCTGCAAAACTCATCTCGGGCCACTAAAACACCTTCGAAGTGATAGCTAGAACAAATAGAAAGAGTGCCTTGTCTCTCTCTCGCCTGCCGGTGCCTTTGGACCCAAATTCTGATTTGGTCTCGCCTGAGTTTGATTTTTCTTAGTCGCTAAGGAAGGCCTGCAAAACTCATCGTGGGCCACTGAAACACCTTGGAAGTGACTGCTACGACTTATAGGAAAAGTTCCCTGTCTCTCTCTCGTCTCCTGGCGCCTTTGGGCCCAAATTCTGATTTGGGTCTCGCCAGGCCCCTTTTTCGCTTAGTCGCTAAGGAACGCTTGCAAAACATATCTCGGGCCACTGAAACACCTTGGAAGTGATTGTTAGGACTTATAGGAAGAGTTCATTGTCTCTCTCTCGCCTCCTGGAGCCTTTGGGCCCAAATTCCAGTTTGGGTCTCGCCTGTGTCCTCTTTTGCTTAGTCACTAAGGAACGCGTGCAACACTCATCTCGGGCGACTGAAATCCCTTGGAAGTGACAGCTAGGACTAATAGAAAGAGTTCCCTGTCTCTCTCTCGCCTGCTGGCGCCTTTGGGCCCAAATTCCGAATTGCATGTCGCCTGGGTCCTCTTTTACTAAATGGCTAAGAAACACATGCTAAACTCGTCCTGAGCCATTGAAACACCTTGGAAGCGACTGCTAGCACTAATAGGAAGAGTTCCCGGTCTCTTTCTCGCCTTGGCGCCTTTAGGCCTAAATTCTGATTTGGGTCTCGCCTGAGTCCAATTTTGATTAGTGGTTAAGGAACCTCTGCAAAACTCATCTCGGGCCACTAAAACACCTTGAAAGTGACTGTTAGGACTTATAGGATGAGTTCCCGGTCTTTCTCTCGCCTCCTGGCGCCTTTGGGCCCAAATTCTAATTTGGGTCTCGCCTAGGCCCTTTTTTGCTTAGTCGCTAAGGAATGCTTGCAAAACACATCTCGGGCGACTGAAACACCTTGGAAGTGACTGCTAGGACTAAGAGGTAGAGTTCCCTGTCTCTCTTTCGCCTCTTGGCGTCCTATTTTGCTAAGTCGCTAAGGAACGCGTGTAAATGTCTTCTCGGGCCACTGAAACACCATGGAAGTTACTGCTAGGACTAATAGGAAGAGTTCCCTGTCTATCTCTCGCCTCCAGGCGCCTTCTGGCCGAAATTCCAATTTTGGTCTCGCCAGGGTCCTCATTTGCTTACTCGTTAAGGAGCGTGTTGAAAGGTCGTCTCCACTGAAACACCTTGGAAGTGACTGCTAGGACTAATAGGAAGAGTTCCCTGTCTCTTTCTCGCCTCTTGGCGCCTTTGCGCCTAAATTCCGATGTGGGTCTTGCCTGAGTCCTATTTTGTTTAGTCGTTAAGGAACGCGTGCAAAACTCATCTCGGGCCACTGAAACACCGTGGAAGTGACTGCGAGGACTTATAGGAAAAGTTCCCAGTCTCTCTCTCGCCTCCTGACCCCTTTCGGCCCAAATTCTGATTTGGGTCTCGCCTGGGCCCTTTTTTGCTTAGTCGCTAAGGAATGCTTGCAAAACACATCTCGGGCCACTGAAACAGCTTGGAAGTGACTGCTAGGACTAATAAGAAAAGTTCCTGGTGTCTTTTTTGCCTCCTTGTGCATTTGGGCCCAAATTCCAATTTAAGCAAAACTCATCTCGGGCAAATGAAACACCTTGGAAGTGACTGGTAGGACTAATAGGAAGACTTCCTTGTCTCTCTCTCGCCTCCTGGCGCCTTTGGGCCCAAATTCCAATTTGGGTCTTGCCTAGGTCCTCTTTTGCTTAGTCGCTAAGGAACGCGTCCAAAACTTATCTCGGGCCACTGAAATACCTTGGAAGTGATAGCTAGGACAAATAGGAACAGTTCCATGTCTCTCTCTTGCCTGCAGGCGCCTTTAGACCCAAATTCTGATTTGGGTCACGCCTGGGTCCTCTTTTACTTATTGGCTCACAAACACATGCTTAACTCGTCCTGGGCCACTGAAACACCTTGGAAGTGACTGCTAGGACTAATAGGAATAGTTCCCTGTCTCTCTCTCGCCTGTTGGCGCCTTTGCACCCAAATTCCGATTTGGGTCTCGCCTGGGTCCTCTTCTACTTATTGGCTTAGAAACATATGCTCAACTCGTCCTGGGCCACCGAAACACCTTGGAAGTGACTGCTAGGACTAATAGGAAGAGTTCCCTGTCTCTCTCTCGCCTACTGGCGCCTTTGGACCCAAATTCCGATTTTGGTCTCGCCTGGGTCCTCTTTTACTTATTGGCTAAGAAACACATCCTAAACTCGTCCTGGGCCACTGAAACACCTTGGAAGTGACTGCTAGGACTTATACGAAGAGTTCTCTATCTTTCTCTCGCCTCCTGGTGCCTTTGCGCCCAAATTCTGATTTGGGTCACGCCTGGGTCCTCTTTTACTTATTGGCTCAGAAACACATGGTCAACTCGACCTGGGCCATTGAAACACCTTGGAAGTGACTGTTAGGACTAATACGAAGAGTTCCCTGTCTCTCTCTCGCCTGCTGGTGCCTTTAGACCCAAATTATGATCTGGGTCTCGCTTGGGTCCTCTTTTACTTATTGGCTAAGAAACACATGCTAAACTGATCCTGGGACACTGAAACACCTTGGAAGTGACTGCTAGGACTAATAGGAAGAGTTCTTTGTCTCTCTCTCGCCTCCTGTGCCTTTGGGCCCAAATTCTGATTTGGGTTTTGCATGGGTCCTCTTTTGCTTAGTCACTAAGGAACGCGTGCAAAACTCATCTCGGGTCACTGAAACACCTTGGAAGTGACTGCTAGGACTAATAGGAAGAGTTCCCTGTCTCTCTTTTGCCTTCTTGTGCCTCTGGGCCCAAATTCCAATTTAAGCAAAACTCATCTCGGGCCACTGAAACACCTTAGAAGTGACTGCTAGGACTAATAGGAAGAGTTCCTTGTCTCTCTTTCGTCTCCTGGTTCTTTTGGGCCCAAATTCTGATTTGGGCTCGCCTGGGTCCACTTTTGCTTAGTCGCTAAGGAACACGTGCAAAACTCATCTCGGGCCACTGAAACACCTTAGAAGTGACAGCTAGGATAAATAGGAAGATTTCGCTGTCTCTCTCTCGCCTGCTGGGGCCTTTGGACCCAAATTCCGATTTAGGTCTCGCCTGGGTCCTCTTTTACTTATTGGCTAAGAAACACATGCTCTACTCATCCTGGGCCATTGAAACACCTTGGAAGTGACTGCTAGCACTAACTGGAAGAGTACCTTGTCTCTTTCTCGCCTCCTGGCGCCTTCAGGCTCAAATTACAATATGGGTCTCGCCTGGGTCATCTTTTGCTTAGTTGGTAAGGAACGTGGGCGAAA
The DNA here is from genome assembly GCA_024086825.1 of Abrus pulchellus subsp. cantoniensis. Classification (NCBI taxonomy): domain Eukaryota; kingdom Viridiplantae; phylum Streptophyta; class Magnoliopsida; order Fabales; family Fabaceae; genus Abrus; species Abrus pulchellus. The sequence goes on from CM044056.1 coordinate 16,921,354, forward strand.
ATCATCTCATGCCACTGAAACACCTTGGAAGTGATTGCTAGGACTAACAGGAACAGTTCCGTGTCTCTCTCTCGCTTCCTAGCGCCATTGGGCCCAAATTCCAATTTAAGTGTCGCCTGGGTCCTCTTTTGCTTAGTCTCTAAGGAACGCGTGCAAAGCTCATCTCAGGCCACTGAAACACCTTGGAAATGACTGCTAGGACTAACAGGAAGAGTTCCCTGTCTCTTTCTCGCCTCATGGAGCCTTTGAGCCCAAATTCCAATTTGGGTCACGCCTGTGTTATCTTTTGCTTAGTTGCTAAGGAACGCGTGCAAACTTCATCTCGGGCCACTGACAGACCTTGGAAGTGGCTGCTAGGACTAACAAGAAGAGTTCCTTGTCTTTCTCTCACCTCCTGGCGCCTTTGGGCCCAATTTCTAATTTGGGTCTCGCGTGAGTCTTCTTTTGCTTAAGTGACTACCAGGACTAATAGGAAGAGTTCCCTGTCTCTCTCTCGCCTCTTGGCGCCTTTGGGCCCAAATTCCAATCTAGGTCTCGCCTGGGTCCTCTTTTGCTTAAGTGACTGCTAAGACTAAGAGGAAGAGTTCCCTGTCTCTCTCTCGCCTCTTGGCGGCTTTGGGTCCAAATTCCAAATAGGTCTTGCCTGGGTCCTCTTTTGCTTAGTCGCCAAGGAACACGTGCAAAAGTCATCTCGGGCCATTGAAATACCATGGAAGTGACTGCTAGGACTAATAGGAAGAGTTCCTTGTCTCTCTCTCGCCTCCTAGTGCCTTTCTGCCCAACTTTCAATTTGTGTCTCGCCTGGGTCCTCTTTTGCTTAGTCAGTAAGGAATGCGTTGAAAACTCATCTCGGGCCATTGAAACACCTTGGAAGTGACTACTAGGACTAATAGGAAGAGTACCCTGTCTCTCTCTCGTCCCTAGGCTCCTCTAGGCCCACATTGCAATTTGTGTCTCGCCTTGGTCCTCTTTTGCTTAGTCGCTAAGGAACGCGTGGAAAACTCATCTCAGGCCATTGAAACACCTTGGAAGTGACTGCTAGTACTAATAGAAAGAGTTCCCTGTCTCCCTCTCGTACCTAGGCGCCTCTGGGCCTAAATTCCAATTTGTGTCTCGCCTAGGTCCTCTTTTGCATATAGGCTAAGGAACGCGTACAAAACTCATCTCGGGCCACTGAAACAGCTTGGAAATGACTGCTAGGACTAATAGGAAGAGTTACGTATCTCTCTCTTGCCTCCTGGCGCCATTCGGCCCAAATTCTGATATGTGTTTCGCCTGGGTCCTCTTTTGCTTAGTCGCTGAGGAACGCATGCAAAACACATCTCGGGCCACTGAAACACCTTGGAAGTGACTGCTAGGACCAAGAGGAAGAGTTCCCTGTCTCTCTTTCGCCTCTTCGCTCGTTTGGGCCCAAATTCTGATTTGGGTCTCGCCTGGGTCCTCTTTTGCTTACTCGCCAAGGAACACGTGCAAAAGTCATCTCGGGCCATTGAAACACCATGGAAGTGACTGCTAGGACTAATAGGAAGCGTTCTCTGTCTCTCTCTCGCGTCCTGGCGCCTTCGGCCCTAAATTCTGATTTGGGTCTCGCATGGGTCCTCTTTTGCTTAGACACTAAGGAATGCGTGCAAAACTCATCTCGGGCCACTGAAACACCTTGGAGGTGACTGCTAGGAGTAATAGGAAATGTTCTTTGTCTCTTCCTCGCCTCTTGGGGCCTTTGCGCCTAAATTCCGATTTGGGCCTCGCCTGAGTTCTATTTTGTTTAGTGTCCAAGGAACGGTAGCAAAACTTATTCGGGCCACTGAAACACCTTGGAAGTGACAGCTAGGACAAATAGGAAGAGTTCCCTGTCTCTCTCTCGCCTGCTGGCACCTTTAGATCCAAATTCCGATTTGGGTCTCGCCTGGGTCCTCTTTTACTTATTGGCTAAGAAACACATGCTAAACTCGTCCTGGGGCACTGGAACACCTTGGAAGTGACTGCTAGGACTAATAGGAAGAGTTACTGTCTCTTTCTTGCGTACTGGCGCCTTTGGGCGTGAGTCCTATTTCGCTTAGTCGCTAAGGAACGCGTGTAAAACTCATCTTGGGCCACTGAAACACCTTGGAAGCTATTGCTAGGGCTAATAGAAAGAGTTCCTTGTCTCTCTCTCGCCTCCTGCTGCCTTTGGGCCCAAATTCTGATTTGGGTGTCGCCTGGGCCCTCTTTTGCTTAGTCGCTAAGGAACGCTTGCAAAACACATCTCGGGCCACTGAAACACCTTGGAAGCTATTGCTAGGGCTAATAGGAAGAGTTCCCTATCTCTTTCTCGCCTCCTGGCGCCTTTGGGCCCAAGTTCCAATTTGGGCCTCGTTTTGGTCCTTTTTTGCTTATTGGCTAAGGAACGTGTGTAAAACTCATCTCGGGCCACTGAAACACCTTGGAAGTGACTGCTCAGGCAAATAGGAAGAGTTCCCTATCTATCTCTCGCCTCTTGGCATCATCTTTTGCTAAGTCGCTAAGGAACGCTTGCAAAAGTCTTCTCGGGCCACTGAAACACCTTGCAAGTGACTGCTAGGACTAATAGGAAGAGTTCCCTGTCTCTCTTTTGCCTCCTTGTGCCTTTGGGCCCAAATTCCAATTTAAGGAAAACTCAACTCGGGCCACCGAAAAACCTTGGAAGTGACTGCTAGGACTAATAGGAAGAGTTCCCTGTCTCTCTCTCCCCTCCCGGCGGCTTTGGGCCCAAATTCCAATTTGGGTCTCGCCTGGGTCCTCTTTTGCTTGGTCACTAAGGAACGCGTGCAAAACTTATCTTGGGCCACTGAAACACCTTGGAAGTGACAGCTAGGACTAATAGAAAGAGTACCCTGTCTCTCTCTCTTCTGCTGGCTCCTTGGGACCCAAATTCTGATTTTGGGTCTCGCCTGGGTTGTCTTTTACTTATTGGCTAAGAAACACATGCTAAACTCGTCCTGGGCCACTGAAACACCTTGGAAGTGACTGCTAGGACTAATAGGAAGAGTTCCCTGTCTCTCTCTCGCCTCCTGGTGCTTCTGGGCCCAAAGTCTGATTTGGGTCTCGCCTGGGTCCTCTTTTGCTTAGTCGCTAGGGAACGCCTGCAAAACTCATCTCGGGCCACTAAAACACCTTCGAAGTGATAGCTAGAACAAATAGAAAGAGTGCCTTGTCTCTCTCTCGCCTGCCGGTGCCTTTGGACCCAAATTCTGATTTGGTCTCGCCTGAGTTTGATTTTTCTTAGTCGCTAAGGAAGGCCTGCAAAACTCATCGTGGGCCACTGAAACACCTTGGAAGTGACTGCTACGACTTATAGGAAAAGTTCCCTGTCTCTCTCTCGTCTCCTGGCGCCTTTGGGCCCAAATTCTGATTTGGGTCTCGCCAGGCCCCTTTTTCGCTTAGTCGCTAAGGAACGCTTGCAAAACATATCTCGGGCCACTGAAACACCTTGGAAGTGATTGTTAGGACTTATAGGAAGAGTTCATTGTCTCTCTCTCGCCTCCTGGAGCCTTTGGGCCCAAATTCCAGTTTGGGTCTCGCCTGTGTCCTCTTTTGCTTAGTCACTAAGAAACGCGTGCAACACTCATCTCGGGCGACTGAAATCCCTTGGAAGTGACAGCTAGGACTAATAGAAAGAGTTCCCTGTCTCTCTCTCGCCTGCTGGCGCCTTTGGGCCCAAATTCCGAATTGCATGTCGCCTGGGTCCTCTTTTACTAAATGGCTAAGAAACACATGCTAAACTCGTCCTGAGCCATTGAAACACCTTGGAAGCGACTGCTAGCACTAATAGGAAGAGTTCCCGGTCTCTTTCTCGCCTTGGCGCCTTTAGGCCTAAATTCTGATTTGGGTCTCGCCTGAGTCCAATTTTGATTAGTGGTTAAGGAACCTCTGCAAAACTCATCTCGGGCCACTAAAACACCTTGAAAGTGACTGTTAGGACTTATAGGATGAGTTCCCGGTCTTTCTCTCGCCTCCTGGCGCCTTTGGGCCCAAATTCTAATTTGGGTCTCGCCTAGGCCCTTTTTTGCTTAGTCGCTAAGGAATGCTTGCAAAACACATCTCGGGCGACTGAAACACCTTGGAAGTGACTGCTAGGACTAAGAGGTAGAGTTCCCTGTCTCTCTTTCGCCTCTTGGCGTCCTATTTTGCTAAGTCGCTAAGGAACGCGTGTAAATGTCTTCTCGGGCCACTGAAACACCATGGAAGTTACTGCTAGGACTAATAGGAAGAGTTCCCTGTCTATCTCTCGCCTCCAGGCGCCTTCTGGCCGAAATTCCAATTTTGGTCTCGCCAGGGTCCTCATTTGCTTACTCGTTAAGGAGCGTGTTGAAAGGTCGTCTCCACTGAAACACCTTGGAAGTGACTGCTAGGACTAATAGGAAGAGTTCCCTGTCTCTTTCTCGCCTCTTGGCGCCTTTGCGCCTAAATTCCGATGTGGGTCTCGCCTGAGTCCTATTTTGTTTAGTCGTTAAGGAACGCGTGCAAAACTCATCTCGGGCCACTGAAACACCGTGGAAGCGACTGCGAGGACTTATAGGAAAAGTCATCTTGGGTCCTCTTTTACTTATTGGCTAAGAAACACATGCTCAACTCATCCTGGGCCATTGAAACACCTTGGAAGTGACTCCTAGCACTAATAGGAAGAGTACCCTGTCTCTCTCTCGCCTCCTGGCGCCTTTAGACCCAAATTCCAATGTGGGTCTCGGCTGGGTTATCTTTTGCTTAGTTGGTAAGGAACGCAGGGGAAAATCATCTCATGCCACTGAAACACCTTGGAAGTGATTGCTAGGACTAACAGGAAGAGTTCCCTGTCTCACTCTCGCTTCCTAGCGCCATTAGGCCCAAATTCCAATTTAGATGTCGCCTGGGTCCTGTTTTGCTTAGTTGCTAAGGAACGCGTGCAAAACTTATCTTGGGCCACTGAAACACCTTGGAAGTGACTGCTAGGACTAATAGGAAGAGTTCCCTGTCTCTCTCTCGCCTCCTGGCGGCTTTGGGCCCAAATTCCAATTTGGGTCTCGCCTGGGTCCTCTTTTGCTTGGTCGCTAAGGAACGCGTGCAAAACTCATCTTGGGCCACTGAAACACCTTGGAAGTGACAGCTAGGACTAATAGAAAGAGTTCCCTGTCTCTCTCTCTCCTGTTGGCGCCTTGGGACCCAACTTCTGATTTTGGGTCTCGCCTGGGTTGTCTTTTACTTATTGGCTAAGAAACACATGCTAAACTCGTCCTGGGCCACTGAAACACCTTGGAAGTGACTGCTAGGACTAACAGGAAGAGTTCCTTGTCTCTCTCTCGCCTCCTGGCGGCTTTGGGCCCAAATTCCAATCTCTCTCTCGACTGGGTCCTCTTTTGCTTGGTCGCTAAGGAATGTGTGCAAAACTTATCTTGGGCCACTGAAACACCTTGGAAGTGACTGCTAGGACTATCAGGAAGAGTTCCCTGTCACTCTCTCGCCTTCTGGCGCCTTTGGGCCCAAATTCCAATTTGGGTCTCGCCTGGGTCTTCTTTTGCTTAGTCTCTAAGGAACACGTGCAAAGCTCATCTCAGGCCACTGAAACACCTTGGAAATGACTGCTAGGACTAACACGAAGAGTTTCCTGTCTCTTTCTCGCCTCCTGGACCCTTTGGGCTCAAATTCCAATTTGGGTCACGCCTGTATCATGTTTTGCTTAGTTGCTAAGGAAAGCGTGCAAACTTCATCTCAGGCCACTGACAGACCTTCGAAGTGGCTGCTAGGACTAACAAGAAGAGTTCCTTGTCTCTCTCTCACCTCCTGGCACCTTTGGGCCGAATTTCTAATTTGGATCTCGCGTGAGTCTTCTTTTGCTTAAGTGACTACCAGGACTAATAGGAAGAGTTCCCTGTCTCTCTCTCGCCTCTTGGAGCCTTTGGGCCCAAAATCCAATCTAGGTCTCGCCTGGGTCCTCTTTTGCTTAAGTGACTGCTAAGACTAAGAGGAAGAGTTCCCTGTCTCTCTCTCGCCTCTTGGCGGCTTTGGGCCCAAATTCCAAATAGGTCTTGCCTGGGTCCTCTTTTGCTTAGTCGCCAAGGAACACGTGCAAAAGTCATCTCGGGCCATTGAAATACCATGGAAGTGACTGCTAGGACTAATAGGAAGAGTTCCTTGTCTCTCTCTCGCCTCCTAGTGCCTTTCTGCCCAACTTTCAATTTGTGTCTCGCCTGGGTCCTCTTTTGCTTAGTCAGTAAGGAATGCGTTGAAAACTCATCTCGGGCCATTGAAACACCTTGGAAGTGACTACTAGGACTAATAGGAAGAGTACCCTGTCTCTCTCTCGTCCCTAGGCTCCTCTAGGCCCACATTGCAATTTGTGTCTCGCCTTGGTCCTCTTTTGCTTAGTCGCTAAGGAACGCGTGGAAAACTCATCTCAGGCCATTGAAACACCTTGGAAGTGACTGCTAGTACTAATAGAAAGAGTTCCCTGTCTCCCTCTCGTACCTAGGCGCCTCTGGGCCTAAATTCCAATTTGTGTCTCGCCTAGGTCCTCTTTTGCATATAGGCTAAGGAACGCGTACAAAACTCATCTCGGGCCACTGAAACAGCTTGGAAGTGACTGCTAGGACTAATAGGAAGAGTTACGTATCTCTCTCTTGCCTCCTGGCGCCATTCGGCCCAAATTCTGATATGGGTTTCGCCTGGGTCCTCTTTTGCTTAGTCGCTGAGGATCGCATGCAAAACACATCTCGAGCCACTGAAACACCTTGGAAGTGACTGCTAGGACCAAGAGGAAGAGTTCCCTGTCTCTCTTTCGCCTCTTCGCTCGTTTGGGCCCAAATTCTGATTTGGGTCTCGCCTGGTTCGTCTTTTGCTTAGTCGCTAAGGAACACATGCAAAACTCATCTCGCCTTTTGGCGCCTTTTGGCCCAAATTCCAATTTGGGTCTCGCCTGGGTCCTCTTTTGCTTAGTCACTAAGGAACACGTGCAAAACTCATCTCAGGCCACTGAAACACCTTGAAAGTGGCTGCTAGGACTAATAGGAAGAGTTCTCTGTCTCCTTCTTGCCTCCTGGCGCCTTTGGGCCTAAATTCTGATTTGGGTCTCGCTTGAGTCCTATTTTGCTTAGTCGCTAAGGAACGCGTGTAAAACTCATCCTGGGCCACTGAGATACCTTGGAAGTGATTGCTAGGACTTATAAGAAGAGTTCCCTGTCTCTCTCTCGCCTCCTGGCGCCTTTGGACCCAAATTCTGATTTGGATCGGCCCTCGGCCCTCTTTTACTTAGTCGCTAAGGAACGCGTGCAAACCTTATCTTGGGACACTAAAACAGCTTGGAAGTGACTGCTAGGAGTAATAGGAAGAGTTCCCTATCTCTCTCTCACCTCCTAGCGCCTTTGGGCCCAAACTCCAATTTCAATCTCGCCTGGCTCCTCTTGTGCTTAGTCACTAAGGAAGTCGTGCAAAACTCATTTCGGGCCACTGAAACACCTTGGAAGTGACTGCTAGGACTAATAGGAAGAGTTCCCTGTCTCTCTCTTGCCTGTTGGTGCCTTTGGGACCAAATTCCAATTAGGGTCTCGCTTGGGTCCCCTTTTGCTTAGTTGCTAAGGAACGTATACAAAACTTATCTTGGGCGACTAAAACACCTTTGAAGTGACTGTTAGGACTTATAGGAATTGTTTCCTGTCTCTCTCTCGCTTCTTGGCACATTTGGGCCAAAATTCCAATTTGGGTCTCTCCTGAGTCCTCTTTTGCTTAGTCGCTAAGAAACGCGTGCAAAGCTCATCTTGGGCCACTGAAACACATTGGAAGTGACTGTGAGGACTAATAGGAAGAGTTCCCTGTCTCTCTCGCCTCCTGGCGTTTTTGGGCTCAAATTCTAATTTGGGTCTCGCTTAGGTCCTCTTTTGCTTTTTGGCTAAGGAACACGTGCAAAACTCGTCTTGGGCCACTGAAACTCCTTTGATGTGACTCTAGGACTCAAAGGAAGGAATCCCCACCGCTCTCTCGCCTCCTGGCACCTTTGGGCCCAAGTTCCGATTTGGGTGTCGCTTTGGTCCTCTTTTGCTTATTGGCTAATGAATGCATGCAAAACTCGTCTTGGGCCACTGAAACACCTTAAAAGTAACTGCTAGGACTAATGGGAAGAGTTCCCTGTCTCACTCTCGCCTCCTGGCACCTTTGGGCCCAAATTCCAATTTGGGTCTCGCCTGGGTCCCCTTTTGCTTAGTCGCTAAGGAACGTGTGCAAAGCTCATCTCAGGTCACTGAAACACCTTGGAAGTGACTGCTAGTACTAATGGGAAGAGTTCCCTGTCTTTCTCTTCCTTCCTGGTGCCTTTGGGCCCAAATTCTAATTTGGATCTCGCCTGAGTCCTCTTTTCCTTAGTCATTAAGGAACGCGTGCAAGGCTCATCTCGGGCCACTGAAACACCTTGGAAGTGACTGCGAGGACGAATAGGAACAGTTCCCTGTCTCTCTCTCGCCTCCTGGCACCTTTGGGCCCAAATTCCAATTTGGGTCTCGCTTCTGTCCTCTTTTGCTTATTAGCTAAGGAACGCGTGCAAAACTCGTCTTGGGCCACTGAAACACCTTGGAAGTGACTGCTAGGACAAATAGGAAGAGTTCCCTATCTATCTCTCGCCTCTTGGCGTACTCTTTTGTTTAGTCGCTAAGGAACGCGTGCAAAAGTCATCTCGGACCACTGAAACACATTGGAAGTGACTGCTAGGACTAATATGAAGAGTTTTCTTTCCCTCTCTCGCCTCTAGGCGCCTTCAGGCCCAAATTCCGGTATGGGTCTCGCCTGGTTCCTCATTTGCTTAGTCGCTAAGGAATGCATGTAAAACTCATCTCGGGCCACTGAAACACCTTGGAAGTGACTGCTAGGACTAATAGGAAGAGTTCCCTGTCTCTCTTTCGCCTTCTAGCTCATTTGGGCCCAAATTCTGATTTGTGTCTCGCCTGGGTCGTCTTTTGCTTAGTAGCTAAGGAACACTTGCAAAATTCATCTCAGGCTACTGAAACACCTTGGAAGTGACTGCTAGGACTAATTGGAAGAGTTCCCTGTCTCCTTCTTGCCTCCTGGCGCCTTTGGGCCTAAACTCCGATTTGGGTCTGGCTTGAGTCCTATTTTGCTTAGTCGCTAAGGAACGCGTGTAAAACTCATCCAGGGCTACTGAAACACCTTGGAAGTGACTGTTAGGACTTATAGGAAGAGTTCCCTGTCTCTCTCTCGCCTCCTGGCGGCTTTGGGCCCAAATTCTGATTTGGGTCTCGCCTGAGTCCTACTTTGCTTAGTCGCTAAGGAACGTGTACAAAACTCATCACGGGCCACTGAAACACCTTGGAACTGACTGCTAGGACTAATAGGAAGAGTTCCCTGTCTCTCTCTTGCCTCCTGGCGCCTTTGGGCCTAAATTCGGATTTGGGTCTCGCTTGAGTCCTAATTTGCCTAGTCGCTAAGGAAGGCGTGCAAAACTTATCTCGGACCGCTGAAACAACTTGGAAATGACTGCTAGGACTAAGAGGAAGAGTTCCCTATCTATCTCTCGCCTCTTGGTGTACTCTTTTGTTTAGTCGCTAAGGAACGCGTGCAAAAGTCATCTCGCACCACTGAAACACATTGGAAGTGACTGCTAGGACTAATATGAAGAGTTCTCTGTCTCTCTCTTGCCTCCTGGTGCCATTCGTCCCAAATTCTGATTTAGGTCTCGCCTGGGTCCTCTTTTGCTTAGTTGCTAAGGAACGTGTGCAAAACTCATCACGGGCCACTGAAACACCTTGGAAGTGACTGCTAGGACTAATAGCAAGAGTTCCTTGTCTCTCTCTCGCCTTTTGGCACCTTTGGGTCCAAATTACAATTTGCGTCTCGCCTGGGTCCTCTTTTGCTTAGTCGCTAAGGAATGCGTGCAAAACTCATCTCGGACCACTGAAACAACTTGGAAATGACTGCTAGGACTAGCGGGAAGAGTTCCTTGTCTCTCTCTCGCCTCTTGGCGACTTTGGGCCCAAATTCCAATTTTGGTCTCGCCTGGGTCCTCTTTTGCTTAGTCGCTAAGGAACGCGTGCAAAACTAATCTCAGGCTACTAAAACACCTTGGAAGTGACTGCTAGGACTAGTAGGATGAGTTCCCTGTCTCTCTCTTGCCTCTTGGCACCTTTGAGTCCAAATTCCAATTTGGGTCTCGCCTGGGTCCTCTTTTGCTTACTCGCTAAGGAACGCGTGCAAAACTCATCTCGGACCACTGAAACAACTTGGAAGTGACTGCTAGGACTAATAAGAAGAGTTCCTTGTCTCTCTCTCGCCTCTTGGCGACTTTGGGCCCAAATTCCAATTTTGGTCTCGCTTGGGTACTCTTTTGCTTAGTTGCTCAGGAACGCGTGCAAAACTAATCTCAGGCTACTGAAACACCTTGGATGTGACTGCTAGGACTAATAGGAAGAATTCCCTGTCTCTCTCTCGCCTCTTGGCACGTTTGGGTCCAAATTCCAATTTAGGTCTCGCCTGGGTCCTCTTTTGCTTAGTCGCTATGGAACGCATGCAAAACTCATCTCGGGCCACTGAAACACGTTGGAAGTGACTGGTAGGACTAATAGGAAGAGTTCCCTGTCTCTCTCTTGCTTCCTGGCGCCTTTGGGCCCAAATTCCAATTTGGGTCTCGCATGAGTCCTCTTTTGCTTAGTCGCTAAGGAATGCGTGCAAAACTCATCTCGGACCACTGAAACAACTTGGAAATGTCTGCTAGGACTAAGAGGAAGAGTTCCTTGTCTCTCTCTCGCCTCTTGGCGACTTTGGGCCCAAATTCCAATTTTTGTCTCGCCTAGCTCCTCCTTTGCTTAGTCGGTAAGGAATGCGTGCAAAACTAATCTTGGGCTACTGAAACACCTTGGAAGTGACTGCTAGGACTAGTAGGGTGAGTTCTCTGTCTCTCTCTCGCCTCTTGGCACCTTTGGGTCCAAATTCCAATTTGGGTCTCGCCTGGCTCCTCCTTTGCTAAGTCGGTAAGGAACGCGTGCAAAACTAATCTTTGGTCCCAAATTCCGTTTTGGGTCTCGCTTGGGTCCTCTGTTCCTTAGTCGCTAAGTAATGGCTGCAAAACACATCTCGGGCCACTGAAACACCTTGGCAGTGACTGCTAGGACTAATAGGAAGACTTCCCAGTTTCACTATCGTCGCCTGGCACCTTTGGGCCCAAATTCCAATTTGGGTCTCGCTTGGGTCCTCTGTTGCTTAGTCGCGAAGGAACGGCTGCAAAACTCATCTCGGGCCACTGAAACACCTTGCAGTGACTGCTAGGACCAATAGGAAGAGTTCCCAGTCTCTTTCTCCCCTTCTACCACCTTTGGGCCCAAATTCCAATTTGGGTCTCGCCTGGGTACTCTTTTGCTTCGTCGCTAAGGAACGTATGTAAAACTCATCTCTAGCCACTGAAACACCTGGGACCTCTTTTGCTTAGTCGCTAAGGAACGCGTTCAAAACTCATCTCGGGCCACTGAAACACCTTGGAAGTGACTTCAAGGCCTAATAGGAAGAGTTCCCTATTTCTCTCTCGCCTCTTAGCGCCTTTGGGCCCAAATTCCAGTTTAGGTCTCGCCTGGGTCCTCTTTTGCTTAGTCGCTAAGGAACGCGTGCAAAACTCATCTCGGGCCACTGAAACACCTTGGAAGTGACTGCTAGGACTAATAGGAAGAGTTCCCTGTCTCTCTCTCGCCTCCTGGAGCCTTTGAGCCCAAATTCCAATTTTGGTCTCGCCCGGGTCCTCTTTTGCTTAGTCGCTAAGGAACGCATGCAAAACTCATCTTGGGCCACTGAAACATCATGGAAGTGACTACTAGGAATAATAGGAAGAATTCCCTGAGTCTCTCTCGCCTCCTGGCTTCCAACTTGAGTCTCGCTTTGGTCCTCTTTTGCTTCTTGGCTAAGGAACGCGTGGAAAACTCATTTCGGGCCACTGAAACACCTTGGAAGTGACTACTAGGAGTAATAGGAAGAGTTCCCCGTCTCTCACTCGCCTCCTGTCACCTTTGGGCCCAAATTCTAAGTTGGGTCTCTTTTGGGTCCTCTTTTGCTTAGTCGCTAAGGAACGCGAGCAAAACTCTTCTCGGGCTACTGAAACACGTTTGAAGTGAATGCTAGGATTAATAGGAAGAGTTCCCTGTTTCTCTATTGCCTCTTGGCGCCTTTGGTCCCAAATTCCGTTTTGGGTCTCGCTTGGGTCCTCTGTTCCTTAGCCGCTAAGGAATGGCTGCAAAACACATCTCGGGCCACTGAAACACCTTCGCAGTGACTGCTAGGACTAATAGGAAGAGTTCCCAATTTCACTTTCGTCTCCTGGCTCCTTTGGGCCCAAATTCCAATTTGGGTCTCGCTTAGGTCTTCTGTTGCTTAGTCGCGAAGGAACGGCTGTAAAACTCATCTCGGGCCACTGAAAGACCTTGGTAGTGACTGCTAGGACTAATAGGAAGAGTTCCCAGTCTCTTTCTCGCCTCCTATCACCTTTGGGCCCAAATTCCAATTTTGGTCTCGCCTGGGTCCTCTTTTGCTTAGTCGCTAAGGAACGTGTGCAAAAATCATCTTGGGCCACTGAAACATCATGGAACTGACTACTAGGAATAATAGGAAGAATTCCCTGTGTCTCTCTCGCCTCCTGGCTTCCAACTTGGGCCTCGCTTTCGTCCTACTTTGCTTATAGGCTAACGAACGCATGCAAAACTCATCTTGGGCCACTAAAACACCTTGGAATTGACGGCTAGGACTAATAGGAAGAGTTCCCTGTCTCTTTCTCGCCTCTTGGCGCCTTTGGGCCCAAATTCCAACTTGGGTCTCGCCTGGAATCTCTTTTGCTTTGTCGCTAAGTAACGTGTGCAAAACTCATCTCGGGCCACTGAAACAACTTGGAAGTGATTGCTAGAAGTAATAGGAAGAGTTCCTTGTCTCTCTCTCGCCTCTTGCCGACTTTGGGCTCAAAATCCAAATTTGGTGTTGCCTAGGTCCTCTTTTGCTTAGTCGCTAAGGAACGCGTTCAAAACTCATCTCGGGCCACTGAAACACCTTGGCAGTGGTTGCTAGGACTAATAAGAAGAGTTCCCAGTCTCTTTCTCGCCTCCTACCACCTTTGGGCCCAAATTCCAATTTGGGTCTTGCCTGGGTCCTCTTTTGCTTCGTCGCTAAGGAACGTATGCAAAACTCATCTCTAGCCAGTGAAACACCTGGGACCTCTTTTTCTTAGTTGCTAAGGAATGCGTTCAAAACTCATCTCGGGCCACTGAAACACCTTGGCAGTGACGGCTAGGACTAATAGGAAGAGTTCCCTGTCTCTTTCTCGCCTCTTGGCGCCTTTGGGCCCAAATTCCATATTGGGTCTCGCCTGGGTCCTCTTTTGCTTAGTCGCTAAGGAACGCGTGCAAAACTGATCTCGGGCTACTGAAACAACTTGGAAGTGATTGCTACAAGTAATAGGAAGAGTTCCTTGTCTTTCTCTCGCCTCTTGGCGACTTTGGGCTCAAATTCCAAATTTGGTGTTGCCTAGGTCCTCTTTTGCTTAGTCGCTAAGGAACGCGTTCAAAACTCATCTCGGACCACTGAAACACCATGGAAGTGACTGCTAGGAGTAATAGGAAGAGTTCCCCGTCTCTCACTCGCCTCCTGTCACCTTTGGGCCCAAATTCTAATTTGGGTCTCTTTTGGGTCCTCTTTTGCTTAGTCGCTAAGGAACGCGAGCAAAACTCTTCTCGGGCTACTGAAACACGTTTGAAGTTACTGCTAGGATTAATAGGAAGAGTTCCCTGTTTCTCTATTGCCTCTTGGCGCCTTTGGGCCCAAATTCCATTTTGGGTCTCGCCTGCATCCTCTGTTCCTTAGTCACTAAGGAACGGCTGCAAAACTGATCTCGGGCCACTGAAACACCTGGGCAGTGACTGCTATGACTAATAGGAAGGGTTCCCAGTCTCTCTATCGCCTCCTGGCACCGTTGTGCCCGACTTCCAATTTGTGTCTCGCTTGGGTCCTCTGTTGCTTAGTCGCGAAGGAACATTTGCAAAACTCATCTCGGGACACTGAAATACCTTGGAAGCGACCGGTAGGACTAATAAAGTTCCTTTCTCTCTCTCGCCTCCTGGCGCCTTTGGGCCCAAATTATGATTTGGGTGTCGCCTGGGTTCTCTTTTGTTGAGTTGCTAAGGAACGCCTGGAAAACTCATCTCGGGCCACTGAAACACCATGGAAGTGACTGCTACGACTAATAGGAAGAGTTCCCTGTCTCTGTCTCGCCTTTTGGCGCCCTTGGGCCCAAATTCTGATTTAGGTCTCGCCTTGGTCCTCTTTTGCTCAATCGTTAAGGAACGCGTGCAAAACCCATGTCGGGCCACTGAAACACCTTGGAAGTGCCTGCTAGGACTAATAGCAAGACTTCCCTGTCTCTCTCTCGCCTCGTGGCACCTTTGGACCCAAATTCTAAATTGGGTCTTGGCTGGGTCCTCTTTTGCTGAGTCGCTAAGGAACGCGTGCAAAACTCATCTCAGGCCATTGAAACACCTTGAAAGTGACTGCGCCTTTGGGTCCAAATTTCGATTTGGGTCTCGCCTGGGTCCTCTTTTGCTGAGTTGCTAAGGAGCGCGTGCAAAACTCATGTCATGTAACTGAAACACCTTGCAAGAGAGTGCTAGGACTAATAGGAAGAGTTCCCTGTCTCTCCCTCGCCTTCTGGCGCCTTTCGGCTCAAATTCTGATTTAGGTCTCGCCTGGGTCCTCTTTTGCTGAGTCGCTAAGGAACGCGTGCAAAACTCATGTCGGGCCACTGAAACACCTTGGAAATGGCTGCTAGGACTAATAGGAAGAGGTTCCTATCTCTCCCTCGCCACCTGGCACCTTTGGCCTAAATTCAGATTTGGGTCTTGCCTGGGTCCTCTTTTGCTTAGTCGCTAAGGAACGTGTGCAAAACTCATGTCAAGCCACTGAAACACCTTGGAAGTGGCTGCTAGGACTAATAGGAAGAGGTTCCTATCTCTCCCTCGCCACCTGTCACCTTTGGCCTAAATTCAGATTTGGGTCTTGCCTGGGTCCTCTTTTGCTTAGTCGCTAAGGAACGTGTGCAAAACTCATGTCAAGCCACTGAAACACCTTGGAAGTGGCTGCTAGGACTAATAGGAAGAGTTCCCTATCTCTCCCTCGCCCCCTGGCACCTTTGGGCCCAAATTTCGATTTGGGTATCGTTTGGGTCCTGTTTTGCTGAGTTGCTAAGGAACGCGTGCAAAACTCATGCCACGCAACTGAAACACCTCGGAAGAGAGTGCTAGGACTAATAGGAAGAGTTCCCTGTCTCTCCTTCGCCTTCTGGCACCTTTAGACTCAAATTCTGATTTGGGTCTCGTCTGGGTCCCCTTTTACTGAGTCGCTAAGGAACGCGTGCAAAACTGATATCGGGCCACTGAAACACCTTGGAAGTGACTGCTAGGACTAATAGGAAGAGTTCCCTGTCTCTCTCTCACCTCCTCGCATCTTTGGGCCCAAATTCCAATTTGGGTCTCGTCTGGGTCCTCTTTTGCAGAGTTGCTAAGGATCGCGTGCAAAACTCATGCCACGCAACTGAAACACCTTGGAAGAGAGTGCTAGGACTAATAGGAAGAGTTCCCTGTCTCTCCCTCGCCTTCTGGCGCCTTTCGGCTCAAATTCTGATTTAGGTCTCGCCTGGGTCCTCTTTTGCTGAGTCGCTAAGGAACGCGTGCAAAACTCATGTCGGGCCACTGAAACACCTTGGAAATGGCTGCTAGGACTAATACAAAGAGTTCCCTGTCTCTCTTCCGCCTCCTGGCGCCTTTGGGCCCAAACTCCAATTTGGGTCTCGCCTGGGTCCTGTTTTGCTGAGTCGCTACGGAACGCTTACAAACCTCATGTGGGGCCACTGACACACCATGGAAGTGACTGCTAGGACTAATAGGAAGAGTTCCCTATCTCTCTCTCACCTCCTGGCACCATTGGTCCCAAATTCCAATTTGAGACTTCGCTGGGTCCTCTTTTGCTGAGTCGCTAAGGAATGCGCGCAAAACTCATCTCAGGCCACTAAAACACCATTGAAGTGACTGCGCCTTTGGTCCCAAATTGCAATTTGGGTCTCGCTTGGGTCCTATTTTGCTGAGTTGCTAAGGAACGCATTCAAAACTCGTGTCAGACCACTGAAACACCTTGGAAGTGACTGCTAGGACTAATAAGAAGATTTCCCTGTCTCTCTCCCGCCTCCTTCCACCTTAGGGCCCAAATTCTGATTTGTGTCTCGCCTAGGTCCTCTTTCGCTAACTTGCTAAGGAACATGTGCAAAACTCATGTGGGTCACTGAAACACCTTGGAAGTGGGTGCTAGGACTAATAGGAAGAGTTCCTTGTCTCTCCCTCGCCTTCTGGCGCCTTTAGGCTCAAATTCTGATTTAGGTGTCGCCTGGGTACTTTTTTGCTGAGTCGCTAAGGAACGCCCGCAAAACACATCTCAGGCCACTAAAACACCTTTGAAGTGACTGCGCCTTTGGGCCCAAATTCCAATTTGGGTCTCGCTTGGGTCCTCTTTTGCTGAGTTGCTAAGGGACGTATTCAAAACTCGTGTCGGACCACTGAAACACCTTGGAAGTGACTGCTAGGACTAATAAGAAGATTTCCCTGTCTCTCTCCCGCCTCTTTCCACCTTTGGGCCCAAATTCCGATTTGTGTCTCGCCTGGGTCCTCCTTCGCTGAGTTGCTAAGAAATGCGTGCAAAACTCATGCCACGCAACTTAAACACCTTGGAAGAGAGTGCTAGGACTAATAGGAAGAGTTCCTTGTCTCTCCCTCGCCTTCTGGCGCCTTTAGGCTCAAATTCTGATTTAGGTGTCGCCTGAGTCCTCTTTTGCTGAGTCGCTAAGGAACGCGCGCAAAACACATCTTAGGCCACTAAAACACCTTTGAAGTGACTGCGCCTTTGGGCCCCAATGCCAATTTGGGTCTCGCTTGGGTCCTCTTTTGCTGAGTTGCTAAGGGACGCATTCAAAACTCGTGTCGGACCACTGAAACACCTTGGAAGTGACTGCTAGGACTAATAAGAAGATTTCCCTGTCTCTCTCCCGCCTTCTTCCACCTTTGGGCCCAAATTCTGATTTGTGTCTCGCTTGGGTCCTCTTTCGCTGAGTTGCTAAGAAATGCGTGCAAAACTCATGCCACGCAACTGAAACACCTTGGAAGAGAGTGCTAGGACTAATAGGAAGAGTTCCCTGTCTCTCCCTCGCCTTCTGGCGCCTTTAGGCTCAAATTCTGATTTAGGTGTCACCTGGGTCCTCTTTTGCTGAGTCGCTAAGGAACGCGCGCAAAACACATCTCAGGCCACTAAAACACCTTTGAAGTGACTGCGCCTTTGGGCCTAAATTCCAATTTGGGTCTCGGTTGGGTCCTATTTTGTTGAGTTGCTAAGGAACGCATTCAAAACACGTCTCGGACCACTGAAACACCTTGGAAGTGACTGCTAGGACTAATAAGAAGATTTCCCTATCTCTCTCCCGCCTCCTTCCACCTTTGGGCCCAAATTCCGATTTGTGTCTCGCCTGGGTCCTCTTTCGCTGACTTACTAAGGAACATGTGCAAAACTCATATCGGGCCACTGAAACACCTTGGAAGTGACTGCTAGGACTAATGGGAAGAGTTCCCTGTCTCTCTCTCGCCTCCTCGCATCTTTGGGCCCAAATTCCAATTTGGGTCTCGTCTGGGTCCTCTTTTGCTGAGTCCCTAACGAACGCGTGCAAAACTCATGTCAGGCCACTGAAACACCTTGGAAGTGGCTGCTAGGACTAATACGAAGAGTTCCCTGTCTCTCTTCCGCCTCCTGGCGCCTTTGGGCCCAAACTCCAATTTGGGTCTCGCCTGGGTCTTGTTTTGCTGACTCGCTAAGGAACGCGTGCAAACCTCATGTGGGGCCACTGACACACCATGGAAGTGACTGCTAGGACTAATAGGAAGAGTTCCCTATCTCTCTCTCACCTCCTGGCACCATTGGTCCCAAATTCCATTTTGAGACTTCGTTGGGTCCTCTTTCGCTGAGTCGCTAAGGAATGCGCGCAAAACTCATCTTAGGCAACTAAAACACCTTTGAAGTGACTGCGCCTTTGGGCCCAATTTCCAATTTGGGTCTCGCCTGGGTCCTCTTTTGCTGAGTCCGTAAGGAACGCGTGCAAAACTCATCTCGGGCCACTGAAACACCATGGAAATGACTGCTAGGACTAATAGGAAGAGTTCCCTGTCTCTCTCTCGCCTCCTGGCGTCCTTGGGCCTAAATTCTGATTTGGGTCTCGCCTCGGTCCTTCTTTGCTTAATCGTTAAGGAACGCGTACAAAACCCATGTCGGGCCACTGAAACACCTTGGAAGTGGCTGCTAGGACTAATAGGAAGAGTTCCCTGTCTCTCTCTCGCCTCCTGGCACCTTTGGGCCCAAATTCAAATTTGCGTCTCGTCTGGGTCCTCTTTTGCTGGGCGCTAAGGAACGTGCGCAAAACTTATATCGGGCCACTGAAACATCTAGAAAGTGACTGTGGCTTTGGGCCCAAATTCTGATTTGGGTCTCGTTTGGGTCCTCTTTTGCTGAGTGCTAAGGAACACGTGCAAAGCTCATCTTGGGCCACAGAAACACCTTGGAAGAAACTGCTATGACTAATAGGAAGAGTTAATTGTCTCTCTCTCGCCTCCTGACACCTTTAGGCCTAACGATTTCGGTATAGCCTGGGTCATCTTTTGTTAAGTTGCTAAGGAACGCGTGTAAAACTCATGTCAGGCAACTGAAACATCTTGGAAGTGAGTGCTAGGACTAATAGGAAGAGTTGCTTGTCTCTCTCTCGCCTCCTGGCGCCTTGGGGCCCAAATTCCGATTAGGGTCTCGCCTGGTCCTCTTTTGCTTAGACGCCAAGGAACACGTGCAAAACTCATGTCGGGCCACTGAAACACCTTGGAAGTGGCTGCTAGAACTAATAGGAAGAGTTCCCTATCTCTCTCTCACCTCCTGGCACCATTGGTCCCAAATTCCAATTTGAGACTTCGTTGGGTCCTCTTTCGCTGAGTCGCTAAGGAACGCGCGCAAAACTCATCTTAGGCAACTAAAACACCTTTGAAGTGACTGCGCCTTTGGGCCTAATTTCCAATTTGGGTCTCGCTTGGGTCCTCTTTTGCTGAGTTGCTAAGGAACGCATTCAAAATTCGTGTCATACCACTGAAACACCTTGGAAGTGACTGCTAGGACTAATAAGAAGATTTCCCTGTCTCTCTCCCGCCTCGTTCCACCTTTGGGCCCAAATTCCGATTTGTGTCTCGCCTGGGTCCTCTTTCGCTGACTTGTTAAGGAACATGTGCAAAACACATCTCAGGCCACGGAAACACCTTGGAAGTGACAGCTAGGAATAATAGGAAGAGTTCCCTGTCTCTCTCTCGCCTCCTCGCATCTTTGGGCCCAAATTCCGATTTGGGTCTCGTCTGGGTCCTCTTTTGTAGAGTTGCTAAGGAACGCATGCAAAACTCATGCCACGCAACTGAAACACCTTGGAAGAGAGTGCTAGGACTAATAGGAAGAGTTCCCTGTCTCTCCCTCACCTTCTGGCGCCTTTAGGCTCAAATTCTGAGTTAGGTCTCACCTGGGTCCTCTTTTGCTGAGTCGCTAAGGAACGCGTGCAAAACTCATGTCGGGCCACTGAAATACCTTGGAAGTGGCTGCTAGGAATAGTAAGAAGATTTCCCTGTCTCTCTCCCGCCTCCTTCCTTCCACCTTTGGGGCCAAATTCCGAATTGTGTCTCGCCTAGGTCCTCTTTCGCTGACTTGCTAAGGAACATGCGCAAAACTCATATTGGGCCACTGAAACACCTTGGAAGTGGCTGCTAGGACTAATAGGAAGAGTTCGTTGTCTCTCTCTCGCCTCCTGGCGCCTTTGGGCCTAAATTCCAATTTGGGTCTATTGGGTCCTGTTTTGCTGAGTTGCTAAGGAACACGTGCAAAACACATCTCAGGCCACGGAAACACCTTGGAATTGACTGCAAGGACTAATAGGAAGAGTTCCCTGTCTCTCTCTCGCCTCCTGGAACCTTTGGGCCCAAACTCCAATTTGGGTCTCGCCTGGGTCCTCTTCTGCTGAGTCGCTAAGGAACGTGTGCAAATTCATCTCGGGCCACTCAAACGCCTTAGAAGTGGCTGCTAGGAGTAATAGGAAGAGTTCCCTGTCCTCACCCGCCTCCTGGCGCCTTTGGGCCCAAACTCCAATTTCGGTCTCGCCTGGGTCCTCTTTTGCTTAGTCACTAAGGAACACGTGCAAAACTCATCTCGGACCACAGAAACACCGTGGAAGTGATTGCTAGGACTAATAGGAAGGGTTCACTGTCTCACTCTCGCCTCCTGGCGCCTTTGGGCCCAAATTCTGATTTGGGTCTCGCCTAGGTCCTCTTTTACTGAGTTCCTAAGGAACGCGTGCAAAATTCATGTCAGGCTACTGAAACACCTTGGAAGTGAGTGCTCTGACTAATAGGAAGAGTTCTCTGTCTCTCTCTAGCCTCCTGGCGCCTTTAGGCCCAAATTCTGATTTGGGTCTCGCCTGGGTCCTCTTTTGCTGAGTCCGTAAGGAACGCGTGCAAAACTCATCTCGGACCACTGAAACACCATGGAAATGACTGCTAGGACTAATAGGAAGAGTTCTCTGTCTCTCTCTCGCCTCCTGGCGTCCTTGGGCCTAAATTCTGATTTGGGTCTCGCCTCGGTCCTCCTTTGCTTAATCGTTAAGGAACGCGTACAAAACCCATGTCGGGCCACCGAAACACCTTGGAAGTGGCTGCTAGGACTAATAGGAAGAGTTCCCTGTCTCTCTCTCGCCTCCTGGCACCTTTAGGCCCAAATTCAAATTTGCGTCTCGTCTGGGTCCTTTTTTGCTAAGCGCTAAGGAACGTGTGCAAAACTTATCTCGGGCCACTGAAACACCTAGAAAGTGACTGTGGCTTTGGGCCCAAATTCTGATTTGGGTCTCGTCTGGGTTCTCTTTTGCTGAGTGCTAAGGAACGCGTGCAAAACTCATCTCGGGCCATTGAAACACCTTGAAAGTGACTGCGTCTTTGGGCCCAAATTTCGATTTGGGTCTCGCCTTGGTCCTCTTTTGCTGAGTTGCTAAGGAACGCGTACAAAATTCATGCCACACAACTGAAACACCTCAGAAGAGAGTGCTAGGACTAATAGGAATAGTTCCCTGTCTCTCTCTCTCCTCCTGGCGCCTTTGGGCCGATGTTCCGATTTGGGTCTCGCCTGGGTCCTCTTTTGCTTAGTTGCTAAGGAACGCGTGCAAAACTCATGTCAAGCCACTGAAACAACTTAGAAGTGGCTGCTAGGACTAATAGGAAGAGGTTCCTACCTCTCCCTCGCCACCTGTCACCTTTGGCCTAAATTCAGATTTGGGTCTTGCCTGGGTCCTCTTTTGCTTAGTCGCTAAGGAACGTGTGCAAAACTCATGTCAAGCCACTGAAACACCTTGGAAGTGGCTGCTAGGACTAATAGGAAGAGTTCCCTATCTCTCCCTCGCCCCCTGGCACCTTTGGGCCCAAATTCTGATTTGGGTATCGTTTGGGTCCTGTTTTGCTGAGTTGCTAAGGAACGCGTACAAAATTCATGCCACACAATTGAAACACCTCGGAAGAGAGTGCTAGGACTAATAGGAAGAGTTCCCTGTCTCTCCTTTGCCTTCTGGCGCCTTTAGACTCAAATTCTGATTTGGGTCACGTCTGGGTCCCCATTTACTGAGTCGCTATGGAACGCGTGCAAAACTCATATCGGGCCAGTGAAACACCTTGGAAGTGACTGCTAGGACTAATAGGAAGAGTTCCCTGTCTCTCTCTCACCTCCTCGCATCTTTAGGCCCAAATTCCAATTTGGGTCTCGTCTGGGTCCTCTTTTGCAGAGTTGCTAAGGATCGCGTGCAAAACTCATGCCACGCAACTGAAACACCTTGGAAGAGAGTGCTAGGACTAATAGGAAGAGTTCCCTGTCTCTCCCTCGCATTCTGGCGCCTTTCGGCTCAAATTCTGATTTAGGTCTCGTCTGGGTCCTCTTTTGCTGAGTCGCTAAGGAACGCGTGCAAAACTCATGTCGGGCCACTGAAACACCTTGGAAGTGGCCGCTGGGACTAATACAAAGAGTTCCCTGTCTCTCTTCCGCCTCCTGGCGCCTTTGGGCCCAAACTCCAATTTGGGTCTCGCCTGGGTCCTGTTTTGCTGACTCGCTAAGGAACGCGTGCAAACCTCATGTGGGGCCACTGACACACCATGGAAGTGACTGCTAGGATTAATAGGAAGAGTTCCCTATCTCTCTCTCACCTCCTGGCACCATTGGTCCCAAATTCTAATTTGAGACTTCGCTGGGTCCTCTTTTGCTGAGTCGGTAAGGAACGCGTGCAACACTCATGTCAGGCCACTGAAACACCTTGGAAGTGACTGCTAGGACTAATAGGAAGAGTTCCCTGCCACTCTCTCGCAGCCTGGCGCATTTGGGCCCAAATTTCAATTTGGGTCTCGCCTGGGTCCTTTTTTGCTTAATGGCTAACGAATGCGTGCAAAACTCATGTTTAGTCACTGAAACACCTTGGAAGTAGCTGCTAGGACTAATAAGAAGAGTTCCCTGTCTCTCTCTCACCTCCTGGCGCCTTTGGGCCCAAATTGTTCGCTTGGGTCCTCTCTTGCTTAGTCGCTAAGGAACGCGTGCAAAACTCATCTCGAGCCACTGAAACACCTTGGTAGTGACTGCTAGGACTAATAGGAATAGTTCCCTGTCTCTCTCTGTCTTCCTGGCGCCTTTGGGCCAATGTTGCGATTTGGGTCTCGCCTGGGTCCTCTTTTGCTTAGTTGCTAAGGAACGCGTGCAAAACTCATGTCAAGCCACTGAAACACCTTAGAAGTGGCTGCTAGGACTAATAGGAAGAGGTTCCTACCTCTCCCTCGCCACCTGTCACCTTTGGCCTAAATTCAGATTTGGGTCTTGCCTGGGTCCTCTTTTGCTTAGTTGCTAAGGAACGTGTGCAAAACTCATGTCAAGCCACTGAAACACCTTGGAAGTGGCTGCTAGGACTAATAGGAAGAGTTCCCTATCTCTCCCTCGCCCCCTGGCACCTTTGGGCCCAAATTCTGATTTGGGTATCGTTTGGGTCCTGTTTTGCTGAGTTGCTAAGGAACGCGTGCAAAATTCATGCCACACAACTGAAACACCTCGGAAGAGAGTGCTAGGACTAATAGGAAGAGTTCCCTGTCTCTCCTTCGCCTTCTGGCGCCTTTAGACTCAAATTCTGATTTGGGTCACGTCTGGGTCCCCATTTACTGAGTCGCTAAGGAACGCGTGCAAAACTCATATCGGGCCACTGAAACACCTTGGAAGTGACTGCTAGGACTAATAGGAAGAGTTCCCTGTCTCTCTCTCACCTCCTCGCATCTTTAGGCCCAAATTCCAATTTGGGTCTCGCCTGGGTCGTATTATGCTAAGTCACTAAGGATAGCATTCAAAACTCATGTCGGGCCACTGAAACACCTTGAAAGTGATCGCTAGGACTAATAGGAAGAGTTCTCTGTCTCTCCCTCGCCTTCTGGCGCCTTTCGGCTCAAATTCTGATTTAGGTCTCGCCTCGGTCCTCTTTTGCTGAGTCGCTAAGGAACGCGTGCAAAACTCATGTCGGGCCACTGAAACACCTTGGAAGCGGCTGTTAGGACTAATACAAAGAGTTCCCTGTCTCTCTTCCGCCTCCTGGCGCCTTTGGGCCCAAACTCCAATTTGGGTCTCGCCTGGGTCCTGTTTTGCTGAGTCGCTAAGGAACGCGTGCAAACCTCATGTGGGGCCACTGACACACCATGGAAGTGACTGCTAGGATTAATAGGAAGAGTTCCCTATCTCTCTCTCACCTCCTGGCACCATTGGACCCAAATTCTAATTTGAGACTTCGTTGGGTCCTCTTTTGCTGAGTCGCTAAGGAACGCGTGCAACACTCATGTCAGGCCACTGAAACACCTTGGAAGTGACTGCTAGGACTAATAGGAAGAGTTCCCTGCCACTCTCTCACAGCCTGGCGCATTTGGGCCCAAATTTCAATTTGGGTCTCGCCTGGGTCCTTTTTTGCTTAATGGCTAAGGAATGCGTGCAAAACTCATGTTTAGTCACTGAAACACCTTGGAAGTAGCTGCTAGGACTAATAAGAAGAGTTCCCTGTCTCTCTCTCACCTCCTGGCGCCATTGGGCCCAAATTGTTCGCTTGGGTCCTCTCTTGCTTAGTCGCTAAGGAACGCGTGCAAAACTCATCTCGAGCCACTGAAACACCTTGGTAGTGACTGCTAGGACTAATAGGAAGAGTTTGCTATCTCTCTCTCGCCTCGTGGCGCCTTTGGCCCCAAATTCTAAGTAAGGTCTCGCCTGGGTCCTCTTTTGCTAATTCGGTAAGCAACGCGTGCAAAACTCATCTCGGGCCACTGAAACACCTTGGAAGTGACTGCTAGGACTAATAGGAAGAGTTCCCTTTCTCTCTCTCGCCTCCTGGCGCCTTTGGGCCCAAATTCTAATTTGGCTCTCTCGTGGGTCCACTTTTGCTTAGTCGCTAGGAAAATTGATCGAGGGCCACTAAAACACCTTGGAAGTGACTGCTAGGACTAATAGGAAGAGTTCCCTTTCTCTCTCTCACCTCCTGGCGCCTTTGGGCCCAAATTCTAATTTGGCTCTCTCGTGGGTCCACTTTTGCTTAGTTGCTAGGAAAATTGATCGAGGGCCACTAAAACACCTTGGAAGTGACTGCTAGGGCTAATATGATGAGTTCCCTGTCTCTCTCTCGCCTCTTGGCGTCTTTGGGCCCAAATTCTGATTTGGGTCTCGCCTGGGTCCTCTTTTTCTATGTTGCTAAGGAACGCGTGCAAAACTCATGTCAGGCCACTGAAAAACCTTGGAAGTGACTGCTAGGACTAATAGGAAGAGTTCCCTGTCTCTCTCTCGCATGCTGGCGCATTTGGGCACAAATTTCAATTTGGGTCTCGTCTGGGTCCTCATTTGCTTAATAGCTAAGGAACGTGTGTAAAACTCATGTCGGGCTACTGAAACACCTTGGATGTTGCTGCTAGGACTAATAGGAAGAGTTCCCTGTCTCTCTCTCGCCTCCTGGCGCCTTTGGGCCCAAATTTCAAATTGGATGTCGCTTGGGTCCTCTCTTGGTTAGTCGCTATGGAACGCGTGCAAAACTTATCTCGAGCCACTGAAACACCTTGGAAGTGACCGCTAGGACTAATATGAAGAGATCCCGGTCTCTCTTGCCTTCTGGCGCCTTTGGACCTAATTTCCGATTTGGGTCCTCTTTTGCTGAGTCCGTAAGGAACGCGTGCAAAACTCATGTCGGGCCACTGAAACACCTTGTAAGCGACTGCGAGGACTAATATGAACAGTTCGCTGTCTCTCTCTCGTCTTCTGGCACCTTTGGGCCCAAATTCTTATTTGGGTCTCGTGTGGCTCCTCTTTTGCAGAGTCGCTAACGAACGCGTTCAAAACTCATCTCCGGCCACTGAAACATCTTGGAAGTGACTGCTAGTGCTAATAGGAAGAGTTCCCTGTCTCTTTCTCGTATCCTGGCGCCTTTGGGCCCAAATTCCAATTTGGTTCTCTCCTGGGTCCTCTTTTGCTTAGTCGCTAGCAAAACTCATCTCGGGCCACTGACACAGCTTGGAAATGACTTCTAGGACTAATAGGATGAGTTCCCTGTCTCTCTCTCGCCTCCTGGCACCTTTGGGCTCAAATTCTAATTTGGGTCTCACTTTGGTCCTCTTTTGCTTATTCTCTAAGGAACCCTAGCAAAACTCATCTGAGGGCACTGAAACACCTTCGAAGTGACTGCTAGGACTAACAGGAAGAGTTTGCTCTCTCTCACCTCGTGGCGCCTTTGGGCCCAAATTCTGATTTGGCTCTCGCCTGGGTCCTCTTTTGCTGAGTCGCTAAGGAACGCGTGCAAAACTCATCTCAGGCCACTGAAACACCTTGTAAGCCACTGGTAGGACTAATAGGAAGAGTTCGCTGTCTATTTCTCGCCTCTTGGCGCCTTTGGGCCCAAATTCTGAGTTGGGTCTCGCTTGGGTCCTTTTTTGTTGAATCACTAAGGAACGGGTGCAAAACTCATCTCGGGCCAACGAAACACCTTGGAAGTGACTGCTAGGACTAATAGGAAGAGTTCCCTGTCTCTCTCTCGCCTCCTGGCGCCTTTGGGCCTAAATTCCAATTTGGTTCTCTCCTGGGTCCTCTTTTGCTTAGTCGCTAGCAAAACTCATCTTGGGCCACTGAAACACCTTGGAAGTGACTTCTAGGACTAATAGGATGAGTTCCCTAACTCTCTCTCGCCTCTTGGCGCCTTTGGGCCCAAATTCCTATTTGGCTCTCGCATGGGTCCTCTTTTGCTGATTCGCTAAGCAACGGGTGCAAAACTCATCTCGGGCTACCGAAACACCTTGGAAGTGACTTCTAGGACTAATAGGATGAGTTCCCTGTCTCTCTCTCACCTCCTGGCGCCTTTGGTCTGAAATTCCAATTTGCCTAGGTCCTCTTTTGCTGAGTCGCTAAGGAACGCGTGGAAAACTCATCTCAAGCCACTGACACATCTTGGAAGTGACTGCGCCTTTGGCCCCAAATTCCAATTTGGGTATCGCCTGGGTCCTCTTTTGCTTAGTCGCTAAGGAACGCATGCACAACTCATCTCTGGCCACTGAAACACCTTGCAAGTGACTGCTAGGACTAACAGGAAGAGTTCGCTGTCTCTCTCTCGCCTCGTGGCTCCTTTGGGCCCAAATTTTGATTTGGGTCTCGCCTGGGTCCTCTTTTGTTGATTCGCTAAGGAACGCGTGCAAAAGTCATGTGGGGCCACTGAAACACTTTGGAAGTGACTACTAGAACTAATAGGAAGAGTTCGCTGTCTCTCTCTTGTGCCTCGTGGCTCCTTTGGGCCCAAATTTTGATTTGGGTCTCGCCTGGGTCCTCTTTTGCTGATTCGCTAAGGAACGCGTGCAAAACTCATGTTGGGCCACTGAAACACCTTGGAAGTGACTGCTAGGACTAATATGAAGAGTTCGCTGTCTCTCTCTCGGCTCGTGGCTCCTTTGGGCCTAAATTTTGATTTGGTCTCGTCTAGGTCCTCTTTTGCTTAATCGCTAAGGAACGCGTGCAAAACTCATCTCGGCCACTGAAACACCTTGGAAGTGACAGCTAGGACTAATAGGAAGAGTTCCCTGTCTCTCTCTCGCCTCCTAGCGCCTTTGGGCCCAAATTCCAATTTGGTTCTCTCCTGGGTCCTCTTTTGCTTAGTCGCTAGCAAAACTCATCTCGGGCCACTGAAACACCTTGAAAGTGACTTGTAGGACTAATAGGATGAGTTCCCTGTCTCTCTCTCGCCTCTTGGCGCCTTTGGGCCCAAATTCCAATTTGGGTCTCGCTTGGGTTCTCTTTTGCTGATTCGCTAAGGAACCGGTGCGAAACTCATCTCGGGCCACTGAATCACCTTGGAAGTGACTTCTAGGACTAATAGGATGAGTTCCCTCTCTCTCTCTCACCTCCTGGCGCCTTTGGTTCGAAATTCCAATTTAGGTCTCGCCTGGGTCTTCTTTTGCTGATTCGCTGAGGAACGGGTGCAAAACTCAACTCGGGCCACTGAAACACCTTGGAAGTGACTGCTAGGACTAATATGAAGAGTTCACTGTCTCTATCTCACCCCCTGAAGCCTTTTGGCCCAAATTCCAATTTGGGCCTCGCTTGGGTCCTATTTTGCTTAGTTGCTAAGGAACGCGTGCACAACTCATCTCTGGCCACTGAAACACCTTGCAAGTGACTGCTAGGACTAATAGGAAGAGTTCGCTGTCTCTCTCTCGCCTCGTGGCTCCTTTGGGCCCAAATTTTGATTTGGGTCTCGCCTGGGTCCTCTTTTGTTGATTCGCTAAGGAACATGTGCAAAACTCATGTGGGGCCACTGAAACACCTTGGAAGTGACTGCTAGGACTAATAGGAAGAGTTCGCTGTTTCTCTCTCACCTCGTGGCTCCTTTGGGTCCAAATTTTGATTTGGGTCTCACCTAGGTCCTCTTTTGTTGATTCGCTAAGGAACGCGTGCAAAACTCATGTGGGGCCACTGAAACACCTTGGAAGTGACTGCTAGGACTAATAGGAAGAGTTCGCTGTTTCTCTCTCACCTCGTGGCTCCTTTGGGTCCAAATTTTGATTTGGGTCTCGCCTAGTCCTCTTTTGTTGATTCGCTAAGGAACGCGTGCAAAACACATGTCGGGTCACTGAAACACCTTGGAAGTGACTGTTAGGACTAATAGGAAGAGTTCGCTGTCTCTCTCTCACCTCGTGGATCCTTTGGGCCCAAATTTTGATTTGGTCTCGTCTAGGTCCTCTTTCACTGATTCGCTAAGGAACGTGTGCAAAACTCATTTCGGGCCACTGAAACACCTTGGATGTGACTGGTAGGACTAATTTGAAGAGTTCACTCTCTCTCTCTTGCCTCTTGGTGCCTTTGGGCCCAAATACCGATTTGGGTCTCGCCTCGGTCCTCTTTTGTTGAGTCACTAAGGAATGCATACAAAACTCATGACGGGCCACTGAAAAACCATGGAAGTGACTGCTAGGACTAATAGGATGAGTTCGCTGTCTCTCTCTTAACTCGTGGGGCCTTTGGGCATAAATTCTGAGTTGGGCCTCGCCTGGGTCCTCTGTTGCTGAGTTGCTAAGGAACGCGTGCAAAACTCATCTCGGGCCACTAAAACACCTTGGAAGTGACTGCGCCTTTGGACCTAAATTCCAATTTGGGTCTCGCTTGGGTCCTATTATGCTGAGTCACTAAGGAACGGGTTCAAAACTCATGTCGAGCCACTGTAACACCTTTGAAGTGACTGCTAGGACTAATAGGAAGAGTTCCTTGTCTCCCTCTCACCTCTTGGCGCCTTTGGGCCCAAATTCTGATTTGGGTATCGCATGGGTCCTCTTTTGCTGAGTCGCTAAGGAACACGTGCAAAAGTCATGTTGGGCTACTAAAACACCTTGGAAGTGATTGATAGGACTAATAGGAAAAGTTCGTTATCTCTCTCTCGTCTCGTGGCGCCTTTGGGTCCAAATTCTGAGTTGGGTCTCGCCTGGGCCCTTTTTTGCTAATTCGCTAAGGAACGCGTGCAAAACTCATCTCAGGCCACTGAAACATCTTGGAAGTGATTGGTAGGACTAATATGAAGAGTTCACTGTCTCTCTCTTGCCTCGTGGCGCCTTTGGGCCCAAATTCATATTTGGGTCTCGCGTGGCTCCTCTTTTGTTGAGTCGCTAAGGAACGTGTGCA
Organism: Abrus pulchellus subsp. cantoniensis; assembly: GCA_024086825.1. Lineage (NCBI taxonomy): Eukaryota > Viridiplantae > Streptophyta > Magnoliopsida > Fabales > Fabaceae > Abrus > Abrus pulchellus. Next base: position 16,950,655 of record CM044056.1, read on the forward strand.
AAACTCATGTCGGGCCACTGAAACACCATGGAAGTGACTGCTAGGACTAATAGGAAGAGTTTGCTGTCTCTCTCTCGTCTCGTGGCGCCTTTGGGCCCAAATTCAGATTTGGGCCTCGCGTGGGTCCTCTTTTGTTGAGTCGCTAAGGAACGCGTGCAAAACTTATGTCGGGCCACTGAAACACCATGGAAGTGACTGCTAGGACTAATAGGAAGAGTTCGCTATCTCTCTCTTGCCTCGTGGCGCCTTTGGGCCCAAATTCTACGTTGGGCCTCGCTTGGGTCCTCTGTTGCTGAATCGTTAAGGAACGCGTGCAAAACTCATCTCGGGCCACTGAAATACCTTGGAAGTGACTGCGCCTATGGACCCAAATTCCAATTTGGGTCTCGCCTGGGTCCTATTATGCTTAGTCACTAAGGAACACGTACAAAACTCATGTCGGGCCACTGAAACACCATGGAAGTGACTGCTAGGACTAATAGGAAGAGTTCCTTGTCTCTCTCTCGCCTCCTGGCGCCTTTGGGCCCAAATTCTGATTTGGGTATCGCCTCGGTCCTCTTTTGCTGAGTCGCTAAGGAACACGTGCAAAAGTCATGTTGGGCTACTAAATCACCTTGGAAGTGACTGCTAGGACTAATAGGAAGAGTTCGCTGTCTCTCTCTCGCCTCGTGGCACCTTTGGGCCCAAATTCTGAGTTGGGCCTCGCCTGGGTCCTCTGTTGCTGAGTCGCTGAGGAATGCGTGCAAAACTCATCTCGGGCCACTGAAACACCTTGGAGGTGACTGCGGCTATGGACCCAAATTCCAATTTGGGTCTCGCCTGGGTCTTATTATGCTTAGTCGCTAAGGAACGCGTGCAAAACTCATGTCGGGCCACTGAAACACCCTGGAAGTGACTGTTAGGACTAATAGGAAGAGTTTCTTATCTCTCTCTTGCCTTCTGGCGCCATTGGGCCCAAATTCTGATTTGGATATCGCCTTGGTCCTCTTTTGCTGAGTCACTAAGGAACACGTGCAAAAGTCATGTTGGGCTACAAAAACACCTTGGAAGTGATTGATAGGACTAATAGTAAAAGTTCGCTGTCTCTCTCTTGCCTCGTGGCGCCTTTGGGCCCAAATTCTGAGTTGGGTCTCGCCTGGGACCTCTTTTGCTGATTCGCTAAGGAATGCGTGCAAAACTCATCTCAGGCCACTGAAACACCTTGGAAGTGATTGGTAGGACTAATATGAAGAGTTCACTATCTCTCTCCTGCCTCTTGGCGCCTTTTGGCTCAAATTCCGATTTCGGTCCCGCCTGGGTCTCCTTGTGTTGTGTCGCTAAGGAACGCGTTCAAAACATGTCGGGCCACAGAAACACCCTGGAAGTGACTGCTAGGACTAATAGGAAGAGTTCCTTGTCTCTCTCTCGCCTCCTGGCGCCTTTGGGCCCAAATTCTGATTTGGGTATCGCCTCGGTCCTCTTTTGCTGAGTCGCTAAGGAACACGTGCAAAAGTCATGTCGGGCTACTGAAACACCTTGGAAGTAACTGATAGGACTAATAGGAAAAGTTCGCTGTCTCTCTCTCACCTCATGGCGCCTTTGGGCCCAAATTCTGAGTTGGGTCTCGCCTGGTCCCTCTTTTGCTGATTCGCAAAGAAACGCGTTCAAAACTCATCTCAGGCCACTGAAACACCTTGGAAGTTATTGGTAGGACTAGTATGAAGAGTTCACTGTCTCTCTCTTGCCTTTCGGCGCCTTTGGGCTCAAATTCCGATTTGGGTCTTGCCTCGGTCCTTTTTTGTTGAGTCACTAAGGAACGCGTGCAAAACTCATGTCGGGCCACTGAAACACCATGGAAGTGACTGCTAGGACTAATAGGAAGAGTTCGCTGTCTCTCTCTCACCTCGTGGCGCCTTTGGGCCCAAATTCTGAGTTAGGCCTCGCCTGGGCCTCTGTTGTTGAGTCGCTAAGGAACGCGTGCAAAACTTATCTTGGGCCACTGAAACACCTTAGAAGTGACTGCGCCTTTGGACCCAAAAATTTGGGTCTCACCTGGGTCCTATTATGCTTAGTCACTAAGGAACGCGTTCAAAACTCATGTCAGGCCACTGAAACACCTTGGAAGTGACTGATAAGACTAATAGGAAAAGTTCGCTGTCTCTCTCTCGCCTCATAGCGCCTTTGGGCCCAAATTCTGAGTTGGGTCTCGCCTGGGCCCTCCTTTACTGATTCGCTAAGGGACGCGTGCAAAACTCATCTCGGGCCACTAAAACACCTTGGAAGTGGCTGCGCCTTTGGACCCAAATTCCAATTGGGTCTCGCTTGGGTCCTATTATGCTGAGTCACTAAGGAACGGGTTCAAAACTCATGTCGGGCCACTGTAACACCTTGGAAGTGACTGCTAGGACTTATAGGAAGTGTTCCTTGACTCTCTCTCTCCTCTTGGCGCCTTGGGGCCCAAATTCTGATTTGGGTATCCACTGGGTCCTCTTTTGCTGAGTCGCTAAGGAACACGTGCACAAGTCATGTCGGGCTATTGAAACACCTTGGAAGTGACTGATAGGACTAATAGGAAATGTTCGCTTCTCTCTTTCGCCTCGTGGCGCCTTTGATCCCAAATTCAGATTTGGGTCTCGCGTGGGTCCTCTTTTGCTGATTCGCTAAGGAACGTGTGCAAAAGACATCTGAGGCCACTGAAACACCTTGGAAGTGACTGCTAGGACGAATAGGATGAGTTCCCTGTCTCTCTCTCGCCTCCTGGCGTCTTTGGGCCCAAATTCCAATTTGGTTATCTGCTGTGTCCTCTTTTGCTTAGTCACTAGCAAAACTCATCTCAGGCCACCGAAGCAACTTGGAAGTGACTGCTAGGACTAATAGGAAGTGTTTGCTATCTCTCTCTCGTCTCTTGGCGCCTTGGGGCCCAAATTCTAATTTGGGTCTCGCCTGGGTCCTCTTTTGCTTAATTGCTAAGGAACGCGTTCAAAACTCATCTTGGGGCACTGAAACACCTCGGAAGTAACTGCTAGGACTAATAGGAAAAGTTCCCTGTCTCTCTCTCGCCTCCTGGCGCCTTTGGTCCCAAAATCCAATTTGGGTCTCGCTTGGGTCCTCTCTTGCTTAGTCGTGAAGGAACGCACGTGAAACTCATCTCGGGCCACTAAAACAACTTAGAAGTGACTACTAGGACTAATAGGAAGAGTTCCCTATCTCTCTCTCACCTCCTGGTACCTTTGGGCCCAAATACCAATTTGGGTCTTGCCTGGGTCCTCTTTTGCTGAGTCGCTAAGGAATGCATGCAAAACTCATCTCGGTCCACTGAAACACCTTGTAAGTGACTACGCGTTTGGACCCAAATTCCAATTTGGGTCTCGCCTGGGTCGTCTTATGCTAAGTCACTAAGGATAGCATTCAAAACTCATGTCGGGCCACTGAAACACCTTGAAAGTGATCGCTAGGACTAATAGGAAGAGTTCCTTGTCTCTCTCTCGCCTCCTGGCGCCTTTCGGCCCAAATTCCAATTTGGGACTCGCCTTGGTCTTCTTTTGTTGAGTCGCTAAGGAACACGTGCAAAACTCATGTCGGGCTACTGAAACACCTTGGAAGTGACTAACAGGACTAATAGGAACAGTTCGCTGTCTCTCTCTCGCCTCGTGTCGCCTTTAGGCCCAAATTCTGAGTTGGGTCTCGCCTGGGCCCTCTTTTGCTGATTCGCTAAGGAACGCGTGCAAAACTGCTCTCGGGCCACTGAAACACCTTGGAAGTGACTGCTAGGACGAATAGGATGAGTTCCCTGTCTCTCTCTTGCCTCCTGGCGTCTTTGGGCCCAAATTCCAATTTGGTTATCTGCTGTGTCCTCTTTTGCTTAGTCACTAGCAAAACTCATCTCGGGCCACTGAAGCAACTTGGAAGTGACTGCTAGGACTAATAGGAAGTGTTTGCTATCTCTCTCTCGTCTCTTGGCGCCTTTGGGCCCAAATTCTAATTTGGGTCTCGCCTGGGTCCTCTTTTGCTTAATTGCTAAGGAACGCGTTCAAAACTCATCTTGGGGCACTGAAACACCTCGGAAGTAACTGCTAGGACTAATAGGAAAAGTTCCCTGTCTCTCTCTCGCCTCCTGGCGCCTTTGGTCCCAAAATCCAATTTGGGTCTCGCTTGGGTCCTCTCTTGCTTAGTCGCGAAGGAACGCGCGTGAAACTCATCTCGGGCCACTAAAACAACTTAGAAGTGACTACTAGGACTAATAGGAAGAGTTCCCTATCTCTCTCTCACCTCCTGGCACCTTTGGGCCCAAATACCAATTTGGGTCTTGCCTGGGTCCTCTTTTGCTGAGTCGCTAAGGAACGCATGCAAAACTCATCTCGGTCCACTGAAACACCTTGTAAGTGACTACGCGTTTGGACCCAAATTCCAATTTGGGTCTCGCCTGGGTCGTATTATGCTAAGTCACTAAGGATAGCATTCAAAACTCATGTCGGGCCACTGAAACACCTTGGAAGTGACTGCTAGGACTAATAGGAAGAGTTCCCTGTCTCTCTCTCGCCTCCTAGCACCTTTGGGCCCAAATTTCAATTTGGGTCTCGCTTGGGTCCTTTTTTGCTTAGTCGCTAAGGAACGCGTGCAAAACTTATCTCGGGCTACTGAAACACCTTAGAAGTGACTGCTAGGACTAATAGGAAGAGTTCCCTGTCTCTCTCTCGCCTCCTAGCACCTTTGGGCCGAAATTCCAATTTGGGTCTCGCCTGAGTTCTCTTTTGCTTAGTTGCTAAGAAACGCGTGCAAAACTTATCTCGGGCCACTGAAACACCTTAGAAGTGATTGCTAGGACTAATAGGAAGAGTTCCTTGTCTCTTTCTCGCCTTCTAGCGCCTTTGGGCCCAAATTTTGATTTGGGTCTCGTCTGGGTCCTCATTTGCTTAGTCGCTAAGGAATGCGTGTGTTGTTTGCAATCTAACACTAGCAAGTGCACTAGGTTTGTAACAAGTAGTGAATAAATTTAAGATCCAAATATCATCTCCACAGGGAATTTAGGTGTCAAGTACCACGTCACAGAATTATGACCATTTGAGCCATACGAATTTGGAAGGAGAGTTGTAACATGTAATAATAGCAAACCAAAATAATTAAGAGTAAAAGAAACTTGTAGAAAACAGATCAATGAATGTAATATGAGATTAGAAATGGATTGAACGGTAGTTAGGAATTTACTTCACAAGAATGTTAATATTATTTCAATTATGCTTTTGAAAATTTAAGAACTTGGTTAATTAACAATCAATTTCGCATTTCAATAGCCAACAGTTAATCCCTTAACTCATTGACCCTAACAAGCAACTAAACCACCCTAATCCCTTAGGTGATGTTCAATTTCAAGTTGCATTAAGACCTAGAACCTTAAGATTGCAGAATTAGGTCTCCTTATCCCTATGAAATCCCCAAATTCTGATTGCAAACTCAGATCAGAGAATCAAATCCAACTTCCATTGGTAAATATTCCTCTTTGATGAACAATACGAATTTCCATTCATAGATTGCAAGAAAAACAGAATTCACAATTCAATTAATCTAAGAACTCAAAATTCAGAAGCAAGAGTCAAATTACATCAATTCGAGTTCCATAAACTCCTAACTATAAGAAAACTACTCAGACATGGGAGAAGAGAAAGAGAAAGAAGAAGAAGAAGAAAAACTGCAAGAAGCCATGGCCGGAAGCTCCAATCCGATTCCTCTTTGTGGAAGCTTCAAGACTTGACCCTAATCTTCTCTCTCAATCTGCACGTTTCTGTTATTTATAGAATTTCTCAGATTTGCGCGTTATAACTTTTCTGAGAAATAGTAGCCACGCAGAAGGTTTATGGTTGCGCGTTAACACTTTTATGAGAAAAAGTGACCACGCGCAACTTTCCTGATATTGAGGGCTCTCTGGAACTATCACTCTTGCTGATAAAAGTGACTACGCAGAGCTCAAGTGGTTGCGCGTGATCACTCTTATGAATAAGAGTGATTACGCGCAACTCGCCAAGTTAAAGGCTCTCTGGAACGTTCACTTTCGCTGATAATAGTGGTTACGCAGAGCTTTTCCTGATATTTGCCTCTCTGGAACGCTTACTTTTACTGATAAAAGTAATAACGCCCAATATGTTGAGTTTGAGAATTCACAAGATCTCTCACTTTTCCTAGCAGAAGTGATAACGCCCAGGCTTTCTTCTTCTTTGAACTCTGGAGTGATCACTTTTACTGACAATAGTGATCACGCCCAGTCTGCACTTTCTTGGTCTTATGTTTTTAGAGTCCAGACTTGCTTCTTTCTTCCTCCTTGTCATCAAGCCTCTATTTCCATGATCCTTGCTTAATTTATTCCTTCAAAAACAAGATTAAAAACTTAATTTCTATGAAAAATTTCTACAATTGCTAAAATAACTACATGTGTAAACAAACTTCAATTCTTTCTCTTTTTTCTGAGTTTTTCTGCTTTCTTCATATATTTTTCTTATTAATTGTGTTAGAATTATGCTAAAATATCAGTAAAAATATGGATTCATCACTACCCCAAACTTGAATTTTTGCTTGTCCTCAAGCAAATCAAACTAAACCAAGGGTAATTCTTCCAATGTTTAAAAACCAATTGACAAACTGCTATATCAGAATTTTCCAATTTGTAATTCTGTGTTTTCTGCATAATTTTCATTTAAAATGTTTTTCCAATTACTCAGCATGGCAATCACAATGCATTCCTCAAGTTTTAAGCACGAATTGCTATCTAAGTGAATATATATCAGCCAAGTTCATGTGAGAAACATTAAAAATCATGATCACTTCTCACTGGACAGTGTTTCCCTCATTGCTCAATAGTGTTTAGGTACTGTTTTCTCTCTATAATCATCAATTTAGCTACACTCTACCATATGCTTGCCCAATTTCTTCATCTCTTGTGCTTAATACAGTTTGTGACGCCTAAAAATAACAGGATTTTTTTTTTCCTTTTTAAAACAGGAGAAGCGGAAGGATAACGCATCCTTTCAATTCACCTCTAGCGTACCACATTTCAGTTTAGAGGTTTATGATCTCATCATGTAATATCAACATTAAGCAAAACAACCACAACAATACTCCATCATAACTGAATAACCTCATGCAATAGATATGGAATGTTTGGTAATAATCTCAGAGTACTGCAACTTAATAAAGTGAAATAACATAATTAAAGTGCACAAAGATCAACATAGTTCAGAGATACATGGAATGAAATAGACTGACTCCCTAAGAGCAGTTCCCTAAAAACCACAACAGATAAACTATCCCAATCAGTCGAGAGGAGAATAATCCTCAATGGGATCGGTCTTCTCAGAGGATGTCGGGGAAGCGGAGCTAGAAGAAGCAGCGTCTTCTGTGTCCTCTATAATCCATCCAGCAGTGCGAGGTGGTGAATGAATTGTGGTAAAGGGTGAGTAAGTGTTTGGGTAGGTAGGGAGCATGTGGGGCAGTACATCATCATTCCTCATATCTCTCTCAGTGGTCACAGGGGGTGGAGTAAGATTCTCAGTAGGGAATGGTACAGGCGTAGGTGCTGGTCTAGAATTGGGAGTACGGGGATCAACAGACATGGGGGAAGGGGTAGCTGCAAGTGCAGGATAAGGTAGGTGAGAGTCTCCAGGTGGGGTAGAGAAAACAAGCTCAATGGGGGTATCAACCACAAAGTGGGTGGTCCATGAGTGTCTGACATCTTGTCCATAAATCACTCGTGCCATTCCATGGAAGATGCTTTGTTGTGCTGCCGCGTCGAACACCCAGACGTCCTCCTCAGATGGCAGGATCCATACCTTCACTCGGAAGCTGGTCATCTGTATGGGGCACATACAAAGGTACAACAACACACACAAACAGGGGTGAGTTCTCCAAACACAAGCAAGCATTCAATAGCCGTACCCCAAGGAAGGTGGCTTTTCACACCATCACTCAAGTCACATCAACATCCACTCTCAGAACAAACATCATTACAATATAAGTCAGTTCATACTTTTCACAGATAATTCCTAGGTTCACCAAACTAATAATGCACATGATGCATGAATGCAAGTTTCATTCCTCACTATCCATCCCTCAAATTTTCGTATTAATGCATATGGTATGCATGGGGATCCCTTACTCTACTGCCAGCGACTTGCCCAGCATTTAGTGTAGAGTTCACAATTTCATATCCAAGTCGTGTGGCGAACGGAGGACTCCATTCCCTGCATCATAATTGCACAGAAAAGATTTCATATCATTATTCAAAAACACCCAAACTGGTGCTGGCCCCAAACTGGGTCTCTTCGGGAATGGACCTCAACGACCCTAGGATGTGGAGTTCTTGTTGGGCTTGGCTAAGGCTTGCAAGTAGGGTCACGACCCGGCCACAGAGAGCTCTGCTGCGCCATCTAGGTCGACTGTTCCCCCTTTCACCACCCCCGTAGGTCTAGTCGGGACCGAACCTCCAATACCTACAGCTGTGCCTCTGTTATGCCATCAAGTCGTTCCAAAGAAATGTTATGATGCATGAAGTGTGATTCTTCTTTCTCTCCTCAATGTTTTCTCAATCTTGGGTCACATGGAATTCAAGCATAGAAACAAAGCCCTCACAAGGCTTGCTCAATCACTATTCACTTTCTCTTCTAGCATAGATTTGCCAAGCAATAAAGTTTAAGGATCACACACAAGCTTCCAATCCCACCAATGCACATCCACTGTTTTCCAACACATAAGTCTCAGTAATTTTGACACAACCCTCTCAGATTTTCCCACTCAAATCCTATTACATTAACTTACTATATTAACACTACTCGCTTTATCATTTCCATTATTATTAACTATACTACCTCCTACTTTAAATATGACTTATCTCCACTTTTCTCTATCTCTCTGGTTTTTCCTTTTAGTTATTCTCTAATTGTGTGTATTGATTCCCGACTACCTATTTAATTCAAGGTTACTTAGTTTTGTTCTAATTCTTTTTAAGTTCATTAATATTAGTCCTCATGTGATAGGTTCCATTAAGCTAATAGTGAGATCTTTCTAAGGATGGTCTTTATTGATTAACTACTATATTCAGTCCCTTAATTACCATCTCCATACCTTTAATTAATATCCTTTTAGTTTAGGTAAACTTTCCATCAAAAAGGGCTGTGCTTAATTCTCTCCTTTTTATTCCTTGTACAATGTAATGAACATGATGCATGATTCATCTTAGTGCTCACGGATACAAGTGCAAACAGCAAACACACTCTATCATTATGCAGTCCTTATCACACATATTTCATCAAAATTATTACAATTTTAAGTACAACTTTTAGGATTTCTCATCATCAAAACCGAGAGTGAATAGTTCTCACTTTCTTGTCCACCACAATTTTCCAAAACACCACATGCATAAGGCTTTTCAAACCAAGTAAACACATCCATCACAATCAATTCAATCATCCATCATCCAAACCAACAAGCAACCATTTTCATGTAAATCACACAAAGTCCAACACGGTTTTCAATTTCTAAGTGTAGTTCAATATTCTAGGCTTTCTCCATGCAAGATAAAATCTGTCCAGCTTTTCCACTAGATTTTTATCAAACTAAAAATTATATAACACAAAGGAAATCAACATGCAATGACATAGTTTCATCGTCCAAGTGGAGGGGCAACATTTCCAAGTGACATTCGAATTTTTAAGGGAAAACCGAAACACTTAGGGCTGAAATCAACATGCAATGGCTTCCATTTCACATGCAATCCAAGGTTTATTGGTTACAAGGATAGATCTACATTTTAAACAAAGAATCCAGCCAAACAAAGGTGAAACCGAGGCATGCACAAAGAGATCCAAAGCATTTCATGGTTAAAAATTAACATGCAAAGGAAAGAATACGTTGATCAAGTTCACGGTTCATGGTTTCAAGAAGAAAATGTCATTAGTTCAAAGGTTCTACCAAGGGAACATAAAAACCGAGACATGCACAAAGAAAGATACACATCCACACATCAAAGTTTCAAGCTTTTTAGGAATTAAAGTTGATTGAAGGTGAAATCAAACTCTTTGAGAGGTAACCGAGACATGCAACAAGGAAATCCATACACTTTTTGGATAAAACTTAACATGCAAGTTCAGATTTGAAGTTCTTTCAACATGCAGTCCAACACACACTAATTTTTCAAGGAAAAATGTGTAAAAACAGCCAAGAGATGGACATGCAAACGCGTCAAGTGTGAGAACTCCCCTTGCCTTGATTGTGACGAAAATTTGTGAGCAAAAGGAGTTGATCTTGGCTGGTTCCTCAAAGGAAAGTTGCTGGACCGAGAGGATGAGTCTCAAACTTCAAACTTTCTCCTCTTGGTTAGGTTGTCTTCCTCGGTTCTTTGAAGAGAAAAAGGGGAAAAAGCTTCAAATGGTTAGGATCAAGTGAAAAAGGAGTTTCTTAGGAGTTTTCGGTGTTAGGCTTCCATGGATCTTCAAATCAAAGAAGGAAAAAGGATGAGAAAGCTTACCTCTTTGAAGAAAGGGTCACGGTTTTGAAGAATCAAGCAAGAGAATACAAGAGTGAAAGCTTGGAGCTCCTTGGCTTGTCTTGGAAGGTTGAAAGGATGAGAATTTTTTGAGAGATTTAGGGAGGAAGGGTCTCGGTTTCTTTGAAGAAAAAGAGAGAATGGAACTTTGAAAGGATTTTTGAGAGAAAGGGTGGAGAGCTCACGATTTTTGAGTGAAAAAAGAGAGAAATGAGGTGGTTTGGTCTATTTATATGGAGGGTTTAACCTTTAAGTGACCAATTGCCACTTAACATGTTCATTTTGGCTTGCTTAGCAAGACTTTCAAACAGAAAACTGCACACGGTTTTCATTGAGTAAAAGCTGAAGTGAATTTGGTAAATTGATGCAAGGAAAGGGGTGCCACGGTTTTTTGTGCATGAATAGTGAATTTTGGGAAAGCTTGTAGGCAAAGTTAGTAAAATTCAGGAAGTTAAGTGCATGAAATACCCTAGGCTGCATGCACACGGTTTGGACATCACAATTTCCGAAATTCTGCACAAAAATCCAAAGGTAAGATTTTGGACAGCAATTGCATGAAATTTGGTTGGCCGAGAATAATGCGACATGACTAGGTTGTCACTAGGACGAGACTTTTGACGTGGTGCTAAGTTCAAGAGAATGTGATTGGTTAGGATAATTATGATGTCGGCAATTTGGAAGACATGAAAAGAAAGTTCCGAAATGACTTTGCCGACAAATCGGGAGACAAAATCCCGTGCATGGAATTCTAGTGGTCAATACTAGATTTCGGAATTTTGGGGCAATCACGATGTTTGTAAAATAGGGGACAAGGTTTGTTTGCATGAAAATCTAGTGGCCGATACTAGATTTGGAAATCTCCGGGTAATGATTGCTAGATCTCACGGAATTTTATGCAATGATTTTGACGGCTAAGAAATCATTACTAAATCTTTGTAATGATTACGAAATCTTTACAATAATGATTTCTAGATTTCGTGAGATTCTGTGTAAAATTTTGACGGCTAAGGAATGATTACAAAATCTTAGCAATGATTACAAAATCTCACATTTTTCAAGGCGAATATCTTTGATTTGACAATTTAAATAAGATAAAATTTTAACTTTTGGGATAGATTATCAGGGGCATTGTGAACAGCACAATTGAACATACTCAGGAAAATCCTTGGACGATATTGAAACTATCTATTTGCATGCAGTTACCTTAAAATACCGAATTCGGAAATAATTCAATATTCTAAAAATAAAATGCAGCATCTATCTAATTATTTCGACGCTAGCGAGCCGGAATAAGCTAATAATTGGAATCTAAAGACTACTAGCTAATTCTCAAAAATTGGGGCGTTACACAGTTAATCACATATCCAAAGGGCTTTTTACAAGTTATAGCATGGCTTAGGTTAAGGCAGATACTAAACAAAATAAGAAGCAATTTGCAATTTCAAAAAAAATCAGAGGCATTTTGGGTGAATGACTTAAAAACTAATCTAGTTTTGCCTCATTTCTCCTTAACTTCCTCAATATTGCAGCAAACAATTTGTTTTTGTGCAGCAGAATTGTCATGTTGATTTTTCTTTCCTTGCTTTTATGAGTTCAAAATTTTTTTCTGCAGCATTTTACTGCAATTCTTTTTCTCTTGAACTCAATTTTTTTCACTTTTTAGAACTTTTTGCAGCCAGTTTTGCTGCATAATTTCTTTATTTTTTTGCAACACTGTATTTTTATTTTCTGACTTTAGATAGCTTGTTATTCCCCTACCCCAAACTTATAAATTTGCTTCTCCTCAAGCAACACAAATGGATGCTACCCCAAACTTAGTTTTAAAACTCATTCGTGATTAAACTCACAATGCCTCTGATTAATTGAATGGTAAAATTGGTTTTTCAGCAGGGCTTGTAATGAAGTTAATTCAAGAAAAAGGAATATTAAGCTCAAAGGGGTGAACTAGGGCAATTAATCATAAGGGAAGGCATTTTAGGCTAACTAAGGATATCAATCATGGCCTTTATCATGTGGATGAAAACTGTAACATGCATATTCAATTAAGAACAAGGGCAAGTTCTAAAGAATGCATCCAAATATGATAATCACACAAGAAAAAGAATTAGACAGCTCAAATCTCACTAGGTATTTATAAGTGATCATGTGGATTAATGAAAACACAATGCACTTTTCAGAAATATATGCACCTAGTGGCAACTGCCTCATTTTTGAAAATACAAGTGTGATCTCATTTTGAGAATGGGAAAAACAACTTAAAATGAGATTCACACAGAATTCATAAAAATTGTCAATCATTTTTATTTGATTCACAGCCAGGCGTTTATTATCTATTCTAGTATTTTGGTGTTTTTCAAAAATAATTCAGTGTAATGTGAAGCTAACACATGAATAAGAGGTAGAGAATGAAACTCCCCTTTCATGGCAGCTTGTGCAAGTGTCACCATCCAATGTGTGTGAGTGTTGTGTGTGTGACATTCTCTGCATAAAAACACTAGAATTCCATCAATTCGCAGCAAGAGAAAGGTAATTAGTTAGAAAGCTAATATAAATGCAGAACAGGTATGTGAAAATTATCCCAAATTGTACCAAATAGTGATTACAACCCAAAAAGTTTAAAACTACCAGAAATTTACAAACTCCTAATAACAGAAATTAAATTCCTAAACTAGTCTTCTGCTGTATCTTCTTCCTCTGAGCTTTCCTCTTCAGATCCTTCTTCTTCTTCTTCTTCTTCTTCTTCTTCTTCTTCTTCTTCTTCCACCACCTCTTCAAATGTTGGTTGAGGAAAGTGGGTTTTGTAGATTTGCATATTCTTGAATACAGAAGAACGAAGGCACTGGGTATTCTCTGCCAAGTCTAGAGTATGATACATTTCATCTTTGGTCATTCCCAATTTCTGACCAATATTCCGCATAATACATTCCACTAACATAACTTCAGCTTTGAGGCTATTGTGCAGCTCTGTCTGCCTTTCAGCCAATTGATTCTGCCCTTTAGCTAGCTGCTTCAGAGTGTCCTTCATCATCATCGGCTTCTCTTTCTTGTATTGTGAAGGAATTGGAGCTGCAGAGGTGCAGGAGACAGTTGCATAAATCTCTTTTATCAGAGCTGCAGAAATGGATGGTGCAGCTCTGATTTTCTCTTGATAATCGCCAAACTTTACTCCTGCGTCTTCACAAAGTAATGTAATTACTGAAGGGAAGGCTAATGAATTCCTTTTTGTCTTCAGTATTCCCAAAATGCATTCACTTATGACTTCTCCCACATCTATGTAGATGTCGGAGACTATGGCAAAAAGCAAAGTAGCCGTCTTGACAGCTAGTGTGGAGCTATGTTTGATAGGCATGAAAGAGTTTAAGATAAACATGCTCCATACTTTGGCAAAGGGCAGAAGATTCTTGGTGACAATGTGCTTTGACTTCTTAGACTGGTTGAGCTCTCATGTGGTGCCTAGTTTCCCAATCCTTTCCAGAATCTGCACAAAATCAATATCTGGACTTTCCTTAAATGTTTTGAAGTCTAGTTGTGCAGCATGTTGTGCAGAATTAATTTCCAGCACCCTATTGATGTTTGTTGGTGAGAAATCAATTCTCATACCTTTGACCATGGAGCTGAACTTAGGGATTCGATTTCCCTTAAACCTCATGGCATTGGCGTAGAATTCCTGAGTGATTTCCCTCCAACTCAGGCCAGCTGTTGCACAGAAGAATTCCCAGCCTCTTCTTTGGATTTCCTCTTTAAATTCTGGATAATTGTTCCCAGCTATTTGGAAAGCTCTGTCGGGAACAATTTTTCTCCTTAGAATATTGGCTCTGAAAAAGTTTTCATGAGCCAAACTTCTGAATCTGGGATCATGTGTGGTAGGTGATGAAGATCCTGAGGGTGCAACTGTTCTTGGTGGAGGTGATAGTGAAGGTGAAGGTGCAGGAGATCTTGTCTGAGGTGGTGGAGATGGTGAAGGTTCAGGTGATCTTAGTTGAGGTGGGTCAGATATTTGAATAGGTGAAGAACTTGAGGCACCATCAGTTCTGGCCCTCTTTGCAGCTGAAGTATTCCTAGCTTGAAGATTTCTGCTAGATCTTCTTGTTGGAGTTGTGGAAGATGTGCTCTCTTCTTCTTAGGAGTGGTAGAAGATGTATGTTGCTTCTTCTTGGGAGGACCCACGAGTGTGTTGAATGAAGTCCTAACCATTTTGTAATTTTCTGCAAGAAAGGAGTAATTGTCAATTTAAAATTTTAGAACCATAGAATAATCCTATACTGCAGAAAATTCAATCAAGCAATTTGCAGAATTTTAATTTTTCTAATGCTTCACATCATGCAATCTGCTAATAATATCATTCACATTCAAATATCAACACCTAATTGCACAACTTAGTCAAAACATGCAAAATCTAATAGTAGGATTTCAGAGTGCACACTCTTATAAAATATAAGGGTAGCGCAGAAAGATTATTACAGGCCTTGACCAAATTTTCAAACCAATTTTGTGCTATCAGCAAAAATTCATAGGTTGTATTCATTTTGCAATCAAGTATGCATTTCAGATATTCCCAATTTAATGTCTAACTCACTTTCAGTACAGTTATGTATTCTAATTTCCAATTCCACAGTTTCAAAAAATTCTGTTGCTATCAATTCAGATTCTGCAGAAATTTGGTTCATATAGTGCAATGTGATTTCAACTATCCCATCAACTAATATACATGACAGAGAACAGCTATTTAGAGTATTGTCCATTCTATTTTGAACCAAATAGCCTCAGAGTGTGAATTCAAGTCTGCTGTCAGAACATGTATTATACAGATGCACAGTATAGATACACAACATTAATTCATCACATTCAGAGAAATTTGGACACTTCTAATTTTGAAATTCAGGATGTGTTCACTGTCATAAGGAATTAGGGTAACGCAGAGCAATATATGCAGGTTTCAATCAATTTCCAAAAATATTTTGCAACCCAATCATTTTCAGCAAAAAGTTATTCTATCAAAGTAATGCAAAATTCATTGTCCTAGTATTTTTTATTTTTAAAAAAAAAAACATTCGATTGTATTACATGCAGTGTATGGTTGCAGTTAATCTCATTCAACAGTTTTAGTTCAAACCTTTTTACTGAAGTCTTTTTAGGTCATCCCAATTTCTGCAGAAATTTTATTCGAATATGTACAATGCAGCTTCAAATGCTCAATAAATGACAGGGAAGACTTCTTCAGTGTATTGTTCCTACAGTGCCTCAGTACCCCATTCCATATTTTTCCAAGATTTCAAACGCAGAAAACCCTAACTACAGTTACAGAGGGATGAGAGTAAGTGTACCTTGCAGGAAGACGTAGTATTGAATGAGAAATGCTTGCTGATTCTAGGTCAACACACATAGAGAGTGAGATTTGCACAGAAAACTTAGAGAAAGATGAAGTTTTAAGCGTGAAAAGTGTGTGCTCAGGTTAGGGATTTTATATGGTTAGGCTGGGCACGTTACTACTTTTAAACAAAATGAACATTGTAAAATTAATTATTCCCAGCGTAATCACTATTATTCATAAGAGTGAATGTTCCAGAGAGTGGATTTTTCAAAGTGAGGCGCGCGTTATCACTATTGCTGAGCAAAGTGATAACGCGCAGCAAAGTGATACATTGTTTCAATAAAAGGAGTAACGCAGAAATATTAAAAATCTACTCACTTATGCGTAACCACTTCTAACAGAAAAAGGAAGCGTTCCAGAGAGCTCATTTTCCCATCTGTCTCTGCGTGATCACTTTTATCAGTAAAAGTGATTGTTCCAGCAGAAAACCTCAAAATGCATTCTCTGCGTAGCTTCTTCTCTGCAACAAAGTGACTCCTTTCATTAACCAATTACTTTGAAACTCTCAGATAACTCACTCTCGCATTCTAATCCATCAAATACACACTTTAGCATTGAATCTCAATTCCAAATCTCTGACTATTTATCAGATTCAATTCATAAAGACAGCTGTAGCAACATATATGCAGAACTTGGATAAAATTGTAAAACATGATTATATTTATTTCTAATTCTGTAGATATACATTAGACATATTAGATCTCAATTCACATATCAATTTTATCTCAACAGAGATATGTAGCAGAATCACATAGCAGAAAAGCAGAAAATTGTAAAATCTGATTATGCAGAATTTTTAACCTTTAAATTCACATTTACCTCATCAATTCTCAATTTAAACATCCAAATGCACCTCAGAAAATCAGATTCGGCAGTATTTTTGCAGAATTTTTGCAGAATAGCAGAAATTTACAGAACATTAATATGCATAATTATAAAAACACTATAGAAAGCTTAAAGTAGGTTAGAAATGTGAGTTGCCTCTCACAAAGAGCTTCTTTAATGTCACTAGCTTGACATTAGTTATTCCTCACTCAAGAGGAACCAATTTCAAGCGTGATATGTTTCTTGCAAACTCTTATCCATGACAGATCTTCAATCTTTGGCCATTGACTTTGAATTCCCTCCCTGTTTTCTGATCTTCTATAAGAATTGCTCCAAAGGGAGAAGTCTCCTTAATTAAAAATGGTCTAGACCATCTAGATTTCAGTTTCCTTGGAAACAATTTTAATCTTGAATTGAATAGCAGCACTTGCTGGCCAGGTCTGAAATCTTTTTGCAGAATGAACTTGTTATGGATTCTCTTGGTTCTTTCTTTGTACAACTTTGCATTCTCATAAGCTTGCTGTCTGAATTCCTCCAATTCATGCAGCTGCAGAACTCTCTTCTTTCCAGCACTAGACAGATCAAAGTTAAGCTATTTGGTAGTCCAATATGCTCTATGTTCCAGCTCTAGAGGTAGGTGACAGGCCTTTCCAAATACTAACTGATATGGAGACATACCAATTAGAGTTTTAAAAGCAGTTCTATATGCCCACAATGAATCATCCAGCCTCTTTGACCAATCCTTCCTTGAGCTGTTCACTACTTTCTTTAGAATTTGCTTGATTTCTCTATTTGAAACCTCCACTTGTCCACTTGTTTGTGGGATGGTATGGAGTAGCAACCTTATGCTTCACACCATATTTCATTAATACAGCTTCAAGATACTTGTTGCAGAAGTGGGTACTTCCATCACTTATCAGCACTTTAGGCACACTAAATCTTGAAAAAATGTTCTTTCTTATAAAAGAAATCACTATCTTTGCATCATTTGATCTGGTGGGAATTGCTTCTACCCATTTAGACACATAATCCACTGCAACTAGAATGTATTCGTGTGAGAATGATAGGGGAAATGTTCCCATGAAATCAATCCCCCATACATCAAATAGTTCCACTTCTAGGATGTTGGTTAATGGCAGCTCATGTCTTCTTGAGATATTTCTAGTTCTTTGACATTTATCACAGTTTTCCACATACTTCTTGGCATCGTTGAAGAGTGTAGGCCAAAAGAAACCTACTTGCAAAACTTTTCCAGCAGTCCTTGAACTTGCATGGTGGCCTCCATATTCTGAATTGTGACAATGCCATAATATTTCATCTTGCTCACTTTGTGGAATGCATCTTCTAAGTAACCCATCTACTCCAATTTTGAATAGGTATGGGTCTTCCCACACATATAATTTGCTGTCATGTAAGAACTTTTTCTTTTGCTGCCAAGTAAACCTCTTTGGAATGAATTGAGTGGCTTTAAAATTTGCAATGTCAGCGAACCAAGGCATGTTTTCCACTGTAAACAACTTTTCATCTAGAAATTCTTCATTTATTTCCAATGATTTAGTTGTTAAAGTCTCCAAAGGTAATCTGGATAGGTGATCAGCAACATTATTTTCTTTCCCTTTCTTATCTTTGTTTCTAGCTCAAATTCGTGGAGAAGTAGAATCCATCTTAATAATCTGTGCTTTGCATCATTGATAGGTGGAGGCAATTTACTAATGACTTCTATCTTAGCTTGGTCCACCTCCATTCCTTTCTCTGAAATTTTGTGACCAAGGACAATGCCTTCTTGTACCATAAAATGGCACTTCTCCCAATTCAACACAAGGTTAGTGTCTTGACATCTCTCTATGATGTTTTCTACCAAATCAGAAAAAATAGACCTTGGAAAGTGGCAGGGGCATTACACAAACCAAATGGCATTCTCCTATATGCAAAGACTCCAAATGGACATGTAAATGCAGTTTTCTCTTGATCCAAAGGATCCACAGCTATTTGGTTATATCCTGAATACCCATCAAGAAAACAATAAAATGAATGTCCAGCAAGTCTTTCTAGCATTTGATCTGCAAATGGTAGTGGGAAATGGTCTTTTCTGGTTGCATCATTTAACTTCCTATAGTCTATACACATTCTCCATCCAGTCACAGTCCTAGTAGGGATAAGTTCATTCTTTTCATTAGGTACAACTGTCATACCACCTTTCTTTGGAACAACTTGGACTGGACTTACCCAATTGCTGTCAGAAATAGGGTATATTATTCCTGCATCTAACAGCTTCATGACTTCTGTAACGCCCCAATTTTTGAGAATTAGCTAGTAGTCTTTAGATTCCAATTATTAGCTTATTCCGGCTCGCTAGCGTCGAAATAATTAGATAGATGCTGTATTTTATTTTTAGAATATTGAATTATTTCCGAATTCGGTATTTTAAGGTAACTGCATGCAAATAGATAGTTTCAATATCGTCCAAGGATTTTCCTGAGTATGTTTAATTGTGCTGTTCACAATGCCCCTGATAATCTATCCCGAAAGTTAAAATTTTATCTTATTTAAATTGTCAAATCAAAGATATTCGCCTTGAAAAACGTGAGATTTTGTAATCATTGCTAAGATTTTGTAATCATTCCTTAGCCGTCAAAATTTTACACGGAATCTCACGAAATCTAGAAATCATTATTGTAAAGATTTCGTAATCATTACAAAGATTTAGTAATGATTTCTTAGCCGTCAAAATCATTGCATAAAATTCCGTGAGATCTAGCAATCATTACCCGGAGATTTCCAAATCTAGTATCGGCCACTAGATTTTCATGCAAACAAACCTTGTCCCCTATTTTACAAACATCGTGATTGCCCCGAAATTCCGAAATCTAGTATTGACCACTAGAATTCCATGCACGGGATTTTGTCTCCGATTTGTCGGCAAAGTCATTTCGGAACTTTCTTTTCATGTCTTCCAAATTGCCGACATCATAATTATCCTAACCAATCACATTCTCTTGAACTTAGCACCACATCAAAAGTCTCGTCCTAGTGACAACCTAGTCATGTCGCATTTTTCTCGGCCAACCAAATTTCATGCAATTGCTGTCCAAAATCTTACCTTTGGATTTTTGTGCAGAATTTCGGAAATTGTGATGTCCAAACCGTGTGCATGCAGCCTAGGGTATTTCATGCACTTAACTTCCTGAATTTTACTAACTTTGCCTACAAGCTTTCCCAAAATTCACTATTCATGCACAAAAAACCGTGGCACCCCTTTCCTTGCATCAATTTACCAAATTCACTTCAGCTTTTACTCAATGAAAACCGTGTGCAGTTTTCTGTTTGAAAGTCTTGCTAAGCAAGCCAAAATGAACATGTTAAGTGGCAATTGGTCACTTAAAGGTTAAACCCTCCATATAAATAGACCAAACCACCTCATTTCTCTCTTTTTTCACTCAAAAACTGTGAGCTCTCCACCCTTTCTCTCAAAAATCCTTTCAAAGTTCCATTCTCTCTTTTTCTTCAAAGAAACCGAGACCCTTCCTCCCTAAATCTCTCAAAAAATTCTCATCCTTTCAACCTTCCAAGACAAGCCAAGGAGCTCCAAGCTTTCACTCTTGTATTCTCTTGCTTGATTCTTCAAAACCGTGACCCTTTCTTCAAAGAGGTAAGCTTTCTCATCCTTTTTCCTTCTTTGATTTGAAGATCCATGGAAGCCTAACACCGAAAACTCCTAAGAAACTCCTTTTTCACTTGATCCTAACCATTTGAAGCTTTTTCCCTTTTTTCTCTTCAAAGAACCGAGGAAGACAACCTAACCAAGAGGAGAAAGTTTGAAGTTTGAGACTCATCCTCTCGGTCCAGCAACTTTCCTTTGAGGAACCAGCCAAGATCAACTCCTTTTGCTCACAAATTTTCGTCACAATCAAGGCAAGGGGGAGTTCTCACACTTGACGCGTTTGCATGTCCATCTCTTGGCTGTTTTTACACATTTTTCCTTGAAAAATTAGTGTGTGTTGGACTGCATGTTGAAAGAACTTCAAATCTGAACTTGCATGTTAAGTTTTATCCAAAAAGTGTATGGATTTCCTTGTTGCATGTCTCGGTTACCTCTCAAAGAGTTTGATTTCACCTTCAATCAACTTTAATTCCTAAAAAGCTTGAAACTTTGATGTGTGGATGTGTATCTTTCTTTGTGCATGTCTCAGTTTTTATGTTCCCTTGGTAGAACCTTTGAACTAATGACATTTTCTTCTTGAAACCATGAACCGTGAACTTGATCAACGTATTCTTTCCTTTGCATGTTAATTTTTAACCATGAAATGCTTTGGATCTCTTTGTGCATGCCTCGGTTTCACCTTTGTTTGGCTGGATTCTTTGTTTAAAATGTAGATCTATCCTTGTAACCAATAAACCTTGGATTGCATGTGAAATGGAAGCCATTGCATGTTGATTTCAGCCCTAAGTGTTTCGGTTTTCCCTTAAAAATTCGAATGTCACTTGGAAATGTTGCCCCTCCACTTGGACGATGAAACTATGTCATTGCATGTTGATTTCCTTTGTGTTATATAATTTTTAGTTTGATAAAAATCTAGTGGAAAAGCTGGACAGATTTTATCTTGCATGGAGAAAGCCTAGAATATTGAACTACACTTAGAAATTGAAAACCGTGTTGGACTTTGTGTGATTTACATGAAAATGGTTGCTTGTTGGTTTGGATGATGGATGATTGAATTGATTGTGATGGATGTGTTTACTTGGTTTGAAAAGCCTTATGCATGTGGTGTTTTGGAAAATTGTGGTGGACAAGAAAGTGAGAACTATTCACTCTCGGTTTTGATGATGAGAAATCCTAAAAGTTGTACTTAAAATTGTAATAATTTTGATGAAATATGTGTGATAAGGACTGCATAATGATAGAATGTGTTTGCTGTTTGCACTTGTATCCATGAGCACTAAGATGAATCATGCATCATGTTCATTACATTGTACAAGGAATAAAAAGGAGAGAATTAAGCGCAGCCCTTTTTGATGGAAAGTTTACCTAAACTAAAAGGATATTAATTAAAGGTATGGAGATGGTAATTAAGGGACTGAATATAGTAGTTAATCAATAAAGACCATCCTTAGAAAGATCTCACTATTAGCTTAATGGAACCTATCACGTTAGGACTAATATTAATGAACTTAAAAAGAATTAGAACGAAACTAAGTAACCTTGAATTAAATAGGTAGTCGGGAATCAATACACGCAATTAGAGAATAACTAAAAGGAAAAACCAGAGAGATAGAGAAAAGTGGAGATAAGTCATATTTAAAGTAGGAGGTAGTATAGTTAATAATAATGGAAATGATAAAGCGAGTAGTGTTAATATAGTAAGTTAATGTAATAGGATTTGAGTGGGAAAATCTGAGAGGGTTGTGTCAAAATTACTGAGACTTATGTGTTGGAAAATAGTGGATGTGCATTGGTGGGATTGGAAGCTTGTGTGTGATCCTTAAACTTTATTGCTTGGCAAATCTATGCTAGAAGCGAAAGTGAATAGTGATTGAGCAAGCCTTGTGAGGGCTTTGTTTCTGTGCTTGAATTCCATGTGACCCAAGATTGAGAAAACATTGAGGAGAGAAAGAAGAATCACACTTCATGCATCATAACATTTCTTTGGAACGACTTGATGGCATAACAGAGGCACAGCTGTAGGTATTGGAGGTTCGGTCCCGACTAGACCTACGGGGGTGGTGAAAGGGGGAACAGTCGACCTAGATGGCGCAGCAAAGCTCTCTGTGGCCGGGTCGTGACCCTACTTGCAAGCCTTAGCCAAGCCCAACAAGAACTCCACATCCTAGGGTCGTTGAGGTCCATTCCCGAAGAGACCCAGTTTGGGGCCAGCACCAGTTTGGGTGTTTTTGAATAATGATATGAAATCTTTTCTGTGCAATTGTGATGCAGGGAATGGAGTCCTCTGATCGCCACACGACTTGGATATGAAATTGTGAACTATACACTAAATGCTGGGCAAGTCGCTGGCAGTAGAGTAAGGGATCCCCATGCATACCATATGCATTAATACGAAAATTTGAGGGATGGATAGTGAGGAATGAAACTTGCATTCATGCATCATGTGCATTATTAGTTTGGTGAACCTAGGAATTATCTGTGAAAAGTATGAACTGACTTATATTGTAATGATGTTTGTTCTGAGAGTGGATGTTGATGTGACTTGAGTGATGGTGTGAAAAGCCACCTTTCTTGGGGTACGGCTATTGAATGCTTGCTTGTGTTTGGAGAACTCACCCCTGTTTGTGTGTGTTGTTGTACCTTTGTATGTGCCCCATACAGATGACCAGCTTCCGAGTGAAGGTATGGATCCTGCCATCTGAGGAGGACGTCTGGGTGTTCGACGCGGCAGCACAACAAAGCATCTTCCATGGAATGGCACGAGTGATTCATGGACAAGATGTCGGACACTCATGGACCACCCACTTTGTGGTTGATACCCCCATTGAGCTTGTTTTCTCTACCCCACCTGGAGACTCTCACCTACCTTATCCTGCACTTGCAGCTACCCCTTCCCCCATGTCTGTTGATCCCCGTACTCCCAATTCTAGACCAGCACCTACGCCTGTACCATTCCCTACTGAGAATCTTACTCCACCCCCTGTGACCACTGAGAGAGATATGAGGAATGATGATGTACTGCCCCACATGCTCCCTACCTACCCAAACACTTACTCACCCTTTACCACAATTCATTCACCACCTCGCACTGCTGGATGGATTATAGAGGACACGGAAGACGCTGCTTCTTCTAGCTCCGCTTCCCCGACATCCTCTGAGGAGACCGATCCCATTGAGGATTATTCTCCTCTCGACTGATTGGGATAGTTTATCTGTTGTGGTTTTTAGGGAACTGCTCTTAGGGAGTCAGTCTATTTCATTCCATGTATCTCTGAACTATGTTGATCTTTGTGCACTTTAATTATGTTATTTCACTTTATTAAGTTGCAGTACTCTGAGATTATTACCAAACATTCCATATCTATTGCATGAGGTTATTCAGTTATGATGGAGTATTGTTGTGGTTGTTTTGCTTAATGTTGATATTACATGATGAGATCATAAACCTCTAAACTGAAATGTGGTACGCTAGAGGTGAATTGAAAGGATGTGTTATCCTTCCGCTTCTCCTGTTTTAAAAAGGAAAAAAAAAATCCTGTTATTTTTAGGCGTCACAACTTCCTTCTTAACTACCTCTTTCATGGCTGGGTTTAACCTCCTTTGTGGCTGCACAACAAGCTTAAAATTCTCTTCAAATAAAATTCTGTGCTTACAAAATGAGGGATTTATACCTTTCAAATCTGTAATACTCCATCCAATTGCAGATTTGTGTTCTCTCAAAATTCTCAGCAGTTTTTCTTCTTGTTCTTCCTTAAGTTCATTGTTGATGATGACTGGATTTTCATGTTTCTCATCCAGAAATGCATACCGCAGGTGGGAAGGAAGTTGTTTCAGCTCTATCTTTTGCTGATTTTTGAATTGGCAGAGCTTCCAATTGCTGCTGCACTTCCATGATATATTCTTCATGTAGAAGTTCAGATTTGTTATTCCCTGCAGATATTATTTCTTCTAACACCGCAAGTTTATCAATTTCGTTAATGGTGTTGTGTAATAAAAGCATCCAGTATATCTACCTTCATACATTTACTATCTTCAATTGGATATTTTAAAGCTTCAAACACATTAAACACTACCTTCTCATCTTGAACTCGAAGCATGAGTTCACCTTTCCGCACATCTATTAAGGCTCTCCCGGTTGCAAGAAATGGCCTCCCTAGGATCAAAGGAATGTTAGAATCCACTTCCATGTCTAGAATTACAAAATCTGCAGGAAAAATGAACTTATCAACTTTAACTAATAAATCTTCAACAACTCCATATGAATAAGTGTATGATCTATCAGCTAGCTGCAGTGTAATGTTCGTGGGCTTCACTTCCTCTATGCCACGTTTTTGCAGAACAGCCAATGGCATCAGATTTATGCTTGCTCCTAAGTCACACAATGCTCTTCCCACAGTGCAGTTTCCTATTTCACAAGGAATGCTAAATGATCCAAAATCTTTCAGCTTTTAAGGAAGTTTTCTCTTAAGAATGGCACCGCACTCCTCTGTCAAAGGTACTGTTTTATCATGTTCTAGCTTCCTTTTCTGGAAAGTAGTTCTTTCATAAACTTTGCATATGAAGGCATTTGCTCCAAAGCTTCTACAAAAGGAATGTTAATTTGTAATTTCTTAAAGACATTCATAAACCTTTCAAATTGTTCCTTTTGTTTAGGATTTTGGACTCTTTGAGGATAGGGCAGCCTCTTGTATTTTTCTGGATCTATTGGCTTACAAGCTTCCTCAAAGAGTTACTTTTTGTTTTTCCTCTCAGAATTCATGGGAATTTCTTCTTTTTCTTCTGAATGATCTTTTTTAAATAGCTTAAAATTTCCTTGTTGCAGATCTTGTTCAATTTTCCTCTCTGCTGCTTCATTTACTTTCTTTTCTGCAGGTTTAGGACTTGCAACTACAGCTTCACTCCTTGTAGTTATGGCTTGACATTGCTCCTTAGGATTGAGTACTGTATTGCTTGGAAATCTTCCTTCATCCCTCCTGGATAGTTGTTCAGCTAATTGTCCGATTTGTGTTTCCAATTTCTTCATAGAAGCTTCTTGGTTCTTGAAGCTTGTTTGAGTCACCTTCATGAATTGCAACATGGTTTCTTCCATCTCAGTCAACCTCTCATTCATAGGCTTGGAAAATTTCTGGTTTCCTTGAGGTTGAGTGGATGAATTCCTCTGAAAATAAGGTTGTTGTGTTGCTGGACCTGCATTAGAAAAAGGTAGATTAGAGTTACAATTCTTTGCAGCAAAATATTAATTATTCCAATTAGAATACTGCTGAGTTCTATTATTCAAAAATTGAAATATAGGGGGATATGATTGTTGTTGTCTCTGAAAATTATTCATATAATTCACTTGCTCTTGTGGTTCACTTGTAGATGCCTCACAGGCACCATTTACATGGTTTTCTCCACAAAAATCACAACTTAGCTGACTGATAGGCATACTCCCTGTTTGCAGATTGCTGATTTGTTGAGTTAAGGCATCTAATTGTTTTGAAAACATTTGATTTTGTAGCTGATTTTGTGCAAGAAAATTTTCCAGAACCTTAGCTTCATGACCAGAGTTTCTTCCTTTTTTTCTTGAGTTTGAATTCTGATACATTGAAGATGCCATCATCTCAATAATTCTCTGAGCTTCTTCCAAGGACTTTGTATTTAATGAACCTCCAGCAGCAGCATCAACCATTGTTCTTGTTGCTGCATTCATCCCATTATAAAAAGTTTCCAATTGCATCCAATCTGGAATACAATGGTGTGGATACCTTCTAAGCAATTCTTTGTATCTTTCCTAAGCTTCATACAATGATTCTCCTTCTTGTTGCACAAAGGATGTAATTTCTCCTCTCAGCTTAGCAGCTTTGGATGGAGGGAAGTACTTAGTTAGAAACTTATTCATAAGTTCTGTCCAGGTTGTGATGCTTCGTTGTGGTTGAGCTTGTAACCAGCATTTTGCTCTATCTCTCAAGGAAAAAGGAAATAGTCTCAATCTGATAGCTTCTTCACTAACTCCATTCATTCTTATGGTGTCACATAGCTGCAGAAAATTTGAAATATGTAGGTTAGGATCATCAGAATTTCCACCAGAAAACAAATCCTGTTGAACTAAGTGTAGTAGGACAGGTTTAATCTCAAAATGGTTGGCTTGAATAGTTGGCCTAATTATAGAAAAGTTAAAACCTTGCTTGTTAGGAATAGCATAGTCCCTTAATGTTCTAATTCTATTTTGCTCTGCCATTTCTATTGCTGGATTTGGTTGTCTCAAAGGTGTAGGTGTTCTTTTCACTCTAGGATTGCTCTGAAATTCTGGAGAATGGACAGCTTCTAATTCACCATCACTTCCTATGACTTTTTCTGCTTTAGACTCTTTTCTCAATCTTCTCAAAGTTATGTCTATGTCAGGATCAAAGATCAGAATTGATTTATTCTTGTTTTTACCACGCATATACAAATTACAATGAAAGAAAAATAGACTACAACCAGTATTCAGAAATAAACAATGGAAATATTGCAAAATCTATCAGTAAAACTATATAGACACTTAAATCTAGCAGTTGCAGAATTGTAAAATCATGTAAAAATATGCAGAATGGAAATTACAATTATGAAGAACAATGAAAACCGAAATTATGCAGATAAAAAGGATGTAAAAACTCTATGCAGCAGACAACAATATTATGCAGAATACTACACAAGGTGCAGAAAAATTATGCAGAAAGAAATTTGAAAGTAAAAAAACAAAATAAATGCTCAATCTAGCTACTTTTCTACTACTAAGGATATTGAAATGCAAAATTCCCCGGCAGTGGCGCCAAAAACTTGTTGTTCGCAATCTAATACTAGCAAGTGCACTAGGATTGCAGCAAGTAATGAGTAAATTTAAGATCCAAATATCGTCTCCACAAAGAATTTAGGTTTCAAGTACCACTTCACAGAATTATAAGCATTTGAGCCATACAAATTTGGAAGGAGAGTTGTAACATGTAATAACAGCAAACCAAAACAATTAAGAGTAAAAGAAACTTGTAGAAAACAGATCAATGAATGTAATGTGAGATTAGAAATGGATTGAACGGTAGTTAGGAATTTACTTCACAAGAATGTCAATATTAATTCAATTATGCTTCCGAAAATTCAAGAACTTGGTTAATTAACAATCAGTTTCACATTTCAATAGCCAACGGTTAATCCCTTAACTCATTGACCCTAACAAGCAACTAAACCATCCTAATCCCTTAGGTGAAGTTCAATTTCAAGTTGCATTAAGACTTAGAACCATAAGATTATAGAATTAGGTCTCCTTATCCCTATGAAATCCCCAAATTCCGATTGCAAACTCAGATCAAAGAATCAAATCCAACTTCCACTGGTAAATGTTCCTCTTTGATGAACCATACGAATTTCCATTCATAGATTGCAAGAAAAATAGAATTCACAATTCAATTAATCCAAGAACTCAAAATTCAGAAGCAAGAGTCAAATTAATACTTCAATTCGAGTTCCATAAACTCCTAATTACAAGAAAACTACTCAGACATGGGAGAAAAGAAAGAAAAAGAAGAAGAAGAAGAAGAAAAACTCCAAGAAGCCATGGCCGGAAGCTCCAATCCGATTCCTCTTTGTGGAAGCTTCAAGACTTGACCCCAATCTTCTCTCTCAATCTCCCCTAACGACAAATTAACAGAAAAACGGAAAAATAAAACTAAATCCCCAAAAATCTGCACTTTTTTGTTATTTATAGAATTTCCCAGATTTTCGCGTTATCACTTTTATGAGAAAAAGTGACCATGCACAACTTTCTTGATATTGAGGTCTCTCTGGAACTATCACTCTTGCTGATAAAAGTGACTACGCAGATCTCAAGTTGTTGCGCGTGATCACTCTTATGAATAAAAGTGATCACGCGCAACTCGCCAAGTTAAAGGCTCTCTGGAACGTTCAGTTTCGTTGATAATAGTGGTTATGCAGAGCTTTTCCTGATATTTGCCTCTTTGGAACGCTTACTTTTACTGATAAAAGTGGTAACGCCCAGCATGTTGAGTTTGAGATTTCACATGATCTCTCACTTTTCCTAGCAGAAGTGATAACGCCCAGGCTTTCTTCTTCTTTAAACTCTGGAGTGATCACTTTTACTGACAATAGTGATCACGCCCAGTCTGCACTTTCTTGGTCTTGTGTTTTTGGAGTCCAGACTTGCTTCTTTCTTCTTCCTTGTCATCAAGCCTCCATTTCCATGATCCTTGCTCAATTTATTCCTTCAAAAACAAGATTAAAAACTTAATTTCTAAGCAAAATTTCTACAATTGCTAAAATAACTACATGTGTAAACAAACTTCAATTCCTTCTCTTTTTTCTGAGCTTTTTTGCTTTCTTCATAAATTTCTCTTATTAATTGTGTTAGAATTATGCTAAAATATAAGTAAAAATATGGATTCATCAGCGTGCAAAACTTGGGCAACTGAAACACCTTGGAAGTGACTGTTGGACTAATAGGAAGAGTTCCCTGTCTCACTTTCACCTCCTGGCGCCTTTGGGCCCAAATTCCAATTTGGGTTTCGCCTAGGTCCTCTTTTGCTTAGTCTTTAAGGAACGCATGCAAAACTCATCTCGGGCCACTGAAACACCTTGGAAGTGACTGCTAGGACTAATAGGAAGAGTGCCCTGTCTCACTTTCGCCTCCTAGGACTCAAAGGAAGGCTTTCTCACCACCTTCTCCCCTTCTGGCACTTTCCGGCGCCTTTGGACCCAAGTTCTAGTTTTGGTTTCTTTTGGTCCCCTTTTCCTTACCGGCAAAGGAAGACGTGCGAAACTCGTCTCAGGCCACTGAAACTCCTTAAATATCACTCTAGGACTCAAAGGAAGGCTTTCTCACCACCTTCTCCCGTTTTCGCACTTTCTGGCGCCTTTGGACCCAAGTTCCAGTTTTGGTCACTTTTGGTCCCCTTTTTCTTACCGGCAAAGGAAGACGTGTGAACCTCGTCTCAAGCCACTGAAACTCCTTCAACATCACTCCAAGGAATCCAAGGACGACTTTCTCACAACCTTCTCCCCTTTTGACACTTTTTGGCGCCTTTGGACCCAAGTCCCAGTTTTGGTCTTTTTTGGTCCCCTTTGACTTACTGGCAAATGAAGACGCTCGATACACGTCTCAGGCCACTGAAACTCCTTGAATATCACTCCTAGGACTCAAAGCAAGGCTTTCTCACCACCTTCTCCCCTTCTGGCACTTTCTGACGCCTTTGAACCCAAGTTCCAGTTTTGGTTTCTTTTGGTCCCCTTTTACTTACTGGCAAAGGAAAACGTGCGAAACTTGTTTCAGGCCACCAAAACTCCTTGAATATCACTCCTAGGACTCAAAGCAAGGGTTTCTCACCATCGTCTTCCCTTCTGGAACTCTCTGTCGCCTTTGAAACCATGTTCCAATTTTGTCTCTTTTGGTCCCCTTTTTCTTACCGGCAAAGGAAGACGTGTGAAACTCGTCTCAATATCACTCCAAGGACTCCAAGAAAGGCTTTCTCACCACCTTCTCCCCTTCTGGCACTTTCTCGCGCCTTTGGACCCAATTTCCAGTTTTGGTCTCTTTTGGTCCCCTTTTGCTTACCGACAAAGGAAGACATGTGAAACACATCGCTGGCCACTGAATCTCCTTGAATATCACTCCTAGGACTCAAACCAAGGCTTTCTCACCACCTTCTCCCCTTCTGGCACTTTCTGTCGCCTTTGGACCCAAGATCCAGTTTTGTTCTCTTTTGGTCTCCTTTTGCTTACCGACAAGGGAAGACATGCGAAACTCATCTCAGGCCACTGAAACTCCTTGAATATCACTCCCATGACTCAAAGGAAGACTTTCTCACCACCTTCTCCCTTTCTGGCACTTTCTGGCGCCTTTGGACCCAAGTTCTAGATTTGGTTTCTTTTGGTCCCCTTTTGCTTACCGGCAACGGAAGACATGCAAAACTCGTCTTAGGTCGCTGAAACTACTTCAATAACACTCCAAGGACTCCAAGGAAGGCTTTCTCACCACCTTCTCCCCTTGGCACTTTCTGTCGCCTTTGGACCCAAGATCCAGTTTTGGTGTTTTTTGGTCCCTTTTTGCTCATCGGCAAAGGAAGACGTGCGAAACCCATCTCAGGCCACTGAAAATCCTTGAATATCACTCGTAGGACACAAAGGAAGACTTTCTCACCACCTTTTCCCTTTCTGGCACTTTTTGGCGCCTTTGTACCCAAGTTCCAGTTCAGCTCTCTTTTGGTCTCCTTTTGCTTACCAGCAAAGGAAGATGTGCGAAACTTGCCTCAGGCCGCTGACACTCCTTCAATATCATTCCAAGGACTCCAAGGAAGGCTTTCTCACCACCTTCTCCCCTTCTGGCACTTTCTGGCACCTTTGGACCCAAGTTCCAATTTAGCTCTCTTTTGGTCTCCTTTTACTTATCGGCAAAGGAAGACGTGCGAAACTTATCTCAGGCCGCTGACACTCCTTCAATATTACTCCAAGGACTCCAAGGAAGGCTTTCTCACCACCTTCTCCCCTTCTGGCACTTTTTGGTGCCTTTGGACCCAAGTTCCAGTTTTGGTCTCTTTTGGTCCCTTTTTGCTTACCAGCAATGGAAGATGTGGGAAACTCGTCTCAAGCCACTGAAACTCCTTGAATATTACTCTTAGGACTCAAAAGAAGGCTTTCTCACCACCTTCTCCCCTTTTGGCACTTTCTGGCGCCTTACGGGCAAAGAAAGAGGTGCGAAACTCATCTCAGGCCCCCGAAACTCCTTGAATATCACTCGTAGGACTCAAAGGAAGGTTTTCTCACCACCTTCTTTCCTTCTGGCACTTTCTGGCGCCTTTGGACCCAAGTTCCAGTTTTTGTCTCTTTTGGCCCCCTTTTTTTTACCGCAAAGGAAAACGTGTGAACCTCGTCTCAGGCCACTGAAACTCCTTCAATATCACTCTAAGGAGTCCAAGGAAGACTTTCTCACCACCTTCTGCCCTTTTGTCACTTTCTGGCGCCTTTGGACCCAAGTCCCAGTTTTAGTCTCTTTTGGTCCCCTTTGGCTTACTGGCAAAGGAAGACGCTCGATACACGTCTCAGGCCACTGAAACTCCTTGAATATCACTCCTAGGACTCAAAGCAAGGTTTTCTCACCACCTTCTCCCCTTTTGGCACTTTCTAGCGCCTTTGGACCCAAGTCCCAGCTTTGGTCTCTTTTGGTCCCCTTTGGCTTATTGACAAAGGAAGACGCGCGAAACTTGTCTAAGGCCACTGAAACTCTTTGAATATCACTCCTAGGACTCAAAGCAAGGCTTTCTCACCACTTTCTCCCCTTCTGGCACTTTCTGGCGCCTTTGGACCCAAGTTCCAAATTTGGGTCTCACCTGGGTCCTCTTTTGCTTAGTCGCTAAGGAACGAGTGCCAAACTCATCTTGGACAACTGAAACTCCTTTGAAGTCACTCTAGGACTCAAAGGAAGGATTGCCCACCGCTCTCTCGCCACCTAGTGCCATTGGGCCCAAGTTCCAATTTGGGTGTCGCTTTGGTCCTCTTTTGCTTATTGGCTAGTGAATGCGTGCAAAACTCATCTTGGGCAACTGAAACACCTTGGAAGTGACAACTAGGACTAATAGGAAGAGTTCCCTGTCTCTCTCTCGCCTCCTGGTGTGACGCCTAAAAATAACAGGATTTTTTTTTCCTTTTTAAAACAGGAGAAGTGGAAGGATAACATATTCTTTCAATTCACCTCTAGTGTATCACATTTCTGTTTAGAGGTTTGTGGTCTCAACATATAATGTCAAAACTAAGTAGAACAACAATAACAACAATACACCATCATAACTGAATAACCTCATGCAATAGATATGGAAATGTTTGGTAATAATCTCAGAGTACTGCAACTTAATAAAGTGAAATGACATAATTAAAGTGCACAAAGATTAACATAGTTCAGAGATACATGGAATAAAACAGACTGACTCCCTAAGAGCAGTTCCCTAAAAACCATAACAGACAAACTATCCCAATCAGTCGAGGGGAGAATAATCCTCAATGGGATCGGACTCCTCAGAAGATGTCGGGGAAGCGGAGTTAGAAGAAGCGTCCTCTGTGTCTTCTACAATCCATCCAGCAGTGCGGGGTGGTGAATGGACTGTGGTAAAGGGCGAATAAGTGTTTGGGTAGGTAGGGAGCATGTGGGGCAGTACATCATCATCCCTCACTAAGGGTTCTGCCATGTATGTATCTCTCTCAGTGGTCACAGGGGGTGGAGTAAGTTCCTCAGTAGGGAATGGTACAGGCGTAGGTGCTGGTCTAGAACTGGGAGTACGGGGATCAACAGACATGGGAGAAGGGGTAGCTGCAAGTGCAGGATAAGGTAGGTGAGAGTCTCCAGGTGGGGTGGAGAAAACAAGCTCAATGGGGGTATCAACCATAAAGTGGGTGGTCCATGAGTGTCCGATATCTTGTCCATGAATCACCCGTGCCATTCCATGGAAGATGCTTTGCTGTGCTGCCGCGTCGAACACCCAGACGTCCTCCTCAGATGGCATGATCCATACCTTCACTCGGAAGCTGGTCATCTGTATCGGGCATATACAAAGGTACAACAACACACACAAACAGGGGTGAGTTCTCCAAACACAAGCAAGCATTCAATAGCCGTACCCCAAGGAAGGTGGCTTTTCACACCATCACTCAAGTCACATCATCATCCACTCTCAGAACAAACATCATTACAATATAAGTCAGTTCATACTTTTCACAGATAATTCCTAGGTTCATTAAACTGATAATGCACATGATGCATGAATGCAAGTTTCATTCCTCACTATCCATCCCTCAAATTTTCGTATTAATGCATATGGTATGCATGGGGATCCCTTACTCTACTGCCAGCGACTTGCCCAGCATTTAGTGTAGAGTTCACAATTTCGTATCCAAGTCGTGTGGCGATCGGAGGACTCTATTCCCTGCATCACAATTGCACAGAAAAGAATTCATATCATTATTCAAAAACACCCCAAACTGGTGCTGGCCCCAAACTGGGTCTCTTCGGGAATGGACCTCAACGACCCTAGGATGTGGAGTTCTTGTTGGGCTTGGCTAAGGCTTGCAAGTAGGGTCACGACCCGGCCACAGAGAGCTCTGCTGCGCCATCTAGGTCGACTGTTCCCCCTTTTGCCACCCCCGTAGGTCTACTCGGGACCGAACCTCCAATACCTACAGCTGTGCCTCTGTTATGCCATCAAGTCGTTCCAAAGAAATGTCATGATGCATGGAGTGTGATTCTCCTTTCTCTCCTCAAGGTTTTCTCAATCTTGGGTCACATGGAATTCAAGCACAGAAACAAGCCCTCACAAGGCTTGCTCAATCACTATTCACTTTCTCTTCTAGCATAGATTTGCCAAGCAATAAAGTTTAGGGATTACACACAAGCTTCCAATCCCACCAATGCACATCCACTATTTCCCAACACATAATTCTCAGTGATTTTGACACAACCCTCTCAGATTTTCCCACCCAAATCCTATTACATTAACTTACTATATTAACACTACTCACTTTATCATTTCCATTGTTATTAACCATACTACCTCCTACTTTAAATATGACTTATCTCCACTTTTCTCTATCTCTCTGGTTTTTCCTTTTAGTTATTTTCTAATTACGTGTATTGATTCCCGACTACCTATTTAATTCAAGGTTACTTAGTTTCGTTCTAATTCTTTTTAGGTTCATTAATATTAGTCCTCACGTGATAGGTTCCATTAAGCTAATAGTGAGATCTTTCTAAGGATGACCTTTATTGATTAACTACTATATTCAGTCCCTTAATTACCATCTCCATACCTTTAATTAATATCCTTTTAGTTTAGGTAAACTTTCCATCAAAAAGGGCTGCGCTTGATTCTCTCCTTTTATTCCTTGTATAATGTAATGAACATGATGCATGATTCATCTTAGTGCCCACGGATTCAAGTGCAAACAGCAAAGACACGCTATCATTATGCAGTCCTTATCACCCATATTTCATCAAAATTATCACAATTTTAAGTACAACTTTTAGGATTTCTCATCATCAAAACCGAGAGTGAATAGTTCTCACTTTCTTGTCCACCACAATTTTCCAAAACACCACATGCATAAAGCTTTTCAAACCAAGTGAACACATCCATCACAATCAATTTAATCATCCATCATCCAAACTAACAAGCAACCATTCTCATGCAAATCACACAAAGTCCAACACGGTTTTCAATTTCTAAGTGTAGTTCAATATTCTAGGCTTTCTCCATGCAAGATCAAATCTGTCCAGCTTTTCCACTAGATTTTTATCAAACTAAAAATTATATAACATAAAGGAAACTAACATGCAATGACATAGTTTCATCGTCCAAGTGGAGGGGCAACATTTCCAAGTGACATTCGAATTTCTAAGGGAAAACCGAAACACTTAGGGGCTGAAATCAACATGCAATGGCTTCCATTTCACATGCAATCCAAGGTTTATTGATTACAAGGGTAAATCCACATTTTAAACAAAGAATCCAGCCAAACAAAGGTGAAACCGAGGCATGCACAAAGAGATCCAAAGCATTTCATGGTTAAAAATTAACATGCAAGGGAAAGAATATGTCGATCAAGTTCACGGTTCAAGGTTTCAAGAAGAAACTGTCATTAGTTCAAAGGTTCTACCAAGGGAACATAAAAACCGAGACATGCACAAAGAAAGATCCACATCCACACATCAAGGTTTCAAGCTTTTTAGGAATTAAAGTTGATTGAAAGTGAAATCAAACTCTTTGGGAGGTAACCGAGACATGCAACAAGGAAATCCATACACTTTTTGGATAAAACTTAACATGCAAGTTCAGATTTGAAGTTCTTCCAACATGCAGTCCAACACACACTAATTTTTCAAGGAAAAATGTGTAAAAACAGCCAAGAGATGGACATGCAAACACGTCAATTGTGAGAACTCCCCCTTGCCTTGATTATGACGAAAATTTAAGAGCAAAAGGAGTTGATCTTGGCTGGTTCCTCAAAGGAAAGTTGCTGGACTGAGAGGATGAGTCTCAAACTTCAAACTTTCTCCTCTTGGTTAGGTTGTCTTCCTCGGTTCTTTGAAGAGAAAAAGGGGAAAAAGCTTCAAATGGTTAGGATCAAGTGAAAAAGGAAGTTTTTTAGGAGTTTTTGGTGTTAGGCTTCCATGGATCTTCAAATCAAAGAAGGAAAAAGGATGAGAAAACTTACCTCTTTGAAGGAATGGTCACGGTTTTGAAGAATCAAGCAAGAGAATGCAAGAGTGAAAGCTTGGAGCTCCTTGGCTTGTCTTGGAAGGTTGAAAGAATGAGAATTTTTGGAGAGATTTAGGGAGGGAGGGTCTCGGTTTCTTTGAAGAAATAGAGAGAATGGAACTTGAAAGGATTTTTGAGAGGAAGGGTGGAAGGCTCACAGTTTTTGAGTGAAAAAAGAGAAAATGAGGTGGTTTGATCTATTTATATGGAGTGTTTAATTTCCCTTTGCCAATTAGAGCCTAATGCTCACGGTTTGGGCTTTGTGGAGCAATATTCAAATGCAAAACTGCACCAAATTAATTTGGAGCAATTTAGAGGTGGAATTTGGTGAAAATCTTGAATAATAAGGGTGTCACGACTTTTTGTGCATGAATAGTGAATTCTTTTGCAGACTTGTAAGTTAAGCAATCACATTTTGGCAAGCAAAGTGCATGGAGGAGTGTGGAGGCTACATGCACACGGTTTGGAGTAAAACATTCCAAGAATTGCGCAAAATTCCAAAGGCTAGATTCTAGGCAGCAATTGCATGCAATATGATTGGCCGACGAGGAATTTGATGTGATGAGATTGACTTTCGAAGGGACATTTGACATGGTGCAAATTTCAAGAAAAGCATTTAATTGGAGTAATCATGATGTCGGTCTTTTAGAAGGCACGATTAGAAAGTTCCGAAATAATTTTGTCTACTAATCGGGAGGCAAGAATCTTTTGCATGAATTTCTAGTGGTCGATACTAGATTTGGAAATCTTTACAATAATGATTTCTAGATTTCGTGAGATTCCGTGTAAAATTTTGACGGCTAAGGAATGATTACAAAATCTTAGCAATGATTACAAAATCTCACGTTTTTCAAGGTGAATACCTTTGATTTGACAATTTAAATAAGATAAAATTTTAACTTTCGGGATAGATTATCAGGGGCATTGTGAACAGCACAATTGAACATACTCAGGAAAATCCTTGGACGATATTGAAGCTATCTATTTGCATGTAGTTACCTTAAAATACCGAACTTAGAAATAATTCAATATTCTTATCAAAATAAAATAAAATAAAATAATTTAATTTAACCTCCATCTAATTATTCTGATACTAAAGAAGCAGAATAAGCAAGCAAGTACGATTCAACGGTCACTAGCTGAATCAGGAGAATCGGGGAGTTACACCTGGCGCCTTTGGGCTCAAATTCCAATTTGGGTCTCGCTTGGGTCCTCTTTTGCTTATTGGCTAAGGAATACGTACAAAACTCGTCTTGGGCCACTGAAACTCCTTTGAAGTAATTGCTAGGACTAATAGGAAGAGTTCCCTATCTCTCCCTCGCCTCTTGGCACCTTTGGACCCAAATTCGAATTTGGGTCTCGCCTGGGTCCTCTTTCGCTTAGTCGCTAAGGAACGAGCGCCAAACTCATCTTGGGCAACTGAAACTCCTTTGAAGTCACTCTAGGACTCAAAGGAAGGATTGCCCACCGCTCTCTCGCCACCTGGTGCCATTGGGCCCAAGTTCCAATTCTGGTCTCGCTTGGGTCCTCTTTTATTTATTGGTTAAGGAATGCGTGCAAAACTCGTCTTGGGCCACTGATACTCCTTTGAAGTGACTCTAAGAGTCAAATGAAGGATTCCCCACCACTCTCTCTCCTCCTGGCGCCTTTGGGTCCAAGTTCCAATATGGGTCTCGCTTTGGTCCTCTTTCGCTTAGTCACTAAGGACCGCGTGCAAAACTCGGCGTGGGCCATTGAAACACCTTGGAAGTGACTGCTAGGACTAATAGGAAGAGTTTCCTGTCTCTCCTCGCCTCCTAGTGCCTTTGGGCCAAAATTCCAATTTGGGTTTCGCCTGGGTCTCTTTTGCTTAGTCGCTAAGGAACGCGTGCAAAACTCGGCTTGGGCCATTGAAACACCTTGGAAGTGACTGCTAGGACTAATAGATGAGTTCCCTGTCTCTCTCTCGCCTCCTGGCGCCTTTGGGCCCAAATTCCAATTTGGGTCTTCCCAGGGTCCGCTTTTGCTTATTGGCTAAGGAACACATGCAAAACTCATCTCGGG
The DNA here is from genome assembly GCA_024086825.1 of Abrus pulchellus subsp. cantoniensis. Classification (NCBI taxonomy): domain Eukaryota; kingdom Viridiplantae; phylum Streptophyta; class Magnoliopsida; order Fabales; family Fabaceae; genus Abrus; species Abrus pulchellus. The sequence continues at coordinate 16,988,331 of CM044056.1, forward strand.
ACACAAAAACACCTTGGAAGTGACTGTTATGACTAATAGGAAGAATTCAATGTCTCTCTCTCGCCTGCTGGCGCCTTTGGGCGCAAATTCCAATTTGGGTCTCGCTTGGGTCCTCTTTAGCTTATTGGCTAAGGAATGCTTGTAAAACTCGTCTCGGGGCACCGAAACTCCTTTGAAGTGACACTAGGACTCAAAGGAAGGATTCCCCACCGCTCTCTCGCCTCCTAGCGCCTTTGGGCCCAAGTTCTCTCTTTGGTCCTCTTTAGCTTATTGGCTAAGGAACGCGTGCAAAACTCGTCCTTGGCCACTGAAACACTTTGGAAGTGACTGCTAGTACTAATAGGAAGAATTCCCTGTCTCTCTCTCTCCTCCTAGCGCCTTTGAGCCCAAATTCCAATTTGGGTCTTGCCAAGGTTCGCTTTTGCTTATTGGCTAAGAAACACATGCAAAACTCATCTCGGGCCACAAAAACACCTTGGAAGTGACAGCTAGGACTAATAGGAAGAGTTCAATGTCTCTCTCTCGCCTAATGGCGCCTTTGGCCCCAAATTCCAATTTGGGTCTCGCTTGGGTCCTCTTTAGCTTATTGGCCAAGGAACGCGTGCAAAACTTGTCTTGGGCCACTGAAACTCCTTCAAGTGACTCTAGGACTCAAAGGAAGGATTCTCTACCGCTCTCTCGCCTCCTGGCGCCTTCGGACCCAAATTCCAATTTAGGTCTCACTTGGGTCCTCTTTTGTTTATTAGCTAACCAACGTGTGCAAAATTCGTCTTGGGCCACTAACACTCCTTTGAAGTGACTCTAGGACCTAAAGGAAGGATTCCCCACCGCTCTCTCGCCTCCTAGCGCCTTTGTGCCCAAGTTCCAATTTGGGTCTTGCTTTGGTCCTCTTTTGCATATTGACTAAGGAACGCGTGCAAAACTCATCTTGGGCCACTGAAACACCTTGGAAGTGACTGCTAGGACTAATAGTAGAGTTCCTTGTCTCTCTCTCGCCTCCTGGCGCCTTTGGGCCCAAATTCCAATTTGGGTCTTGCCAGGGTCTGCTATTGCTTATTGGCTAAGGAACACATGCAAAATTCATCTCGGGCCACAAAAACACCTTGGAAGTGACTGCTAGGACTAATAGGAAGAGTTCAATGTCTCTCTCTCGCCTGCTGGCGCCTTTGGGCTCAAATTCCAATTTGGGTCTCGCTTGGGTCCTCTTTAGCTTATTGGCTAAGGAACGCGTGTAAAACTCGTCTCGGGGCACCGAAACTCCTTTGAAGTGACTCTAGGACTCAAAGTAAGGATTCCCCACCGCTCTCTCTCCTCCTAGCGCCTTTGGGCCCAAGTTCTCTCTTTGGTCCTCTTTAGCTTATTGGCTAACAAACGCGTGTAAAACTCGTCTTGGGCCACTGAAACACTTTGGAAGTGACTGCTAGGACTAATAGGAAGAGTTCCCTGTCTTTCCTCGCCTCCTAGTGCCTTTGGGCCCAAATTCCAATTTGGGTTTCGCTTGGGTCTCTTTTGCTTAGACGCTAAGAAACGCGTGCAAAACTCGGCTTGGGCTATTGAAACACCTTGGAAGTGACTGCTAGGACTAATAGAAGAGTTCCCTGTCTCTCTCTCGCCTCCTGGCGGCTTTGGGCCCAAATTCCAATTTGGATTTCGCCTGGGTCTCTTTTGCTTAGTCGCTAAGGAACGCGTCCAAAACTCATCTCGGGCCACTAAAACACCTTGGAATTGACTGCTAGGACTAATAGCATGAGTACCTTGTCTATCTCTTGCCTTCTGGTGCCTTTGGGCCCAAATTCCAATTTGGGTCTCGGCTAGGTCCTTTTTTGCAAAGTTACTAAGGAACGCGTGCAAAACTCATCTCGAGCCACTGAAACACCTTGGAAGTGACTGCCAGGTCTAATAGGAAAAGTTCCCTATCTCTCTCTCGCCTTCTGGCGCCTTTGGGCCTAAATTCCAATTTGGTTCTCGCTTGGGTCTTCTTTTGCTTATTGGCTAAGGAACGCATACAAAACTCATGTCGAGGCACTGAAACACCTTGTAAGAGACTGCAAGGACTAATAGGAAAGTTCCCTGTCTCTCTCTCGCTCTCTGCCGCCTTTGGGCCCAAATTCCAATTTGGATTTCGCCTGGGTCTCTTTTGCTTAGTCGCTAAGGAACGCGTCCAAAACTCATCTCGAGCCACTAAAACACCTTGGAATTGACTGCTAGGACTAATATGAAGAGTTCCTTGTCTCTTTCTCGCCTCTTGGCGCCTTTGGGCCCAAATTCCAATTTGGGTCTCGCTTGGGTCCTCTTTTGCTTATTGGCTAAGTAACGCGTGCAAAACTCGTCATGGGCCACTGAAACCCCTTGGAAGTGACTGGTAGGACTAATAGGAAGAGTTCCCTGTCTCTCTCTTGCCTCCTGGCGCCTTTGGCCCCAAATTCCAATTTGGGTCTCGCCTAGATCCTCTTTTACTTAGTCACTAAGGAACACGTGCAATACTCATCTTGGGCCACTGAAACACCTTGGAAGTGACTGTTAGGACTAATAGGAAAAGTTCCCGGTCTCTCTCTCCTCCTAGCTCCTTTGGGCCCAAATTCCAATTTGGGTCTCGCTTGGATCCTCTTTAGTTTAGTCGCTAAGGAACGCATGCAAAACTCATCTTGGGCCAGTGAAACACCTCAGAAGTGACTGCTAGGACAAATAGGAAGAGTTCGTTGTCTCTCTCTCGCCTCCTGGCGCCTTTAGGCCCAAATTCCAATTTGGGTCTCGCTTGGGTCCTCTTTTGCTTATTGGCTAAGTAACGCGTGCAAAACTCGTCATGGGCCACTGAAATCCCTTGGAAGTGACTGCTAGGACTAATAGGAAGAGTTCACTGTCTCTCTCTCGCCTCCTGGCGCCTTTGGCCCCAAATTCCAATTTGGGTCTCGCTTAGGTCCTCTTTTGCTTAGTCACTAAGGAACGCATGCAAAACTCATCTCGGTCCACTGAAACACCTTAAAAGTTACTACAAGGACTAATAGCATGAGTACCTTGTCTATCTCTCTCCTCCTGGTGCCTTTGGGCCCAAATTCCAATTTGGGTCTCGGCTATGTCCTTTTTTGCAAAGTTACTAAGGAACGCGTGCAAAACTCATCTCGAGCCACGGAAACACCTTGGAAGTGACTGCCAGGTCTTATAGGAAAAGTTCCCTATCTCTCTCTCGCCTTCTGGCGCCTTTGGGCCCAAATTCCAATTTGGTTCTCGCTTGGGTCTTCTTTTGCTTATTGGCTAAGGAACGCATACAAAACTCATGTCGAGGCACTGAAACACCTTGTAAGAGACTGCAAGGACTAATAGGAAAGTTCCCTGTCTCTCTCTCGCCTCCTGGTGCCTTTGGGCCCAAATTCCAATTTTGGTCTCGTTTGGGTTCTCTTTTGCTGATTCACCAAGAAACGCGTGCAAAACTCATCTTGGGCCACTAAAACACCTTGGGAGTGACTACAAGGACTAATAGGAAGAGTTCCCTATCTCTCTCTCGCCTCGTAGCGCCTTTAGGCCCAAATTCCAATTTGGGTCTTGCCTGGGTCCTCTTTTGCTTACTCACTAAACAACGCGTGCAAAACTCATCTTGGGCCACTGAAACACCTTAGAAGTAACTGCTACGACTAATAGGAAGAGTTCCCTGTCTCTCTCGCCTCCTAGCGCCTTTGGGCCCAAATTCCAATTTGGGTCTCGCTTGGGTCCTCTTTTGCTTAGTCGCTAAGGAACGCGTGCAAAACTCATCTCGGGCCACTAAAACACCTTTGGAGTGACTGCAAGGACTAATAGGAAGAGTTCCCTGTCTCTCTCTCGCCTCGTAGCGCCTTTAGGCCCAAATTCTAATTTGGGTCTTGCCTGGGTCCTCTTTTACTTACTCACTAAACAACGCGTACAAAACTCATCTCGGGCCACTGAAACACCTTAGAAGTAACTGCTACGACTAATAGGAAGAGTTCCCTGTCTCTCTCGCCTCCTAGCGCCTTTGGGCCCAAAGACCAATTTGGGTCTTGCTTGGGTCCTCTTTTGCTTAGTCGCTAATGAACGTGTGTAAAACTCATCTCGGGCCACAGAAACACCTTCGAAGTTACTGCTAGGACTAATAGGAAGAGTTCACTGTCTCTCTCCCGTTCCATGGCGCCTGTGGGCCAAAATTCAAATTTGGTTCTCGCTTGGGTCCTCTTTTACTTAATGGCTAAGGAACGAATGTAAAACTCATCTCGGGGCACTGAAACAGCTTGGAAGTGACTGCAAGGACTAATAGGAAGAGTTCCCTATCTCTCTCTCGCCTTCTGGCGCCTTTGGGCCCAAATTCCAATTTTGTTCTCGCTTCGGTCTTCTTTTGCTTATTGGCTAAGGAACGCATGCAAAACTCCTGTCGGGGCACTAAAACACCTTGGAAGTGACTGCAAGGACTAATAGGAATAGTTCATTGTCTCTCTCTCGCTTCCTGGCGCCTGTGGGCCGAAATTCCAATTTCGGTCTCGCTTCGGTCCTCTTTTGCTTATTAGCTAAGGAATGCATGCAAAACTCATCTCAGGGCACTGAAACACCTTGGAAGTGACTGCAAGGACTAATAGGAAGAGTTCCCTGTCTCTCTCTCGCCTCCTGGTGCCTTTAGGCCCAAATTCCAATTTGGCTTTCGGCTAGGTCCTCTTTGGCTTAGTAACTAAGAAACGCATGCAAAACTCATCTCGGGCTACTGAAACACCTTGAAAGTGACTGCCAGGACTAATAGGAAGAGTTCCCTATCTCTTTCTCACCCTCTGGCGCCTTTGGGCCCAAATTCCAATTTGGGTCTTGCTTGGGTCCTCTTTTGCTTAGTCGCTAAGGAACGCGTGTAAAACTCATCTCGGCCCACAGAAACACCTTCGAAGTGACTGCTAGTACTAATAGGAAGAGTTCACTGTATCTCTCTCGTTTCATGTCGCTTGTGGGCCAAAATTCCAATTTAGTTCTCGCTTGGGGTCCTCTTTTGTTTATTGGCTAAGGAACGCATGTAAAACTCATCTTGGGGCACTGAAACACCTTGGAAGTGACTGCATGGACTAATAGGAAGAGTTCCCTATCTCTCTCTCGCCTCCTGGTGCCTTTGGGCCCATATTCCAATTTGGGTCCCGTCTGGGTCCTCTTTTGCCTAGTCGTTATGGAACGCGTGCAAAACTCATCTTGGTCCACTGAAACACCTTGGAAGTGACTGCAAGGACTAATAGGATGAGTACCCTGTCTATCTCTCGACTCCTGGTGCCTTTGGGCCCAAATTCCAATTTGGGTCTCGTCTAGGTCTTTTTTTGCTAAGTCACTAAGGAACGCGTGCAAAACTCATCTTGGGCCACTGAAACACCTTGGAAGTGACTGCCAGGTCTAATAGGAAGAGTTCCCTATCTCTCTCTCGCCTTCTGGTGCCTTTGTGCCCAAATTCCAATTTGGTTCTCGCTTGGGTCTTCTTTTGCTTATTGGGTAAGGAACGCATGCAAAACTAATCTTGGTCCACTGAAACACCTTGGAAGTGACTGCAAGGACTAATAGGATGAGTACCCTGTCTATCTCTCGACTCCTGGTGCCTTTGGGCCCAAATTCCAATTTGGGTCTCGTCTAGGTCTTTTTTTGCTAAGTCACTAAGGAACGCGTGCAAAACTTATCTTGGGCCACTGAAACACCTTGGAAGTGACTGCAAGGACTGATAGGAAGAATACCCTGTCTATCTCTCACCTCCTGGTGCCTTTGGGCCCAAATTCCAATTTGGGTCTCGGCTAGGTTCTTTTTTGCTAAGTCACTAAGGAATGCGTGCAAAACTCATCTTGGGCCACTAAAACACTTTGGAAGTGATTGCAAGGACTAATAGGAAGAGTTCCCTGTCTCTCTCTCACCTCATAGCACCTTTGGGCCCAAATTCCAATTTGGGTCTTGCCTGGGTCCTCTTTTGCTTAGTCACTAAGGAACATCTGCAAAACTCTTCTAGGGCCACTGAAACACTTTGGCAAAGGATCGCTAGGACTAATAGGAAGAGTTCCCTCTCTCTCTCTCGCCTCTTGGCGCCTTTGGGCCCAAATTCTAATTTGGGTCTCGCTTGGGTCCTCTTTTGCTTATTGGCTAAGGAACGTATGCAAAACTCATCTTAGGCCACTGAAACTCCTTTGAAGTTACTCTAGGGCTCAAAAGAATGATTGCCTACCGCTCTCTCGCCTCTTGGCGCCATTGTGCGCAAGTTCCAATTTATGTCTTGCTTTGGGACTCTTTGGCTTATTGGCTAAGGAATGCGTGCAAAACTCATCTCGGGCCACTGAAACACCTTGGAAGTGACCGCTAGGACTAATAGGAAAAGTTCCCTGTCTCTCTCTCGCCTCCTGAACCTTTGGGCCCAAATTCTAATTTGGGTCTCGCCTGGGTCCTCTTTTGCTTAGTTGCTAAGGAACACGTGCAAAACTCATCTTGGGCCACTGAAACACCTTGGAAGTGACTGCCAGGTCTAATAGGAAGAGTTCCCTATCTCTCTCTCGCCTTCTGGTGCCTTTGTGCCCAAATTCCAATTTGGTTCTCGCTTGGGTCTTCTTTTGCTTATTGGGTAAGGAACGCATGCAAAACTAATCTTGGTCCACTGAAACACCTTGGAAGTGACTGCAAGGACTAATAGGATGAGTACCCTGTCTATCTCTCGACTCCTGGTGCCTTTGGGCCCAAATTCCAATTTGGGTCTCGTCTAGGTCTTTTTTTGCTAAGTCACTAAGGAACGCGTGCAAAACTTATCTTGGGCCACTGAAACACCTTGGAAGTGACTGCAAGGACTGATAGGAAGAATACCCTGTCTATCTCTCACCTCCTGGTGCCTTTGGGCCCAAATTCCAATTTGGGTCTCGGCTAGGTTCTTTTTTGCTAAGTCACTAAGGAATGCGTGCAAAACTCATCTTGGGCCACTAAAACACTTTGGAAGTGACTGCAAGGACTAATAGGAAGAGTTCCCTGTCTCTCTCTCACCTCATAGCACCTTTGGGCCCAAATTCCAATTTGGGTCTTGCCTGGGTCCTCTTTTGCTTAGTCACTAAGGAACATCTGCAAAACTCTTCTAGGGCCACTGAAACACTTTGGCAGTGACTGCTAGGACTAATAGGAAGAGTTCCCTCTCTCTCTCTCGCCTCTTGGCGCCTTTGGGCCCAAATTCTAATTTGGGTCTCGCTTGGGTCCTCTTTTGCTTATTGGCTAAGGAACGTATGCAAAACTCATCTTAGGCCACTGAAACTCCTTTGAAGTTACTCTAGGGCTCAAAAGAATGATTGCCTACCGCTCTCTCGCCTCTTGGCGCCATTGTGCGCAAGTTCCAATTTATGTCTTGCTTTGGGACTCTTTGGCTTATTGGCTAAGGAATGCGTGCAAAACTCATCTCGGGCCACTGAAACACCTTGGAAGTGACCGCTAGGACTAATAGGAAAAGTTCCCTGTCTCTCTCTCGCCTCCTGAACCTTTGGGCCCAAATTCTAATTTGGGTCTCGCCTGGGTCCTCTTTTGCTTAGTTGCTAAGGAACACGTGCAAAACTCATCACGGGCCACTGAAACACCTTGGAAGTGACTGCTAGGACTAATAGTAAGAGTACCCTGTCTCTCTCCCGCCCCCTGGCACCTCTAGGCCCAAATTCCAATTTCGGTCTCAGCTAGGTCCTCTTTTGCTTAGTCACTAAGTAACATGCGCAAAAGTCGTCTCGGGCCAGTGAAACACCTTGTAAGTGACTGCTAGGACTAATCGGAAGAGTTCCTTGTCTCTCTCTTGGGTTCTGGCGCCTTTGGTCCCAAAATCCAATTTGGGTCCCGCTTGGGTCCTCTTTTGCTTAGTCACTAGGTAACGCATGGAAAACTCACCTCGGGCCACTGAAACACCTTGCAAGTGACTGCTAGGACTAATAGGAAGAGTTCCTTGTCTCTCTCGTCCCCTGGTGCCTTTGGGCCCAAATTCCAATTTGGGTCTCACTTGGGTCCTCTTTTGCTTATTGGCTAAGGAACGCGTGCAAAACAAGTCATGGGCCACTGACACTCCTTTGAAGTGACCCTGGGACAAAAAGGAAGGAGACCCACCGCTCTCTCGCCTCTTGGCGCCTTTGGCCACAAGTTCCAATTTCAGTCTCGCTTGGGTCTTCTTTTGCTTATTGCCTAAGGAACGCAAGCAAAACTTATCTTGGGCCATTGAAACTCCTTTCAAGTTACTCTAGGACTCAAAGGAAGGATTCCCTATCGCTTTCTCGCCTCCTGGTGCCTTTGGTCCCACATTCCAGTTTGGGTCTCGCCCGAGTCCGTTTTTGCTTAGTCGCTAATGAACGCGTGCAAAACTCATCTCGGGCCACTGAAACACCTTGGATGTGACTGCTAGGTCTAATAGGAAGAGTTCCCTGTCTCTCCCTCGCCTCCGGGCGCCTTTGGGCCCAAATTCCAATTTGGGTCTCGCCTGGGACCTCTTTTGCTTAGTCACTAAGGAACACGTGCAAAACTCATCTCAGGCCACTGAAACACCTTGGAAGTGACTGCTAGGACTAATAGGAAGAATTCCCGGTCTCTCTCTCGCCTCCTGGTACCTTTGGGCCCAAATTCCAATTTGGGTATCGCTTGGGTCCTCTTTTGCTTTTTTCCTAAGGAACGCGTGCAAAACTGTCCTTGGGCCACGAAACTCCTGTTAAGTGACTCTAGGACAAAAAGAAGGGATTCCCCACCGCTCTCTCGCTTCATGGCGCCTTTGGGCCTATGTTTGAATATGTGTCTCGCTTTGGTCCTCTTTTGCTTATTGGCTAAGGAACGCGTACAAAACTCGTCTTGGGCCACTAAAACACCTTGGAAGTGGCTGCTAGGACTAATAGGAAGAATTCCCTGTCTCTCTCTCGCCTCCTGGCGTCTTTGGGCCCAAATTCCAATTTGGGTCTCACCTGGGTCCTCTTTTGCATAGTCACTAAGGAACACGTGCAAAACTTATATCAGGCCACTGAAACAACTTGAAAGTGACTGTTAGGACTAATAGGAAGACTTCCCTGTCTCTCGCTCGCCTCTTAGCGACCATGGGCCTATGTTCCAATTTGGGTCTCGCCTGGGTTCGATTTTTCTTAGTCATTAAGGAACTCGTGTAAAACTATTCTCGGCTCACTGAAACACCTTGGAAGTGACTGCTAGGACTAATAGGATAAGTTCCTTGTCTCTCTCTCACCTCCTGGCGACCATGGGCCCAGATCCAATTTTGGTCTCACCTGCGTCCTCTTTTGCTTAGTCAGTAGGGCACACGTGCAAAACTTATCTCGGGCCACTGAAACAATTTGGAATGACTGCTCGGACTAATGGGAAGAGTTCCCTGTCTCTCTCTCCCCTCGTGGCGCCTTTGGGCCCAAATTCCAATTTGGGTATCGCGTGGGTCCTCTTTTGCTTAGTTGCTAAGGAACTCGTGCAAAACTAATCTCGGGCCACTGAAACACCTTGGAAGTGACTGCTAGGACTAATAGGAAGAGTTCCCTGTCTCTCTCTCGCCTCCTGGCGCCTCTGAGCCCAAACTCCAATTTGGGTCTCACTGGGTCCTCTTTTGCTTAGTCACTAGGGAACACGTGCAAAACTCATCTCGAGCCACTGAAACACCATGGAAGTGACTGCTAGGAGTAATAGGATAAGTTCCCTCTCTCTCTCTTGCCTCTTGGCGCCTTTGGGCTCAAATTCCAATTTGGATGTCGCTTGGGTCATCATTCGCTCATTGGCTAAGGAACGCGTGCAAACTGATATTGGGCCACTGAAACTCCTTTGAAGTTACTCTAGGACTCAAATGACGGATTCCCCACCGCTTTCTCGCCTCCTGGCGCCTTTGGGCCCAATTTCCAGTTTTGGTCTCGCTTTGGTCCTCTTTTGCTTATTGGCTAAGGAACGCAAACAAACTCATCTTGGGCCACTGAAACACCTTGGAAGTGACTGCTAGGACTAATAGGAAGAGTTCCATCTCTCTCTCTCGCCCCCTAGTGCCTTTGGTCCCAAATTCAAATTTGTGTCTCGCCTGGGTCCTTTTTTGCTTAGTTGCTAATGAATGCGTGCAAAACTCATCGCAGGCCACTGAAACACCTTGGAAGTGACTCCTAGGACTAATAGGAAGAGTTCACTATCTCTCTCTCGCCTCTTGGGGGCCTTTGGGCCCAAATTCCAATTTGGGTCTCGCCTGGGTCCTCTTTTGCTTAGTCGCTAAGGAACTCGTGCAAAACTAATCTCGGGCCACTGAAACACCTTCGAAGTGATTGCTAGGACTAATAGGAAGGGTTCCTTGTCTCTCTCTCGCCTCCTGGCGCCTTTGGGACCAAATTCCAATTTGGGTCACACGTGGGTCCTCTTTTGCTTATTTGCTAAGGAACAAGTTCAAAACTTGTCTTGGGCCACAGAAACTCCTTTGAAGTGCTCTAGGACTCAATGGAAGGATTCCCCACCGTTCTCTTGCCTCTTGGCGCCTTTGGGCCCAAGATCCAATTTGGGTCTCGCTTTGGTCCTCTTCTATTTATTAGCTAAGGAACGCGTGCAAAACTCGTCTTGGGCAACTAAAGCACCTTGGAAGTGACTACTAGGACTAATAGGAAGAGTTCCCTGTCTCTCTCTCGCCTCCTGGCACCTTTGGGGCCAAATTCTAATTCGGGTTTCGCTTGGGTGCTCTTTTGCTTAGCCGCTAAGAAACACGTGCAAAACTCATCTCAGGCCAATGAAACACTTTGGAAGTGACTGCTAGTACGAATAGGAAGAGTTTCCTATCTCTCTCTCGCCTCCTGGTGCCTTTGGGCCCAAATTCTAATTTGGGTCTCACTTAGGTCCTCTTTTGCTTATTGGCTAGGGAAGCGTGCAAAACTCATTTTGGGCCACTGAAACTCCTTTGAAGTGACTCTAGGACAAAAAGGAAGGATTCCCCACCGCTATCTAGCCTCCTGGCTTGTTTGGGCCCAAGTTCCAACTTGGGTCTCGCTGTGGTCCTCTTTCGCTTATTGGCAAAGAAACGCATACAAAACTCGTCTTGGGTCATTGAAACACCTTGGAAGTGATTACTAGGACTAATAGGAAGAGTTCCATGTCTTTATCTCGCTTCCTGGCGCCTTGGAGCCCAAATTCCAATTTGCGTCTCGCTTGGGTCCCCTGTTGCTTATTGGCTAAGGAACGCGTGCATATCTCGTCTTGGGCCATTGAAACTCCTTTGAAGTGACTCTAGGACTCAAAGGAAGGATTCCTACCGCTCTCTTGCTATCTGGCGCCTTTGGGCCCTTGTTCCAATTTGGGTCTTGCTTTGGTCCTCTTTTGCTTATTGGCTATGGAACGCGTGCGAAACTCGTCTTAGGCCACTGAACAACTTGGAAGTGACTACTAGGACTAATAGGAAGAGTTCCCTCGCCTCCTGGCACCTTTGGGCCCAACTTCCAGTTTGGGTCTCGCCAGGGTCCTCTTTTGCTTAGTTGCTAAGGAACGCGTGCAAAACTCATCTCGGGCCGCTGAAACACCTTGGAAGTGACTGCTAGGACTACTAGGAAGAGTTCCCTCTCTCTCTCTGGCCTTCTGGCGTCTTTGGGGTCAAATTCCAATCTGGGTCTCGCTTGGGTTCTCTTTTACTTATTTGCTACGGAACGAATGCAAAACTCGTTTTGGGCCTCTGAAACTCCTTTGAAGTGACTCTAGGAATCAAACGAAGGATTCCCCACTAATGTCTCGCCTCCTGGCACCTTTGGTCCCAAGTTCTAATTTTGGTCTCGCTTTGATCCTCTTTTTCTTATTCTCTAAGGAACGCGTGCAAAACTCGTCTTGGCCCACTGAAACACCTTGGAAGTGACTACTAGGACTAATAGGAAGAGTTCCTTGTCTCTCTCTCTCCTCTTAGTGCCTTTGGGGCCAAATTCCAATTTGCGTCTCGCCTCGGTCCACTTTTACTTAGTCGCTAAGGAACGCGTGCTAAACTCATCTCAGGCCACTAAAACACCTTGGAAGTGACTGCTAGGACTAATAGGAAGAGTTCCCTGTCTTTCTCCCACTTCCTAGCGCCTTCGGGCCCAAATTCCAATTTGGGTCTTGTCTGGGTCCTTTTTTGCTTCTGGCTAAGGAACGCGCGCAAAGCTCCTCTTGGGCCACTGAAACTCCTTTGAAGTGACTCTAGGACTCAAAGGAAGGATTTTCCAACGCTCTCGTCTCCTCCTGGCGCCTTTGGGACCAAGTTCTAATTTGGGTCTTCTTTGGTCCTCTTTTGCTTATTGGCTAAGGAACGCGTGTAAAACTCGTCTTGGGCCACTGAAACACCTAGGAAGTGACTACTAGGACTAATAGGAAGAGTTCCCTGTCTCTCTTTCGCCTCTTGGTGCCTTTGGGACCAAATTCTAATTTGGGTCTCGCCTAGGTCCTCTTTTGATTAGTTGCTAAGAAACGCGTGCAAAACTTATTTCGGGCCACTGAAACACCTTGGAATTGACTGCGAGGTCTAATAGGAAGAGTTCCCTATCTCTCTCTCGCCTCCTGGTGCCTTTGGGTCCAAAGTCCAATTTGGGTCTCGCCTGGGTCCTCTTTTGCTTATTAGCTAAGGAACAAGTGCAAAACTTGTCTTGGGCCACAGAAACTCCTTTGAAGTGCTCTAGGACTCAAAGGAAGGATTCCCCACCGTTCTCTTGCCTCTTGGCGCCTTTGGGCCCAATATCCAATTTGGGTCTCGTTTTGGTCCTCTTCTATTTATTGGCTAAGGAATGCATTCAAAACTCGTCTTGGGCAACTGAAACACGTTGGAGGTGACTGCTAGGACTAATCGGAAGAGTTCCTTATCTCTCTCTCGCCTCCTGGCACCTTTGGGTCCAAATTCCAATTTGGGTCTCGCCTGGGTCCTCTGTTTCTTAGTCACTAAGTAATGCGTGCAAAACTCATCCCGTGCCACTGAAACACCTTGGAAGTGACTGCTAGGAGTAACAGGAAGAGTTCCCTGTCTCTCTCTCGCCTCCTGGTGCCTTTGGGACCAAATTTTGATTTGGGTCTCGCTTAGGTCCTCTTTTGCTTATTGGCTAGGAAACGCGTGCAAAACTTGTCTTGGGCCATTAAAACTCCTTTGAAGTGACTCTAGGACAAAAAGGAAGGATTTACCACCGCTCTCTCGACTCCCGGCGCGTTTGGGAGCAAGTTCCAATTTCGGTCTCGCTTTGGTCCTCTTTTGCTTATTGGCTAAGGAAGGCGTACAAAACTCGTCTTGGGCCACTGAAACACCTTGGAAGTGACTGCTAGGACTAATTGGAAGAGTTCCCTGTCTCACTCTCGCCTCTTGGTGCCTTTTGAACCAAATTCCAATTTGGGTCTTGGCTGGGTCCCGTTTTGCTTAGTCACTAAAAAACGCGTGCAAAACTCATCTTGGGCCACTGAAACTTCTTCGAATTGACTGCTAGGACTAATAGGATGAGTTCCCTGTCTCTCTCTTGCCTCCTGGCGCCTTTGGGCCCAAATTCCAATTTAGGTCTCACTTGGGTCGTCTTTTGCTTATTAGCTAAGGAACGCATGCAAAACTCGTCTTGGGCCACTGAAACTCCTTTGAAGTGCTCTTGGACTCAAAGGAAGGAGTCCCCACCGCTCTCTCGCCTTCTGGCGCCTTTTGGCCCAAGTTCTAATTTGGGTCTTGCTTTGGTCCTCTTTTGCTTATTGGCTAAGCAACGCGTGCAAAACTTGTCTTGGGCCACTGAAACACCTTGGAAGTGACTGCTAGGACTAATAGGAAGAGTTCCCCATCTCTCTCTCGCCTCCTGGCGCCATTGGGCCCAACTTCCAAGTTGGGTCTCGCCTGGGTCCTCTTTTACCTAGTCGCTAAGGAACGCGTGCAAAACTCATCTCGGGCCACTGAAACACCTTGGAAGTGACTGCTAGGAGTAATAGGAAGAGTTCCGTGTCTCTCTCTCGCCTCCTGGCATCTTTGGGCCCAAATTCCAATTTGGGTCTCGCCTGGGTCCTCTATTGCTCAGTGCTATTTTTACAACTGTTGTTGCACTGAAAGTAAATTGACTAGCAAATGTACTAGTGTTGTTGTAGCAAGTTATAAAAAATCTTAGAATCAAATTGAGTTCTAAGTATTGGCCTCAGGGAATAAAGTTCTCAATTACCACTTCACAAGATCACAAGTAGTTGAGCTTTACAAATTTCAGATGGATTTGGTATGAATGTATCAAAAACGAAATTAGAAAGTAAAACAAAATAGTTAGCATAAAAGTATATAGTAAAAGATATTGAAAGAGTAGTTAGGAAATTGTTTCACCAAAACTTCAACATTGAATCAATAAAGTTTTGAACTTTCAAGCATTTAGATGGAATGACAATCAGTTTCATGTTATATTAATCAAAAGACAATCCCTTGCCTCAATGAATGTAGCATCTAATCAAATCATTCTAATCCCTTAGATCTAATCCAATCAAATACTGCATTAAGTTTGAGAAACCAAAAGATTGCAAGATTAAGATATCTTATCCGTAAGAAACCAATAACCTTGGCAATTAATTCAGATCTGAGAAACAAATTCAATTCCCATTGATAAGAGTTCCTCTATGATTAGTTGATCAAATTTCCATTGAATCACTACTTTAACAGCAGAATCAATCACTCAATCCAATCCAAAACTCAAAGTTCAGATCCAATATCAATTTAACATTTCTATTTCAGATTCACAGTTCCTAACCACAAAGAAGTTAAGCAATCATTACAAAAAGAGAAGAGAAGAGAAAAGAAGAAGAGAATGAACAAAGAAGAAACATCTTCAAGCCAATCTCCAATCTGATCCCTCAAGAAATGAAGCTTGGTGTTCATCCTCAATCTCCCTTTCTGACTCTCTCAACAATAAAAACAAATGGAAAATGAAAAATGAACCAAATCTCCTAAAATTCCCGAGCTAACTGTCTTTTATAGAATTCTCGCTCGCTGGCATGATCACTTTTGCCAGCAATAGAAATCACGCAGAGGCTAATTCTTCATTTCCACTTGCGCGTGTTCACTTTTGCTGGTGATAGTAGCCACGCGCACTTCAAAGTGTTCACTTTTGTTGAAAATAGTAGCCACGTAGAAGCTTCGCTTACTAATGTCATGCGCGTGTTCACTTCTGCTAGAAATAATGAACACGCAGAGGCTACCTTCTTGCGCGTGTTCACTTTTGTGGATAAAATAGTGAACACGCGCAGCAACTCTTCTTGGAGGACTCTCTGGAACGCTCACTTTTTCCAGAAAAAGTGATTATGCAGAAGCTCTTCTCAATGCAACCTCTCTAGAACGATCACTTTTGCTGGCAAAAGTGATTACGCTGAAACTATTCTTCATTTTATGGTTCTGGAGTGACCACTTTCACTTGCAAAAGTGATCACTCAGAAGCTGTTCTTCAATTATCAACTTCTTTCCTCCAATTTTTGCTACTTTTCTTCTATTTTTCCTTTGATCATCCAATCCTCATGAACTTAGCTCAGAATTTCCTACAAAAGCATACTTGAATTACATAGAAAATCAATGAATTTTAAAATAACTATGTTTAAAAGTTTAATGCAACATTTTATTATTTTTTTAAGGCTTTTCTACTATTTCTAGCATGTTTTCTTTATTAATTGCACTAAAAACTATTGTAAAATACTAGTAAAATATGAATTCATCACTTAGTCGCTAAGGAACGTGTGCAAAACTCATCTCGGGCCACTGAAACACCTTGGAAGAGACTGCTAGGACTAATAGGAAGAGTTCCCTGTCTCTCTCTTGCCTCTTGGCGCCTTTGGGCCCAAATTCCAATTTGGGTCTCGCTTGGGTCCACTTTTACTTATTGCCTAAGGAATGCGTGCAAAACTTGTCTTGGTCCACTGGAACTCCTTTGAAGTGACTCTAGGACTCAAAGGAATGATTCCCCACCGCTCTCTCGCCTCCTGGCACCTTTGGGCCCAAATTCCAATTTGGGTATCGCCTGGGTCCTCTTTTGCTTAGTCGCGAAGGAACGTGTGCAAAACTCATCTTGGGCCACTGAAACACCTTGGAAGTGGCTGCTAGGACTAATAGGAAGAGTTCCCTGTCTCTCTCTCACCTCCTCGTGCCTTTGGGCCCAAATTCCAATTTGGGTCTCGCCTGGGTCCTCTTTTGCGTAGTCACTAAGGAATATGTGCAAAACTCGTCTTGGGCCACTGAAACTCCTTTGAAGTGACTCTCGGACTCAAAGGATGGATGCCCCACCCCTCCCTCGCCTCTTCGCTACTTTTGCTTGTTGGCTAAGGAATGCGTGCAAAACTCGTCTTGGATCACTAAAACACATTGGAAGTGACTGCTAGGACTAATAGGAAGAGTTCCCCGTCTCTCTCTCATCTCCTAGCGCCTTTGAGCCCAAATTCAAATTTGGGTCTTGCCAGGGTCCTTTTTTTGCTTAGTCGCTAAGGAACGCGTCCAATACTCATCTCGGGCCAGTGAAACACTTTGCAAGTGACTGCTAGGACTAATAGGAAGAGTTCCTTGTCACTCTCTCGCCTCCTGTCGCCTTTGGGCCTAAATTCCAATGTGGGTCTGGCTTGGCTCCTCTTTTGCTTATTAGCTAAGGAGCGCGTGCAAAACTCGTCTTGGGCCGCTGAAGCTCCTTTGAAGTGACTCTAGGAATCAAAGGAAGGATTCCCCACCGCTCTCTCGCCTCCTAGCGTCTTTGGGCCCAAGTTCCAATTTGGGTCTCGCTTTGGTTGTCTTTTGCTTATTTGCTAAGGAATGCGTGCAAAACTCATCTTGGGCCACTGAAACACCTTGGAAGTGAGTGCTAGAACTAATAAGCCCTGTCTCTCTCTCGCCTCCTGGCGCCTTTGGGGCAAAATTCCACTTTGGGTCTCAGTTGGTCCTTATTTGCTTATTGGCTAAGGACACGTGCAAAACTCGTCTCGGGCCACTGAAACACCTTGGAAGTGACTGCTCGGACTAATAGGAAGAGTTCACTGTCTCTCTCTCGCCTCCTGGAGCCTTTGGGCCCAAATTCCAATTTGGGTCGCGCTTGGGTCCTCTTTTACTTATTGGCTACGGAACGTGTGCAAAACTCATTTTAGGTGACTGAAACTCCTTTAAAGTGACTCTAGGACTCGAGGGAAGGATTCCCCACTTCTATCTCTCTCTCCACCTGGCGCCTTTGGGGCCAAATTCCAATTTGTGTCTTACATGGTCCTCTTTTGCTTAGTCACTAAGGAACGCGTGCAAAACTCATCTCGAGCCACTGAAACTCTTAGAAGTGACTGCTAGGACTAATAGAAAGAGTTCCCTGTCTCTCCCTTGCCTCCTGGCGCCTTTGGGCCCAAGTTCCAATTTGGATATCCCTTGGGTCCTCTTTTGCTTATTGGCTAAGGAACGCACACAAAAGTCATCTTGGGCCACTAAAACTCCTTTGAAGTGACTCTAGGACTCGAAGGAAGGATTCTTCACTGCTATCTCGCCTCCTGGCGCCTTTGGGTCCAAGTTTCAATTTGAGTCTCACTTTGGCCCTCTTTTGCTTATTGGCTAAGGAATGCATGCAAAACTCGTCATGGGCCACTGAAACACCTTGGAAGTGACTGCTACAACTAATAAAAAGTGTTTCCTGTCTCTCTCTCTCCTCCTGGCGCCTTTGGGGCCAAATTCCAATTTGTGTCTTACATGGTCCTCTTTTGCTTATTGGCTTTGGAACGCGTGCAAAACTCATCTTGGGCCACTGAAACACCTTGGATGTGACTGCTAGAACTAATAAGAAGTGTTCCCTGTCTCTCTCTCGCCTCTTGGCGCCTTTGGGCGCAAATTCCAATTTGGGTCTCGCCTGGGTCCTCTTTTGCTTAGTCGCTAAGGGACGCATGCAAAACTCATCTCGGGCCACTGAAACACCTTGGAAGTGACCGCTAGGGCTAATAGGAAGAGTTTCATATCTCTCTCTCTCGCCTCCGTGCGCCTTTGGGCCCAAATTCAAATTTGGGTCTCGCCTGGATCCTCTTTTGCTTAGTCGCTAATGAACGTGTGCATAACTCATCTCGGGTTAGTGAAACACCTTGGAATTGACTGCTAGGACTATTAGGAAGAGTTCCCTGTCTCTCTCTCACCTCCTGGCGCTTTGGGCACCAATTCTAATTTGGGTCTCGCCTAGATCCTCTTTTGCTTAGTCGCTAAGGAATGCGTGCAAAACACATCTCGGACCACTGAAACACCTTGGAAGTGACTACAAGGACTAATAGGAAGAGTTTTCTGTCTCTCTCACCTCCTGGCGCCTTTGGGCCCAAATTCCAATTTACGTCTCCCTTGGGTGTTCTTCTACTTATTAGTTAATAAACGTGCAAAACTCGTCTTAGGCCACTGAAACTCCTTTGAAGTGACTGCTAAGACTAATAGGAAGAGCTCCCTGTCTCTCTCTCGCCTCTTGGCGCCTTTGGGGCCAAATTCCAATTTGAGTCTCGCCTGGGCCCTCTTTTGCTTAGCTGCTAAGGAATGCATGCAAAACTCATCTCGTGCCATTGAAACACCTTGGAAGTGACTGCTAGGACTAATAGGAAAAGCTCCCTGTCTCTCTCTCGCCTATTGGCGCCTTTGGGCCGAAATTCCAATTTGGGTCTCACCTGGGTCCCTTTTTGCTGAGTCACTAAAGAATGCGTGCAAAACTCATCTCGAGCTACTGAAACACCTTGGAAGTGACTGCTAGGACCAATAGGAAGAGTTCCATGTCTCTCTCTCGCCTCTTGGCGCCTTTGGGCCTAATTTGCAATTTGGGTCTTGCCTGGGTCCTCTTTTGCTTAGTCGCTGATGATGGGTGTTTCTATGTGTTAAGATGTTTAAAATATTTTGTCACAAATCCTAATCAAAATTTAAACAAATTAATGTTGTACTAGGGTTACCCTAGATTGTCTCCCGTGAACATTGGCTTTTAATCTTCATTAAACATGTTGAAGGCATTAATTGAACAAACAATTAAAATAGGGGGTTTTGTGGTTTCAAATCAAAATAAAGAACAATGGGCAAACGAGTTTAATTAATTCAATCAATAGAAAACAGCAATCCTTAGTTCATCCACAAAGATTCTATCCTTATTCCACTCAAGATTTAACATTCATTCTCTCTCTCATGAATTAGGTTAATTTAACAAGCAAAAATCAACTTTATTGTCCTAACGAAATTATGCAATTTGCTAGGCTCTAATCTCTCATCCCAAAGTTAAGCAACCTTAGAATTAAACCTAGGATTAAGCAATCCCTAGTTTAGAAACTCCTTAAAATGAAATTAGGGTTAATTGAGCAATACCCCCCTCATTCACCATTAATTCAATTCAAGAGACAAGGAAGAAGTAATTCCTGAAAAGAAAGAAATTATATTATCATTAAAATCAAGGAATTCAAGAATCCATGCGAATTTACTAAGGATTACACAAAATTTAGCCTTCCATGGAAATGGGGGTCAAAAACGCAGTTGGAAAATGCAGAAAACTCATTAACATTAATGTAAAAGCAAGAGAAATGAGAAACCAAACCCTAGGTTGGACCCTTGGCTGTCACCCAAGGTTGCCCTAAGCTCTAAAAAATATCCTAAATTGAGTAAAGAAGAGAAAAGGTTCAAAAAGTGTAAGAACTCCCTAGCCTAATTTGGTAAAAATCTATTTATACTAAAGCTAGCACCGCCCAAAGTAGTTACTTTCATTCTTTCATAGTAAACAAGCGCAGCATCAGTTGAATTTTTCCTCTCTGGAGTGATTACTATGAATATTCATAGTAACCACGCGCAGCACTGGGACATTTTTGACTCTCTGGAGTTGTCACTATGAATTTTGATAGTAACTACACGCAGTACCTTCAATTTTGCATACTCTGGAGTGACTACTATGAATATTCATAGTAGCTATGCGCAGGTTTAATGGATTCTGGGCTGCTGTAGTTGTCACTTTAAGCTTTGAAAATGATCACTTTCGTCCCTTTGCTGGAAATGGCTTGCTGTAGTTGTCACTATCAATTTTGAAAATAGTTACTTTCACTTCAAATTCCTCAAAATCCAATAATTCTTCAAAATAAGCTTGGGGATTCCTGCCATATTATTCAAATGATCAAAACATGTAAAATAAACTATCTAAATCAATGTAAATTAACCAAAAACTAAGAAACCTATATTATTTAGCCTAATTGGAATATTCATCTTATTTTCACTATCTAAGTCTATTCTTTTCTATAAAAAGTAATAAATGATGTATAAAAATTTAGTAAAATGTGGATTCATCACAACCCCAAACTTAAACTTTTTTTTGTCCTCAAGCAAACCAAAATTCAAGGACTAAAGTAAAAAGTGTTGGACATGTCCAAAAAAATTTTCTCAAAATTTTTCTGTTCCAATCTTTCAACTCTAATATGCATTTCCTCCATTTCAAAATCATGGAGTCATTCAACAAAGAAAGCACATTCATATCAATCAATTTTATGCAAAGTCCCATACAAGTGAAACAAAAATTCAACAAGGTTCATCATACTTCACATAATGCAAAGAAATTATCTAGCTCACAAGGTGGTGTTTCACTCTTCACTCGTCAGTCTTTGAAGCTAGGTATTTTCCCTCAATACATGCAAATTGCTCTACCTTACCATATGCTTGCCCATATTCTTAATCTCCTTTGCCTTAATACAATGATTTACCTATCAAAAGGACTTGGTTGGTCACAAATAGGAATAGGTAAGGTACAATTTGATCAAGGAGGGTCAAAAGCTCAAGTGGGTTTTCAAGATAAGGGAATCCTCTTAATGAGTGAATACAACAATTAGAATGAAATGCATCAGATGAGGTAGCCTAAGAGGTTCAAGCATTTTTCACCTTGTTTTTCATCATTTTTCATTATGTGAAGATCTCTTCACTCTCTTGGACCTTACTTTATTTTATTTTCTTTTCTTTTTCATTCTTCTCTTTTATGATTTCTTGGACTTTGGCAACCACTCTTTTTTTTTTTTTACATGTATTTTAACATGTATGATGTTCACCACCCCAAACTTGAGAGGTTGCTTGTCCTCAAGCAACTACCATCAAAATTAACACCCCAAACTTAGTATTTGCATTCACTCTTGATGTTACTCAAAAGAAATACGTTCTTGATGGAAGGAAAAATGTTTTGGCAAAAGAAGGGGATATAATGCAATAAGGTGCAAAGGTGGGCAATGGTGAGTGGGTGTGTGTGTGTAAATGAGGCCTCAATCATCTAGATAAAAATTGCATAATGCATATTCAATTAAGAAACAGGGCAAGTTCTAGAGAATAGATGCAAAATGACATGGAATATATGCACAGAAAGATAATTAGGGGCTCAATTCTCTACCATGGTAAAAATGGTGATAATTACTTAACATCATATGAGGATAATTCACCTTGCAAGAAAAGATATTCAGCATGGCATGAAGAGAAAATTATTTACAAAAGTAGAGTGTGTCATGAATTGAATGAAAATTGCAGTAAGAGTCTAAAATTGGAATTACAAAATTGGATTCAATGAAAAAGAAAAAGAACAAAGATATATTTTTGTATTGTGATGCATAATTGTGCAGGAAAAATGAGGTTAAGAGTATATGAAATAAAGGCAAAGAACTTCACCCCCCTTTCATGAATGATAGTGCCTCAACTTATGGGCCAAAAAAATAATGCTCCTCTTGATGGAACTGAGGGCATTCTCTGCACAAAGAGACAATAAATTCAGCACCAGCAGAACAAAATAACTCAAACTCAGATAATATATATATATATATATATATATATATATATATATATAGCATGAAAGAGTTAAGTTGTTGTTCAGAGTAGAAGTAGTAAAGGGAAGTTAAAGGCAGGGAAAATAAAAAGAAAAGTGTACTAATTACAGGGAAATTGGCAGAAAAAATATGTACAATGAAAGAGAAAGGTAAATAAATAACAGAAATAAAAATTTAAAACTATATTGCATCCTCATCAGAGTTGGATGAGAGGTCATCATCATTAGCTGCATCAGTATCGGTATCCTCATCATCCTGCTCCTCTGCTGCTGCTGCTAGATCTGGTATTGGCTCACCCTCAGAGCTGCTATCTTCCTCTTCCTCCTCCCCTTCTATTGTACGTGTGAAAGGTAGAAGATCATTCTGAACTGCTGCTCGAAGGTAAGGAGCTGAGAAGGTGGGGGCATAGTAGATCTGGTCAGCAGTCATCCCCACCTTCTTTCCTATGTTGAGCAACATAGTCTCTGTGAAGGTCAGAGCAGCCTTCTGACCAGCATGTATAGCATCTTGTCCCAGAGCTATCTCCTTCAGCTGGTTCTTCATTTTAGAAGGGAGGCCTTTCTTCCCTGCAGCTTGGGGAGGCATCTTTGGGGCTGAGCTCTTCTTAGCTTTAAACAGCTCCTTCACCATAGCTGTGGTGATGCAGGGAGTTGCTCTGATTTTCTACTGATACTCCCCAAAGTCAACTCCAGCATCCTGGCAGAGCATAGTGATGATGGAGGGAAAACCCATGGAGTCCTTCTTCCTAGCCAGGATCTCCATGATGGCATTGCTGATAACATCGCCAACATGGATGGGCATCCGTGTCATGATGGCATAAACTAGCTCCGCCCTCTTCACTGCCAAGGTAGATGAGTGCATGACTGGCATGAAGGAGCTAAGGATGAAGATGCTCCAGACTTTGGCAAGTGGAAGGAGGTGCTTTGTAGTCAGATTCTTAGGCTGGAGCTTCATGTCAAACTCCCAGTTCTCTCCAGCCTTTTATATTGCCTGAAGGATTGGCTTGTAGTCCTTCTCTTCCAAGTAGCTGAAAGTAGTGTAGTCCAGCTGTCCAGGCCTCTTTTCAAGAAAAGGGATGTTGAGGATCCTCTGGATGTTGGCGGGGTTGAAGTCTACCACCTTGCCTCTGACCATGGAGTGCCTGTAGGGGAAATCATCTCCCTTGACCCTATTGGCATAGAACTCCTAGGTGATGTCCTTCCACCCATGCCCAGCACATGTAGTGAACAGATCCCACCCCCTTTTCTGGATTTCTTGCTCAAATTGGGGGTAGGTCCCTTTTTGCAGGTCAAAATTCCTGTCCTGCACAATCTGTCGCCTGAGAATATTGGCTTTAAAGAAATTCTCATGAGCTAGGGACCGAAATCTAGGATCATGTGCAGGCTGAGGCCTAGATGAAGAGGCAGCAGCTGTCTTGGCCCTCTTGGCCCTGGGTGTGTTCTTTCTGGGAGTGTTTGCCATTAATCTGCACATAGAAAAAGGAATAAATGAGTGATAGTGCAGAATTAACCATGTAGCAAGAATTTCACACCAATTGGAAATGAAAGGGAGAAAATGCAACCAATTTACAGCATTGTTGCAGCAAAAAGTAGCTACTATGATGAATGAAAGTAGTTACTTTGGCAATAAAGCATGACAGAATGCAGAGGTAATATGTGGATATAATTTCATAGCAAATGTGCAGAAAATCAGAGAAAATTGAGACAAATCAGAGTAGTTTTGCATGCAAAAGTAACTACTATGCTAGTAGGTAGTAACTACTTTGACAGTGAAAGATCAGACAGTTAGACATATGCAGAGTGATCACTATACAGTGAATTATGCTAGTTTTTGCAATATTGAAATGATAAAAGTGACCACTATGAAAGTGGACACTTTTAGTGAAGTTCAGCAGCAAGAAAATAACATATAGACACAAAATACTTGCAAATTCAAGCACAAATTAGGTTTAGTAAAGTGATCACTGTGTGTTAGCAGGTAGCTACTATGACAGCAATAACAGTTTCAAAATGAAGTCTATAATTCACATGTTTAAAATGCAGAAAAAACACATGTCATATAGTGAATCATGGTCTGCAAAAGAGAAAAACAATGTTGTAATCACATATGGAGAAATCAGAAGAACAGCTATGCACAGGATGAATTCCACTAGATAAAGCTAAGGTAGAAAGCATGTGCAGCAATATGGGTCTAATTTCAAATCAAATTTCCAGAAATCAGAGCAAGCAGGGAGTGAAAATGTAATCACATGGTAGTGCATGTAAATCAGATCAGTAATGAGTGTATGAAATGAGCATAACACAGTATATTCACAGAGAGTAGTTACTATGAATGTTGATAGTAACTACTCCAGAGCAAAAACACTTCAAATTCAGAAAGGAAAAATGCAATTTGATTTCTAATCATGAGAATTGGAATTTCAATGCATAGAAATCACATTCCAGACTAAAACGAACCTAGGGGAAGCAGAATTTCAGCATTACATACAGAGTAATCACTATGAATTATGAAAGTAGCTACCCTAGGGTTCAAACATGACAATGTGCATACACAGAATCAAATTAATCACCGTACTAACTTAAAATCATGTCGGGCCACTGAAACACCTTGGAAGTGACACTCCTAGGACTAACAGGAAGAGTTCCCTGTCTCTCTATCGCCTCCTGGTGCCTTTGGGCCCAAATTCGAATTTGGGTCTCGCTTGGGTCCTCTATTGCTTAGTTGCTAGGGAACGCAGGCAAAACTCATCTCGGGCCACTGAAACACCTTGGAAGTTACTGCTAGGACTAATAGGATGAGTTCCCAGTCACTCTCTCACCTCCTGGAGCCTTTGGGCCCAAATTCCAATTTGTGTCTTGCCTCGATCCTCTTTTGCTTAGTCGCTAAGGAACGCATTCAAAACTCATGTCGGGCCACCGAAACACCTTGGTAGTGACCATGCTATGACTAACAAAAAGAGTTCCCTGTCTCTCGCTCGCCTCCTAGCGCCTTTGGGCCCAAATTCCAATTTGGGTCTCGCTTGGGTCCTCTATTACTTAGTCGCTAAGGAACGCATGCAAAACTCATCTCGGGCCACCGAAACACCTTGGAAGTGATTGATAGGACTAACAGGAACAGTTCCCTATCTCTCTCTCGCCTCATGGCGCCTTTGGGCCTAAATTCCAATTTGGGTCTCGCCTGGGGCTTTTTTTGCTTAGTCGCTAAGGAATGCATGCAAAACTCATCTCGGGCCATTGAAACACCTTGGAAGTGACTGCTAGGACTAATAGGATGACTTTCCTATCACTCTCTCGCCTCCTGGCGCCTTTAAGCCCAAACTCCAATTTAGGTCTCGCCTGGGTCCTCTTTTGCTCAGTTGCTAACGAACGCATGGAAAACTCATATCGGGCCACTGAAACACCTTGGAAGTGACTGCTAGGACTAATAGGATGAGTTCCTTGTCACTCTCTCGCCTCCTGGAGCCTCTGGGCCCAAATTCCAATTTGTGTCTTGCTTAGGTCCTTTTTTGCTTAGTCGCTAAAGAACGCGTGGAAAACTCATCTCGGCCCACCGAAACACCTTGGAAGTGACATTGCTAGGACTAACAGGAAGATTTTCCTGTCTCTCTCTTGCCTCCTGGTGCCTTTGGGCCCAAATTCCAATTTGGGTCTCGCTTGGGTCCTCTATTGCTTAGTCGCTAAGGAACGCAGGCAAAACTCATCTCGGGCCACTGAAACACCTCGAAGTGACTGCTAGGACTAATAGGATGAGTTCCCTGTCACTCTCTCGCCTTCTGGAGCCTTTAGGCCCAAATTCCAATTTGTGACTTCCTAGGTCGTCTTTTCCTTAGTCGCTAAGAAATGCGTTCAAAACTCATCTCGGGCCACCGAAACACCTTGGAAGTGACACTACTAGGACTAACAGGAAGAGTTCCCTGTCTCTCTCTTGCCTCTTGGTGCCTTTGGGCCCAAATTCCAATTTTTCCCTCTCTCTCTCGTCTCCTGGCGCCTTTTGGCCCAAATTCGTATTTGGGTCTTGCCTTAATCCCTTTTTGCTTAGTCGCTAAGGAACGCGTTCAAAACTCATCTTGGGCCACCGAAACACCTTGGAAGTGACACTGCTAGGACTAGCAGGAAGAGTTCCCTGTCTCTCTCTCACCTCCTAGTGCCTTTTGGCCCAAATTCCAATTTGGGTCTCACCTGGGTCCTCTATTGGTTAGTCGCTAAGGAACGCATGCAAAACTCATCTCGGGCCACCAAAACACCTTCAAAGTGACTACTAGGTCTAACAGGAAGAGTTCCCAGTCTCCCTCGCGCCTTGTGGCGCCTTTGGGCCCAAATTCCAATTTGTGTCTTGTCTGATTTGGAGTGCCAAGAATTCTGATTAGTGATGGAGGATCACACTTCTACAATATATACCTTGATAATGTTCTGGATAAGTATGGAGTAAAACACAGAGTAGCAACTCCTTATCATCCTCAAACAAGTGGACAAGTGGAAATTTCAAATAGAGAAATCAAGAAGATCTTAGAGAAAGTAGTCAGTAACTCAAGAAAAGATTGGTCAAGGAAGCTTGATGATACATTATGGGCATACAAAACTATTCAAAACACCAATTAGTATGTCACCATATCAATTAGTGTTTGGAAAATCATGTCATCTTCCTGTGGAACTTGAACATAGAGCATATTGGGCTACTAAATGGCTGAATTTCGATTCAACCAAGGCTGGAGAAAAGAAAGTACTACAGCTACATGAACTGGAGGAATTCAGAAAATTTGCATATGAAAATGCAAAACTGTATAAAGAAAGGACTAAAAGAATATATGACAGATTCATCCTGCAGAGAGAATTCAAACCAGGGCAGCTAGTTCTACTATTCAACTCTAGATTAAAGCTGTTTCCTGGAAAACTTAAGTCTAGATGGTCAGGACCTTTTATGGTAAAGGAAGTATCTCCCTTTGGTGCTGTGTTACTTGAAGATCAGAGAGAAGGGAGACAGTTTAAAGTTAATGGCCAAAGAAGATTTACAATGGAGGAGAATTCAATAAGAAAACCTTTTGCATTAACTTGGTTTCTCAGTAGTGAGGAACATTTAACGTCAAGCTAGTGACGTTAAAAGAGCGCTTTGTGAGAGGCAACTCACATTTTTGAACCATTTTTACTCTATTTGCATTTTACTTAAACTTTTGTTAATTCTTTATTTCAATTTCTGCAATTTTCTGATTTTAGATTCTATTTTATATGTGTTTTAGGAATAATGTGTTAATTCAATGAAGGTTCATGTTGTGGATGCATAAATGAGATGATTGAAATTGAATGCATGAGGCAATTAAGTTTCTAAGGAGCTTTGAATAACAAAAGGAGTCACTATTTTGCAGAAAAGTAATCACGCAGAGCTTCAATTACAGGGTTTCATTCTGAACAATCACTTTTGCTGATGAAAGTGATCACGCAGAGGAGCAAGGAAGACATCCTTCTCTGGAACAATCACTTTTGCTGATGAAAGTGAACACACAGAACCCTTTGGAAGACACCCTTCTCTGGAACAATCACTTTTCCCAGTGAAAGTAACCACGCCCAAGCTTAAATAGAGGTAATGTGATGCGCGTAGTTACTTTTTTCAATAATAGTGATCACGCGCATGAGTAATGTGTA
The DNA here is from genome assembly GCA_024086825.1 of Abrus pulchellus subsp. cantoniensis. Taxonomy (NCBI): domain Eukaryota; kingdom Viridiplantae; phylum Streptophyta; class Magnoliopsida; order Fabales; family Fabaceae; genus Abrus; species Abrus pulchellus. Next base: position 17,015,663 of record CM044056.1, read on the forward strand.
GTTTCAAGTTAAGGTTGATGCGCGTTGCCACTTTTTCTAGGAATAGTAATCACGCAGAAGGATACTACCTGCGCGTGATCACTTTTTCCAAAAAAAGTGAACACGCGCAGCTTATTTCAAATTAGTTAATGCAAAGCTCTCTGAAACATTCACTATTTCTAACAATAGTGAACCCGTGCATGCTATTTACCAGTGTTCACTTTCGCTAGCAATAGTGAACACGCACACAACATCATCTCTACAGCTTCTATTTTTTCTGAAAAAAGTGGCCACGTGCAATAAGCGTGTCAATTAAAATGCATAAAAGGAACCACGCAGAGCCATTTTTAGAATCTCAAATCTTCATTTCTTCATCTCATTTCTCAAATTCTTGATCTTTCTGACCTTTTGCTGAACGAAATTTGTTTCTAACCAATCAATTGAAGTTCATTATGCACATTTTCTCCAAATCCAGGTCAGTATTCTATTTCTCTGATTTAGAAATTAGGGTTCTTCATTTTGCAGAATTGTGGAAAACACTGAGTAATGGAAAAATAGAAATTTTCTTGTTAATAACTAATCTGAACATGCAATTACAAGACAATGTAGAGTAATTCTCACTTCAATTGATAGATTTATTAGATGAAAAAGACTTACATTAACAGATTACATGAGTTAACCTTAGGACTTAAAGTGAAAAATAGTTAGAAAGAAATTTCTGCATAAATGTAACTCTTGAACTCTAGCATTTTGCATTCAAAATCATAAATATTTGAGTTTAAATGCTTTAAGGAACAATATTCTGCATTGTTATGATATTCTTATGTTCTGCATTGTTCATATTCTGCTATTCTGAAATTGAAAATGTCTTGCAGAATTTTTATTGCATTGCATTCATATCTTTCAGTGTATTGAAATATTCTTTTTATGTAGGAAATTTTAAAAAATGGTAAGGACATCAGACAACACTCCAGTTGGCTCTTCTAGAGGTACTCCTAAAACAAAGAAAGGAAGATTAGCAAGAGCCTCTTCATCAAGGCCAAATCCTCAACATGATCCAAGGTTCAGGAGCATAACTCATGAGAATTATTTCAGAGCTAATATCTTGAGAAGAAAGATTGTCCAAGACAAAGCAATTGAGATAGCTAAAGACCATTATCCAGAATACAAGGAGGAAATTCAGAAAAGAGAATGGGAATCCTTTTGCATGATGGCTGGCATTGGCTAGAGAGACATTACACAGGAATTTTATGCCAATGCCATGAGATTCAAGGGAGATCAACTGCCTAAATACCATTCAATGGTCAAGGGGACAACAGTTGATTTTTCTGCTGCTAACATCAATAGAGTCCTCAATATTAAGACTCAAAAACAACCTGGGCAGCAAGACTTTAAAGCATTTAGGGATGCTAAAGATAAGGTTCTATGTTCAAGTCCTTGAGAGGATTGGGAAACCAGGGACTACTTGGGAGCTGAATCTATCAGAAAAGCCCAAATGCATCACAACCAAGAACTTTTTGCCCTTTGCAAAAGTGTGGAGCACCTTTATTTTGAGTTCATTCATGCCTGTTAAGCATAGTTCCACTTTAGCAGTGAAGAGAGTTGAACTCTTATATGCTATAGTTAATTATTTTTACATAGATGTAGGAGAAGCGATTAGTGGATGCATTCTGGACATCCTCAAGAGAAAAAGAGATTCTCTAGCTTTCCCTTCATTAATAACTGTTCTTTGTGAGGATGCAGGTATTGAAATTGGAGATTATCAAATCAAAATTAGAGCTGCACCTCTAATTATAGTAGCTATGGTGAAGGAGATTTATGCTACTGTCTTTTGTACATCAGCAGCCCCAATTCCATCCCAGTATAAAAGAGAGAATCCAACCACAATAAAGGAGAAGATAGCCTTCATAGCTGAAAGACAAAACTCCTTAGCTGAGAGGCAGAATGAGTTGCACAGCAGTCTGAAGGTTGGCATCATGCTTCTGGAAGGTGTTCTCATGAACATTGGTCAAAAGATGGGCATGACCAAAGAAGACTTGTATTACAGTCCATATCAAGTAGAGAATACCCAATGCCTGAGGTCAACTATCTTCAAAGACCTCCCCATCTACAAAACTCATTTTCCTCCACCAGTAGCTGCTGCAAAAGAGGAAGAAGATGATGATGAAGAGGATGATTTGGAAGATGAGGATGCGGATGAAGATGAAGAGTAGATTAGGAATTTAAATTTTTGTCAAAAGATTTTAATTAGAATTTCAGACTTTTGAGTGCTGTAATTACATTTTAAGTTTTATTTTGGTTATGAACAATTCTGTTTTAAATATCTACTAGCTTTGAATTTTATTGAATTTTTAGCTGATAATTGATGAACAACTTGTCATGTTTTTGTGTAGACCATGCTCTCAAACTCTGAACAAGGAGCGCATAGAATAATTGAAATATGCACAGCTACCATGAAAGGGGGGTTTAATTCTGTACCTCAATTTTCATGTGTACAACTTACATTTTGCATAAAATATTCACAAGTTAGAAAAAATATTAAATTGCATTAGATTTTATTTTATTGATAAATAAACCTAATTTTCACCTAATTGAAATTCTGATGGTTGAATTACATAAGTTGTTTTCCCATTCTTAACATGATTGTCATACTTGTATTTTGAAAAATAAAGCAGTCTTGCCATTTTATTCATGCAAATTTTTGAAGTAAATAGTGAACTGAATGGATGTGTGACTGATCTCAAATTTAATTTACTCTATAAAACTTGCTTTGTTTCTTAATTGAATATGTTGTTTTGCATTAATCAAATAAAGGATGGAGGCTATTATTCAGATTTACCTAGTGAACCAAATAGACTGCCTTTCATTCTTGAATGTCCTAGTTAGCCCCTTTGAGCTGATAGCCTTTCTTTGATTAACCTCAATACAAGCTTTTCTAGAAAAACCATTTTACCTATTCAAATAAAAAAGAGGCAAATTGAGTTGAATCAAAGATAAGTTTTGAAACTAAGTTTGGGATAACATCATGTTTCTAGTGCATTACTTGAGGACAAGCAATGTTCTAAGTTTGGGGTAGAAAAGAATTGAGAAAAGGATTGAAATGAAATAAGAAAGTAAGAAAAAGTCATGCAGAGAAAATATGAAAAAAATAAGTAAAAAGCTGCAAGTAAAAATAGAAAAATGAAAAAGAAATAAAAAAGAAATCAGCAAATCAAAAAAGAAAAGAAAATTCGTAGATAATTCTGCAAAAATTTAAACTGTGATTGAAAGTTGATTAAGAATAGAAACAGTTGATGCAGCCCTTACTAAGTTTAAAAGCTTATCTACTCAATTTGCATCTTTTTCTGTTTGAAAATTAGCTGCATTGATATCCTGAATTCATTGAAATCATACCTGTCCCTGAGCCTTAATATTACCTAAAAAGTCCTCTTGATATGTGATTAATTGTAAATTTGCAAAGGAGGTAAAGAATATAGGCAAGCTTATGGCAGAGTTTGATGAATTTGGTGATGCTGAGAGCAAACACAAGCTTAAACACTAATTGAGTTAGAGAAACACTTTCTTGCAGCTGTGATAATATTTCTCAACTCTGTTTGCATGTAGCTTTAATGATTTGCTTGATTGAAATGAATGAGATTGTGCAGCAAACAAATAATTCAAGTGTGACTATCATGATGAAGAATTGGTGAATGACTTAGTGAGAAAACAATTAGAATGCATTGAAGTAAAATGGATTTTTAATCTGAATTTTTCTGAAAAATGTAAAAAGTTTTTGGATTCCAATTAATAAGAATTTACACCCTTGATATGTTCTAATTTACTTAAGGACAAGCAAAAATTCAAGTTTGGGGTAGTGATGAATCCATATTTTACTAGTATTTTACAATAGTTTTTAGTGTAATTAATAAAGAAAACATGCTAGAAATAGTAGAAAACATAGTTATTTTAAACATGCTAAAAAAATAATAAAATGTTGCATGTCACTTTTAAACATAGTTATTTTAAAATTCATTGATTTTCTATGTAAAAAGTGACATTTCAAGTATGCTTTTGTAGGGAATTCTGAGCTAAGTTCATGAGGATTGGATGATCAAAGGAAAAATAGAAGAAAAGTAGCAAAAATTGGAGGAAAGAAGTTGATAATTGAAGAACAGCCTCTGAGTGATCACTTTCGCTGGTGAAAGTGATCACTCCAGAACCATAAAATGAAGAAGAGCTTCTGTGTAATCACTTTTGATGGAAAAAGTGATCATTCCAGAGAGGTTGCAATGAGCAGAGCTTCCGCATAATCACTTTTTCTGGAAAAAGTGAGCGTTCCAGAGAGTCCTCCAAGAAGAGTAGTTACGCGTGTTCACTATTATCCACAAAAGTGAACACGCGCATGATATTAGTAAGGGAAGCTTCTGCGTGGCTACTATTTTCAACAAAAGTGAACACTTTGAAGTGCGCGTGGCTACTATCACCAGCAAAAGTGAACACGCGCAAATGGAAATGAAGAATTAGCCTCTGCGTGATTACTAGCAAAAGTGATCACGCCAGCAGAGCGGGAATTCTATAAAAGACAGTTAGCTCAGGAATTTTGTAGTTTTTGGTTCATTTTTCATATTCCATTTGTTTTTGTTGTTGAGAGAGTTAGAGAGGGAGATTGAGGACGAACACCAAGCTTTATTTCTTGAGGGATTAGATTAGAGATTGGCTTGAAGATGTTTCTTCTTTGTTTATTCTCTACTTCTCTTCTCTTCTTTTCTCCTTTTGTAATATTTGCTTAAACTATTTGTGGTTAGGAATTATGAATTTGTAATAGAAATGTTGAATTGATTTTGGATCTGAACTTTGAGTTTTAGATTGGATTGAGTGATTGATTCTGTTATTAAAGTAGTGATTGAATGGAAATTTGATCAACTAATCATAGAGGAACTCTTATCAATGGGAATTGAATTTGTTTCTCAGATCTGAATTAATTGCCAAGGTTATTGGTTTCTTAGGGATAAGATATCTTAATCTTGCAATCTTTTGGTTTCTCAAACTTAATGCAGCATTTGATTGGATTAGATCTAAGGGATTAGAGTGATTTGATTAGATGCTAGATTCATTGAGGCAAGGGATTGTCCTTTGATTAATATAACGTGAAACTGATTGTCATTCCATCTAAATGCTTGAAAGTTCATAACTTTATTGATTCAATGTTAAAGTTTTGGTGAAACAATTTCCTAACTACTCTTTCTACGTTTGTTTACTATACACTTTTGTACTAACTGTTCTGTTTTACTTTCTAATTTCGTTTTTGATACATTCATACCAAATCCATCTGAAATTTGTAAAACTCAATTAATTGTGATCTTGTGAAGTGGTAATTAAGAACTTTATTACCTGAGGATGATACTTGGAACTCAATTTGATTCTAAGATTTTTTTATAACTTGCTACAAGCACACTAGTAGACTTGCCAGTCAGTTTACATTCAGTGCAACAGCAGTTGTAAATGTAACACTCACCTCCTGACGCCTTTCGGCCCAAATTCCAATTTGGGTCTCGCCTGGGTCCTCTTTTAATGTGTCGCTAAGGAATGCGTGCAAAACTCATCTCGGGCCACTGAAACACCCTGGAAGTGACTGCTAGGACTAATAGAAAGAGTTCCTTGCCTCTCTCTCGCCTCCTGGCGCCTTTGGGCCCAAATTCCAATTTGCGTCACGCCTGGGTCCTCTTTTGCTGAGTCGCTAAGGAACGTGTGGAAAACTCATTTCGGGCCACTAAACACCTTGGAAGTGACTGCTAGGACTAATAGGAAGAGTTCCCTGTCTCTCTCTCGCCTCCTGGCGCCTTTGGGCCCAAATTCTAATTTGGGTCTCGCTTGGGTCCTCTTTTGCTTAGTAGCTAAGGAACGAGTGCAAATCTCATCTCGGGCCACTGAACACCTTGGAAGTGACTGGTAGGACTAATAGGAAGAGTTCCCTATCTCTCTCTTGCCTCCTGGCTACCATGGGCATAAATTCCCATTTGGATCTCGCCTGGGTCCTCTTTTGCTTAGTCGCTAAGGAACGCGTGCAAAATTCATCTCGGGCCACTGAAGCACCTTGGAAGTGACTGCTAGGACTAATAGGAAGAGTTCCCTGTCTCTCTCTTGCATACTGGCACCTTTGGGCCGAAATTTCAATTTAGGTCTCACCTAGGTCCTCTTTTGCTAAGTCGCTAAGGAACGCATGCAAAACTCATTTCGGGCCACTGAAACACCTTGGATGTGACTGCTAGAACTAATAGGAACAGTTCCCTATCTCTCTCTCGCCTCCTGGCGCCTTTGGACCCAAATTCTAATTTGGGTCTCGCCTGGGCCCTCTTTTGCTTAGTCACTAAGGAACGCGGGCAAAACTCATCTCAAGCCACTGAAACACCTTAGAAGTGACTGCTAGGACTAATAGGAAGAGTTCCCTGTCTCTCTCTCGCCTCCTGGCAATTTTGGGCCCAAAATCCAATTTGGGTCTCGCCTGGCTCCTATTTTGCTTAGTCGCTAAGGAACGCGTGCAAAACTCATCTCGGGCCACTGAAACACCTGCGAAATGACTGCTAGGACTAATAGGAGGAGTTCCCTGTCTCTCTCTTGCCACCTGGCACCTTTGGTCCTAAATTCCAATTTGCATCTCGCCTGGATCCTTTTTTGCTTAGTCGCTAAGGAACGCGTGCAAAACTCATCTCGGGCCACTGAAACACCTTGGAGGTGACTGCTAGAGTTAATAGGAAGAGTTCCTTGTCTCTATCTCGCCTCTTGGCGACTTTGGGCCCAAAATCCAATTTGGGTCTCGCCTAGGTCATCTTTTGTTTAGTTGTTAAGGAACGAGGGCAAAACTCGCCTTGGGCCGCAGAAACACCTTGGAAATGACTACTAGGACTAATAGGAAGAATTCCCTCTCTCTCCCTCGCCTCTTAGCACCTTTGGACCCAAATTACAATTTGCTTCTTGCCTGGATCCTCTTTTGCTTAGCCGCTAAGGAACGCACGCAAAACTCATCTCGGGCCACTGAAACACCTTGGAAGTGACTGCTAGGACTAATCGGAAGAGTTCCCTATCTTTCTCTCGCCTTCTGGAACCTTTGGGCCCAAATATTAATTTGGGTCTCGCCTGGATCCTCTTTTGCTTAGTCGCTAAGGAACGCGGGGAAAACTCATCTCGAGCCACGGAAACACCTTGGAAGTGACTGCTAGGACTAATAGGAAGAATTCCCTGTCTCTCTCTCGCCTCCTGGCACGTTTGGGCCCAAATTCCAATTTGCGTCTCGCCTGAATGCTCCTTTGCTTAGCCGCTAAGGAACGCGTGCAAAACTTATCTCGGGCCACTGAAATACCTTGGAAGTGACTGCTAGGACTAATAGGAAGAGTTTCCTTTCTCTCTCTCGCCACCTGGCACCTTTGGGACTAAATTCCAATTTGGGCCTCGCCTGGGTCCTCTTTTGCTTAGTCGCTAAGGAACGCGTGCAAAACTCATCTCAGACCACTGAAACACCTTGGAAGTGACTGCTAGGACTAATAGGAAGAGTTCCTGGACTCTCTCTCGCAACCTGGCAGCTTTGGGGCTAAATTCCAATTTGCATCTCGCCTGGGTTCTCTTTTGCTTAGTCGCTAAGGAACGTGGGCCACTGAAACACCTTAGAAGTGACTGGTAGGACTAACAGGAACAGATTTCTGACTCTCTCTCGCCTCCTGACGACTTTGGGCCCAAAATTCAATTTGGGTCTCGCCTGGGTCCGCTTTTGCTTAATCATTAAGGAACGTGTGTAAAACACATCTCGGGCCACTGAAACACCTTGGAAGTGACTGCTAGTGTGACGCCTAAAAATAACAGGATTTTTTTTTTCCTTTTTAAAACAGGAGAAGCGGAAGGATAACGCATCCTTTCAATTCACCTCTAGCGTACCACATTTCAGTTTAGAGGTTTATGATCTCATCATGTAATATCAACATTAAGCAAAACAACCACAACAATACTCCATCATAACTGAATAACCTCATGCAATAGATATGGAATGTTTGGTAATAATCTCAGAGTACTGCAACTTAATAAAGTGAAATAACATAATTAAAGTGCACAAAGATCAACATAGTTCAGAGATACATCGAGTGAAATAGACTGACTCCCTAAGAGCAGTTCCCTAAAAACCACAACAGATAAACTATCCCAATCAGTCGAGAGGAGAATAATCCTCAATGGGATCGGTCTCCTCAGAGGATGTCGGGGAAGCGGAGCTAGAAGAAGCAGCGTCTTCTGTGCCTCTATAATCCATCCAGCAGTGCGAGGTGGTGAATGAATTGTGGTAAAGGGTGAGTAAGTGTTTGGGTAGGTAGGGAGCATGTGGGGCAGTACATCATCATTCCTCATATCTCTCTCAGTGGTCACAGGGGGTGGAGTAGGTTCCTCAGTAGGGAATGGTACAGGCGTAGGTGCTGGTCTAGAACTGGGAGTACGGGGATCAACAGACATGGGAGAAGGGGTAGCTGCAAGTGCAGGATAAGGTAGGTGAGAGTCTCCAGGTGGGGTAGAGAAAACAAGCTCAATGGGGGTATCAACCACAAAGTGGGTGGTCCATGAGTGTCCGACATCTTGTCCATGAATCACTCGTGCCATTCCATGGAAGATGCTTTGTTGTGCTGCCGCGTCGAACACCCAGATGTCCTCCTCAGATGGTAGGATCCATACCTTCACTCGGAAGCTGGTCATCTGTATAGGGCATATACAAAGGTACAACAACACACACAAACAGGGGTGAGTTCTCCAAACACAAGCAAGCATTCAATAGCCGTACCCCAAGGAAGGTGGCTTTTCACACCATCACTCAAGTCACATCAACATCCACTCTCAGAACAAACATCATTACAATATAAGTCAGTTCATACTTTTCACAGATAATTCCTAGGTTCATCAAACTAATGATGCATGAATGCAAGTTTCATTCCTCACTATCCATCCCTCAAATTTTCGTATTAATGCATATGGTATGCATGGGGATCCCTTACTCTACTGCCAGCGACTTGCCCAGCATTTAGTGTAGAGTTCACAATTTCATATCCAAGTCGTGTGGCGATCGGAGGACTCCATTCCCTGCATCACAATTGCACAGAAAAGATTTCATATCATTATTCAAAAACACCCAAACTGGTGTTGGCCCCAAACTGGGTCTCTTCGGGAATGGACCTCAACGACCCTAGGATGTGGAGTTCTTGTTGGGCTTGGCTAAGGCTTGCAAGTAGGGTCACGACCCGGCCACAGAGAGCTCTGCTGCGCCATCTAGGTTGACTGTTCCCCCTTTCACCACTCCCGTAGGTCTACTCGGGACCGAACCTCCAATACCTACAGCTGTGCCTCTGTTATGCCATCAAGTCGTTCCAAAGAAATGTTATGATGCATGAAGTGTGATTCTTCTTTCTCTCCTCAATGTTTTCTCAATCTTGGGTCACATGGAATTCAAGCACAGAAACAAAGCCCTCACAAGGCTTGCTCAATCACTATTCACTTTCTCTTCTAGCATAGATTTGCCAAGCAATAAAGTTTAGGGATCACACACAAGCTTCCAATCCCACCAATGCACATCCACTGTTTCCCAACACATAATTCTCAGTGATTTTGACACAACTCTCTCAGATTTTCCCACCCAAATCCTATTACATTAACTTACTATATTAACACTATTCACTTTATCATCTCCATTGTTATTAACCATACTACCTCCTACTTTAAATATGACTTATCTCCACTTTTCTCCATCTCTCTGGTTTTTCCTCTTAGTTATTTTCTAATTACGTGTATTGATTCCCGACTACCTATTTAATTCAAGGTTACTTAATTTTGTTCTAATTCTTTTTAGGTTCATTAATATCAGTCCTCATGCGATAGGTTCCATTAAGCTAATAGTGAGATCTTTCTAAGGATGGTCTTTATTGATTAACTACTATATTCAGTCCCTTAATTACGATCTCCATACCTTTAATTAATATCCTTTTAGTTTAGGTACACTTTCCATCAAAAAGGGCTGCGCTTAATTCTCTCCTTTTTATTCCTTGTACAATGTAATGAACATGATGCATGATTCATCTTAGTGCTCACGGATTCAAGTGCAAACAGCAAACACACTCTATCATTATGCAGTCCTTATCACACATATTTCATCAAAATTATCACAATTTTAAGTACAACTTTTAGGATTTCTCATCATAAAAACCGAGAGTGAATAGTTCTCATTTTCTTGTCCACCACAATTTTCCAAAACACCACATGCATAAAGCTTTTCAAACCAAGTGAACACATCCATCACAATCAATTCAATCATCCATCATCCAAACTAACAAGCAACCATTCTCATGCAAATCACACAATATCCAACACGGTTTTCAATTCCTAAGTGTAGTCAATATTCTAGGCTTTCTCCATGCAAGATCAAATCTGTCCAGCTTTTCCACTAGATTTTTATCAAACTAAAAATTATATAACACAAAGGAAATCAACATGCAATGACATAGTTTCATCATCCAAGTGGAGGGGCAACATTTTCAAGTGACATTCGAATTTTTAAGGGAAAACCGAAATACTTAGGGCTGAAATCAACATGCAATGGCTTCCATTTCACATTCAATCCAAGGTTTATTGGTTACAAGGATAGATCTACATTCTAAACAAAGAATCCAGCCAAACAAAGGTGAAACCGAGGCATGCACAAAGAGATCCAAAGCATTTCATGGTTAAAAATTAACATGCAAAGGAAAGAATACGTTGATCAAGTTCACGGTTCATGGTTTCAAGAAGAAAATGTCATTAGTTCAAAGGTTCTACCAAGGGAACATAAAAACTGAGACATGCACAAAGAAAGATACACATCCACACATCAAAGTTTCAAGCTTTTTAGGAATTAAAGTTGATTGAAGGTGAAATCAAACTCTTTGAGAGGTAACCAAGACATGCAACAAGGAAATCCATACACTTTTTGGATAAAACTTAACATGCAAGTTCAGATTTGAAGTTCTTTCAACATGCAGTCCAACACACTAATTTTTCAAGGAAAAATGTGTAAAAACAGCCAAGAGATGGACATGCAAACACGTCAAGTGTGAGAACTCCCCCTTGCCTTGATTGTGACGAAAATTTGTGAGCAAAAGGAGTTGATCTTGGCTGGTTCTCCAAAGGAAAGTTGCTGGACCGAGAGGATGAGTCTCAAACTTCAAACTTTCTCCTCTTGGTTAGGCTGTCTTCCTCGGTTCTTTGAAGAGAAAAAGGGGAAAAAGCTTCAAATGGTTAGGATCAAGTGAAAAAGGAGTTTCTTAGGAGTTTTCGGTGTTAGGCTTCCATGGATCTTCAAATCAAAGAAGGAAAAAGGATGAGAAAGCTTACCTCTTTGAAGAAAGGGTCACAGTTTTGAAGAATCAAGCAAGAGAATGCAAGAGTGAAAGCTTGGAGCTCCTTGGCTTGTCTTGGAAGGTTGAAAGGATGAGAATTTTTTGAGAGATTTAGGGAGGAAGGGTCTCGGTTTCTTTGAAGAAAAAGAGAGAATGGAACTTTGAAAGGATTTTTGAGAGAAAGGGTGGAGAGCTCACGGTTTTTGAGTGAAAAAAGAGAGAAATGAGGTGGTTTGGTCTATTTATATGGAGGGTTTAACCTTTAAGTGACCAATTGCACTTAACATGTTCATTTTGGCTTGCTTAGCAAGACTTTCAAACAGAAAACTGCACACGGTTTTCGTTGAGTAAAAGCTGAAGTGAATTTGGTAAATTGATGCAAGGAAAGGGGTGCCACAGTTTTTTGTGCATGAATAGTGAATTTTGGGAAAGCTTGTAGGCAAAGTTAGTAAAATTCAGGAAGTTAAGTACATGAAATACCCTAGGCTGCATGCACACGGTTTGGACATCACAATTTCTGAAATTCTGCACAAAAATCCAAAGGTAAGATTTTGGACAGCAATTGCATGAAATTTGGTTGGCCGAGAAAAATGCGACATGACTAGGTTGTCACTTGGACGAGACTTTTGATGTGGTGCTAAGTTCAAGAGAATGTGATTGGTTAGAATAATTATGATGTCGGCAATTTGGAAGACATGAAAAGAAAGTTCCAAAATGACTTTGCCGACAAATCGGGAGACAAAATCCCGTGCATGGAATTCTAGTGGTCAATACTAGATTTCGGAATATCGGGGCAATCACGATGTTTGTAAAATAGGGGACAAGGTTTGTTTGCATGAAAATCTAGTGGCCGATACTAGATTTGGAAATCTCCGGGTAATGATTGCTAGATCTCACGGAATTTTATGCAATGATTTTGACGGCTAAGAAATCATTACTAAATCTTTGTAATGATTACGAAATCATTACAATAATGATTTCTAGATTTCGTGAGATTCCATGTAAAATTTTGACGGCTAAGGAATGATTACAAAATCTTAGCAATGATTACAAAATCTCACGTTTTTCAAGGCAAATATCTTTGATTTGACAATTTTAAATAAGATAAAATTTTAACTTTCGGGATAGATTATCAGGGGCATTGTGAACAGCACAATTGAACATACTCAGGAAAATCCTTGGACGATATTGAAACTATCTATTTGCATGCAGTTACCTTAAAATACCGAATTCAGAAATAATTCAATATTCTAAAAATAAAATGCAGCATCTATCTAATTATTTCGATGCTAGCGAGCCGGAATAAGCTAATAATTGGAATCTAAAGACTACTAGCTAATTCACAAAAATTGGGGCGTTACAGCTAGCACTAATAGGAAGAGTTCCCTGTCTCTTTCTCACCTCCTGGCGCCTTTGGGCCTAAATTCCAATTTCAGTTTCGCCTGGGTCCTCTTTTGCTTTGTCGCTAAGGAACGTATGCAAAACTCATCTTAAGCCACTGAAACACCTTGGAAGTGACTACTAGGACTAATAGGAAGAGTTCCCTGTCTCTATCTCGCCTCCCGGCCACTTTTGGCCCAAATTCCAATTTGCGCTCGCCTGGATCCTCTTTTGGTTAGCCGCTAAGGAACGCGTGCAAAACTCATCTTGGACCCCTGAAACACCTTGGAAGTGACTGCTAGGACTAAAAGGAAGAGGTCCCTGTCTCTCTCTCGCCACCTGGCACCTTTGGGCCTAATTTCAAATTTGGGTCTCGCTTGGTCCTCTTTTGCTTAGTCGCTAAGGAACGCATGCAAAACTTATCTCGGGTCACTGAAACACCTTGGAAATGACTGCTAGGACTAATAGGAAGAGTTCCCTGTCTCTCTCCCCACCTGGCCCCTTTGGTCCTAAATTCCAATTTGCATCTCGCTTGGATCCTTTTTTGCTTAGTCGCTAAGGAACGCGTGCAAAACTCATCTCGGGCCACTGAAACACCTTAGAAGTGACTGCTTGGACTAATAGGAAGAGTTCCCTGTCTCTCTCTCGCCTCTTGGCGATTTTGGGCCCAAAATCCAATTTGGGTCTCGCCTGGGTCCTCTTTTGCTTAGTCGCTAAGGAACGCATGCAAAACTCATCTCGAGCCACTGAAACACCTTGGAAGTGACTGCTAGGACTAATAGGAAGAGTTCCCTGTCTCTATCTTGCCTCCCGGCACCTTTTAGCCCAAATTCCAATTTGCTTCTCGCCTGGATCCTCTTTTGCTTAACCGCTAAGGAACGCGTGCAAAAGCCATCTCGGGCCATTGAAACACCTTCGAAGTGACTGCTAGGACTAATAGGAAGACTTCCCTGTCTCTTTCTCACCTCCTGGCGCCTTTGGCCCTGAATTCCGATTTGGGTCTCGCCTGGGTCCTCTTTTGCTTAGTCGCTAAGGAACGCGGGCAAAACTCATCTCGAGCCACTGAAACACCTTGGAAGTGACTGCTAGGACTAAAAGGAAGAGTTCCCTGTCTCTCCCTTGCCTCCTGGCAACTTTGGGCCCAAAATCGAGTTTGGGTCTTGCCTGGGTCCTCTTTGCTTAGTCACTAAGGAACGCGTGCAGAACAAATCTCGAGCCACTGAAACACTTTGAAAGTGACTGCTATGACTAATAGGAAGAGTTCCCTATCTCTATCTTGCCTCCTGGTACCTTTGGGCCCAAATTCCAATTTGGGTCTCGCCTGGGACCTATTTTGCTTAGTCGCTATGGAACGAGGGCAATACAGATCTCAAGCCACTGAAACACCTTGGAAGTGACTGCTAGGACTAATGGGAAGAATTCCCTGTCTCTCTGTCGCCTCCTGGCACCTTTGGGCCCAAATTCCAATTTGCGTCTCGCCTGGATCCTCTTTTTTTTAGCCGCTAAGGAACGCGTGCAAAACTCATCTCGGGCCATTGAAATACCTTGGAAGTGACTGCTAGGACTAATAGGAAGAGTTTCCTGTCTCTCTCTCGCCTCCTGGCGACTTTGGCCCCAAAATTCCATTTGGGTCTCGCCTGGGTCATCTTTTGTTTAGTTGTTAAGGAACGCGGGCAAAACTCGCCTTGGGCCACAGAAACACCTTGGAAATCACTACTAGGACTAATAGGAAGAATTCCCTCTCTCTCCCTCGCTTCTTAGCACCTTTGGACCCAAATTACAATTTGCTTCTCGCCTGGATCCTCTTTTGCTTAGCCGCTCAGGAACGCACGCAAAACTCATCTCGGGCCATTGAAACACCTTGGAGGTGACTGCTAGAGTTAATAGGAAGAGTTCCTTGTCTCTATCTCGCCTCCTGCCGACTTTGGGCCCAAAATCCAATTTGGGTCTCGCCTAGGTCATCTTTTGTTTAGTTGTTAAGGAACGCGGGCAAAACTCGCCTTGGGCCACAGAAACACCTTGGAAATGACTACTAGGACTAATAGGAAGAATTCCCTCTCTCTCCCTCGCCTCTTAGCACCTTTGGACCCAAACTACAATTTGCTTCTCGGCTGGATCCTCTTTTGCTTAGCCGTTAAGGAACGCACGCAAAACTCATCTCGGGCCACTGAAACACCTTGAAAGTGACTGCTAGGACTAATAGGAAGAGTTCCCTATCTTTCTCTCGCCTCCAGGAACCTTTGGGCCCAAATTCCAATTTGGATTTCACTGGGTCCTCTTTTGCTTAGTCGCTAAGGAACGCGTGCAAAACTCATCTTGGACCCCTGAAACACCTTGGAAGTGACTACTAGGACTAATCGGAAGAGTTCCCTATCTCTTTCTCACCTCCTGGCGCCTTTGGGCCCAAATTCCAATTTCAGTTTTGCCTGGGTCCGCTTTTGCTTTGTTGCTAAGGAATGCATGCAAAACTCATCTCGAGCCACTGAAACACCTTGGAAGTGACTGCTAGGACTAATAGGAAGAGTTCCCTGTCTCTCTCTCCCCTCCTGGCGCCTTTGGGCGCAAATTTAAATTTTGGTCTCGCCTGGGTCCTCTTTTCCTTAGTCGCTAAGTAACACAGGCAAAACTCATCTCGGGCCACTGAAACACCTTGGAAGTGACTGGTAGGACTAATAGGAAGAGTTCCCTATCTCTCTCTCGCCTCCTGGTGCCTTTGGAATATGGGTCTCGCCTGGGTTCTCTTTTGCTTATTCGCTAAGGAACGCGAGCAAAACTCATCTCGGGCCACTGAAACACCTTGGAAGTGACTGCTAGGACTAATAGGAAGAGTTCCCTGTCTCTTTCTCACCTCCTGGCGCCTTTGGCCCCGAATTCCGATTTGGGTCTCGCCTGTGTCCTCTTTTGCTTTTTTGCTAAGGAACGCATGCAAAACTCATCTCGAGCCACTGAAACACCTTGGAAGTGACTGCTAGGACTAATAGGAAGAGTTCCCTGTCTCTCTCTCGCCTCCTGGTGCCTTTGGCCCCGAATCCGATTTGAGTCTCGCCTGGGTCCTCTTTTGCTTTGTCGCTAAGGAACGCATGCAAAACTCATCTCGAGCCACTGAAACACCTTGGAAGTGACTGCTAGGACTAATAGGAAGAGTTCCCTGTCTCTCTCTCGCCTCCTGGCAACTTTGGGCCCAAAATTGAATTTGGGTCTTACCTGGGTCCTCTTTTGCTTAGTCGCTAAGGAACGCGTGCAAAACACATCTCGGGCCACTGAAAAACTTTGGAAGTGACTGCTAGGACTAATAGGAAGAGTTCCCTGTCTCTCTCTCGTCTCCTGGTGCTTTGGCCCCGAATTCTGATTTGGGTCTCGCCTGGTCCTCTTTTGCTTTGTCGCTAAGGAACACATGCAAAACTCATCTTGAGCTACTGAAACACCTTGGAAGTGAGTGCTAGGACTAAAAGGAAGAGTTCCCTGTCTCTCTCTCGGCTCCTGGCGCCTTTGGCCCTGAATTCTGACTTGGGTCTCGCCTGGGTCCTATTTTCCTTTGTCGCTAAGGAACGCATGCAAAACTCATCTCGAGCCACTGAAACTCCTTGGAAGTGACTGCTAGGACTAATAGAAAGAATTCCCTGTCTCTCGGTCGCCTCCTGGCGCCTTTGGGCCCGAATTCCAATTTGAGTCTCGCCTGGATCCTCTTTTTTTAGCCGCTAAGGAACGCGTGCAAAACACATCTCGGGCTACTGAAACACTTTGCAACTGACTACTAGGACTAATAGGAAGAGTTCCATGTCTCTGTCTCACCTCCTGGCGCCTTTGGGCCCAAATTCCAATTTGCGTCTCGCCTGGGTCCTCTTTTGTTTAGTGGCTAAGGAACGCGTGTAAAACTCATCTCGAGCCACTGAAACACCTTGGAAGTGACTGCTAGGACTAATAGGAAGAATTCCCTATCTCTCTGTCGCCTCCTGGCACCTTTGGGCCCAAATTCCGATTTGGGTCTCGCCTGGTCCTCCTTTGCTTTGTCGCTAAGGAACGCATCCAAAACACATCTCGAGCCACTGAAACACCTTGGAAGTGACTGCTAGGACTAATAGGAAGAATTCCCTATCTTTCTCTCGCCTCCTAGCACCTTTGGACCCAAATTCCGATTTGGGTGTCGCCTGAGTCCCCTTTTGCTTTGTCGCTAAGGAACGCATGCAAAACTTATCTCGAGCCACTGAAACACCTTGGAAGTGACTGCTAGGACTAATAGGAAGAGTTCCCTGTCTCTCTCTCGCCTCCTGGCAACATTGGGCCCAAAATTGAATTTGGGTCTTACCTGGGTCCTCTTTTGCTTAGTCGCTAAGGAATGCGTGCAAAACACATCTCGGGCCACTAAAACACTTTGGAAGTGACTGCTAGGACTAATAGGAAGAGTTCTCTGTCTCTCTCTCGCCTCCTGGCGCTTTGGCCCCAAATTCCGATTTGGGTCTCGCTTGGGTCCTCTTTTGCTTTGTCGCTAAGGAGCGCAGGCAAAACTCATCTCGAGCCACTGAAACACCTTGGAAGTGACTGCTAGGGCTAAAAGGAAGAGTTCCCTGTCTCTCTCTCGCCTCCTGGCGCTTTGGCCCCGAATTCCGGTTTGGGTCTCGCCTGGGTCCTCTTTTGCTTTGTCGCTAAGGAACGCGGGCAAAATTCATCTTGAGCCACTGAAACACCTCGGAAGTGACTGCTAGGACAAATAGGAAGAGTTCCCTATCTCTTTCTCACCTCCTGGCCCCTTTGGGCCCAAATCCCAATTTCAGTTTTGCCTGGGTCCTCTTTTGCTTTATCGCTAAGGAACGCATGCAAAACTCATCTCGAGCCACTGAAACACCTTGGAAGTGACTGCTAGGACTAAAAGGAAGAGTTCCGTGTCTCTCTCTCGCCTCCTGGCGACTTTGGGCCCAAAATTGAATTTGGGTCTTACCTGGGTCCTCTTTTGCTTAGTCGCTAAGGAACGTGTGCAAAACACATCTTGGGCCACTGAAACACCTTGGAAGTGACTGCTAGGACTAATAGGAGGAGTTCCCTGTCTCTCTCTCGCCTCCTGGCGCGTTTGGCCCTGAATTTTGATTAGGGTCTCACCTGGGTCCTCTTTTGCTTTGTCGCTAAGGAACGCATGCAAAACTTATCTCGAGCCACTGAAACACCTTGGAAGTGACTGCTAGGACTAATAAGAAGAGTTCCATGTCTCTCTCGCCTCCTAGCAACTTTGGGCCCAAAATTGAATTTTGGTCTTACCTGGGTCCTGTTTTGCTTAGTCGCTAAGGAACGCGAGCAAAACACATCTCGGGCCACTGAAACACTTTGAAAGTGACTGCTAGGACTAATAGGAAGAGTTCCCTATCTTTCTCTCGCCTCCAGGAACCTTTGGGCCCAAATTCCAATTTGGATCTCACTGGGTCCTCTTTTGCTTAGTCGCTAAGGAACGCGTGCAAAACTCATCTTGGACCCCTGAAACACCTTGGAAGTGACTACTAGGACTAATCGGAAGAGTTCCCTATCTCTTTCTCACCTCCTGGCGCCTTTGGGCCCAAATTCCAATTTCAGTTTTGCCTGGGTCCGCTTTTGCTTTGTTGCTAAGGAATGCATGCAAAACTCATCTCGAGCCACTGAAACACCTTGGAAGTGACTGCTAGGACTAATAGGAAGAGTTCCCTGTCTCTCTCTCCCCTCCTGGCGCCTTTGGGCGCAAATTTAAATTTTGGTCTCGCCTGGGTCCTCTTTTCCTTAGTCGCTAAGTAACACAGGCAAAACTCATCTCGGGCCACTGAAACACCTTGGAAGTGACTGGTAGGACTAATAGGAAGAGTTCCCTGTCTCTCTCTCGCCTCCTAGTGCCTTTGGAATATGGGTCTCACCGGGGTTCTCTTTTTCTTAGTCGTTAAGGAACGAGGGCCACTGAAACACCTTGGAAGTGACTGGTAGGACTAATAGGAAGAGTTCCCCGTCTCTCTCTCGCCTCCTGATGACTTTGGGCCAAAATTCAAATTTGGATCTCGCCTGGGTCCTCTTTTGCTTAGTCGCTAAGGAACGTGAGCAAAACTTATCTCGGGCCACTGAAACACCTTGGAAGTGACCGGTAGGACTAATAGGAAGAGTTACCTGTCCTTCTCTCACCACGTGGCACCTATGGGCCTAAATTCCAATTTCGGTCTCGCCTGGGTCATCTTTTGCTTATTTGCTAAGGAACGTGAGCAAAACTCATCTCGGGCCACTGAAACACTTTGGAAGTGACTACTAGGACTAATAGAAAGAGTTCCATGTCTCTCTCTCGCCTTTGGCGCCTTTTGGCCGAAATTCTAATTTAAGTCTCGCCTGCGTCCTCTTTTGCTTAGCGGCTAAGGAACGCGTGTAAAACTCATCTAGGGCCACCGAAACACCTTAGAATTGACTGCTAGGACTAATAGGAAGAGTTCCCCGTCTCTCTCTCACCTCCTGGCACCTTTGGGCCCAAATTCATATTTCGGTCTCGCCTGGGTCCTCTTTTGCTTTGTCACTAAGGAACGCATGCAAAACTGATCTCGGGCTATTGAAACACGTTGGAAATGACTGCTAAGACTAATAGGAAGACTTCCCTGTCTCTCTTTTGTCTCCTGGCGACTTTGGGCCCAAAATCCAATTTCGGTCTCGCCTGGGTCATCTTTTGCTTATTTGCTAAGGAACGTGAGCAAAACTCATCTCGGGCCACTGAAACACCTTGGAAGTGACTAGTAGGACTAATAGGAAGAGTTTCCTGTCTCTCTCTTGCTACCTTGCAGCTTTGGACGTAAATTCCAATTTGCATCTCGCCTGGATCCTCTTTTGCTTAGTCAATAAGGAACGCGTGCAAAACTCATTGGGCCACTGAAACACCTTGGAAGTGACTACTAGGACTAATAGGAAGAGTTAACTGTATCTCTCTCTCCTCCTGGCGCCTTTGGGCCTAAATTCCAATTTTTGTCTCGCCTAGGTCCTCTTTTGTTTAGTCACTAAGGAACGCGTGCAAAACTCATCTCGGGCCACTGAAACACCTTGGAAGTGACTAATAGGACTAATAGGAAGAGTTCCCTGTCTCTCTCTCGCCTCCTCGCGACTTTGGGCCCAAAATCAATTTTGGGTCTTGCCTGGGTCCTCTTTTGCTTAGTCACAAAACTCATCTCGAGGCACTGAAATACAATGGAAGCCACAGCTAGGACTAATAGGAAGTGTTCCCTGTCTCTCTCTCGCCTCCTGGCGCTTTGGCCCCGAATTCTGATTTGGGTCTCGCCTGGGTCCTCTTTTGCTTTGTCGCTAAGGAACGCATGCAAAACTCATCTTGAGCCACTGAAACACCTTGGAAGTGAGTGCTAGGACTAAAAGGAAGACTTCCCTGTCTCTCTTTCGCCTCCTGGCGACTTTGGGCCCAAAATCCAATTTCGGTCTCGCCTGGGTCATCTTTTGCTTATTCGCTAAGGAACGTGAGCAAAACTCATCTCGGGCCACTGAAACACCTTGGAAGTGACTAGTAGGACTAATAGGAAGAGTTTCCTGTCTCTCTCTTGTTACCTTGCACCTTTGGACCTAAATTCCAATTTGCATCTCGCCTGGATCCTCTTTTGCTTAGTCGCTAAGGAACGCGTGCAAAACTCATTGGGCCACTGAAACACCTTGGAAATGACTACTAGGACTAATAGGAAGAGTTACCTGTATCTCTCTCTCCTCCTGGCGCCTTTGGGCCCAAATTCCAATTTTTGTCTCGCCTAGGTCCTCTTTTGTTTAGTCACTAAGGAACGCGTGCAAAACTCATCTCGGGCCACTGAAACACCTTCGAAGTGACTACTAGGACTAATAGGAAGAGTTACCTGTCTCTCTCTCGCCTCCTCACGACTTTGGACCCAAAATCCAATTTGTGTCTTGCCTGGGTCCTCTTTTGCTTAGTCACAAAACTCATCTCGGGGCACTGAAATACCATGGAAGCCACAGCTAGGACTAATAGGAAGAGTTCCCTGTCTCTCCCTCGCCTCTAGCGCCTTTGGGCCCAAATTCCAATTTGGGTCTTGCTGGGTCCTCTTTTGTTTAGTCGCTAAGGAACGCGTGCAAAACTTATCTCGGGCCACTGAAAGATGTTGGAAGTGACCGCTAGGACTAATAGGAAGAATTCTCTGTCTCTCTCTCGCCTCTTGGCACCTCTGGGGCCAAATTCCAATTTGCGTCTCGCATGGATCCTCTTTTGCTTAGCCGCTAAGGAACGCGTGCAAAACACATCTGGAGCCACTGAAACACCTTGGAAGTGACTGCTAGGACTAATAGGAAGAGTTTCCTGTCTCTCTCTCGCCACCAGGCACCTTTGGGACTAAATTCCAATTTGAGTCTCGCCTGGGTCCTCTTTTACTTAGTCGCTAAGGAACGCGTGCAAAACTCATCTCAGTCCACTGAAACACCTTGGAAGTGATTGCTAGTACTAATAGGAAGAGTTCCCAGACTCTCTCTCGCCACCTGGCACCTTTGGGGCTAAATTCCAATTTGCATCTCGCCTGGGTTCTCTTTTGCTTAGTCGCTAAGGAACGCGGGCCACTGAAACACCTTAGAAGTGACTGGTAGGAATAATAGGAACAAATTTCTGACTCTCTCTCGCCTCCTGACGACTTTGGGCCCAGAATTCAATTTGGGTCTCGCCTGGATCCGTTTTTGCTTAATCATTAAGGAACGCGTGTAAAACACTTCTCGGCCCACTGAAACTCCTTGGAAGTGACTGCTAGGACTAATAGGAAGAGTTCCCTGTCTCTTTCTCACCTCCTGGCGCCTTTGGCCCTAAATTCCAATTTCAGTTTCGCCTGGGTCCTCTTTTGCTTTGTCGCTAAGGAACGCATGCAAAACTCATCTCGAGCCACTGAAACACCGTGGAAGTGACTGCTAGGACTAATAGGAAGAGTTCCCTGTCTCTCTCTCCCCACTTGGCGACTTTGGCCCCATAATTCAATTTGGGTCTCGCCTGGATCCTCCTGGCGACTTTGGGCCCAAAATCGAGATTGGGTCTTGCCTGGGTCCTCTTTGCTTAGTCGCTAAGGAACGCGAGTAAAACTCATATCGGGCCACCGAAACACCTTGGAAGTGACTGCTAGAACTAATAGGAAGAGTTCCCTATCTTTCTCTCGCCTCCTGGAACATTTGGGCCCAAATTCCAATTTGGGTCTCGCCTGGGTACTCTTTTGCTTAGTCGCTAAGGAACGCGGGTAAAACTCATCTCGGGCCACTGAAACACCTTGGAAGTGATTGCAAGGACTAATAGGAAGAATTCCCTGTCTCTCTCTCGCCTCCTGGCACCTTTGGGCCCAAATTCTGATTTGGGTCTCGCCTGGGTCCTCTTTTGCTTTGTCGCTAAGGAACGCATTCAAAACTCATCTTGAGCCACTGAAACACCTTGGAAGTGACTGCTAGGACTAAAAGGAAGAGTTCCCTGTCTCTCTCTCGCCACCTGTTGACTTTGGGCCCAAAATCGAGTTTGGGTCTTGCCTGGGTCCTCTTTGCTTAGTCGCTAAGGAACGCGTGTAAAACTCATATCGGGCCACTAAAACACCTTGGAAGTGACTGCTAGGACTAAAAGGAAGAGTTCCCTGTCTCTCTCTCGCCTCCTGGCGACTTTGCGCCCAAAATCGAGTTTGGGTCTTGCCTGGGTCCTCTTTGCTTAGTCGCTAAGGATCGCGGGCTAATAGGAAGAGTTCCCTGTCTCTCTCTCACCTCTTGGCGACTTTGGGCCAAAAATCCAATTTGGGTCTCGCCTGGGTCCTCTTTTGCTTAGTCACTAAGGAACGTGTGCAAAACCCATCTCGAGCCACTGAAAAACCTTAGAAGTGACTGGTAGGACTAATAGGAAGAGTTCCCTGTCTCTCTCTCGCCTCTTGGCGACTTTCGCCCCAAAATCCAATTTGGGTCTCACCTACGTCTCTTTTGCTTAGTTGGTAAAGAACGCATGCAAAACTCATCTTGGGGCACGGAAACACCTTGGAAGCGACTGCTAGGACTAATAGGAAGAACTCCTAGTCTCTCTCTCGCCTCCTGGTGCCTTTGGGCCGAAATTCCAATTTAGGCCTCGCCTGGGTCCTCTTCTGCTTAGTCGCTGAGGAACGCGTGCAAAACTGATCTTGGGCCACTGAAACACCTTTGAAGTGACTCCTAGGACAAATAGGAAGAGTTCCCTGTCTCTCTCTCGCCTCCTGGCGACTTTGTGCCCAAAATCCAATTTGGGTCTCGCCTAGGTCCTCTTTTGCTTAGTCGCTAAAGAACGAGTGTAAAACTAATCTCGGGCCACTGAAACACCATGGAAGTGACTCCTAGGACTAATAGGAAGAGTTTCCTATCTCTCTTTCGTCTCCTGGGGCCTTTGGGCCCAAATTGCAATTTGGGTCTTGCCCGGGTCCTCTTTAGCTTAGTCACTAAGAAACACGTATAAAACTCATCTCGGGCCACTGAAACACCTTGGAAGTGACTGCTAGGACAAATAGGAAGAGTTCCCTGTCTCGCTCTTGCCTCATGGCACAATTTCAAGTTTGGGTCTCGCCTGGGTCCTCTTTTTCTTAGTCGCTGAGGAACGCGTGCAAAACTCACTTTGGGCAGTGAAACAACTTAGAAGTGACTTCTAGGACAAATAGGAAGAGTTCCTTGTCTCTCTCTCGCCTCCTGGCGCCTTTGGGCCCAAATTCGAATTTAGGTCTTGCCTGGGTCCTCTTTTGCTTATTCGCTAAGGAACGCATGCAAAACTCATCTCAGGCTACTGAAACACGTTGGAAGTGACTGCTAGGACTAATAGGAAGATTTTCCTATCTCTCTCGCGCCTCCTGGCGACATTGGGCCCAAAATCCAATTTGGGTCTCACCTAGGACCTTTTTTGCTTAGTCGCTAAGGAACGAGTGCAAAACTAATCTCGAGCCACTGAAACACCTTGGAAGTGACTCCTAGGACTAATAGGAAGAGTCCCATGTCTCTCTCTCGCCTGTTGGTGCCTTTGGGCCCAAATTCCAATTTGGGTCTTGCCTGGGTCCTCTTTAGCTTAGTCGCTAAGGAACGCGTACAAAACTCATCTCGGGCCACTGAAACACCTTGGAAGTGACTGCTAGGACTAATAGGAAGAGTTCCTTGTCTCTCTCTCGCCTCATGGCGCCTTTGGGTCCAAGTTCCAATTTGGCTCTCGCCTGGGTCCTCTTTTGCTTAGTCGCTAAGCATCGCGGGCTGAAACACCTTGGAAGTGACTTGTAGGACTAATAGGAAGAGCTCCCTGTCTATCTCTCGCCTCCTGGCGCCTTTGGGCCCAAATTTCAATTTAGGTCTCGCTTGGGTCCTCTTTAGCTTAGTCGCTAAGGAACGAGTGCAAAACTCATCTCGAGCCACTGAAACACCTTGAAAGTTTCTGCTAGGACTAATAGGAAGAGTTCCCTGTCTCTCTCTCGCCTCATGGCGCCTTTGGGCCCAAATTCCAATTTAGGTCTCGCCTGGGTCCTCTTTTGCTTAGTCACTAAGCAACGCGTGCAAAACTCATCTCGGGGTATTGAAACACGTTGGAAGTGACTGCTAGGACTAATAGGAAGAGTTCCCTGTCTCTCTCTCGCCTCCTGGCGCCTTTGGGCCCAAATTCCAATTTGGGTCTCGCCTGGGTCCTCTTTTGCTTAGTCGTTAAGGAATGCATGCAAAACTCATCTTAGGGCACTGAAACACCTTGGAAGTGACTGCTAGGAGTAATAGGAAGAGTTCCCGGACTCTCTCTCGCATCCTTGTGCTTTTGGGCCCAAACTCCAATTTGGGTCTTACCTAGGTCCTCTTTAGCTTAGTCGCTAAGGAACGCGTGCAAAACTCATCTCGGGCCACTAAAACACCTTGGAAGTGACAGCTAGGACTAATAGGGAGAGTTCCCTATCTCTCTCTCGCCTTATAGCGCCTTTGGGGCTAAATTCCAATTTGCATCTCGCCAGGGTTCTCTTTTGCTTAGTCGCTAAGGAATGCGGGCCACTGAAACACCTTAGAAGTGACTGGTAGGAGGACTAATAGGAACAGATTTCTGACTCTCTCTCGCCTCCTGACGACTTTGGGCTCAGAATTCAATTTGGGTCTGGCCTGGGTCCGCTTTTGCTTAATCATTAAGCAACGCCTGTAAAACACATCTCGGGCCACTGAAACACCTTGGAAGTGACTGCTAGGACTAATAGGAAGAGTTCCCTGTCTCTTTCTCACCTCCTGGGGCCTTTGGGCCCAAATTCCAATTTCAGTTTCGCCTGGGCCCTCTTTTGCTTTGTCGCTAAGGAACCCATGCAAAACTCATCTCGAGCTACTAAAATACGTTGGAAGTGATTGCTAGGACAAATAGGAAGAGTTCCCTATCTCTCCCTCGCCTCCTGGCGACTTTGGGCCCAAAATCCACTTTGGGTCTCGCCTAGGTGCTTTTTTGCTTAGTCGCTAAGGAACGAGTGCAAAACTAATCTCGGGCCACTGAAACACCTTGGAAGTGACTACTAGGACTAATAGGAAGTGTTCCCTGTCTCTCTCTCGCATCCTTGTGCTTTTGGGCCCAAACTCCAATTTGGGTCTTACCTAGGTCCTCTTTAGCTTAGTCGCTAAGGAACGCGTGCAAAACTCATCTCGGGCCACTAAAACACCTTGGAAGTGACAGCTAGGACTAATAGGGAGAGTTCCCTATCTCTCTCTCGCCTTATGGCGCCTTTGGGCCCAATTTCCAATTTGGGTCTCGCCTGGGTCCTCTTTTGTTTAGTCGCTAAGCAACGCGTTCAAAACTCTTCTCGGGCTACTGGAACACGTTGGAAGTGACTGCTAGGACCAATAGGAAGAGTTCCCTGTCTCTCTCTCGCCTCCTGGCGCCTTTGGGCGAAATTCCAGTTTGGGTCTCGCCTAGGTCCTTTCTTGCTTAGTCGCTGAGGAACTCGTGGAAAACTCATCTTGGGCCACTGAAACACATTGGAAGTTAAAGCTAGGACAAATAGGAAGAGTTGCTTGCCTCTCTCTCGCCTCCTGCGCCTTTGGGCCCAAATTCAAATTTAGGTCTTGCCTGGGTCCTCTTTTGCTTATTCGCTAAGGAACGCTTGCAAAACTAATCTCGGGCCACTGAAATACCTTGGAAGTTACGGGTAGGACTAATAGGAATAGTTCCCTGTCTTTCTCTCGCCTCCTGACACCTTTGGGCCCAAATAACAATTTCGGTCTCCACTAGGTCCTCTTTTGCTTAGTCGCTATGGAACAAGGGCCTCTGAAACACCTTGGAAGTGACTGGTAGGACTAATAGGAAGAGTTCCTTGTCTCTCTCTCGCCTCGTGGCGCCTTTGGGTCCAGATTCCAATTTGAGTCTCGCCTAGGTACTCTTTTGCTTAGTCGCTAAAGATCGCGGGCTGAAACACCTTGGAAGTGACTAGAAGGACTAATAGGAAGAGTTCTCTGGCTCTCTCTCGCGTCCTGGCAACTTTGGTCCCAAATTCTGATTTGGGTGAAACCTGGGTCCTCTTTTGCTTAGTCGCTAAGGAACGCGTACAAAACTCATCTTGGGCCACTGAAACACCTTGGAAGTGAGTGCTAGGGCTCATAGGAAGAGTTATCTGTCTCTCTCTCACCTCCTGGCACCTCAGGGTCTAAATTCCAATTTGGGTCTCACTTGGGTCGTCTTTTGCTTGGTCGCTAAGGAACACATGCAAAACTCATCTCGGGGCACTGAAACACCATGGAAGCGACAGCTAGGACTAATAGAAAGAGTTCCCTGTCTCTCTCTCGCCTCTGGCGCCTTTGGGCCCAAATTCCAATTTGGGTCTTGCCGGGGTCCTCTTTTGTTTAGTAGCTACGGAACGCGTGCAAACTCATCTCGGGCCACTGAAACACCTTGGAAGTGACTGCTAGGACTAATAGGAAGAGTTCCCTGTCTCTCTCTCGCCTCATGGCGCCTTTGGGTCCAAGTTCCAATTTGACTCTCGCCTGGGTCCTCTTTTGCTTAGTCGCTAAGGATCGCGGGCTGAAAAACCTTGGAAGCGACAGCTAGGACTAATAGGAAGAGTTCCCTGTCTCTCTCTCGCCTCTGGCGCCTTTGGGCCCAAATTCCAATTTGGGTCTTGCCTGGGTCCTCTTTTGTTTAGACACTAAGGAACGCGTGCAAACTCATTTCGGGCCACTGAAACACCTTGGAAGTGACTGCTAGGGCTAATAGGAAGAGTTCCCTGTCTATCTCTCGCCTTCTACCGCCTTTGGCCCCAAATTCCAATTTGGGTCTCGCCTGGGTCCTCTTTTGTTTAGTCGCTAATGAACGCGTGCAAAACTCATCTTGGGCCACTGAAACATGTTAGAAGTGACTGCTAGGACTAATAGGAAAAGTTCCCTGTCCTTTTCTCGCCTCCTGGCGACTTTTGGCCAAGAATCAAATTTGGGTGTCGCCTGGGTCCTCTTTTGTTTAGTTGCTAAGGAACACATGGAAAACTCATCTCGAGCCGCTGAAACACTTTTGAAGTGACTCCTAGGACTAATAGGAAGAGTCCCCTGTCTCTCTTTCGCCTCCTGGCGCCTTTGGCCCCAAATTCTAATTTGGGTCTCGCCCGGGTCCTCTTTTGCTTAGTAGCTAAGGAACGCATGGAAAACTCATCTCGGGCCTTTGAAACACGATGGATGTAACTGCTAGGGCTAATAGGAAGAGTTCCCTGTCTCTCTCTCGCCTCTGGCGCCTTTGGGCCCAAATTCTAATTTGGGTCTTGCCTGGGTCCTCTTTTGTTTAGTCGCTAAGGAACGCGTGCAAACTCATCTCGGGCACTAAAACACCATGGAAGCGACAGCTAGGACTAATAGGAAGAGCTCCCTGTCTCTCTCTCGCCTCTAGCGCCTTTTGGCCCAAATTCCAATTTGAGTCTCGCCTTGGTCCTCTTTTGCTTGGTCGCTAAGGAACGCGTGTAAAACTCATCTCAGGCTACTGAAACACCTTGGAAGTGACTGCTAGGACTAATAGGAAGAGTTCCCTGTCTCACTCTCGCCTCCTGGCGACTTTAGGCCAAAAAGCTAATTTGGGTCTCGCCTGGGTCCTCTTTTGCTTAGTCGCTAAGGAACGCGTGCAAAACTCATCTCGGGCCACTTAAAAATCTTGGAAGTGACTGATAGGACTAATTGGATTAGTTCCCTGTCTCTCTCTCGCCTCCGGGCGCCTTTGGACCCAAATTCGAATTTGGGTCTCGCTTGGGTCCTCTTTTGCTTAGTCGCTAAGGAATGCGTGCAGAACTCATCTCGAGCCACTGAAACACCTTGGAAGTGACTGCTAAGACTAATAGGAAGAGTTCCCTATCTCACTCTCGCCTCCTGGCGCCTCTGGGCCCAAAATCCAATTTGGGTCTTGCCTGGGTCCTCTTTTGCTTAGTCGCTAAGGATCGCATGCAAAACTCATCTCGGGCCACTGAAAAACCTTGGAAGTGACTGCTAGGACGAATAGGAAGAGTTCCCTGTCTCTCTCTCGCCTCCTGGCGACTTTGGCCCCAAATTCCAATTTGGGTCTCACCTACGTCCTCTTTTGCTTAGTTGGTAAGGAACACATGCAAAAGTCATCTTGGGGCACTGAAACACCTTGGGAGCGACTGCTAGGACTAATAGGAAGAGCTCCATGTCTCTCTCCCGCCTCCTGGCGCCTTTGGGCCCAAAATCCAATTTGGGTCTTGCCTGGGTCCTCTTTTGCTTAGTCGCTAAGGATCGCATGCAAAACTCATCTCGGGGCACTGAAACACCATTGAAGCGACAGCTAGGACTAATAGGAAGAGTTCCCTGTCTCTCTCTCGCCTCTAGCGCCTTTTGGCCCAAATTCCAATTTGGGTCTTTCTTGGGTCCTCTTTTGTTTAGTCGATAAGGAACGTGTCCAAACTCATGTCGGGCCACTGAAACACCATGGAAGTGACTTTGAGGACTAATAGGAAGAGTTCCCTGTCTCTCTATCACCTCCTGGTGACTTTGGGCCCAAAATCCAATTTTGGTCTTGACTAGGTCCTCTTTTGCTTAGTCGCTAAGGAACGCATGCAAAACTCATCTTGAGGCACTGAAACACCATGGAAGCAACAGCGAGGACTAATAGGAAGAGTTCCACGTCTCTCTCTCTTTTGGCCCAAATTCCAATTTGGGTCTCGCTTGGCTCTTCTTTTGCCTAGTCGCTAAGGAACGCGTGCAAAACTCATCTTAGGCCATTGAAACACCTTGAAAGCGACTGCTAGGACTAATAGGAGGAGTTCCCTGTCTCTCTCTCGCCTCTTGGCGCCTTTGGGCCCAAATTCCAATTTAGGTCTTTTTTGGGTCCTCTTTTGTTTAGTCGCTAAGGAACACGTGCAAACTCATCTCAGGCCACTCAAACACCTTGGAAGTGACTGCTAGGACTAATAGGAAGAGTTCTCTATCTCTCTCCTCCTGGCGACTTTGGGCCAAGAATCAAATTTGGGTCTCGCCTGGGTCCTCGTTTGTTTAGTCGCTAAGGAACCTGTCCAAAACTCTTCTTGGACTGCTGAAACACGTTGGAAGTGACTGCTAGGACTAATAGGAAGAGTTCCTTGTCTCTCTCTCGCGTCCTGGCGCCTTTGTCGCGAATTTCCAATTTGGGTCTTGCCTGGATCCTCTTTTGCTTAGTCGGTAAGGAACGCATGCAAAACTCATCACGGGGCACTGAAAAACCATGGAAGCGACAGCTAGGACTAATAGGAAGAGTTCCCTGTCTCTCTCTCGCGTCCTGGCGATTTTGGGCCCAAAATCCAATTTGGGTCTTTCCTAGGTTCTCTTTTGCTTAGTCGCTAAGGAATACGTGTAGAACTCATCTCGAACCACTAAAACACCTTGGAAGTGACTGCTTGGACTAATAGGAAGAGTTCCCTGTCTCACTCTCGCCTCCTGGCGACTTTGGGCCTAAAATCCAATTTGGGTCTCGCCTACGACCTCTTTTGCTTAGTTACTAAGGAACGCATGTAAAACTCATCTTGGGGCACTGAAACACCTTGAAAGCGACTGCTAGGACTAATAGGAAGAGTTCCCTGTCTCTCTCTCGGCTCTTGGCGACTTTGGGCCCAAATTTCAATTTGGGTCTCGCCTGTGTCCTCTTTTGCTTAGTCGCTAAGGAACGCGTGTAAAACTGATCTTTGGCCACTGAAACACTTTTGAAGTGACTCCTAGGACTAATAGGAAGAGTTCCCTGTCTCTTTCTCGCCTCCTGGCGCCTTTGGGCCCAAATTCGAGTTTGGATCTCGCCTGGGTCCTCTTTTGCTTAGTCGTTAAGGAACGCGGGCTACTAAAACACCTTGGAAGTGACTGGTAGGACTAATAGGAAGAGTTCCCCGTTTCTCTCTTGCCTACGGGTGACTTTGGGCGCAAAATCCAATTTGGGTTTTGCCTGGCTCCTCCTTTGCTTAGTCGCTAAGGAATGCGTGCAAAACTCATCTCGGGCCACTGAAACAGCTTAGAAGTGACTGCTAGGACTAAGAGGAAGAGTCCCTGTCTCTCTCTCGCCTCCTGGTGCTTTTGGGCCCAAATTCCAATTCAAGTCTCACCTGGGTCCTCTTTTACTTAGTCGCTAAGGAACGCGTGCAAAACTCATCTCGGCCCACTGAAACACCTTGGAAGTGACTGCTAGGACTAATAGGAAGAGTTCGCTGTCTCTGTCTCGTCTCTTGGCGCCTTTGGGCCCAAATTTGAATTTGGGTCTCGCCTGGGTCCTCTTTTACTTAGTCGCTAAGGAACGCGTACAAAACTGATCTCAGGCCACTGAAACATTTCTGAAGTGACTGCTAGGACTAATAGGAAGAGTTCCCTGTCTCTCTCTCTCGCCTCCTAGCGCCTTTGGGCCCAAATTTCAGTTTGGATCTCGACTGGGTCCTCTTTTGCTAATCGTTAAGGAATGCGGGGTACTGAAACACCTTGGAAGTGACTGGTAGGACTAATGGGAAGAGTTCCCCGCCTCTCTCCCGCCTCTTGGCGACTTTGGGCCCAAAATCCATTTGGATCTCGCCTGGGTCCTCCTTTGCTTAGTCGCTGAGGAACGCGTACAAAACTCATCTCGGGGCACTGAAACACCTTGGAAGTGATTGCTATGACTAATAGGAAGAGTTCCCTGTCTCTCTTTCGCCTCCTGGCGTCTTTGGGCCCAAATTCCAATCAAGTCTCACCTGGGTCCTCTTTTGCTTAGTCATTAAGGAACGCGGGCTACTGAAACACCTTGGAAGTGACTGATAGGAGTAATAGGAAGAGTTCCCTGTCTCTCTCTCACCTCCTAGCGCCTTTGTGCCCAAATTCCAATTTGGGCCTCGCCTGGGTCCTTCTCAGCTTAGTCGCTAAGGAACGCATGTAAAACTCATCTCGGGCCACTGAAACATCTTGGAAGTGACTGCTAGGACGAATAGGAAGAGTTCCCTGTCTCTCTCTCGCCTCATGGGGCCTTTGGGCCCAAATTCCAATTTGGGTGTCATCTAGGTCCTCTTTTGCTTAGTCGCTAAGCAACGCATGCAAAACTCATCTCGGGCTACTGAAACACGTTGGAAGTGACTACTAGGACTAATAGGAAGAGTTCGCTGTCTCTCTCACCTCCTAGCGCGTTTGGGCCGAAATTCCAATTTGGGTCTCGCCTAGGTCCTCTTTAGCTTAGTCGCTAAGGAATGCGTGCAAAACTCATCTCGGGCTACTGAAACACCTTGGAAGTAACTGCTAGGACTTATAGGAAGAGTTCCCTGTCTCCCTCTCGCCTCCTGGCACCTTTGGGGCCAAATTCCAATTTGTGTCTCGCCTGGGTCCTCTTTAGCTTAGTCCCGAAGGAACGCATGCAAAACTCATCTCGAGCCACTGAAACATCTTGGAAGTGACAGCTAGGACTAATAGGAAGAGTTCCCTGTCTCTCTCTCGCCTCATGGCGCCTTTGGGCCCAAATTTCAATTTGGGTCTCGCATGGGTCCTCTTTTGCGTAGTCGCTAAGCAACGCGTGCAAAACTCTTCTTGGACTGCTGAAACACGTTGGAAGTGACGGCTAGGACTAATAGGAAGAGTTCCTTGTCTCTCTCTCGCGTCCTGGCGCCTTTGTCGCGAATTTCCAATTTGGGTCTCGCCTGGGTCCTCTTTTGCTTAGTCATTGTGGAACGCGTGCAAAACTAATCTTGGGGCACTGAAACACCTTGGAAGTGACTCCTAGGAAAATAGGAAGAGTTACCTGTCTCTCTCTCGCCTCCTGGCGACCTTGTGCCCAAAATCCAATTTGGGTCTCGCCTAGGTCCTCTTTTGCTTAGTCGCTAAGGAACGAGTGCAAAACTGATCTCGGGCCACTGAAACACCATGGAAGTGACTCCAAGGACTAATAGGAAGAGTTCCCTGTCTCTCTCTCGCCTCCTGGTGCCGTTGGGCCTAAATTCCAATTTGGGTCTTGCCTGGGTCCTCATTAGCTTAGTCGCTAAGGAACGTGTTCAAAACACATCTTGGACCACTGAAACACCTTGGAAGTGACTGCTAGGACTTATAGGAAGAGTTCCCTGTCTCTCTCTCGCCTCATGGCGCCTTTGGGCACAATTTCCAGTTTGGGTCTCGCCTGGGTCCTCTTTTGCTTAGCCGCTGAGGAACGCGTGCAAAACTCATCTTGGGCCAGTGAAACACCTTGGAAGTCACTTCTAGGACTAATAGGAAGAGTCCCCTGTCTCTCTCTTGCCTCATGGTGCCTTTGGGTTTAAATTTCAATTTGACTCTCGCCTGGGTCCTCTTTTGCTTACTTGCTAAAGATCGCGGGCTGAAACACCTTGGAAGTGACTTGTAGAACTAATAGGAAGAGTTCCCTGTCTAACTCTTGCCTCCTGGCGCCTTTGGGGCCAAATTCCAATTTAATTCTCGCTTGGTCCTCTTTAGCTTAGTCGCTAAGGAACGCGTGCAAAACTCATCTCGGGCCACTGAAAGACCTTGAAAGTGACTGCTAGGACTAATCGGAAGAGTTCGCTGTCTTTCTCTCGCCTCATGGCGCCTTTGGGCCCAAATTCATATTTGGGTCTCGCCTAGGTCCTCTTTTTCTTAGTCGCTAAGCAACGCATGGAAAACTCATCTCGGGCTACTGAAACACGTTGCAAGTGACTGCTACGACTAATGGGAAGAGTTCCCTGTCTCTCTCTCGCCTCCTGGCGCCTTTGGGTCCAAATTCCAATTTGGGTCTCGCCTGGGTCCTCTTTTGCTTAGTCGCTAAGGAATGCGTGCAAAACTCATGTCGGGCCACTGAAACACCTTGGAAGTGACTGCTAGGACTAATAGGAAGAGTTCCCTGTCTCCCGCTCGCCTCCTGGCACCTCAGGGCCAAAATTCCAATTTGGGTCTTCCTTGGGTCCTCTTTTGCTTAGTCGCTAAGGAATACGTGCAAAACTCATCTCGGGCCACTGAAACACCTTGGAAGTGACTGTTAGGACTAATAGGAAGTGTTCCCTGGCTCTCTCTCGCCTCCTGGTACCTTTGGGCCTAAATTCCAATTTGGGTCTCGCCTGGGTCCTCTTTTGCTTAGTCGCTACAGAACGTGTACAAAACTCATCTCGGGCCACTGAAACACCTTGGAAGTGACTGCTAGGACTAATAGGAAGAGTTCCCTGTCTCCCGCTCGCCTCCTGGCACCTCAGGGCCTAAATTCCAATTTGGGTCTTCCTTGGGTCCTCTTTTGCTTAGTCGCTAAGGAATACGTGCAAAACTCATCTCGGGCCACTGAAACACCTTGGAAGTGACTGCTAGGACTAATAGGAAGAGTTCCCCGTCTCTCTCTTGCCTCTGGGCGCCTTTGGGCCCAAATTCTAATTTGGGTCTCGCCTGGGTCCTCTTTTGCTTAGTCGCTAAGCAACGCGTGCAAAACTCATCTCGGGCCACTGAAACTCCTTGGAAGTGACTGCTAGGACTAATAGGAAGAGTTCCCTGTCTCTCTCTCGCCTCCTGGCGACTTTGGGCCCAAAATCCAATTTGGGTATGCCTAGGTCCTCGTTTGCTTAATCGCTAAGGAACGAATGCAAAACTCATCTCGGGCCACTGAAACACCTTAGAAGTGACTAGTAGGACTAATAGGAAGAGTTCCTTGTCTTTCTCTCGCCTCCTGTCGCCTTTGGGGCTAAATTCCAATTTGGGTCTTGCCTGGGTCCTCTTTTGCTTAGTCGCTAAGAAACGCGTGCAAAACTGATCTCGGGCAACTGAAACACTTTGGAAGTGACTGCTAGAACTAATAGGAAGAGTTCCCTGTCTCCCTCTCGCCTCCTGGCACCTTTGGGCCCAAATTCTAATTTGGGTCTCGCCTGGGTCCTCTTGTGCTTAGTCGCTAAGGAATGCGGGCCACTGAAACACCTTGGAAGTGACTGGTAGGAGTAATAGGAAGAGTTCCCTGTCTTTCTCACCTCCTGGCGCCTTTGGACCCGAATTCGAATTTGTGTCTCGCTTGGGTCCCCTTTTGCTTAGTCGCTAAGGAACTCGTGCAAAACTCATCTCGGACCCCTAAAACGCCTTGGAAGTGACTGCTAGGACTAATAGGAAGTGTTCCCTGTCTCTCTCTCGCCTCCTGACACCTTTGGGAGCGAAAGTCCAATTTGGGTGTCGCTTGGGTCCTCTTTTGCTTACTCGCTAAGGAACGCGTGCAAAACTCATCTCGGGCCGCTGAAACACCTTGGAAGTGACTGCTAGGATTAATAGGAAGAGTTCCCTGTGTCTCTCTCGCCTCATGGTGCCTTTGGGTCCAAATTCCAATTTGAGTCTCGCCTGGGTCCTCTTTTGCTTAGTCGCTAAGGAACGCGTGCAAAACTCATGTCGGGCCACTGAAACACCTTGGAAGTGACTGCTAGGACTAATAGGAAGATTTTCCTGTCTCTTTCTCGCCTCCTGGCGACTTTGGGCCCAAAATCCAATTTGGGTCTCACCTAGTTTCTCTTAGTTGCTAAGGAACAAATGCAAAACTGATCTCGGGGCACTGAAACACCTTGGAAGTGACTGTTAGGACTAATAGGAAGAGTATTGTCTCTCTCTCGCCTTGTGGCCCCTTTGGGCCCAAATTTGAATTTGGGTCTTGATATAGCTTTGTCGAACACTTATCAAATGCACAAGGTTTTCGCAATTATTTGTAGAATAATGTCAACTAAGGTCGAATTCTCGAGGACACGTTTGTATCTAATTCTTCTTTGCCGAATTGTTAAAATGAAACAAAAGATTGGGAAATTTTGAAAGTTTAAGAAAAATCTGATCAACTGCATAAAATTCTGGAATAAAAGAGAAATCAAATGAGAATTAATTGATCCACAAGTCATAGGTTCATGCAAACAACATCCTTCATTGTTTCCCTAGTTTGAACATCTAATCCATTAACTAATTCAATTGAATTTGCTAACAAACTAGATTACAAATTTAACTAATAGATTTATCAATCTAATTCAATTTCATGAATCAAACTACAATCGCAATTCAATTCAATTGCTATTCCCAAACATTATCAATATCTTGAAAAACGAAAGAGAAGACGAGAAAAGAGAATTCAAACTTGGAGCCACTCTGAATCTTCCTTGCAATTCCCTATTCCTTGTGTATCAATCCAAGAAGCCTAGCCTTCCATTGAATCCAATGCTCAGCCAAGTCAAGAAGAGAGAAGAAGAAAGAAGAAAACGAAAAGTCACACCCAGAGAAGAGAGAGAATTCGAGAGAGAATTTTTGGAGCCAAAACTGAATTTAAAAATGTGTAAAAAAAAAAAAACAAAACGTTTTCAAAGTGGAGCCTCTAACATATTAATAGGCACCACTTCTGATCAGATCCAACACTAAAAGGAAGGGCCCACAAGTGTGATTAAACAGCCCAAATTACAAGCTAATGAAATGTTAATACAAATGAAATGAAATTACAAGAACAAAATTCGAATACAAAAATTCCTGCACAATTTTCCTAACTTCAAAAATTCATAAAAAATAGAAAACAGCTCCAATTTGAACGATCTTCATTCGCATTTTATAGCCTAGAAAATGAGGAATCCAATGCAACTAGAATCAGACCGAATGGACATCTATGGAAAAAGTTACGATCAAAACAGTGAGTGCAGGTCTAAAAACAGAATTTAGACATTAATTGAAATTGAGTTCCTATCATCCAATTAACTAGGAAATGCCATAATTTGTGAAATAAGGGAACATGAAAGGTAATTTACACACTCTAAAGGATTGAAAATGTGCACAAATAATGCATGCTATCAAATTCTCCCACACTTAAGACTTTGTACTCCGGGCAAAGTATGGAACTCAAAATATTAATCGGTGGACAAAACTCAACCAAGCTCAATATTCCATGGCGATAATGAAAAATCAATCCACACACTCCAACTCAACAAGGTAAAACTCATCAAATCAATGCAAGAGAAATATATGTGGTAAAATCCTCTCAAGACATACTCGCAATCTCTCAAGTGTTTAAGGTAAAATGTATCACCCAAGTGCACAATCAATGAAGTATGATCAACCTTAGGCTTGCTTATTGCCTACTTCTCCACTAGAATACACATATACACACAAAAATCAAGAGGTCTTGCATAGGGTGTATTGGGGGCTAGGATGAAGGTAGGAAAACCACAAGGGTGAGCAAGCTAAAACCAAAGAGGAAATAAGAACAATGGGGAATGAATGCAATACAATGAGCCAATCCTCAAATGGATATCATTGGCCTTCACTTTCCTCTATTTATTGCTTACTTTTTAGTTCCTTGTTCTCACTTTTTTTTATTTGCTCCCCCTTTTTTTTTTTGGTAATTTGGGGCTAAATTTCTTTTTATTTTCCAAATCTGTGTGTTTTTTTTTTTTTTAACAAAACAGTTCCATAAAAACCTCCAAGCTACAAGATAAACAACACAAACAACCAACCAACCAAAATTGCATTTTCTAAGAGAGTTCCCCCACACTTATTTCTATGATCATTCCTAAAACAATTCAAAGTTCTTAAATCCCTAAGGTTGGGTCATCACATGGTTTTACACTTTTGGTTTGTAATGAGTTAAGATCACAAAAAAAATGGAAATATTAGGCTCAAGGGGGCTCAACAAAGGACATAGTGCAAGGTTGGCTTCTTCTTTTATGGTAGCTCTCAAGAAAGAAACAATGCCTCTATCATTTAAATGCATGCATATGGAAATGTAATTTCAAAAGGCTCAAGGCAAGTTCTAGAGTCACACAACAATGAGTGCAATCACACAATGAAAGAAAACAAAATGACATGATGTTGTCATTTATCTCAATGGCCCAAAACCTCACAAGGTAAATATTCTACCACACATAATCCAACATACAAGATTCTCAAAGTCTACCTATTAAACTAAAGCATGATTTAATCAATCTATGAAAGCCATGAAAAATCACCTAATTGAGTTATGTACAACAATTACAACACACAAACAAATGAAAACATGAAACACAAAATCAAATATGTACAAAATGAGTGAAATGATACACCCCCCACACTTAAAATCCACATTGTCCTCAATGTATACACAATAAGCAAAAAGACAATCCAAACAATCCAAAAGTGAGGGAGTTGAAAGAAAAAACTCCCCTATCAATCAAGGGTAAATGGCCAATCCAAATGTAAACTCCTCCTCCTCTTGTGCATGCTCTTTCAAGTCCTCATGAAAAACTTTAAGTCTATGCCCATTAACTTTGAAGCTCCTTTGGGATCCCATGTCTTGAAGCTCAACTACACCATAAGGAAAAACATTAATAACAAGATAAGGTCCATCCCATCTAGATCTTAACTTACCGGGCATCAACTTAAGTCTAGAATTATATAAAAGAACTTTATCACCAATATGAAACTCTTTCCGGCCTATCCTCTTATCATGGAATGCTTTGGTTCTCTCTTTGTAGATGTTGGAATTCTCATATACCTCCCTACGAATCTCCTCCAACTCTTGCAATTGAAGCTTCCTATGAGAACTCGCTGCATCCATATCCAAGTTACATTGCTTGATTGCCCAATATGCCTTATGCTCCACTTCCATCGGTAGGTGACATGCCTTTCCAAAAACAACCCTATAAGGAGACATCCCTATGGATGTTTTGTAGGCTGTCCTATAAGCCCAAAGATCATCCTCCAAGCGCAAACTCCAATCCTTCCTATTAGGTTGGACAGTCTTCTCCAAAATTTGCTTGATTTCCCGATTGGAGATTTCCTTTTGTCCGTTAGTTTGGGGGTGGTATGGTGTGGAAACTCTATGCATAACCGCAAACTTCCGAAGCAAGGCATTCATGGTACGATTGCAAAAGTGTGATCCTTGGTCACTAATCAAAGCTCTAGGAAATCCAAACCTGCAAAAAATATGTGATCTAACAAAATCCACAACAACACGAGCATCTTTAGTATGAGTGGGCTTTGCCTCCACCCACTTGGAGACATAGTCCACTGCTAACAAAATATACACAAAGCCAAATGAAATAGGAAAAGGACCCATAAAATCAATACCCCATGCATCAAACACTTCACAGAAAAGAAGTGGCAATTGAGGCATCTCATTCCTATGTGAAATATTCCCTGTCCTTTGGCACCGCTCGCAAGTCTTACAAAAAGTGTGTGCATCCCGGAATATAGTAGGCCAAAACAATCCAAAATCTAAGATTTTCTGAGCTATACGTTGAGGTCCAAAGTGTCCACCACAAGCAAGGGTATGGCAAAATTGAAGCACGGATTGGAACTCAATTTCAGGCACACATCTCTTAGGATCTTGTCACTACACAACTTCCATAGGTATGGATCATCCCAAATGTAATATTTGGAATCACTCTTCAACTTAGCAACTTGAGCTCTAGAAAAGTAGGAAGGAATCTCCTTGGAAACAAGATAATTCACCAAATCTGCATACCAAGGATCATGCCCTCTAATGTGCAAAAGTTGCTCATCCGGAAAGGTATCACGAATGGGAAGATCCTCAAGTGGCTGCTGAATTCTGCTCAAGTGATCTGCCACTAAGTTCTCAGCCCCGCTCCTATCTCTTATCTCAATATCAAATTCCTGCAAAAGAAGCATCCAACGAATCAATCTAGGTTTAGAATCAGACTT
Source organism: Abrus pulchellus subsp. cantoniensis (assembly GCA_024086825.1). Classification (NCBI taxonomy): domain Eukaryota; kingdom Viridiplantae; phylum Streptophyta; class Magnoliopsida; order Fabales; family Fabaceae; genus Abrus; species Abrus pulchellus. Next base: position 17,054,407 of record CM044056.1, read on the forward strand.
CTTAAGCAAGTATCTCAAAGCTACATGATCAGAGAATACAATCTCTTTAGAGCCTAGCAAATATGAATGAAATTTATCTAAAGCAAAAACAATGGCTAAAAGCTCTTTCTCCGTGGTAATGTAATTCGCTTGTGCTTTGTCCAAGGTACGAGAAGCATAAGCTATGACATGAGGTTGTTTCTCCACTCTTTGGCCAAGCACAGCACCTACTGTAAAATTTGAGGCATCACACATGAGTTCAAATGGAATTTCCCATCTAGGTGGCTGAATGATAGGTGTGGAAGTGAGGCTTCTCTTCAACTCATCAAAGGCATCCCTACAAGCCTGCTCAAAGACAAAGTCAAAATCCTTCTGCAAAAGAGTGGATAATGGAGATGCAATCTTGCTAAAATCTCTAATAAAGCGCCTATAAAAACCTGCATGACCTAGAAAAGAGCGTAATTCCCGCACACATGTGGGGTAAGGTAAAGAAAGAATCACATCAATCTTAGCTCTATATGTCTTAATGCCTCTATGTGAAATCACATGCCCCAATACAATCCCCTCATTCACCATAAAATGACACTTTTCATAATTCAAAACCAAGTTGGACTCAATGCACCTATCTAAAACTCTAGACAAGCTATCTAAGCAAGAATCATATGAAGACCCAAAAATAGTAAAATCATCCATAAAAACCTCAATGGAATCCTCTAAGAAATCTGCAAAAATGCTCATCATACATCGTTGAAAAGTACCAGGTGCATTACAAAGTCTAAAAGGCATACGTCTATATGCAAAGGTGCCAAAAGAACATGTGAAAGTAGTCTTATGTTGATCTTTCGGGGCTATGTGAATCTGAAAATAACTAGAAAATCCATCTAGAAAACAGTAATGAGACTTCCCTGCTATCCGCTCCAAGACTTGATCAATAAAAGGCAAGGGGAAGTGATCTTTGCAGGTGGCCACATTTAGCTTCCTATAATCAACGCAAACATGCCACCCATTCTGAATTTTGGTGGGAATCAATTCATCTTGCTGGTTCTTCACAATGGTTATACCGGTCTTCTTGGGTACTACATGTATAGGGCTCACCCATTCACTATCCGAAATGGGGTAAATAATATCGGCAACCAGTAATTTGCTTACTTCTTTCTTCACCACCTTTAGAAGAGTGGGATTCAATCTCCTTTGGGGCTGTCTCACAGGCTTTGCATCATCATCTAGCAAGATCCTATGCATGCAAGTAGATGGACTAATTCCTGGAATGTCCGTTAGCGTCCAGCCTATTGCTTGTTTGTGGGCTGCCAAAGTCTGCAACAATTTCGCTTCTTGTGCAGCATCCAAATCTGCAGAAACAATCACAGGTAATTTATCATTAGCCTCTAAAAATGCATACTTCAAATGTTTGGGCAAAGGTTTCAATTCAAGTGTAGGTGGTTGCACAATAGAAGGAAGTGTTCTAATGGAAACATCCAAATCTACAGTAGCACATGTGGGAGCAGTGTTAGGTGTATGTGTACTTGCTGTAATCAAGCCAAAGCTTCCTAAATCTGCTCTTGCTGCATCATCCAATGAAACATCATTATCACCTAACAAGAATTCATCAATTTCAGCACATACTTTACATAATTCTACAGAGGTACATGTACAAGAATAATCATCAATCAATGCATCAGAATATTCATCAACTAATAAATCAATGATGTCTACATGGTATATACTATGCAACTCTGTAGGATGTTTCATAGACTCAAAAATATTAAAATGCATAACATCATCACCAAACTCCGTGGACAAAATTCCTGAATGCACATCAATCTTTGTCCTTGTTATTTTAAGGAATGGTTTACCAAGGATCAATGTGAGAATGCTAGACTCTTCTGCCATGTCTAGAATATAAAAATCTGTAGGAAATATCAACTTATCCACTCTTACAAGGACATCTTCCACTACTCCAGCAGGGTGTGTGGTACTCCTATTTGCCAATTGAATGACTACACCAGTTGGCTTCAGTGGACCAAGGTTCAAGGACCTATATATTGATGTAGGCATCACATTGATAGAGGCACCAAGATCAGGTAAAGCATTGCTGAAAGTGGAATTCCCTATGGTACACGAGACTGTAAAAGTGCCAGGATCCTTGCATTTTTGTGGAAGGTTTGGTTGAATGAGGGCTGACACATTTCTGCCCATGCTAATCCTCTCATCTCCCTTGAGTCGCCTCTTGTTAGTGCACAACTCCTTGAGAAATTTTGCATATTTCAGAATCTATTTTATGGCATCTAGAAGTGGAATGTTCACTTCTACTCTTCTGAAGGTGTCAAAAAGCTCCTTATCGAGATCTGTTATTAGCTTGGGCTTAGCCACCCTATTGGGAAAAGGGAGAGGTGGCTTATACACAACTTCAAAATCACTTTGAGAAGGTGCAGCCGCAACTTGTTTTCCTTTGTCTTCTTGCTGCATCTTAGTCTCAACATCACATGGCAACTCCTTATTTTTTGGCCATCCAAAAGCTTCTTCCCACTCCTCAACACAATAGCACTCACATTTCTAGGATTAATCTCTGGTTGAGAAAGGAGTTGTCCAGAACCTTGGGACTTAAACTGATTTACAGTGGTAGCTAGTTGACCAATCTGAGTCTGCAAGTCTTGAATGGAAGCATTCACATTTTGCTAGAACTGCATATTGCTCTTTGCCATTTGCTTCACTAGGTCCTCCAATGAAGGTTCAGAATTTTGCTGTTGTTGTCTCATAGGAGGTGGTCTATAAGCTCCACTTGCTTGTCCAGTGCCCTGTTGCTGTTCAGAAACACCATATCTCATGTTAGGATGATCATTAAATGTAGGGTTATGAGATTGATACTGAAACCTGTAGGGGTGCTGCTGCCTCATTTGTGGTTGCTGGAAGTTGGAAGCTCTATATTGATCTTGTCTTCCACTAAAAACTCCTTGGACAGATGCTTGTTGATTTCCCTCTTGAAGAAAGGTACAACAATCTGAAGCATGCTCAATGGAAGAACATATTTGACAATCTCTCGGCCTTTGTGGTGTAGCTTGTTGTTGGTCAACAGCTAGCTGCCTCACAAATGTGGTAAGCTCTTCGATTCTGCTCTCAAGTCTATTCTTTGCTAGCATATGGTTAGGTTGATGGATATTTTGGACCTCTCTCATAGGTGTCATCATGGCTCTTGTGCTAAATTGTTGAGAGTTCTTTACCATGCTAGCAATCAAAGCCCTCGCTGCACTAGGTGTCTTATCCGTCAAGGCTCCACCACTGGCTGCATCAAGCATACTCCTCTCCATTGGAGCAAGGCCTTCATAAAAGTATTGAATGAGTAACTGGTCACTAATCTGATGGTGTGGACAGGTGGCACATAACTTCTTGAACCTCTCCCAATACTCATACAAACTCTCTTGGGAGATCTGTCTGATGCCACTTATCTCCTTTCTTATAGTTGCAGCTCTGGATGCAGGGAAGAACTTCTCCAGAAACATCCTCTTCATGTCCCTCCAGCATGTGACAGACCCTGACTGCAAGTAATACAACCAATCCTTGGCTGCTCCATCCAGTGAGAAAGGAAAGGCCTTCAGCTTGATATGATCTTCAGGAACTCCCTGCGGCCTCATGGTCGACCACACTATATGAAACTCCTTAAGGTGTTTGTGAGGATCTTCACTTGCACTACCATTAAACTTAGGCAAAAGATTGATTAGTCCAGTCTTAAGCTCAAAAGGAACATCTATATCAGGATATTGAATGCCTAATGGTTGGTAGGTAACATCAGGTGCAGCTAACTCCTTAAGTGTTCTCTCGTGATTATTATGTGCCATGGTATCAGAATGAGTGGACAAATGTATCAGAAATAGAAGTGCCAAATTCAGAATCACTACTATCACTACTACTATGATGCACACTACTTTGACCTCTCTGAAGTTATGATATGTCCTATCTATCTCAGGATCAATGTCAAACAAATGCTCAGACCTGGACCTAGTCATACAAGATCACAAACATAAAAAACAGCAAGCACACAATGCATGAATAATGTCACTTTACAAAGCAAGTACCAAGCAGAGGTGGGAAAATTGAAATCTAACTTCATGATAAATCTATTTTTGATGTAAAATGCTACCACAAAAATTTTCAGATTTTTTGGAATTGATCTGATATGGAAACTAGAAGCCTAAAATCAAGAAAAATAGGTCAATAAATGCTAAAAAATAAAAAACTTTTAGAAAACAGGCGATTATTGAAAAATAGGTCAATAAATGATAAATATTTGTGCACATTCTCAATCCTTTAGAGTGTGTAAATTATCTTTCATGTTCCCTTATTTCACAAATTATGGCATTTCCTAGTTAATTGGATGATAGGAACTCAATTTCAATTAATGTCTAAATTCTGTTTTTAGACCTGCACTCACTGTTTTGATCGTAACTTTTTCCACAAAAGTCCGTTCGGTCTGATTCCAGTTGCATTGGATTTCTCATTTTCTGGGCTATAAAATTCATATGCAGATCGTCCAAATTGGAGCTGTTTTCTATTTTCTATGAATTTTTGAAGTTAGGAAAAATTGTGCAGGAATTTTTGTATTTGAATTTTGTTCCTATAATTTCATTTCATTTGTATTAACATTTCATTAGCTTGTAATTTGGGCTGTTTAATCACACTTGTGGGCCCTTCCTTTTAGTGTTGGATCTGATCATAAGTGGTGCCTATTAATATGTTAGAGGCTCCACTTTGAAAACGTTTTTGTTTTTTTTTACACATTTTTTAAAATTCGGTTTTGGCTCCTAAAATTCTCTCTCGAATTCTCTCTCTTCTCTTGGTGTGACTTTTCATTTTCTTCTTTCTTCTTCTCTCTTCTTGACTTGGCTGAGCATTGGATTCAATGGAAGGCTAGGCTTCTTGGATTGATACATAAGGAATAGGGAATTGCAAGGAAGATTTAGAGTGGCTCCAAGTTTGAATTCTCTTTTCTCCTCTTCTCTTTCGTTTTTCAAGATATTGATAATGTTTGGGGATAGGATTTGAATTGAATTGCGATTGTAGTTTGATTTATGAAATTGAATTAAATTGATAGATCTATTAGTCAAATTCGTAATCTAGTTTGTTAGCAAATTCGATTGAATTAGTTAATGGATTAGATGTTCAAACTAGGGAAACAATGAAGGATGTTGTTTGCATGAACCTATGACTTGTGGATCAATTAATTCTCATTTGATTTCTCTTTTATTCCAGAATTTTATGCGTTTGATCAGATTATTCTTAAACTTTCAAAATTCCCCAATCTTTTGTTTCATTTTAACAATTCGGCAAAGAAGAATTAGATAAAAACGTGTCCTCGAGAATTCGACCTTGGTTGACATTATTCTACAAATAATTGCGAAAACCTTGTGCATTTGATAAGTGTTCGATAAAGCTATATCAATGAGTCTTACAAATTCAAGATGAAAACACTTAAAGGAAAATGAAAAGAAATTATAAATCAAACCCTAAGATTGGTCTTGGCTGTCACCTAAGGATCCTAAGCTCTGCAAAATGCTCCCAAAGTGGCAATAGAATCTAAAGTTATGAAAAAGCTCTGTACCCTAATTTCTCAAAATCTATTTATAGTGCAAAAATTTTCACTGTAGTAACTACTATGATTTCGTAGTGATAACGCGCAGTGCTTCATCGTAGTTACTATCGCTCTATAGTAGTCACACGCATGTCTTGTGATTTGGGCCTCTCTGGAGTTATCACTTTGGTATCATAGTGATAACTTGTAGTGCTCCATAGTAGTTACTATCGCTCCATAGTAGCCACGAGCAAGTCCTGTGATTTGGGCCTCTCTAGAGTTATCACTTTGGTATCATAGTGATAACGCGTAGTGCTCCATAGTAGTTACTATCGCTCCATAGTAGCCACGCGCAAGTCCTATGCTTTTGGCCTCTCTGGAGTCTTCACTTTGGTATCAAAGTGATAACTTTGGTTGCTCCAAAGTGTCTACTATGGTTCCAAAGAAAGCATGTGCAGCACTTCTTCAAAATGGGTCTCTGTAGTTGTTATTATAGGTTTATAGTGATCACTTTAGTATGCCCTTTTGGATTTAGCTTGCTGTATGATAAATCTATATTTTACCATGTTTTTAGCATAGTTTTTAGTTAATAATTAGGAAAATAGTTCTAAAATAAACTTGAAAAGATCACAAAAATAAAATAATTAGTATAAATTGTTGTTTTGTTGAAATATTAAAAATTGTTTAGATTTTTGTAGGAGTTTATGCAAGTGATGAAAGTTGTTGAAAGTGCTTAAAGGAAGGATTAAAAGCTGAAATTAAAGAAGAAAAGTCAAAGAATCAAGCTTGAAGAAATCCTAAGAGCTGGGTGTTACAACTCCAAGTGATTGGCATTTGAACGTGGAAAGAAGAAAATACAGCATTGGGTCTGCGTGGCTACTCTGAGTGATGCGCGTTAACACTCCAGCAACTGTAACTGGATAACTGCCATTGCGTTGAAACGCATATCACCTGAAGCTTTGGCACGCAACAGAGAGTGGCAACTCATAACAGATGGCGTAGCAACGCAGAGCTGAGCATATGGAAGAAGCGTTCATTGAAGTGCTATGCATTGAAATACACATCATTTGAAGCCTTGGCGCGCAACAGAGAGTTGCAGCTCATAGCACTTGCAGCCAAGGCGCGCAACCGCACGCATTCACTCCTTCCACTACGCGTTTTGGCGCAAAACTCTGCAATTTTTATAACTTCTTCTTCTTGCCAATTCTGGACGTTTGGAGCTTTTGTGTCACTTTTAGAAGATTCCAGAACACTTGGGGACAACTAACTATCAGAATTTCAAGGGTTAAGTCGAAGAATTAGAGGAACTCTATAAACAGGATTTAGAAACTTAGAAAAAGAGCTTTTTTTTTTTTTTTATCAATTTTTAGTTTTTAGTATTCGATTTGTAACTGTTTTAACTTCCAAGGGAAATTAGAGGGAGAAGAAAGGAGCGACTTTTGTTCTTCTTTGCTAGAGGAATCTGGGGGAAGGCAAAGTTATGGAGATGGCTCTCTGCTTTTCATCTTCTTTTCTTCTTGCTTCTCTTCATTTCATTGTAATGTGTTTCTAACTCTTTTTGTTAGGGATTTATGGATCTAGAATTGATATATTAATTTCGTTTTAACTCTGAACTTTGAGTATTTGATTTGATTGAGGGATTAATTCTGTGTTTACTTGATCTTTGAATGGAAATTCAATTGATTAATCAAAAAGTAACCTTCACTAATGGAAATTGGGTTTGTTGCTTGGATCTAAATTAATTCCTACAACTATTGATTTTTTTAGGGATAAGTGATCTTAGTTTTGCAATCTTTTAGTTCTAATTCGTAATGCAATATTGAACTAAATTTGGCCTAAGGAATTAGGGAGATTTGGTTGAATATTAGGACCAATGAATTGAGGAATCAACCTTTGGTTATTGTAAAGAGAAACTGATTGTCAATCAATCAATTGCTTGAATGTTCAGAGGCAGAATTGAATTGATATTGATATTCTAGTGAAATAAATTCCTAACTTTCCTCCATTTGTAATTCATTCGAATAGTACAAACTAACATTGTATTTTTAACAATTTCTCATTTTTTTATTCTAAAATTTACTTTCTTGCATATTGAAACTTGTTCAATGAATTGTTTGCCGCAAATGGTTATTATCTTGTGAATTGGTGATTAAAAATAAGATCCTAGAGGACGATACTTGGGACTCAATCTGATTTCCATATTTTATAACTTGCTACAAGTACCTAGTACACTTGCTAGTAGTGAATTACACCATTTAAGTACTACGATAGAAAATGTGTATCACTGTAGTGTTCACTATGGGATCCAAAGTGATCACTTTCATATCAAAGTTTCTCAAATGCTGAAAATCCATGGAAAAAGTCTAGAAATTCCTGCACAATTATTCAAATGATCAAAATTGCAAACTATATCTATGTAAATCAATATAAATTAACCAAGAATTAAGAAACCTATGATATTTGACCAAAATGATGTTTTTATGTTATTTACACTTCCTAAGTTTGCTTTTTCTATTAAGAACCATCAAAATGACAAGTAAAAATCCAATAAAATGTGGATTCATAACAACCCCCAAATTAAACTTTTGCTTGTCCTTAAGCAAATCAAAATTCAATAAAGTCACTTGTAAGAGGGTTTGATTTATCCAAAAAATTTCTTTCAAAATTTTCATTCCAAGATCAGACTCTAATTGACACTTCTAATGTTTCCAAAATCATGGATTTATTCAACAAAGAAATCATGCCTATATCAATTATTTTCAAGCAAAGTCCCACTAAACTGAAACAAAAATCTAGCAAGGTTTTATGCAATCCACACAATGCTAAGAGATTATCCAGCTCACAAGATAGTGTTTCACTCTTCACTCATTAATGTTTTAGGCTAAATGTTTTTCCTCAATTCATGCTTTTTCCCTCACCCTACCATATGCTTGCCCATATTCTCAATCTCCTTTGCCTAGATACAATGAATCACCTATCAAGAGGACTTTGTTGGTCATAAATGGATTAAGTTAGGTTTAATTTTGATCAAAGAGGGTCAAAAACTCAAGTGGATTTTTAGAAGGAGGGAATTCCTTTGAGTGAGTGAGTACAACAACTAAGAGTGGAATGTATTAAATGATGCAGCAACTGAGATTCAAGCACTCTTTCACCATATTTTTCATTTAGTTTGCCTTATGTGAAGAATCCTTTTTCTATCAAAATGACTTGCTGTATTTTTCTTTTTCTTTTTCTTTCTTTTTCATTCATTCATCATCATTTTTTTTTCTTTTTTTCTTTTTTGAAGGGACTTTGACAATCATTCTCTTCTTTAAATTCAAGCAAAAAAAATTTTAACATGTAATATTGACATGTAAAATGCTCACCACCCCAACCTTAAGAGCTTGCTTGTCCTCAATCAACTACAATCATAATCAGCACCCCAAACTTAGTTTATTGCATTCACTCTTGATGCAACTCAAAAGAAATACCTCTTTTAAGGTAAGGAAAATATTTTTGTAGACTAAGTTTAGCAAAAGAAGGAATGTGGAACAAGGGAAATTAGTTGCAAAGGTGCTGAAGGGTGGGTGGGTGTGTGCAAAGATGGCCTCACTCATCTAGATGGAAGATTGCACAATGTATATTCAATTAAGAAGCAGGCCAAGTTCTAGAAGATGAATGCAAATATACATGTTATAATGCACACAGAAAAGAATTTTGAGGTTCAATTCTCTACCATGGTAGAAGGTAATAATTACTTAAGAACATGTGATCATAATTCACCTTACAAGAAAATATGCGCAGCATGGTAGGAATGATAATATTCAAAAACAAAGAATGAACATGAGTTAAATGGGAAGTGCAATTAGAATATAACTATGGAATTACAAAACTGGACTAAATTAAAAGAGAGAGATAAGGAAAATATTTTTGTATTTTCATTTAATACTATCCAAGAAAATTAGACTAAGAACAATGGAAACAAAGGCAAAGAGATCACCCCCCTTTCATAGAAAGTAGATTCACAACTCCGGGGTCAAATTCATGCTCCTCTTGATGGGACTAAGGGCATTTTCTACACAAATATACACAGAATTCAGTATAGGGAGCAAATATGAAACTAGAAAATGGAATAGATATATATATAAGTGAAGATGTCTTAAATTGTTCAGAGTAAGAGCGGTAATACGAAAGTAAAGCAGTAAAGATGGAAGTAGTAATGTGCGATAATTACGTGGAAATGATGGTTAACAATAAATATAGGGAAATAGAAGAAAGTAAGTGAAAAGTGGGTGCGGTGAAAAAGAAACTAAAGCTAAATAGCATCTTCATCAGAGCCAGAAAGGGAAGAGTCATCATCATCATCATCATCATCATCTTCTATTGTTGCTGGGAGGTCTTCATTTGAGGAACTGGAGCTGCTTTCATCTGCTTCAGCTCTGGCAGGGGCAGTGGGAGGAAAGGGTGGAAGGTCACTTTGGACTATTGCTCATAGGTAGGGGGCACTGAAGTTAGGGGCATCATAAAGCTGTGTGGTGCTCATCCCCAACTTCTTCCCTATGTTCAGAAGCATTGTGTCCATCAGTGTCATGAATGCCTTCTGTCCAGCATGAATTGTGTCCTGCCTCAGAGCAAGTTGTTTCATCTGCTCCCTTATCCTCATTGGAGTGTCCCTCTTGTAGTCAGTTGGTAGGGACAGTCCTGGGTCAGCAGTCTTTTTAGGTTTAAAAAAGTCTATCACCATGGCTGCAAAAATAAGAGGGGCTGCTCTAAGTTTCTGCAGATAGTCCCCAAATTCTACCCCAGCATCTTGGCATAGCATAGTGATGATGGATGGAAAACCCATGGAATCTCTGCTCCCGCTCAAAATATCCATGATGGCACTACTGATTACCTAACCAACATGGATGGGCATTGTCAGGCTAGTGATTTATTATTGAGTAATCTATAATATTTTATACTTGTTAAATGCTAATTGAAGGATTATTTGGTATTGAAATAGATTTAGATGGAGTTTGAAATTATTTAAATAAATTTTAAAAAAAAAGTGAACAGTACCGTATGAACAGTGTCAGATGAATAGTAAAACTGCCTATGAACAGTACAAACCGCGTATGAACAGTAAAAATCGTGTATGTACAGTGACTGCTGACGTCATTAGTGAGATCATCATGACGTCACATACGCATACAGTGCGTGTACAGTACGCGTACACAGTTTTTTTGGCATAAATAGTGCCCTGAACAGTGTTTCTGGCATGAACAGTAAGGCGGTGAATAGTGTTTCTGACGATAAACAGTAAATTCCGGTGGTGAGCAGTAAATTTTGAAAATTTTCTATAAAAAGGGGGCTTCACACAAAATTTTTATTTCTTTACTCATATCCAAGGTTCTCAAAGGTTCCAAGGCCATATACTACCATTTTCTCTCATATTAAACCCTCCTAAACTTAGATTTCTCGCCAGATCTGAGATTCTACGTCTATTTTGACGGATTTGAAGTAAGTTTCTATAAATTTGAAGTTAGATTTACCATTCTTTTGATGATATCTTAGGAGAAACTTTGTTCTAAAGCCCAATCTTTAGTGAATCTTGCGTTAAAACAAGTACATTCGGTAGATCTGGTGTGAATCATCATTTTGAGATAAGGGGAGCTTACTTTAACCTATGAACTACGTTTTGAATGGTTTAATATACTATTTTAAGATTTTTTGATATGATTTTGTCAGATCTATTGAATAAAAGCTATTTTTTATGCTGTAACTGCTGTTAATTGATTTAAAATGCTGAGATTTTGCCTGATCTATTATGAACTTGCCTTAATTGAGCTATTAAAATAATTTTGGCGGTGTGCATCATGCTGAGATATATATTTTGCATCATTATAGAGCCGAGTTACTTGTTTAGATGGGTAGACGTGTAATGGTAAGTTCATGCTGAGCTGTTGTGCTGTGCTGTCTGGATCCAAATACCAGAATGGGTCACTCCCGGACCGGCTTTGTTCCTTCTGGATTACTTAGGCTGTGAAACCAGTTGGAAACCATTTTCATGTTGTGCATTAGATAGGCTGGAAATGCATAGGGTTATTGCTGTGAGAAATATTTTGCTTTATATATGATTTTATTTTATGTTTGGTAAGCTCACTCTTGCATTTCTTTCTATGTCGTTGTGCGTGTGTACTGCGATGATCGTACAGTGGTACGTGAGCAGATGTAGCAGGTGTTGCATCTACTTCATAGGCTGAGGGGCCAGTGGAGAAATGTTAGAAGCTAGAGTTGCGTAATCTTGCATTAAAGTCTCTTTTCTTTATGTTTTGAGACCTCATGTAGAGGGAGCTACATAGTATAATTTTGGGTATTTTGAATATTATGAACTAAATGTAATATTATGTTGTTTTATTGGATATTTGTTGTAAGAAACTTTGCTTTAATTTGAATGAGAAGTGAATTTTATATTTATATTCTCTATTATTTATTTATCTTAAATAAGTATGTAATGTAGAAAACAATGTTCTCGGTTCCTTATAAAAGGGGGTCGTGACAGGCATGACCGTCAAAATTGCATAAATTAGCTCTGCTCTCTTCACTGCTAATGTAGAGGAGTGGAGAACTGGCATGAAAGAGTTGAGAATGAAGACACTCCAGACTTTTGCTGCAGGGATAAGGTGCCTTGTGGTTAGGTTCTTGGGCTGCATCTTGTAGTCAAATTTTCAGTTCTCACCCTCCTTGCAGATGGTTTCAAGGATAGGCTTATAGTCCTTGTCCTCCTGAATGCTGAAAGTGGTGAAGTCCAGTTGGCCAGCTAATTTATGCACAGCTGGGATGTTCAGAACTCTCTAGATGTTGGAAGGGGTGAAGTTGACCAGTTTTCCCCTCACTATGTTGTGTCTGCGAGCCAGAGTGTCGCCTTTAACCCTCATGGCATTGGTGTCACGACCCCTTTTATAAAGAACCGAGAACATTGTCTCTACACCACATACTTTTTTAAAATAGGTAAATAATAGAGAATATAAGTATAAAATTCACTTCTCATTCAAAGTAAAATAAAGTTCCTTATAACAAATATCCAATAGAACAACATAATATTACATTTAGTTCATAATATTCAAAATATCCAAAATTATACTATGTAGCTCCCTCTACATGAGGTCTCAAAATATAAAGAAAAAGAGACTTTAATGCACGATTACTCAACTCCAGCTTCTAACATTTCTCCACTGGCCTCTCAGCCTATGAAGTAGATGCAACACCTGCTACATCTGCTCATGTACCACCGTACGATCATCACAGTACACACACGCACAATGACATAGAAAGAAATGTAAGGGTGAGCTTACCAAACATAAAATAAAATCATATATATAAAGCAAAATATTTCTCACAGCAATAACCCTATGCATTTCCAACCCATCTAATACACAGCATGAAAATAGTTTCCAACTGGTTTCACAGCTTAAGTAATCCAGAAGGAACCAAGCCGGTGCGGGAGCGACCCATTCCGGTATCTGGATCCAGACAGCACAGCACAACAGCTCAGTATGAACTTACTATTACACATCTACCTACCTAAACATGTAACTCAGCTTTATAATGATGCAAAACATATATCTCAGTATGATGCACACTGCCAAAATTATTTTAACAGCTCAACTAAGGCAAGTTTATAATAGATCACCCAAAATCTCAGCATTTTAAATCAATTAACAGCAGTTACAACTTAGAAAATAGCTTTTATTCAATATATCTAACAAAATCATATCAAAACATCTTGAAATAGCATATTAAACCATTCAAAACATAGTTCATAGGTTAAAGTAAACTCCCCTTACCTCAGAACGATAATTCACACTAGATCTACCGAATATTACTTGTTTTATAATAAGATTCACCGAAGATTTGGCTTTAGAACGGAGTTTCTCCTAAGAACACCATGAACTTCTATGAGAAAGAGAAGGAGAAAGAGAAATGAACAGTAAATCTAGCTTTAAACTTGAAGAAACTTACTTCAAATCCCTCAGAATAGACGTAAAATCTCAAATCTGGCGAGAAATCTAAGTTTAGGAGGGTTTATTATGGGAGAAAATAGCAGTATATGGCCTTAGAACTTTTGAGAATCTTGGATATGAAAATTTCGTGTGAAGCCCCCCTTTTTATAGAAAATTTTCAAAATTTACTATTCACCATCAGAAATTATTGTTCATCACCGGAAACACTGTTTACTGCCTTACTATTCACGTCGGAAACACTGTTCAGGACACTATTCATGTAGGAAACACTGTGCACACGTACTGTACGCGTATGTGACGTCAGCAGTCACTGTACATATGCGGTTTTTACTATTTATATGCGGTTTGCACTGTTCATAGGCAGTTTTACTGTTCATCTGACATTGTTCATACGGTACGGTTCACTTTTTAAAAAAAAAAAAAATTTTAAACTCCATCTAAATCTATTCCAATACCAAATATTCCTTCTATTAACATTGAACAAGTATAAAATATTATAGATTACTCAATAATAAATCACTAGCCTGACAATTCTCCCCCCGAAAATAAATTTTCGTCCTCAAAAATTTCATCCCTCAGAGAAAAGATAAGGGTACAACTCTCTCATTCTTTCCTCTAACTCCTATGTTACTGGGTCCTAAATAACCTTTACTAACCGAATAGACTTGCCTCTAAGTTCCTTAACTCTAGTTTCCTCAATACGAGCAGTTGGAACCTCCACAGACAAATCATCTCTTAACTCCACAACATCAGGCTCGATTACATGAGACGAATCAGGAACATACTTTCTTAGCTGCGACACATGGAAAACATTATGTAGTCCGGACAATTGAGGTGGTAATGCTAATTCATAGGCTACTAGTCCTCTATAATGTAATATTTGATACGACCCTATGAACATAGGTGTTAACTTCTTAGCTCTTAAGGCTTGGCCCACACCTGTAGTGTGTGAAACTCTCAGGAATACGTGATCACCAACCTCAAATTCTAGGGATCTTCTGCGTCGGTCAGCATAAGATTTCTATCGACTCTAGGTAGCTCTCAGCTTTTCTCTAATAAATTCAACTTTCTCCTTAGTTTCTTGCAGCATTTTAGGTCCAACTGTCAAATGTACTCCATCTTGGAACTAACAGATAGGAGTTCTACACCTTCTGCCATACAGAGCCTCAAATGGTGCCATATTTATACTTGAATGATAGCTATTATTATAAGTGAATTCTACTAAAGAATGTATATCCTCCCAATTACTCCTCTGCTCTACAATACAAGTCTGTAATAAGTCTTCTAAGGTCTAAATAGTACGCTCAGATTGACCATCTGTCTGCAGATGATATGCAGAACTCAGCCTCAGCTGTGTGCCCATAGCTTCTTGTAAACTTTGCCAAAACTGGGAAGTGAATCGAGGATCCCTATCAGAGATAATACTAATAGGTACTCTATGTAACCTAACAATCTCTCTGATGTATAATTTTGCTAATTTCTCCAAGCTAAAGGTCATGTTAATTGGCAAGAAATGCGCACTCTTGGTTAGCCTATCAACTATGACCCACACGGCATCATGATTTTTAACTGTTCTAGGTAGATGGGACACAAAATTCATAGTCACATGGTCCCACTTCCACTCTAGAATTCCCATCGTCTGCAACTCCCCTAGAGGGCTCTGGTGCTCTGCTTTTGCCTTCTGACAAGTCAAATAGGCTTTAACAAACTCAGCTATCTCTTGCTTTATGCCTGGCCACCAAAACATCTGCTTTAAATCTTGATACATTTTGGTAACACCAGGATGAATGTTGAGACTACCCTTATGTCCTTCTTCTAGAATTGTTCTCTTTATTTCAGTATCTCTAGGGACACAAACTCGACCTTGGTATCTGAGAATACTATCAGCACCTTTACTAAAACCCTTTGTCTTATCTGTCCCCAAGAGAAATACAATTTTACATAACATTGGATCCCACAGTTGTTTGTCTTTAATTTCCTGTAAGAAATTATTAGTCACCACAATTTAGCTGCAACTAATCTTTTCAGGTGATAAGTCCACATGTATGTTCAGGTCTCAAATTAAGGAGAATGCTTGAACCACATTCCTACTTAATGCATCGGCCACCACGTTAGCTTTTCCTGGATGGTATTGGAGCTGAAAATCATAATCTCTACCTCATATTTAACTCTCGCTGATCAAATAAATACTTTAGATTCTTGTGATCACTATACACATCAAACTGAGCTCCATAAAGATAGTGCCGCCACACCTTCAGAGCAAAGACTACAACAGCTAACTCAAGGTCATGAATTGGGTAATTTTGCTCATGAGGTCGCAATTGGCGAGATGCATAAGCTACCACTCTCTTATCTTGCATTAACACACATCCTAATCCCTGATGGGAAGCATCACAGTACACCTCAAATGGTCGACTAGTATCAGGGAGAATCAACATCGGCGAGGAAGTTAATCTCTGCTTTAACTCATTAAAGCTTTGCTCACATTCCTCAGTTCATACAAAGGGTTGATCACGGTGAGTTAACCATGTTAATGGTCTAGCTATCTTCGCAAATCCCTCTATAAATCTGTGGTAGTAACCTGCTAGGCCCACAAAACTACAAATCTCTGTGGCTGTCTTCGGCCTTTCCCACTGCAATACCGCTTTAACTTTGGAAGGATCAACTGCAATTTCTTTAGCTGAAATAACATGACTAAGGAACTTCACTTCCTCTAGCCAAAACTCACACTTAGACAATTTAGCATACAACTGTTTCTCTGTTAAAACACTAAGTACAGTCCTCAAATGCTCTGCATGTTCTTCTGACAAACTAGAATAAATCAAAATATCATCAATAAAGACTACCACAAATCGATCTAGGAAAGGTCTAAAGATCTGATTCATGTAGTCCATAAACATAGCTGGAGCATTTGTGACTCTAAAGGGCATCACTATATACTCATAATGGTCATATCTAGTGTAAAAAGAAGTCTTACGAATATCTTCATCCTTCACTCGGATCTGATGGTACCCAGACTTCAAATTAATCTTAGAGAATACCTTAGCACCTCTCAGCTGGTCCATTAAATCATTGATATGCGGCAACGGGTACTTATTCTTAATTGTTAACTTATTCAACTTGCGATAATCATCACATAATCTAGAACTTCCGTCCTTCTTTTTCACCAAAAGAACTGGTGCTCCCCAAGGCGATACACTCGGCCTAATAATCTATTTCCGCATTAGATCCTCAATCTGCTCCTTAAGCTCCATCAGCTCTTTCGGTGCCATTCTATAAGGTGCTACAGACACTGGCTCAGCTCCCGGAATCAAATCTATAGCAAACTCTACCTCTCTACATGGAGGTATTCTAGGAATATCCTCTGGGAAAATCTCAGGGAATTCCCGTACTACTGGTATTGACTTAAGGCTTTGCTTCACTTCTGCATTCATAACTCCCAACAAAACAAAACAAGATACTTCTTCACCTAAGGATGTTTCTACTTGGCAGGTAGAAATTAATTCTGCACAGCCTTGCTACTCAGGAAAGATTAAACACCTCCGGCCATAATCAATTAGCACACGATTGGCAGTTAGCCAATCCATACCCAGGATTACATCTAACCCTCACATCAGAATACAAATAAGATTTACTTTGTACTTTTGTCCCTCAATTACAATAGGGCACCTAATACAAACCGCCGAAGTCTTAATCGAACTTAAAGTAGGTGTCGATACTACTCATTCATATCCTAGATCACTCACCGGTAAACCTAAGTTTCTCACACAATTGTCCGCAATGAAAGAGTGCGTGGCTCTAGAATCAAACAACACAGAGAGAAGTACTTGCCACAACCTCCATGGCGTGAGCCATTTGGTTCACGTCAGCAGGAGAAGGAGGGTTTGCAGTAGATCTTCTCGGTCTAGCCATCCTAATATATAGAGTAGCTTAGTTTACTAATGTTTAACACATTCAGCAATACCACCACATAGCTATAGTCACAGATTCAGCTTACAGTGGTATATTCATATTTAGTATATCATAACATTTTGATCAATTTAGCACTGAGCACAACATCATATCAGTATTTCACACAGCATAGCAAACACACTTATCTCAGCAATTATAGCTTAACAACCTATTATTCACGCAGCATGAATCACCTATAGCTCACCCAGTATCATATACCAAAATTTCCTACATATGTCGTGTCTGAGAACCGAGGTGATCAAGCTCGTTCCCTCACAACCTGATGATTAGAAATTATTATATATGATTTACAGCTAAAAATCACATGTCTAATATGCACAACTGACGCCTAACAACCTCACCCCGTAGGTTTACCTAGACCATGCTCTGATACCACTAAAATGTCACGACCCCTTTTATAAGGAACTGAGAACATTGTTTCTACACCACATACTTATTTAAAATAGGTAAATAATAGAGAATATAAGTATAAAATTCACTCTCATTCAAAGTAAAATAAAGTTCCTTACAACAAATATCCAACAGAACAACATAATATTACATTTAGTTCATAATATTCAAAATACCCAAAATTATACTACGTAGCTCCCTCTACATGAGGTCTCAAAATATAAAGAAAAAGAGACTTTAATGCAAGATTACTCAACTCCAGCTTCTAACATTTCTCCACTGGCCCCTTAGCCTGTGAAGTAGATGCAACACCTGCTACATCTGCTCACGTACCACCGTACGATCATCGCAGTACACACACACATAACGACATAGAAAGAAATGCAAGGGTGAGCTTACCAAACATAAAATAAAATCATATATATAAAGCAAAATATTTCTCACAGCAATAACCCCATGCATTTCTAGCCCATCTAATGCACAACATGAAAATGGTTTCCAACTGGTTTCACAGCCTAAGTAATCCAGAAGGAACCAAGCCAGTCCGGGAGCGACCCATTCCGGTATCTGGATCCAGACAGCACAGCACAACAGCTCAGCATGAACTTACTATTACATATATACCTACCTAAACATGTAACTCAGCTCTATAATGATGCAAAACATATATCTCAGCATGATACACACCGCCAAAATTATTTTAACAGTTCAACTAAGGCAAGTTTATAATAGATCAACCAAAATCTCAGCATTTTAAATCAATTAACAGTAGTTACAACTTAGAAAATAGCTTTTATTCAATAGATCTAACAAAATCATATCAAAACATCTTGAAATAGCATATTAAACTGTTCAAAACATAGTTCATAGGTTAAAGTAAACTCCCCTTACCTCAGAACGATGATTCACACTAGATCTACCGAATATTACTTGTTTTATAACAAGATTCACCGAAGATTTGACTTTAGAATAGAGTTTCTCTTAAGAACACCATGAACTTCTATGAGAAAGAGAAGGAGAAGAGAGATGAACGGTAAATCTAGTTTTAAACTTAAAGAAACTTACTTCAAATCCCTCAGAATAGACGTAGAATCTCAGATCTAACAAGAAATCTAAGTTTATGAGGGTTTATTATGGGAGAAAATGGCAGTATATGGCCTTAGAACCTTTGAGAACCTTGGATATGAGTAAAGAAATGAAAATTTCATGTGAAGCCCCCTTTTTATAGAAAAATTTTGAAATTTACTGTTCACCCCCGAAATTACTGTTCATCGTCGAAAACATTGTTCAGTGCCATACTGTTCACACCGAAAACACTGTTCAGAACACTATTCAATCCAGAAATACTGTGCACACGTACTGTACATGCACTGTACGCGTATGTGACATCTGGATGATGTCACTAATGACGTTAGCGGTCACTGTACATATGCGGTTTTTACTGTTCATATGTGGTTTACACTGTTCATAGGTGGTTTTACTATTCATCTTACACTGTTCATACAGTACTGTTCACTTTTTTTTTATAAAAAAAAAATAATTTTAAACTCCATCTAAATCTATTCCAATACAAAATATTCCTTCAATTAACATTGAACAAGTATAAAATATTATAAATTACTCAATAATAAATCACTAGCCTAACAATTGGCAAAGAACTTTTGGGTGATTTCCTTCCACCTATTGCCACCACATGTCGTGAAAAGGTCCCAACCCCTCCTCTGAATCTTCTCTTGAAATTGAGGGTAGGCGCCTTCTTGAATTTTAAAATTGTGGTCCAGCACCAATTTCCTTCTCAAAATGTTTGCTTTGAAGTATTCCTCTCGCTCCAATGACCGAAACCTGGGGTCATGGTTAGGTGGGGGTGCAGAGGAAGATGCACCAGCTGTTTTGGCTCTCTTAGACCTTGGAGTGTTCTTCTTTGGTGTATTGACCTTATTTGCTGCAGATGAAAAAAAATTTGTGTGATATATGCATTGATATTATGCAGTAACTATGTATATCAATTAAAATAATATTCAACTGAACAGTGAAAGATCAAACCAGAATATTAGTGATGGGGTACAAGGCCAAAGTGATCATATTATGGTTCAGGCAAGACAACATCAAGGCAACCAAATTTGACATGGACAGTGACGCAGCAAAATGAAAATAAGGGCATAGAAATCAAACAAGGGGTAGTAGGCCATTATGTATGGGAACAAAGTGTCAAGAAAGATTCTATGCAGGCAATTAACAAGAATGCTCATTTTGCAACTTACAGAGAGTATTTAACAGGGAATCATGCATGTGTGCAGTTAGGGGGACAAGTGATTGTCATAACACAAGGACAGATGCACAGACAATTGCATTCAGCCACAATTAAGTGGTTCTTTTAAATTTCAATTTAGAGTGGCTGTTGTAAGGCAAAATTCATGGTCTATATGCAGAGTAGTTACAAGGAAGTACAGCATGGTGTTGGGTTATTGTTGTTCATATTCACAACACAAGTGGGGATCTCAGAGTAAATACAGTGACTACCCTAGAATGACAGTTATGCAGCAAGGACCATATATTTCAAGTAATACAAGTTAAGTGGCAATGAAACAGTGATTTTCATACAGAGATAGGACTATTTCAAAGGCCATTATATCAAAACATGCAAAATAATCACCACCAGAATTGAAAGTGGTTACTCTATAATGCAATAAAGGCAAAAGAATAGCAATTGAACCAAGACAAAAACTCTCAATCCCTTGTGATCAGACATGTGCACTGCAAATAACAGAATTGACACCACAATTGCTATGTATGAAAGGTTCAAGCACAGCCAGTGTAGTCTCAAATTCTAGAATGCAGAAATAAAATGGGAGTGCATATGTGTATAGTGGAATATATCAATATAATGAAAATGGCAATCTGAATTAATCAATATGCAACAGAGCAACACATCCATAATCAAAGTGAGAATTATAACATAAAAATTGAAAATTTGGAGTGCAAGTATGCATGGTGTGGCAATTGTTAAGTTCTGACATATGAGTGTATATAACAATTGCAGCAGAGTGTTATTCAAGGCAAGGTATGCACGGGGGAATGAATTATCAAGCAGGGGATTAATCAACAAACACACAATCTTAATTCCTTTCAATCAACAAGTCGCACTTCAAAAAGCAGAATGTACACAATAATTTCAGTGCAAAGGCTTTGAAACAAAATTTCCAAATGACAGTAATCATCCAAAATGCATTGAGTGAAACTAAGATAACACTCTAGACCCTGTGGCAATCATGTTAGCATACCTAAACTCTGTAAATACAAGCTTAGGATAGTCGCCACTACATCAGAACACACAATCATTCATAATTTCGAATAGGAGTGACTACTCTAAGGTTTGACAATAGCAGAACATAGCAGATTACCCAATTTTAAGTACCCCAACCCCTTTCAAACACACAATCATTCTCCAATTGATGGAATTTGTGTAACAATTCCAACAAATGAGGGTTAAAATCAAAATCCTCAGTTAACAGTAAGCATGCTAGGGTTGGAGCAATGACAAAATGCATATTTTATCACAATTAAATATCCCCAATCCCTTTGAATCAGGCAATCATACTTTGACTAATAGAATATACACAGAAATTTCAAAGCCTGTAGCCCCAATCAAAATCCCCAAGTTTTGCAGTTATAACCCCTAACACAAAGAGAAAAATTAAAAAATTTACCTGGATGAGAGTTTGAGATTATTGCAGAAATGCAGAATGGAATGGGTTTTACCACAAAATATAGTAAAGGTGAAAGGGAGAAATCACAGGAAGGTTGGAGATGAGAGTGAGAGCTTTCAGGGGATGAGTGAAAGTGAGGGCTGGAGTAATTTATAAATCCACATTTTACTATATTTTTAGTCTAGTTTTTGTTAGTAAATAAGGAGTTAAATAGTAAATAAACTTGAAAATATCATAAAAATTGCATTAATATTCATAATTGTATAAATAGTTTAGAATTTTAGATTTTATTCCAATTCTGGACAATTTTGCTTAAAAAGACTTAATTTTGTGTAGAAGCTTGAGGTGAAGATGTTTGAGTTGAAGATTAAAGTGAAGAAAGTAAAGGAATTGAGCTTAAATGATGAAGAATCAAGTGTTATGTGTTGGGCGTCGCCACTATGAGTGCATAGAGTTAACACTTTGAAGAAGAAAATTCATGAAGATCAAGAGAGTAGCTACGCAATTGAGCGTGTAGCTACTTCAAGTACCTAAAGTAGCTACGCAGTGCGTGTAGCCACTTCAAACGTTCAGAATAGCTACGCCCAAGGCTAATTCAGAACTACATAGTGTGTGTAGCTACTTCAAGTGATTAGAGTAGCTACGCAATTGAGCGCATAGCTACTTCAAGTGCCCAAAGTGGCTACGCAGTCAGCGCATAGCCACTTCAAGTGCTCAGAGTATCTACGCAAAAGTAACCGAATTTTGAATATCACTTCTAAGTGTCAACTTTAGACGATTTGAGTTCCTAATTCAGTTATAGAAGCTTCTAGAAGACCTTTCATGCTATAATCCTCAGAGATTAAGTATGGAAGTGGAAAAGGTGGGAAAACATTATAAATAGAAGTTAAGAGTTTAGAATTGGAAGTCTTTTGCCATTTTTTGTTTTCTTTTCATTTTTACACCTTAGGAGAGTTAGAGAGGGAGATTGGGGGCGACTTCCAAGCTCTGGACCTTGAGGAATCAGGCTGGGGATTGGATTTATGAAGAAATTCTATAGCTTCTCTTCTTCTACTCTTTCTCTCTGTTTTCTTTTAGGAACATGTTTTTATTTCTTTTTGTTAGGGATCCATGGATCCAGATTTGATATTATGATGTAATTTTGGATCTGGACCTTGAGGTTTTGATTGAATTGAGTATGTGATTCTGTTCTTAATGCAGTTGTGAACTAATCCTTCATTTAATTGAACCTAGAGGAATCTTTATCAATGGAAATTGAGTTTATTTCTCAGATCTGAATCATATGCCTAGGTTATTGAGATCTTAGGAATAAGTATCATAATCTAGTAATACTATAATTTCCAGAACTTAATGGAATATTTGATTGAATTTCACCTAAGGAATTATGGAGGTTTAATTAGGTATTAGGATCAATGAGGCAAGAAATTGTCCTTTGGTTAAAGAAGTGAAATTGATTATCAATCAATTAGAATTTTTAAGAGTCCAGAACATTATTACATTGCAATAGAAAATCTGATGAAGTGATTCCTAACTACTTTTCATATAGCATTTTAATACAAAATTCGTATTTCTATTTTGCTGTATTTTTCAGATTTCTGCACTTTATTGCTTTTGTTTGTTAAATGATTCAAAACACTCCAAATTCGTTTGGCTTAACTAGTTATTGATTTGTGAAGTAGTAATTGATAGACCTAATCTCTGAGGACGATACTTGGGACTCACATTGATTTCTAAATTTTATTACTTGCTTCAATTTATATAGGTTGTGGGCATTATCACTTTCAAACCATAGTAGACACGCGCGTTTGTATTTTTCAAGTTGAATGTTGCGCGTAACTATTATGGAGCGAAAGTGACAACGACAGAGGAGGCACTTTTTTTTTTTATAAAATGCCAAAGTGAGGTGCGCGTAGTTACTATGAAATGGGAGTAACTATGTGCAGCATGGTTGCCCCAGAAGGTGCCTCTTTAGTTGTTACTATGAAACCAAAGTGACAACTACAGAGAGACCTCTAAATTCCAGTGCCTCTGCATATGTTTACTATGGTTTGGGAGTTATTACACGCAGACTCACTAGCCCAGAAGCCTTTTGAAAGTGCTCACTATAGACTGAAAGTGAAAACTTCAAAGAGTGGGATCACTTACCTTAGCATGAAAGTAACTACTATGAAATGGAAGTGGGCACCTTTGATATGTCTCTGTACATATGAAATTCCTATGGCTTTTGCATGAATCAAGTTCAAGATTTAAAACTGTCCACTGTAAAAAGAATGAAGAATATGTAATAAAATCATGTCAAATTCATTACAATTCACAGCTCAATCATAAAAATACTTATTGAATGTAAAGAACAACCAAAATTCTTAATCAACTTGTGAGTTTCCTCTCACACGGCGCTTCTTTAACGTCACTAGCTTGACGTATGAAATAAGTTATGCAGGCCAAGGGTTGGAATGCAGGTTAGTGAATGGTGATTGCAGGTCAATCTCCTCAACTTCTTCTAAGGTAGCTGAGTTTTGCAAGAATGGCTTCAAACGGTGTCCATTCACCATAAATCTTTTGCTAGTTGAGTCACTTATGATCTCTACTACACTATAGGAAAATACCTTTGTAACTGTGAAGGGTCCAAGCCACATTGATTTGAGCTTTCCAGGCATGAGTTTAAGACGAGAATTGAACAAGAGAACCTTTTGCCCAATGTAGAACTCTTCGCTTGAAATCTTCTTGTCATAGTATTGTTTAGTCTTTTCCTTGTAAATTCTGGAGTTCTCATAGGCCTTAAGACGTAGCTCTTCCGACTCTTGTAGTTGTAATTTCCTTTGTTCTCCAGCTGAGTCATAATGGATGTTGCAAGTCTTTACTGCCTAGTAGGCTTTGTGTTCCACCTTAATTGGAAGATGACAGACTTTTCCATAGACCACCCTGTATGGTGACATTTCCAAGGGTGTCTTAAATGTTGTTCTATGTGCCCACAAGGCATCATCAAGCCTACAACTCTAGTCTTTTCTATGGGGTTACACTACTCTCTCAAGTATTTTCTTGATTTCCCTATTAGAGAGCTCAGCCTGCCCATTTGTCTATAGGTGGTAGGCAGTGAAAACTTTGTGTAAAACTCCATATTTCTTCAACAAGACTTCCATAGTCCTATTGCAGAAGTGACTTCCTTGATCACTAATGATGGCTCTAGGGATTCCAAATCTGCAAAATAAGTTGCTACGGATAAACTCTGCAACAACTCTAGCATCATTAGTTCTGGTGGCTTTAGCTTCCACCCATTTTGAGACATAATCAACCACAAGAAGTATATAAAGAAAATCAAAAGAGGAGGGGAAAGGCCCCATAAAATCAATACCCCAGACATCAAAGATGTCATAATAGAGGATGGCATGTTGAGGAATCTCATGTCTCCATTTAATTACTCCTCCCACTCTTTGGCATCTTTCACAGGTGGAATATGCTTGCCATGAGTCCTTAAAAATTGATGGCCAGTACAGTCCCACTTCTAGCACCTTTTTTACTTTCCTCTGAGGTCCTTGATGGCCTCCTACAGTTGAGGCGTGACAGAACTGCAGTATGGATGGGATCTCTTCATCAGGCACGCATCTTCTGATGACTTGGTCACTGTAGAATTTCCATAAATAAGGGTCATCCCAAACGTAATGTTTTGGCATCGCTCCTTATCCTATCCTTTTTAGCTTTCGGTGCACCTACTGGAAAAGCTCCTGCAACAAGAAAGTTGACAATATAAGCATACCAGGGTGCCTGTGACGCATATAACTCCAAGAGTTGTTCATCAGGAAAATTATCTAAAATCAGAATAGGGTCAAGAACTCCCTCTATCCTACTCAGGTGATCGACTAGCAAATTCTGAGTTCCACTTCTATCCTTGATCTCCAAATCAAATTCTTGAAGTGAGAGCATCCATCTTATGAGCCTGGGCTTAGAATTTATCTTTTTCAGCAAATACTTCGAAGCAGAATGATCAGTAAAAATCATAACTTTTGACCCTAACAGATATGATCTAAACTTGTCCAGTGCAAAGACTATGGCCAACAATTATTTTTCAGTTGTGGTGTAATTACATTGTGCTGGATCCAAAGTTCTAGAAGCATAATAAATGATGTGAGGAAGCTTACCAACCCGTTGTGTTAAGGCAGCTTCCACTGCAAAATTGGATGCGTCACATATCAATTCAAATGGTTTGGTCCAATCTGGAGGTTGGATGATGGGTGTGGTGGTCAGGGCTTCCTTAAGCATATTAAATGCTTCATTGCACTTTTCATCAAAATTGAACTCAACCTCCTTTTGCAATAGCTTGGATAGGGGGATGGCAATTTTGGGGAAGTTCTTAATGAATCTCCTGTAGAACGCTGCATGGCCAAGAAAAGCACGAACCTCTTGAATGCAAGAGGGGTAAGGCAATTGTGCAATAACATCAAGTTTTGCAGGATCTACTTCAATTCCCTTTTCAGATATGATATGGCCTAATACTACACCTTGCTCTACCATCAAATGACATTTTTCAAAATTTAGCACAAGGTTAGTATCAACGCATCTTTTTAAAATTTTTTCTAAGTTAATCAAGCATGCAGAAAAAGATGGGCTGTACATGGTAAAATCATCCATAAAGATCTTTATGCAATGCTCCACTAAATCAAAAAAAATACTTAACTAAGCCAAAGGGCATTCTCTTATAGGCAAAAGTGCCAAAAGGACATGTAGAAGTGGTTTTTCCCTAGTCTTTAGGTGTTATGCAAATTTGAAAATAATTGGAAAAACCATAAAAAAAAATAATAGTGAGACTTACCAGCCAATCTTTCCAACATTTGATCAATGAAAGGTAATGTGAAATGATCCTTCCGGGTCACTTGGTTAAGCCTCCTGTAGTCTATGCAGACTCTCCAACTGTTCTGGACTCTGGTGAGTATCAACTCATCTTTGGGACCACTTGGACCAGGCTTACCCAAGTGCTATCTGATATAGGATAGATAATCCCAGATTGCAGCAACTTGGTGACCTCCTTCTTCACCACGTCTAGAATAATGTGATTTATCCTCCTCTGAGGCTGCCTCACTGGTTTAGCACCCTCCTCCAATAATATTATGTGCATACATAGGGAGGGGCTGATTCCAGGAATATCAGCAAGGGTCTAGCCTATAGCTTTCTTGTGCCTTTTAATCACTTCTAGGAGTTTCTCCTCTTGTTTAACATTCAGCTTGGTGGAGATTATCACTGGAAGCTTATCATTTGCCCTTAGATAGGCATATTTCAGATGTTCTGGTAAGAGTTTAAGCTCCAGTGTGGGAGGTTGCTCCACAGAGGGAAGTGATTTAGCACTCTCAGTAGAAGAAATCTCTACAACATTCAAATCAAAGGGGTTAGATTCAATTGTAATTGTTGAACTAAAAACATCACATTCTTCCCCTATCAATTTTTCAATCTCTTCAATATTAGAATTTGCAGAATTCACATTCAAAAAGTCAGAAATACAAGAGTCACACATAGAAGAATTATTACAATATTCACAAATGGTAGTATCTATACATCCAATAAAATCAAAAGAAAAATTTGTTTCTAAAAATTCAGAAAATTGTTTATCTATCAAGTCATCAAATAAATCAATTTGGAAGACAAAATGTTCTTCAGATGGGTGCTTCATAGCATCAAGTATGTTGAAGCGCATAATATTGTCCCCAAACTCCATGGTAAGTGTCCTGGCATGCACATCAATTTTTGTTCTTGCAGTCTTCAAGAACGGTCTTCCCAAAATGATTGGTGCAGCACCCTTCATTGACTCCCCCTCTTGCATGTCCAAAATGTAAAAGTCGGCTGGAAAGATGAGATTATTCACCCTGTCTAGTACATCCTCAACAATCCCAGCTGGGTTTGTTATGCTTCTGTTGGTTAATTGAATAACCACACCTGTAGGCTACAAAGGGCCAAGAGACAGTGAAGTAAATATGGACAAAGGCATGACATTTATAGATGCTCCTAAATCTAGCATGGCATTCTCAATCCTATTATTACCAATAATGCATAGGATAGTGAATGTTCTGGGGTCCTTACATTTCTCAGGCATTGTGGACCTTTGTTTTTCAAAGAGTGCAGAAATATTCCTACCTATATTTACCTTCTCATTACCCTTAAGATGCCTCCTGTGAGTACACAAATCTTTCAAGAACTTGGCGTACTTAGGTATTTGCTTGATTGCATCTAGTAGAGGTATGTTGACCTCTACCTTCCTGAAGGTCTCAAAAATATCTTTCTCAGCCTCTTCAATCTTTTTTCGTGGCTAGATAACTCACTGAGGGAATGGTAGAGAAATTGGCCTTTCAACATTTTTTGCCACCTTTGGTTGGGCAGGTGTAGGTTCTGGTTATTCTTGAGTCATTTCCTCTCCATTTTGACCAACTGTAGCTGGAGTACAGCTTGAGTCTTCCTTCTCCTTGGGCATTGTGGGCTCTTGCATCACTTTTCCAGATCTCAGGGTGATTGCACTCACATTTTTGGGATTCACAACAGTTTGTGCAGGGAGGTCTCCTAAGCCTTGAGATTGCATCTGGTTTAGAGAGGAGAATAACTGTCCCATTTGGTTCTCCAAAGTTTTGATGCTAGCCTCGGTCCTCTGCTGGAAAGTGATGTTATTCATGGTCAACTGCTTCATGAGCTCTTCCAATGATGGTTCATTTTTCTGGGATGCACTTGGTTGTGAAGAAGATGGTTAGTGATGGCTTGTTGTGGTTGATGTTAGGATTGATGGGATCTATTTGGGCCAGCATGATGTGCTTGATATTGAGTGCCTTGCTGCTGGTTGTGCTGTTGAGAATTGCTCCCACATCTCAAGTTTGGATGGTTCCTTCAGCCTGGGTTGTATCTATTGGAAGATAGATCCTAGTTGGGCTGTTGCTGCGAATTTGGAAAAGGAAATTTATTAGTGTAAATGTTTACAACATAAGCCTAAGGATTACCTTCTAGAGTATTAGACTCTTGTAGTGTGGGGTAGCTATCAGTGTAATGGTCTGTAGCTGAACAAATGCCACACAACATGGCTGGAATGGATGGTGGAGGAGGTGAAGATGCAGCAGCACTCTTTTCCATGGAAGCCACACAACATGGCTGGAATGCATGGTCAGTATACACCACAACCATAGATCCTACTAAATAAGATATGAAGTTATCAAAAGCAAATACTATAGCTAGCAACTCTTTTTCAGTGGTTGTG
The DNA here is from genome assembly GCA_024086825.1 of Abrus pulchellus subsp. cantoniensis. Classification (NCBI taxonomy): domain Eukaryota; kingdom Viridiplantae; phylum Streptophyta; class Magnoliopsida; order Fabales; family Fabaceae; genus Abrus; species Abrus pulchellus. The sequence continues at coordinate 17,083,222 of CM044056.1, forward strand.
TAATTAATCTGTGTAGAATTCAGAACTCTACTAGCATAGTAAATTACATGCAGTCTTTTATCTTTCTTTTGTCCTAATACAGCACCTACTGCATTGTGACTTGCATCACACATAAGCTTAAATGGTAAAGTCCAATCAGGCTTACAAGTATTGGAGTAGAAATCAACTTTTCTTTTAAAATAGAAAAAGTTTGCAAACATGATTCATTAAATACGAATTCTACATCTTTCACAAGCAAGTCACTAAGAGGTTTAGCAGTTTTAGAAAAATCCTTAATGAACCTCCTATAGAACCCTGCATGGCCGAAAAAGCTTCTAATTCTTTTTACATTCACAAGTGGAGCTAATCACTTCTATTTTAGCTTGATCAACCTTCATTCCTCTCATAGAAATCTTATGGCCAAGCATTATTCCTTCTTGAACCATAAAGTGACATTTTTCCCAATTCAACACCAAATTAGTGTCTTGGCATTTCTGCAAAACAATAGACAAGTTAGATTGGCAGTTATCAAATGAATCTCCAAATACAGAAAAATTATCCATGAATACTTCAATTATTTTCTCAACTAAGTCAGAGAAAATAGTAAGCATAAACCTTTGAAATGTGGCTAGAGCATTACAAAGCCCAAAAGGCATCCTTCTATATGCAAATATTCCAAATGGACAAGTAAATGCAGCCTTTTCTTGGTCAATTGGATCCACAGCAATCTGGTTATAGCCAAAATATCCATCTAGAAAGCAATAAAATGCATGACCAGCTAACCTTTCTAAAAGTTGATCTGCAAAGGGCAAAGGAAAATGGTCTTTCCTGGTCACATCATTCAATCTTCTATAATCTATGCACATCCTCTAGCCTGTAACTGTCCTTGTAGGTATCAATTCATTTTTTTCATTTGGTACCACAACCATTCCTCCCTTTTTAGGTACTACTTGTTCAGGACTTACCCAGCTACTATTTGAAATAGGATATATAATCCCAGCATCCAATAATTTCATGACCTCCTTTCTTACCACTTTCTCATGGAAGGATTTAATCTTCTTTGAGGTTGCACAATTGGTTTAAATTTCTCTTCAAATAAAATTCTATGTTTGCAAAAAGCTGGATTAATACCTTTCAAGTCTGATATGCTTCATCCCATTGCTAACTTGTGTGATCTCAGGATTCTCAATAGCTTTTCTTCCTTTTCTTCCTTGAGTTCATTGCTGATTATGACTAGATTTTTGTGATTTTGGTCCAAAAATGCATATCTCAAGTAAGAAGGAAATTGCTTGAGTTCTAACTTCTGAGTTTGTTCTTCTTCTACTTCCTTTTTTAGTTTTTCCTTGATTGGTTTCTCTACAGGGGTCAAGACTGGTAGAGTTTCCAATTGTTGCACAATTTCTATAAGGTGTTCTTCTTTATGCATCACAGATTTAGTATTTCCTGCAGCTATGGTTTCTCTCAACACAGAAACTTCATCAAATTCATCAAGATGATATGGAGTAATAAAAGAATCCAGTATATCCACTCTCATACATGAGTTATCATCAATTGGATACTTGAGTGCTTCAAAAACATTAAATATTATCTTTTCATTCTACACTCTAAGCACAAGCTCTCCCTTTTGAATATCAATAAGAGCTCTTCCAGTTGTAGGGAATGGTCTTCCTAAAATCAGAGGTATATTTGCATCCATTTCCATGTCTAGAATGACAAAATCTGCAAGAAAAATAAATTTGTCAACCTTAACCAACAAATCTTCTACAACTCCATATGGATAAGTTAAAGATCTATCAGCTAATTGCAATGCAATCTTGGTTGGTTTTACTTCTTCTATTCCCAATTCTTCATGATAGCTAGGGGCATCAGATTGATGTTTACTCCTAGATCACATAAAGCTCTTCCTACAGTACATTTTCCAATTTCACAAGGATGCTAAAGGATCCTGGATCCTTGAGTTTTTGAGAAAGTTTTCTTTTAAGAATAGCATCGCATTCTTCTGTTAATGGCACTGTCTTGTCATGTTCCAACTTCCTTTTCTTGGAAAGCAATTCTTTCATAACAGATGTTTGAATAGAATTGTCAAATATCACTTCACAAGTCCACGATTAGTTGAGTTTAATGAAATTCAGATAATGTTTGGAAGCAAAAGCAACAAATATTAAACTTAGCAAAAAGAATAGAACAAAGATCATGAAAATGTCTATTTAACAGATGTAGAAAACATAGTTAGGGACTTGCTTCACCAAAACTTCTGTGTTGATTTAATAAAGTTCTGAACTTTTAAGTATTTAAATGGAATGACAATCAGTTTCATGAAATATTAACATAGCTAACTCATGTTAGGTTGATATTGATATACATGAGGAAAGATAGATTCAGGTCTTTGAAAATTTCCTCCATCATTAATTTGTTCTTGAAATTTTAGTGCAGCCACGTCATAGCTTCCATTCAAATCATTTTCACTGTAAAAATCACACACCAAAGGGTTAGTTTGGGCAACTCCAGCTTAAAATTATTAATTAAAGCTTCAAAAGCATTTGTTTCATAAGCTCTTGTTCTTGCAACTTGGCTTTGATGAAAATTATGATACAAGTTGGTTGCCATCAAACAATAGAGCAACTTATTTTCTAGTTCTTCTTTGCATATGAAAAGAAAGTGAACAAAATTCAAATGAAATCAATAAATAAGAAAAATGAAATCTAAAATTATGCAAAAAATTACAAAACATAGAAAATTATGCAAAATGAAAATTACAATTATGCAGAAAAATGCAAAACAAAATTATGTAAAAAATAGCAAAAAATACAGAAAATTTATGCAGCAAACAAAAAAAATGCAGAATCTATCCAAAAAAAATGCAAAAACAAAATGAATTATGCAAAAAAATTAAACAATCATACAGAAAAATGCAAAACAACTCATGCAAAAATCAACAAAAAAAAAACTTATGCAGAAAAATGCAAAATGAAAATAAGCAGAAATTCTGCAAAAAATTGCACAAAATGCAAGAAAAAAGATTCAGTAGAAAAATTAGAAAGAAAAATAACAAAAAGAACTGTCGAATCTACCTATCTCTCTACTACTAATGATATTGAAAGTAAACAATCCCCAGCAATGGTGCCAAAAACTTGTCACACAATTGGAGAACTAACTAGCAAGTGTACTAGGAAGTCGTAGCAAGTAATAAAATTTGGAAATCAATGTGAGTCTCAAGTATCGTCCTCAAGGATTAGGTCTATCAATTACCACTTCACAAATCAATAACTAGTTGAGCCAAACAAATTTGGAGTGTTTTGAATCATTTAACAAACAAAAGCAATAAAGTGCAGAAATCTAAAAAATACAGCAAAACAGAATACGAATTTTGTATTAAAATGCTATATGGAAAATAGTTAGGAATCACTTCACCAGACTTTCAATTGCAATCTGATCATGTTCTGGACTCTTAAGAATTCTAATTGATTGATAATCAATTTCACTTCCTTAACCAAAGGACAATTCCTTGCCTCATTGATCCTAATACCTAATTAAACCTCCCTAATTTCTTAGGTGAAATTCAATCAAATATTGCATTAAGTTTTGGAAATTATAAGATTACTAGATTATGATACTTATTCCTAAGATCTCAATAACCTAGGCATATGATTCAAATATGAGAAATAAACTCAATTGCCATTGATAAAGATTCCTCTAGGTTTAGTTGAATGAAGGATTAGTTCACAACTGCATTAAGAACAGTGTCACATACTCAATTCAATCAAAACCTCAAGGTCCAGATCCAAAATTACATCACAATATCAAATTTGGATCCATGGATTCCTAACAAAAAGAAATTATAACATGTTCCTAAAAGAAAAAGAGAGACAAAGAGTAGAAGAAGAGGAGCTGTAGAATTTCTTCATAAATCCAATCCCCAGCCTAATTCCTCAAGGTCTAGAGCTTGGAAGTCGCCCCCAATCTTCCTCTCTAACTCTCCTAAGGTGTAGAAATGAAAAGAAAACAAAAAATGGCCAAAGACTTCCAATTCTGAACTCTTAACTTCTATTTATAATGTTTTCCCGCCTTTTCCAATTCCACACTTTAATCTCTGAGGATTATAGCATGAAAGGTGTTCTAGAAGCTTCTACAACTGAAATAGGAACTCAAATTGTCCAAAGTTAACCATTAGAAGTGTTTTTCAAAATTTTGTTATTTTGCGTAGACACTCTCAGCACTTAGAGTGTCCACGTGCAACTTTGCGTAGCTACTCTCAGCGCTTGGAGTGGCTACGCGCTTACTGCGTAGCTACTCTGAACGCTTGAAGTGGCTACGCACTAACTGAGTAGCTACTCTAAACAGTTGAAGTGGCTATGCGCACTGTTCATAAGTGAATTGGCCTTGGGCGTAGCTACTCTAAACGCTTGAAGTGGCTACGCTCTTGGTCTTCATGAATTTTCTTCTTCAAAGTGTTAACTCTATGCACTCAAAGTGGCTACGTCCAACACATAACACTTGATTCTTCATCTTTTAAGCTCAATTCCTCTACTTTCTTCATTTTAATCTTCAACTCAAACATCTTCAGCTCAAGCTTCTGTTCAAAATTTAGTCTTTTTAAGCAAAATTGTCCATAATTGGAATAAAATCTAAAATTCTAAACTATTTATACAACTATGAATATTAATGCAATTTTTATGATATTTTCAAGTTTATTTACTATTTAACTCCTTATTTACTAACAAAAACTAGGCTAAAAATATAGTAAAATGTGGATTTATCACTATGGTTTATCTCAACACAGAAATTTCATCAAATTCATCAAGAAAATAAGGAGTAATAAGGGAATCCAATATATCCACTCTCATACATGTGTTATCATCAATGGGATATTTTAATGTTTCAAAAACATTAAATATTACCTTTTCATCTTAAACTCTAAGCATGAGCTCTCCTTTTTGCATATCAATAAGAGCTCTTCTACTTGCAAGGAACGGTCTACCTAGAATCAAAGGTATGTTCGCGTCCACCTCCATATCTAGAATGACAAAGTCTGCAGAAAAAATGAATTTATCAACCTTAACTAACAAATCTTCTACAACTCCATATGGATAGGTATATGATCTATCAGCTAATTGCAATATAATGTTGGTTGGTTTTACTTCTTCTATTCCCAACTTCTTCATGATAACAAATGGCATTAGGTTAATGCTTGCTCCTAAGTCACACAATGCCTTTTCCACAGTACAATTTCCTATCTCACTAGGTATGCTAAAGGATCCTAGATCCTTGAGCTTTTGAGGAAGCTTTGTTTTAAGAATGGCACTGCATTCCTTTGTTAATGGTACTGTCTTATCATGTTCCAATTTCCTTTTCATGGAAAGTAATTCCTTCATAAATTTGCATAAGATGACATCTGCTCCAAGGCTTCTGCAAAAGGAATGTTGATCTGCAATTTCTTGAACACATTCAGAAATCTTTCAAACTGCTCCTCTTGCTTAGGATTCTACACTCTTTGAGGATAAGGTAACCTCTTATATTTTTCTGGATCTATTGGTTTGTAGGCATCCTTAAAAAGCTGCTTCTTGGTCTTTCTCTCAGAATTTGTATGAGCTTCTACCTTATTTTCTGAATGTTCTGTCTTAAGTAACTTAGAGTTTCCTTGCTGCAGATATTTTTTCTATTCTTCCTTCTTCAGCTGTATTACTCATTTTCTTTTCTACAGATTTTGGACTAGCTACCATAACTCCACTCCTTGGGGTTATAGCTTGACATTGCTCTTTTGGATTTATTATTGTGTTACTTGGAAATCTCCCTTCATCTCTATTTGTTAGTTGTTCAGCCAACTATCCAATCTTAGTTTCTAACTTCTTCATGGAAGCTTCTTGATTTTTAATGCTGGTTTTAGTGACCTTCATGAACTGCAGCATTGTTTCTTCAATCTCATTCATTCTTTCATTCATAGGTCTGGCTGAATTCTGACTCCTTTGAGGTTAAGTAGAAGAATTTCCTTGAAAATACTGTTGCTGTTGTGAAGTTCCTGCATTCGAAAATGAAAGAGAGGGATTAGTATTTTTCACAGTAGAATTTTGAGGATTCCATTTATAAAACTGTTGATTCCTGTTATTTGAATATTGGAACCCAAGAGGAAATGATTGTTGAGGAAAAGATTGCTGCTGCCTTTGATAATTTCCCATATAATTAACTTGCTCTTGTGGATCTAGTGTAGGTACATCACATGCACCATTAACATGATTCCCTCCACAAAAATCACAGCTCAATTGATTGGTTACCACATTTCCAGCTTGTAAATTGCTAATTTGCTGAGTCAAAGCTGCTATTTGCTCATAAAATATTTGATTTTGCAGCTAATTCTGTGCATGAAAATTTTCTATAAATTTGGCTTCATATCCATTACTTTTCCCTGCATTTCTCGAGTTGGAATTCTGGTATATAGATGAAGCCATCATCTCAATGATTCTTTGAGCTTCTTCTAAGGATTTCATGCTTAAAGAACTTCCTATAGTTGCATCCACCATGGTTTTAGTTACTACATTCATTCCATTGTAAAAGGTTTCCAACTACATCCACTCCATAATACAATGATGTGGACATCTTCTCAGTAACTCTTTATATCTTTCCCAAGCTTCATATAGTGATTCTCCTTCCTACTGCACAAAAGATGTGATTTCTCCTCTCAGTTTGGCAATTTTTGATGGAGGAAAATACTTGGTTAAAAATTTGTTCACAAGATCTGTCCATGTGGTGATGATTCCTGGAGGTTGTGCTTGTAATTAGCACTTAGCCTTGTCTCTCAAAGAGAATGGAAATAGCCTTAGTCTTATAGCATCTTCACTCACTCCATTCGTCCTTATAATATCACATAGCTGTAGAAAATTAGAAATATGCAGGTTAGGATCATCAGAAATTCCACCAGAAAAATGATCCTATTGTGCTAAATGAAGTAAGGCTGGTTTTATGTCAAAGTGATTAGCTTGAATGGTCGGTCTAACTATTGAAGAGTTATAGCCTTACATATTTGGAATTGTATAATCTCTTAGTGTCCTCATCCTATGTTGTTCTGCCATTTCAATTTCTTGATTTGGCTGTCTTAAAGGTGAATGTGCTCTGTTTGAACTAGGAGTATTTTGAATCTCTAGAGAATGTATAACCTCTAAATCACTATCACCTCCTAAAAAATTTTCTGCTCTAGCCTCCTTCCTAATCTTCTTAGTGTTATATCTATGTCAGGATCAAAGACAAGACTAGACTAGGCATATACAATTTAGAATACAGATATAGTAGAAAGAAAACGGCAAACTGCACTAATTCATAGTATACAAATGCAAAGTAACTACTTAATATGATACAAAATCTATAGGAAATCAAAATTATAAAAATACAGAATTAACTACTCAATTGATTGCAAAACAGAAAATTTTTAAATGGAATATTGCAAAAAATTTAAAGAGACCAAATGCTCAATCTAGTTACTTTTCTGTTACCAATGATATTGAAAACAAATATTCCCTAGCAACGGCGCCAAAAACTTGTCACTCTTTTAACAAAAGTAATTTTGACTAGCAAGTGTACTAGTGTTATTGTAGCAAGTAATAAAATGTTAGAACTGTGTTTGAGTCCTAAATATTGTACTCAGGCAATAGAGTTCTCAATTATCACTTCACAAGTCCATAATTAGTTGAGCTTCATGAATTTCAGATGAAGTTTGGATGCTAAGTAACAAATATTGAATTCAAAAAACAAAACAGAACAATGAACATGAAAGTGTGTATTTGACAGATGTAGAAAACATAGTTAGGAACTTGTTTCACCAAAACTTCAGTCTTGATTCAATAAAGTTATGAACTTTCAAGTATTTAGATGGAATGACAATTAGTTTCATGTTATACTATTCAAAGGTTAATTCCTTAACTCAATGAATCTAACATTCAACTAAATCACTCTAATTCCTTAGATCTAGTTCAATTAAATGTTGCATTAAGCACTAGAAACCAGAAGATTGCAAGATCAAGATATCTTATCCCTAAGAAATTAATAACCTTGGTAATTGATTCAGGTCTGAGAAATAAATTCAACTTCCATTGATAAGAGTTCCTTTGTAATTAGTTATCAAATTTTCATTCAATCACTATGTGAACAACAGAATCAACTAGTCAATCCAATCTAATACTCAAAGTTCAGATCCAAAATCAATTCAACACTTCCATTTCAGATTCATAATCCCTAACTACAAAGAGTTTAAGCAACCATTACAAAATGAGAAGAGAAAGAAAGAGAAAAAGAAGATGAATAAAGAAACATCTTCAAGTCAATCCTCAATCCGATTCCTCAAGATTTGAAGCTTGGTTCCTGGAACCTTTGGGCCCAAGTTCTAGTTTTGGTCTCTTTTTTATCCCTTTTTGCTTAGTGGCTAAGGAACACGTGCAAAACTCTTTTTGGGCTACTGAAAATCCTTAGAAGTGACTCCTAAGACTCAAAGGAAGGGTTCCCCATTGCTCACTCTTCTCCTAACGCTTCTTGGCGCCTTTGGGTCCAACTTCTGGATTTGCTCTCTTTTTGGTTCCCTTTTGCTTAGCGGTTAAGGAATGCCTATAAAACACTTCTCAGGCTGCTGAACCTCCTTGGACATGACTCTTAGGACTCAAACGAAGCATTCCCTACCACTCTCTCCACACCTAGCACTTACTGGCGCGTTTGGTCTCCGTTTCCTTAGTGGCTAACGAACGTGTGCCAAACTCGCCTCCGGCTGCTAAAACTCATTGCAAATGACTCCTAGGACTCAAGTCCCCACCTGGCACTAGCTAGCGAATTTGGGCCCAAGTTTTGGTTCTGGTCTTTTTTTGTTCCTTTTTTGCTTAGCAGCTAAGGAACGTGTGCAAAACTCTTCTCAGGCTACTTAAATCTGTGTAAATGACTCCTAGGACTCAGAGGAAGAGTTCCCCACTACTTATTCCTCTCCTGACGCTTGTTGGCACGTCCAACTTTCAGATTTGGTCTCTTTTTGGTCCCCTTTTGCTTAGCGGTTAAGGAATGCATGGAAAACTCATATCGGGCTGCTGAAACTCATTGGAAATGACTCCTAGGACATAAAAAAGGTTTTCCACCGCTCATTCCCCTCTTGGCGCCTTTGAGCCCAAGTTCCAATTTTGGTCACTTTTTTATCCCCTTTAGCTTAACGGTTAAGTAAGGAGTGGAAAACTCGTCATAGGCAACTGAAACTCCTTGGAAATGACTCCTAGGGTTCAAAATAAGGATTCCTTACCACTTTTTCCTCTCTTGGCGCTTGCTGGTGCGTTTGGGCCCATGTTCAAGTTTTGGTCACTTTTTTGTCCCCTTTTTCTTAGCGGCTAAGGAATGCATATGAAACTCGTCTCTAGCTGCTAAAACTCCTTGGAAATAACTCCTAGGATTCAAAAGAAGGATTCCCCATCGCTCTTCCCCACCTGCGCTTGCTGGCGCGTTTAGGCCCAAGTTCCGGTTTTGGTCACCTTTTGGCCCTTTTTTGCTTAGCGGCTAAAAAATGCATTTCAAACTCATCTTGACTTGCTGAACCTCCTTGGAAGTGACTCCTAGGACTCAAAGAAAGGGATCCCCACCACTTTAACCCCTCTTCGCGTCTTCTGGTGCCTTTGGACCCCAGTTTTAGTTTGGTCTCTTTTTGGTCCCTGTTTGCCTAATGGCTAAGGAACATGTGCAAAAATTGTCTCAAACTGCTGTAACTCATTGGAGATGATTCCGAGGACTCAAAAGAAAGGTTTCCCACTGCTCCCTCCTTACTTGGCGCCATTGGGCTCAGGTTCCAATTTTGGTCTTTATTTTATCCCATTTTGCATAGCGATTAAGGAATACATAGAAACTACGTCTCGGGCTGCAGAAACTCCTTGGAAATGACTCCTAGGACTCAAAAGAATGATTCCCACTGCTCTTTCTCCACTTGGCACTTGCTGGCACGTTTGGGCTCAAGTTTCGATTTTGGTCTTTTTTTGGTCCCTTTTTACTTAGCGGCTAAGGAACGCCTGCAAAACTATTCTTGTGCTGCTAAAACTCTATGGAAGTGACTCCTAGGACTCAAAGGAAGGGTTCCCCACTGCTCACTCCCCTCCTAACGCTTCTTGGCGCCTTTAGGCCCAAGTTCCAATTTTGGTCTCTATTTTATCCTGTTTTGCCTAGCGGTTAAGGAATATTGGAAAATATGTCTCGAGTTGCAGAAACTCCTAGATGAATCCATATTTTTACTAACATTTTAGTGTATTTCTAACCCATTTGAGAAGGAAAATATATAAGAAAAGCAGAAAAAATCAAAAAAATAGAATGATTGAAAGTTTTCTTTTAATATGTAGTTATTTTAGCATTTGTGGAATTTCTGCTTAGATCTTAAGAAATTAATCTTGTTTTTGTAGGAATAATCTGAGCAAAAGTCATAGAAATGGAAGATTAATGGAAAGGAAGAGGAAGAATAGCAATTCTGGACTTCAAAACACAAGAACAATGGAATGCAAGCTGGACGTGATCACTATTGTCAGTGAAAGTGATCACTCCTAACATCAAAGAGGAATACACACTGGGTGTTAACACTTTTACCAGTGAAAGTGAGTGTTCTAGAGAGTTACTCAGAAGAACAAGCTCTGCTTTAACACTGTTGCTGGTAAAAGTGGGTGTTCTAGAGAAGGAAAAATTTTAGCAAGCTTTGCGTTACCACTTTTACCAGCGAAAGTGGATGTTCCAAATAGGAGTGTATCAAGGCAAGTTATGCGTGATCACTCTTGCTCTCGAAAGTGATCACGCGCAACCACTCGACCTCCTGCGTTTCAACTCTTACCAGCGAAAGTGATAGTTCCAGTTTCCAGAAACTACATGAGCTTCTGCGTGGCCACTCTTATCAGTAAAAGTGATAACGCACAAAATCGAGATTTCTATAAATACCTGTTTTAAGCTCAGAACTCGGGGTCTTTTGTTCATTTTCCATTTTTTCTGTTAGATTCTCGTTGGGTGAAAGTGAGAGAGAGGATTAGGGTTGAACCTCGAAGCTTCAAGAAGAGGCACTAGATTGAAGCTCGTGGCTATGGCTTTTTTGAGTTTCTTCTCTTCTTCTTCTTCTTTCTCTTTCCTTGTTACAATGTCTGCTTAATTCTTTGTAGTTAGGAGTTTATGGAACTTGAATTGATGTATTGATTCGACTTTTGCTTCTGAAATTTAAGTTTTTGATTAATTGAATTGTTAATTCTGCTGTTATTGCACTCTGTGAATAGAAATTCGTATGGTTAATTAAAGAAGAACATTTACCAATGGAAGTTAGATTTGCTTCTCTAATCTGAGTTAGTAATCAGAGTTGGGGATTTCTTAGGGATAAGGAGACCTAATACTGCAATCCTACGGTTCTAAGTCTTAATGCAACTTGAAATTGAACTTCACCTAAGGGATTAAGGGGGTTTAGTTGCTTGTTAGGGTCAATGATTTAAGGAATTAAACTTTGACTGTTAATAAGAGAAATTGATTGGCCATTAACCAATTGCTTGAATGTTCAAAGGCATTGAATTGATATTGACATTCTTGTGAAATAAATTCCTAACTATCTTTCATTCTTATCTCATCTCAATATAACTTTCATACTCTATTTTTACTGCAATTTTCTTACCTTTTAATTGTTCTTGTTCTTGACTTCTGAATGTTACAAATCTTCCAATTTCTTATGGCTCAAATGGTTATTATTCTATGAAGTGATAATGGATTTGCTAATTCCCTGTGGAGACGATATTCTGATCTTAAAAATTACTCATTACTTGCTGCAACTCCTAGTGCACTTGTTAGTGTTTAGAGATTGTAAACAACACTCCTTGGAAATGACTCCTAGGTAGTTTTAGGCCCAAGTTTCGCTTTTGGTCTCTTTTTTATCCTTTTTTGCTTAGCGTCTAAGGAATGACTGCAAAACTCTTTTCGAGATACTGAAACTCCTTGGAAGTGACTCTTAGGACTCCAACGAAGGGTTCCCCACTGCTCACTCCCCTCCTTTTGCTTCCTAGCGCCTTTGGGCCCAAGTTTTGGATTTGGTCTCCTTTTGGTCCCCTTTTGCTTAGCGGTTAAGCAACGTGCGGAAAAATTGACTTGCGCTACTAAATCACCTTGGAAATGACTCCTAGGGCTCAAAACAAGGATTCCTTACCTCTCTCTCCCCTCCCAGTGCTTGCTAGCGCGTTTGGGCTCAAGTTTCAATTTTGGTCTCTTTTTTGTCCCTTTTTGCTTAGCGGCTAAGGAACGCGTGCTAAACTCTTTTCGGGCTACTGAAACTCCTTGGAAGTGACTTCTAGCACTCCAAGGAAGGGTTCCCCACTGCTCACTCCCTTCTTATGCTTCTTGGCACTTTTGGGCCAATGTTCCATATTTGGTCTCTTTTTGGTCCCCTTTTGCTTAGCAGTTAAGCAATGTGTGGAAAACTTGTCTCGCATTGCTGAATCTCCTTAAAAATGACTACTAGGGCTCAAAAGACGGATTCCTTACTTCTCTCTCCCCTCCTGACGCCTATGGGCTCAAGTTCCAGTTTTACTCTCTTTTTGATCCTTTTTGCTTAGCGGTTAAGGAATGCGTGTAAAACTCGTCACGGACAGTTGAAACTCTTTGGAAATGACTCCTCGGGTTCAAAATAAGGATTCCTTACCGCTCTCTTCACTCCCAACGCTTGCTGGAGCATTTGGGCCCAAGTTCTATTTTTGGTCACTTTTTGGTCTCCTTTTCCTTATTAGCTAAGGAACGCGTGTCAAACTCGTCTCGAGCTACTGAAAATCCTTTGAAATAATTCCTAAGACACAAAAGAAGGAATCCCCACCACTCTCTCCCTGCCTGGCGCTTGCTAGCCCATTTGGACCCAAGTTCTAGTTTGGTCTCTTTTTGGTCCCCAATTGCCTAATGGCTAAGGAACATGTGTATAACTAGTCTCTAGTGCTGAAACTTATTGGAGATGACTGCTAGGACTCAAAAGAAGGGTTCCCAACTACTCTCTCCCCTCCTGATGCCTTTGGGCTCAGGTTCCGATTTTGGTCTCTTTTTTGTCCCTTTCTGATTAGCAGCTAAGGAACGCGTGCAAAACTCTTAACAGGCTACTGAAACTTGTTGGAATGACTCCTAGGACTCAAAACAAGGGTTTTTTTTTACTGCTCACTCTTCTCCTAACGCTTCCTAGGTCCTTTGGGCCCAACTTTCAGATTTGGTCTCTTTTTGGCCCCTTTACGCCTAGCAGCTAAGGAATGTGCATAAAACTTGTCACGAGCTGCTGAAACTCTTTAGAAGTGACACATAGGATTCAAAGGAAGGTTTTCCCATTGCTCTCTCTCTTCTTGAAGCCTTTGAGCTCAAGTTCCGATTTTGGTCTCTTTTTTATCCGTTTTTGTTTAGCAATTAAGGAATACCTACAAAACACGTCTTCGGCTACTAAAACTCCTTGTAAATGAATCCTAGGACTCAAAAGAAGGATTCTCCACCGCTCTCTCCCAACTTGGCGCTTGTTGGCGCATTTGCGCTGAAATTCTGATTTTGGTTAATTTTTGGTCCTTTTTTCCTTAATGGCCAAGGAACGCATGCCGAACTCTTCTTGGGCTGCTGAAACTCCTTGGAAATGACTCCTAGGAATCAAAAGAAGGATTCGTTACCGCTCTCTCCCCACCTAGCGCTTACTAGCGCAATATGGCCCAAGTTCAAGTTTTGGTATCTTTTTTGTCTGTTTTTGCTTAGTGGTTAAGGAATGTGTGGAAACACATCTCGGGCTGCTAAAACTCCTTGGAAATGACTCCTAGACTCAAAAGAAGGATTCTCTACCGCTCTCTCCCCACCGGGCGCTTGCTGGCGCGTTTGTGCTAAAGTTCTGATTTTGGTCACTTTTTGGTCCGCTTTTCCTTAACAGCTAAGCAACGTGTGCCAAACTTGTCTCGGGCTACTGAAACTCCTTGGAAATGACTCCTAGGACTCAAATAAAGGATTCTCCACCACTCTCTCCCCACCTGGTGCTTGGTGACACATTTGGGCCCAAGTTTCGATTTTGGGCTCTTTTTGCTTAGGGCTAAGCATCGCATGCAAAACTCTTCTCGCACTACTGAAACTCTTTGGAAATGACTCCTAGGCCTTAAAAGAAGCATTCCTTACTGCTCTTTCCTCTCCTGGCATGTTTGGACCAAAGTTTCAGTTTTGTCTCTTTTTGGTCCTTATTTGCTTAACGGCTAAGGAACATGTGCAAAACTCATTTCGAGTTGCTGAAACTCATTGGAGATGACTTCTAGGACTCAAACGAAGAGTTTTACCACCACTCTCTCTCCACCTGATGCCTTTGAGCTCAGGTTCCGATTTTGGTTTCTTTTTTATCCCTTTTTGCATAGCAGTTAAGGAATACGTGGAAAACTCGGGCTACTAAAACTACTTTGAAGCAACTCCTAGGACTCAAAGGAAGGTTTTCCCAATGCTTTCCCCCACCTGGCGCTTGCTAGTGCGTTTTTTATGAAGTTCCGATTTTGGTCACTTTTTGGTCCCCATTTCCTTAGCTGCTAAGGAATGCATGTCAAACTCATCTCGAGCTGAAGAAACTCCTTCGAAATGACACCTAGGGCCCAAAAGAAGGATTCCTTTTGTTATGCAAAACTTCACCAGTTTTTCAATTGCAATGTAATCATGTTCTGAACACTTGAGAATTTTAATTGATTTATAATCAATTTTACTTCTTTAACCAAAGGACAATTCCTTGCCTCATTGATTCTATTACGTAATTAAACCTCCCTCATCCCTTAGGTGAAGTGTAGAAATGATGTAATCCTACTCGCAGATGATAAAGAAATAGATAATCAATAAAAACACAGTAAATACTGAGTATGAAAATTAAATTTTTAGAGCTGGGGTTTCAAGGTTACAATTTAGATGGTTCTGTGTTATCACTCTGAAGGGTTTGTATGGGTACGCAGAGTGAGTAGACACTTTAAATAGGGAGAGTAGACACGCTAGAAATTTTGTAATGAATTAAACGTGAGCATTTTTACTCTAAGCATTCAGAGTGTCTACTCAAATGAAAATGTGCGAATCATGTGACCACTTTAAGTGTTTGAAGTGAATACGTAAACTATTGACCTAACCAAAGGACAACTCCTTGCCTCATTGATCCTAATACGTAATTAAACCTCCCTAATCCCTTAGGTGAAGTGTAGAAATGATGTAATCCTACTCACAGATGATAATGAAATAGATAATCAATAAACACAGTAAATACTGAGTAGGAAAATTAAATTTTTAGAGCTGGGGTTTCAGGGTTAGGGTTTGGATAGTTCTGCGTTATCACTCTGAAGGGTTTGTATGGGTATGCAGAGTGAGTAGACACTTTAAATAGGGAGAGTAGACATACTGGAAATTTTGTAATGAATTAAACGTGAGTGTGTTTACTCTAAGCATTCAGAGTGTCTACTCAAATGAAAATATGCGAATCACGTGACCACTTTAAGTGTTTGAAGTGAATACGTAAACTACTGACCTGTGCACGTAGCCACTTCAAATGGGTAGAGTACTAGCATACAAATACGCTCAGATGCGCGTAGCTACTTCAAATGGATAGAGTAGTTGCGCCCTTGCTTCGTTCAGATGCGTGTAGCTACTTCAAATGGATAGAGTATCTGTGCAAACATGCGCGTATCTACTTCAAACGGTTGAAGTAGCCTTGCGGGAGCCACTTTATCAGCTTTTGTTGTATAGGCTTACGTGTGGACACTCTTAGTGGTTAGAGTAGCTACGCGCATGAATGATTGAAATGTGAGTTACCTCTCACAAGCGCTCTTTTAACGTCACTAGCTTGACGCCTCATGTTTCTCATTTCAGAGAAAACAACTTAAAACAAGAGATGTTCTTTGTGAATGCCTCTCGATGATAAGGTTTCAACCTTTGGCCATTGACCTTGAACTCTCTCCCTGTCTTCTGATCCTCAATTAAAATTGCTCCAAAGGAACATACTTCTTTGATTAGAAAAGGTCTAGACCACCTTGATTTGAGCTTCCCAAGAAATAATTTCAGTCTTGAATTAAACAATAAAACTTGTTGTCCAGGCCTGAGCTCTCTTTTCAGAATGAATTTATCATGGATCCTCTTGGTTTGTTCTTTGTATAGTTTGGCATTTTCATAGTCCTATTACCTAAATTCGTCCAGCTCATGTAGCTGTAAAATTCTCTTTTCTCCAGCACTAGCTAAGTCAAAATTTAACCATTTTGTAGCCTAATATGCTTTATGTTCTAGCTCTAAAGGTAAATGACATGCCTTTGATAAGTCTGTAATTAGGCCCCCTTTTACAGCCCATATATTCATATTTGACCATTATTTTATTTGGGTTTTACACTAATTTATATATTAATTGTGCAGTTTGGTATAAAGAGGCCGCAAGTGGATTTTTGGTGCATTCTGGGCCCAAATTGATGGAAGATTAGAGCTTCACAGTAGTCAGCATGCCCGGACCCATTGAATAAGCACGAGGGTGCTTCGAGCCCATGCACGGTCGTGTTTAAGGCCTTGCACGATCGTGCTCATCTGCAAGAAGCCCAATTATGAAGAGTTTTTAGGGTTTTCAAATCCTATAAAAAGGAAGATCTCAAGCATCATAAGGGAATTATTTTTACATCTTGACTTTAGCTTTCGGATACACATCTGATCTCGTTTCTCTTGCACGGGATCCTTGGCACATGCTTGGCGCCACTTAGAGCTTCAAGCAATAGTACCTGAAGACCAGGAACATATCTCACACTCTAGTTTGCTATTTCTTTTGATTATGGCTTTGTTTATGATTGTTTTAGTTCTTTTCTTTAGCATGAGTAACTAAGTCCATAGCTAGGGCTATGGGAACTATTGTTCATAAATTTATGGAACTTTGATGTTTGAATCTAAATTTGATTTCCGTTTTATGGTTAGATTTTATCCTATTGCACTTCTTTCTTAATCCTAATTAATTATATTGTCAGGTGACCGTACCTCAGTTAATTAATAGATCTATAGGGTAAAATGAGACAAAGGATTAGGTTGACCAAATCAATCTTTCTCTTCTAATTGTTATTAAATTAACAAGTTCGTAGGCTCCTAAAGCTTTCTTTAATTAATGTCTTGTATGACCATTGGGGATGTTAATTTAGAGAAAAGAATATTAATATTGCATGACCATTGGGTATTAATAATATTCGTATGAATTATTGGTAATCACAAGGAAATCAAATTTAGAGTTAAATAGAGAAATAACATAAAGGATTGAATGAGAAAATCCATATGCCCTAGGTTTCTCTCCGATAAGTTTAACCACGGCGTGCATTGTATTCCTTGCTCTTAGTTTTATAATTGATTTTATAAATTCTTATTTTTAATTAATTTCGTATCTTTGAAGCTTAAACAATTGAATTAGGAAATTCTTAGTAATTGAAAATCAATCCTTGTGGGACGATATTTCAGGAACTTAATTTAAGAACCCATTATTACTTCTTGATGGGTACATTTGCCCTCCGAACAAGTTTTTGGCGCCGTTGTTGGGGATTGCTTTTCAATATTAAGAAAATCTCAAATTTAATTGATTTAAGAAATTTATGTTTTATTTTATTTTGTTTATTGTTAATTTATTTTTTATAATTTTTGTATTTATTTTGTTTTAATTTTTTTTATTTCACAATTTCTTTTAGTGTATGCTCACTCGTTCTAAGTGCTCTATAACTTGTTTATTTGATCCGAAGATTGAGAGAACAATGCGTAGACAAAGAAAAGAAGTGAGAGAGCAAAGAATGGCATAGGGAAGGAGATCAATTCAAGATTACATGACACCCACTGCTAGAGGCACCGTTGGAAGCATCGCAGCCCCTAATGTGGAGACAAAGAATTTTGAATTGAAGCCAGCACTCATAACCATGGTCTAGAACTCCATACAGTTTGGAGGCATGCCTAATGAAGATCCCAATTTACATCTGACAAAGTTCCTCTGATTAACAGATACCATAAAATACAATGGAGTCTCTAACAATGCTATTCGACTCCGTCTTTTCCATTCTCGGTATCTAAAAAGGTGAATGCATGGTTTTCCTCACTGTAACGCCCCAATTTTTGAGAATTGGCTAGTAGTCTTTAGATTCCAATTATTAGCTTATTCCGGCTCGCTAGCGTCGAAATAATTAGATAGATGCTGCATTTTATTTTTAGAATATTGAATTATTTCCGAATTCGGTATTTTAAGGTAACTGCATGCAAATAGATAGTTTCAATATCGTCTAAGAATTTTCCTGAGTATGTTCAATTGTGCTGTTCACAATGCCCCTGATAATCTATCCCGAAAGTTAAAATTTTATCTTATTTAAATTGTCAAATCAAAGATATTCGCCTTGAAAAACGTGAGATTTTGTAATCATTGCTAAGATTTTGTAATCATTCCTTAGCCGTCAAAATTTTACACTGAATCTCACGAAATCTAGAAATCATTATTGTAAAGATTTCGTAATCATTACAAAGATTTAGTAATGATTTCTTAGCCGTCAAAATCATTGCATAAAATTCCGTGAGATCTAGCAATCATTACCCGGAGATTTCCAAATCTAGTATCGGCCACTAGATTTTCATGCAAACAAACCTTGTCCCCTATTTTACAAACATCGTGATTGCCCCGAAATTCCGAAATCTAGTATTGACCACTAGAATTCCATGCACGGGATTTTGTCTCCCGATTTGTCGGCAAAGTCATTTCGGAACTTTCTTTTCATGTCTTCCAAATTGCCGACATCATAATTATCCTAACCAATCACATTCTCTTGAACTTAGCACCACATCAAAAGTCTCGTCCTAGTGACAACCTAGTCATGTCGCATTTTTCTCGGCCAACCAAATTTCATGCAATTGCTGTCCAAAATCTTACCTTTGGATTTTTGTGCAGAATTTCAGAAATTGTGATGTCCAAACCATGTGCATGCAGCCTAGGGTATTTCATGCACTTAACTTCCTGAATTTTACTAACTTTGCCTACAAGCTTTCCCAAAATTCACTATTCATGCACAAAAAACCGTGGCACCCCTTTCCTTGCATCAATTTACCAAATTCACTTCAGCTTTTACTCAATGAAAACCGTGTGCAGTTTTCTGTTTGAAAGTCTTGCTAAGCAAGCCAAAATGAACATGTTAAGTGGCAATTGGTCACTTAAAGGTTAAACCCTCCATATAAATAGACCAAACCACCTTATTTCTCTCTTTTTTCACTCAAAAACCGTGAGCTCTCCACCCTTTCTCTCAAAAATCCTTTCAAAGTTCCATTCTCTCTTTTTCTTCAAAGAAACCGAGACCCTTCCTCCCTAAATCTCTCAAAAAATTCTCATCCTTTTAACTTTCCAAGACAAGCCAAGGAGCTCCAGGCTTTCACTCTTGCATTCTCTTGCTTGATTCTTCAAAACCGTGACCCTTTCTTCAAAGAGGTAAGCTTTCTCATCCTTTTTCCTTCTTTGATTTGAAGATCCATGGAAGCCTAACACTGAAAACTCCTAAGAAACTCCTTTTTCACTTGATCCTAACCATTTGAAGCTTTTTCCCCTTTTTCTCTTCAAAGAACCGAGGAAGACAACCTAACCAAGAGGAGAAAGTTTGAAGTTTGAGACTCATCCTCTCGATCCAGCAACTTTCCTTTGAGGAACCAGCCAAGATCAACTCCTTTTGCTCATAAATTTTCGTCACAATCAAGGCAAGGGGGAGTTCTCACCATTGACGTGTTTGCATGTCTATCTCTTGGCTGTTTTTACACATTTTTCCTTGAAAAATTAGTGTGTGTTGGACTGCATGTTGAAAGAACTTCAGATCTGAACTTGCATGTTAAGTTTTATCCAAAAAGTGTATGGATTTCCTTGTTGCATGTCTCAGTTACCTCCTAAAGAGTTTGATTTCACTTTCAATCAACTTTAATTCCTAAAAAGCTTGAAACTTTGATGTGTGGATGTGGATCTTTCTTTGTGCATGTCTCGGTTTTTGTATTCCCTTGGTAGAATCTTTGAACTAATGACATTTTCTTCTTGAAACCATGAACCATGAACTTGATCAACATATTCTTTCCATTTCATGTTAATTTTTAACCATGAAATGCTTTGGATCTCTTTGTGCATGCCTCGGTTTCACCTTTGTTTGGCTGGATTCTTTGTTTAAAATGTAGATCTATCCTTGTAACCAATAAACCTTGGATTGCATGTGAAATGGAAGCCATTGCATGTTGATTTCAGCCCCTAAGTGTTTCGATTTTCCCTTAAAAATTCGAATGTCACTTGGAAATGTTGCCCCTCCACTTGGACGATGAAACTATGTCATTGCATGTTGATTTCCTTCGTGTTATATAATTTTTAGTATGATAAAAATCTAGTGGAAAAGCTGGACAGATTTGATCTTGCATAGAGAAAGCCTAGAATATTGAACTACACTTAGAAATTGAAAACCGTGTTGGACTTTGTGTGATTTACATGAAAATGGTTGCTTGTTGGTTTGGATGATGGATGATTGAATTGATTGTGATGGATGTGTTTACTTGGTTTGAAAAGCCTTATGCATGTGGTGTTTCAGAAAATTGTGGTGGACAAGAAAGTGAGAACTATTCACTCTCGGTTTTGATGATGAGAAATCCTAAAAGTTGTACTTAAAATTGTAATAATTTTGATGAAATATGTGTGATAAGGACTGCATAATGATAGAGTGTGTTTGCTGTTTGCACTTGTATCCGTGAGCACTAAGATGAATCATGCATCATGTTCATTACATTGTACAAGGAATAAAAAGGAGAGAATTAAGCGCAGCCCTTTTTGATGGAAAGTTTACCTAAACTAAAAGGATATTAATTAAAGGTATGGAGATGGTAATTAAGGGACTGAATATAGTAGTTAATCAATAAAGACCATCCTTAGAAAGATCTCACTATTAGCTTAATGGAACCTATCACGTGAGGACTAATATTAATGAACTTAAAAAGAATTAGAACGAAACTAAGTAACCTTGAATTAAATAGGTAGTCGGGAATCAATACACGCAATTAGAGAATAACTAAAAGGAAAAACCAGAGAGATAGAGAAAAGTGGAGATAAGTCATATTTAAAGTAGGAGGTAGTATAGTTAATAATAATGGAAATGATAAAGCGAGTAGTGTTAATATAGTAAGTTAATGTAATAGGATTTGAGTGGGAAAATCTGAGAGGGTTATGTCAAAATCACTGAGAATTATGTGTTGGGAAATAGTGGATGTCCATTGGTGGGATTGGAAGCTTGTGGGTAATCCTTAAACTTTATTGCTTGGCAAATCTATGCTAGAAGAGAAAGTGAATAGTGATTGAGCAAGCCTTGTGAGGGCTTTGTTTCTATGCTTGAATTCCATGTGACCCAAGATTGAGAAAACATTGAGGAGAGAAAGAAGAATCACACTTCATGCATCATAACATTTCTTTGGAACGACTTGATGGCATAACAGAGGCACAGCTGTAGGTATTGGAGGTTCGGTCCCGAGTAGACCTACAGGGGTGGTGAAAGGGGGAACAGTCGACCTAGATGGCGCAGCAGAGCTCTCTGTGGCCAGGTCGTGACCCTACTTGCAAGCCTTAGCCAAGCCCAACAAGAACTCCACATCCTAGGGTCGTTGAGGTCCATTCCCGAAGAGACCCAGTTTGGGGCCAGCACCAGTTTGGGTGTTTTGAATAATGATATGAAATCTTTTCTGTGCAATTGTGATGCAGGGAATGGAGTCCTCCGATCGCCACATGACTTGGATATGAAATTGTGAACTCCACACTAAATGCTGGGCAAGTCGCTGGCAGTAGAGTAAGGGATCCCCATGCATACCATATGCATTAATACGAAAATTTGAGGGATGGATAGTGAGGAATGAAACTTGCATTCATGCATCATGTGCATTATTAGTTTGGTGAACCTAGGAATTATCTGTGAAAAGTATGAACTGACTTATATTGTAATGATGTTTGTTCTGAGAGTGGATGTTGATGTGACTTGAGTGATGGTGTGAAAAGCCACCTTCCTTGGGGTACGGCTATTGAATGCTTGCTTGTGTTTGGAGAACTCACCCCTGTTTGTGTGTGTTGTTGTACCTTTGTATGTGCCCCATACAGATGACCAGCTTCCGAGTGAAGGTATGGATCCTGCCATCTGAGGAGGACGTCTGGGTGTTCAATGTGGCAGCACAACAAAGCATCTTCCATTGAATGGCACGAGTGATTCATGGACAAGATGTCGGACACTCATGGACCACCCACTTTGTGGTTGATACCCCCATTGAGCTTGTTTTCTCTACCCCACCTGGAGACTCTCACCTACCTTATCCTGCACTTGCAGCTACCCCTTCCCCCATGTCTGTTGATCCCCGTACTCCCAATTCTAGACCAGCACCTACGCCTGTACCATTCCCTACTGAGAATCTTACTCCACCCCCTGTGACCACTGAGAGAGATATGAGGAATGATGATGTACTGCCCCACATGCTTCCTACCTACCCAAACACTTACTCACCCTTTACCACAATTCATTCACCACCTCGCACTGCTGGATGGATTATAGAGGACACAGAAGACGCTGCTTCTTCTAGCTCCGCTTCCCCGACATCCTCTGAGGAGACCGATCCCATTGAGGATTATTCTCCTCTCGACTGATTGGGATAGTTTATCTGTTGTGGTTTTTAGGGAACTGCTCTTAGGGAGTCAGTCTATTTCATTCCATGTATCTCTGAACTATGTTAATCTTTGTGCACTTTAATTATGTTATTTCACTTTATTAAGTTGCAGTACTCTGAGATTATTACCAAACATTCCATATCTATTGCATGAGGTTATTCAGTTATGATGGAGTATTGTTGTGGTTGTTTTGCTTAATGTTGATATTACATGATGAGATCATAAACCTCTAAACTGAAATGTGGTACGCTAGAGGTGAATTGAAAGGATGCGTTATCCTTCCGCTTCTCCTGTTTTAAAAAGGAAAAAAAAAATCCTGTTATTTTTAGGCGTCACACTCACTCACAGCCAACTCCATCAGAACTTGGGAGGATCTCACTCAACAATTCT